>JAZKLR010000135.1:0-1200000 GCA_037103525.1 Ganaspis brasiliensis | reverse complement strand
AAATAAAACATTAAAGAACTCATTAATTTTTACTAGTACAAAGTGTCTGCTTTCTGTTGCTTAAATCTGCTAAAACAGTGTCTACAATTCGTAGCAAATTAAATTTTGTTGTCGAGACTAACGTTGACTATCGATTTTAACGGAGTTTATACTGCCTCTTTAATTCTCACTTACTTAATTTGCATGTTAAACACTCTGTGATCAATTTTCTACACTTTTAGACTAATTTCAATTTCTTTAAAAAATTATTACAAAACTCAGATTTTTTTATCTTTCTTATACAAAACTTAAATCAAACTTGAGAGAGACAACATATTGTGAGTCCCTGTTTGGGCGCCATGTAATGATTTGACTTTTTGTGCTCGCGAATTTGCTCGCCGGATGGAGCCAAGATTCTTTATATTCTAGTCTTTCAAGGAAATCTCAAGATGTTAAGAGTTTATCTCATTACAACAATTTATTTGATTCAAGGACTGGAATATTTACAATTTAAACATTAGAGCTAGTGTAGGAAAGATGTAGTCAGAGATGACACAGTGATAACCATTTAACAAAGTATATTCTAACAAAATAAAAAATTGAATTGATACAAGAAATTAACAAAATAAATCGTAGGTCGAAAACACAAAACTCTTGAAGGAACATTCTCTTACAAATTCTCTTCTAGTCGGTCAAAAATAACATATTGACCTTTGACTTCATTCTGTATTTCTAGAGACTTACCGAGAAATAGTCCTCGTTTACATAATTGCCTTTAATTAGATTTCTTTACATCGCTACAAAAAAAATAAGAGTTCAGAACTACGCCCTTCTGTTAGAACTCAGATGCGCCTGAGCCTAGCATAGGACGTACCGACGAATTCTAGCGGCAGTAGTGACGGTGCGCCGCCACACAGTGGTTCAATATTCATAAAAGGTGGCCAAAAGTCAAAAAATGAAAGTGGTTTGAATGTTGAAAAACTTAACATACATAAAGCTAAATGTGTTGCCCACGTTTGAAAGAAAGGATTTAGATCTAAGTTTTATTTATTTCTCGACAGCAGCGGTCCAAGCACACAAATATCAGGTAATTAATCGATACACGTTTTTTTATGAACTAGTTTACTTATTCACTTTAAAATGTTATAAGTCACAACAAAAGTGAGCTTTGTTAATTTTGTAAAATGAAGAATTTTTCGAAGGTATGTAAAACATAGTGACAAAGATTAATTTACAAACAATTAATATTTTTTTTATTGTTGTTATAAACTTAAAATGGAATTAATTTACTTAATTAGAGAACAGTTATTCGGAAAAAAATGCATACCTAATTTTTACCACCTATTACCAGGGTTGGGTAATGACGCGTCACTCGAGGTTTTCTACGTATGTTACCGGTATGTTACATCAAGTAACATACCTGTTTTAGGTATATTACCCTCCACCACCAAAAAAATGCATTATGTAACAAATTTGGTAGGTAACTTACCTAGGTAACATACAGTATGTAACACGGTAAAATTTTACCGGTTACAGTGTATGAATTTTCACTGTATTAAATTTAATTTGTTGCACTTCACACACACACCCACTATCCACAGGACTCAACCAGCCGTACCGAATCCACTATTTATTATAAAAAAAAAACTAGTATTAACTCGCGCAAACAAATTGTTTATTTTTCATGTAAACACCGGACCGCCATTTGATGAAACTGCCGTCTGCTGAGAATCAACGTATCAACTTTCAGCACAGAATTACACCATCACGCCTCAGTTGCTCTTTCTTCGTTCTTCAATTCCCAATTCTCGTATTATATCCTTCCGCGTGTTGGCACCACCTCACAGCTTATCGACATATTGATCATGTATCACTTCGCACATTTTGAATTGGCCGCCACATTCCTCTTTTTCGTATGCGGCTCAGTCAATACTATAGATCTGCGACCACTCGCTAGGTCATACCACTCTCCACCGTCCGATGCCGCCACCTACCCGTAGATCATCGATTTTGGGATGAAAATTAATAAAGGAGATATTCTTACTATTTAGCATTTCCTTATTCATTTTTTTTGAATACCAGAAGCTTGGTATTGAGTTATTTTAGAGAATTTGCCAATATTCTCTAAATTAATCAAGTAAATTGGCTACTTGATAACTTAATCAGAGTGGAAATTGTTCGAGATTTAAATAAGAAGAAATCAAAGTCTAAATCCGGTCCTTTGACACGGAACTCTGATGCTTGTGCCCTTGCCGTTTGTAGGCGTGTTTCCCTGTTTCAAGAAAAGATTACCGAGCCTAATCTAGACTTGTGAGAACTTGGTCTCGTCGAAGACGCGTTTGGAAAGTTAACGGCTCTGATTTATAAGATGAACATGCTAATAGTAAGGAAAACAACATAAAATCGATGACAGGAAAAGGCCCTTCTTATTTGGTACGGCCCTAAAGACGCGTACCGTGTGACAACGACTAGAGTCATATGTAGATAACACGGGATGGATAGACATACGAGAAAAGGGGATAGAAAAGGGGTGCTCACCTCGTGGTGAACCGGAAGAAAAATTGGATTCATTCTGTGTTCTGCTTCCCAAAAGTACAGTTGGAAAGTCGGTGTGTGCGACTTACTGATATAAAATATAACAAGACTGAGACTTGTTGAGAAATAGTTATTGTAAAATCTTAAAAGAACAAAAACAAAAAAAAATTATATTAAAAACTAGATTTCTTCGAAACCAGATGTAAGTAGGCCTTTTGTAAACTAATATAAGTGATTTTCTTTCAGGAAGTGTAAAATTAGTTTTTCATTTAAAAGTCGCGGAGTAGGATTTTAAATTGTACAGTCAATTTTCTTTTATCAAGTAAAAACAAAAAAAAAAAAGGAAACAAAAATGATTAATATAAAGATTTAGTAAATTCAGTGCCGAAATTTTAGTGCAAAATTTTCTTTTTCGCGAAATGACCGGAAGTGAAGAGTCACATGGCTCACCATGTGGTCGCAAAATTATAAATTAAAATCCTTTATCGTAATAAAATTCGTAACATTAATTATCTAATTGTTGATTTTTAAATTTTGATATTTTATTATGAAACTTTAATTTTGTTTCTCGGTGTGTTGCATTAAAATTTCGACGGTAATTTTTGGATAAGTCGATCATAAAGCTGGAAGTGGAACATAGAATCCTTTAATATCGTTATTCTAGACTATGAGTTTAATATAATTATTCAAAGGTTAAAACCTTGATAACGTTTTGTTGAATTTTTCAAATGAATGATAAGTTTTTAATTTTAAAATTTACAATACAGAATAACGCTCGATAATGTGCGACTAGAAATTTAAAAACGAGAGATGCGGTCACGGCTGGTTACAGTTTTTTTTTTTATTTAATTAAGTGCAATTAAATTCCGATTGATATTATAATAAAGTCGAGATGCCTCAAAATGATAATGTTGAAGGTGACAGGCTGTACACTCATGAGAGTACAGCTATGCCCAGTAATGGTTACGACAGGTTCGAGCTTAAGTTCATATACATTCATTTCTTTTAATTATTCTGATTAAACCTAATGAACCGAAATTGCTCAAATTTAATGAATTATTTATTATTGTTAATTTAATCTTTAGATAAATGTATAATTATGTTTAAATTATAATTGTCAGAAACTTGTAAATTATATTAATTTGAAATAAGTCTGTATACTGCGGTGGAATTTATAGGCGTGTACATTGTATTAATAATTTATAATATCTCTTTTGTATTAAAGAAATCTCGAAAGTTTTATTAAGTTTGGGGAGACATCATAGTTATCAATGGTTAATCCATTAACCGTTGATAATTGATTTTGTATTCTTTAAATGGTTTATAACAATTCCTTTATTTAATGTTTATTGTACTATTTCTTGGTTTATTTCAATAGAGATTTCTTTAATTTAATCCCTCGCTTTATTTGGCGTTTGATATCCTTTTACTCACACATCACGATTGAAGACTAACCTTAAAATTTCATTTACTTTTGCTAATAAATAAATTAAATTCTATTGTTTATTTAAGATTTCTTATTGTTTCTTTCGGATAATGCAATGTGTGGCCTGAATTTCCCACCCGGTTAGACCTGTCGTACACCATGAAAATAAGAATATGTTTACTAGCTAGCATGGTAAAATATACTATGTGACGCAACAAATATTGTGAATTTAAGAACATCTGTTACAATAAGCAATGTAATTGGGTTTATGGTCTTTTCATGCCTCGTCCCCTTTTCATGAATTTCAGAAATTTTATAATTTAGTTTAATTTTTGTTCCTTTTCAGGTTTTGTATTTCCCTAACGTCACCTGCTAACATGTTTGTTGATTATTAGGTTCAGTTCATTTGATTATTTCTTTTATCCCTAACGTTCCCATTTTCTATTATATAGAGTCATTTATCTTTGGAATAAATTATAGTTTGGAGATTTTGATCAATTAAATTCTTGTGTTTGATTTATGATGGTTTAGTGACAATCCGAACCCACCCCTCTCTCCTTTACATTGCTGAGAGCCGAGTATTTCATCCGGTCTTGAGACTTTAATGTTTATTTACAAATTTTGATTAACTTCGGTCGGAGAATTACGAATTACATCTGATGCATGGTCATCTCGTAATTTAATTTTAATTATACTGTAATCTAACTTTGAGTAATTTTTGTATGTTCAGTTGTTCGTTACTGACATATTCGTTTTAATATTTTGTAGAATATAGCTTTGTAGTTTTTATACACGGCTCGGTGTGTTAGAAATGATGTCAGGATCCCATCTTGTTTGACTTTTGGCGATTATTTCGCGTAAGACTTGGGATGGCTTGCGCAAATAGTCTTTATCTTTATCGATTATAGATCGATTTTTAATTGTTTCTTTTCTTTAATGATTTTCTTTTTTTTTGGCAACGAACTGGCGCTCAACAATTTGATTATTTGTAGAAAGTTAAACATTTAAAGTAGATTGGTCTCAAGACTGGGTAAATTAATTTGAATGTAGATGATAGGCGTGATTTTGTCGTTATCGTAAGATTTACTTTTCTGTCGCTCCTTACTACTTTTGTCATTCACAATATTCTGGAACTCTTTTCTTTATTTTGCACTGGTATAGTAAGTATAGATTTTGATTTAATTTAAATTCTTTATTTTTAACGTTAAATTCAATTCTATTGTCGAAACTATACTTCATCCTTTCTTTGAAATTAAGTTTTAGCGAATATTACTAAAGGTTGTTGTTGAGTAAAAATCTACATTACAAAATGGCGCCCAACGTGGGGCCGACGCCAAAAATTCGGATTGTCACAGATTGTTATGATTACAATGTTTTTTTTTGTATAATTAGATTTGTCGAGTTTATATGCCCAGTTGGCCAAGAAAGCCCGATGGTTTAAAAATTTCGGAAGTTTTTGATTATTTATTTTCTTTAGCATATGACAGAAAACTCAGGTTGGCCCAGAAAGCTCGAGAGTTTGAAGTTAGATTAATTTTGGAATAATTTAGAGATTTGCCAAGTTTATGTACCCAGTTAGCCAAGAAAGCCTAGTGGTCTAGAATTTTGGAAAAAATTTTTTTTTGTGATTTATTTTCTTTAGTATATGGTGGAAAAACTCAGGTTGGCCCAGAAAGCTCGAGAGTTGGAAGTTATATTAACCTTTTTTGGAATTCATTTGATTTTGGGTAGTACAGTGGAGAATCCGTGTTTTCAAATGTCGAAAATTTTTTTTGTGGAATTTAAGGAAATTAATATTTTGAATTTTTTGTTTATGAATTGATCTTTGAATTATTTTGCTCTATTAGCAGAACTTTTGTTTTGGATATTATGCCATCTTAGGATTAAAATAAGAATTTTCTTAGAGCTCCTTTTAGCTCAGAAATTCTTTTGAACTATTTTCGTGGTTTCTTTGAATTGATTTTTTCTTTTTTTTGCTGAGAACTTTTGTGGATTAAAAAAATTTTTTTTGCTATTTATTACCTTTGATAGCCCACTACCTGAATACCTAGCCGTGACCCGCATGCTCTCTCTATTGGTTGTTTGATTGAATATATATTGATCATTTGAATTGCTTATGCTAATTGTTTATAATGTATTTTGAATTTGGAATCGTTTTGATTTACTTATGTTATTGATTAATGGATAATCTGTTTACTTTATTGATGTTGTCCTGAAGTAGAAAGAGTTTATTGACTTAACCTGATATTCCAATACCCTCGTGATTTATATATATTACGTATACTCAACCATGAGTGATCGGGAACAAAGTAGAACTACCCCCCCTGGTCAAGCCGACCCCCCACCAGAAGAGAATGTCAATAGACACACCGACTCTTCCATACCCTCCGAAACGGATGGCGCCACTGGACAGGCAGCCTCATCGGGCGCTCCCCCAGTCCCTCCAGAAGATCCAGACCAATGGGTTTGGAGGTTAAATCGAGAAGCCCTTTTGTTACAATTGCAGAATCGTAGATTACCCCTAGACGGTTCGAAACCAGTATTGCGGGAGAGATTACTAAGACAATTACGCACAGAAAGAGGATCGCTGAGAGGGGCCCAGACGACTCCTACTACACCAGAACGGCCCTACGATTTAGGACGACCAAAGCATACCGCTCAAGTCGTAATCGAAAGCGATGAAACTTCGATGGACGTCAGTTCTTCCGTGCTGGTGTCGCCTCCTTCTTCTTCCCCATCCTCAAGTTTACCACCACTCGATTACTCACCCGAGAAAACTCCTGAAATTGTCCCTATCGTTACATGCCTACCTAAATCAATCCGAGAACCTAAAAAGGATCGCTTCCTAGAATCCGCTGAAACTCCTGAACTAGTCCTTACCGAAACTCATTCAGTCGAATCCATCCAGGAATCTGAAAATAATTGCCCTATAGTACTAACCGAAAATCCAACTCCTCTATCGGAAACCCCCTTAGAATCGAAAATGAATCCCTCGAGGGGACTTATTGAAAACCCAGTCTTGCTGGACGAGACTAAAGATGAAGTCGAAGAAGTAGTTCATATTAAATCCGCTGTAAAAACAGTTGACCAAGTGGATGTTCTTCCGTCAGCCATTTTCACATTTTTCGAGATATCATATCCACTCGAACGCCCTGAACAACAACCCCTGATGTTTACTACAGTAGGAATATTAGGAGATAACATTAAAGCCATGGTAGATGGCGGCACGACACGATCCTTTATTAGTCCGGCGGGATTGGAATTACTAAAAGAACATGGTTTAACTGTAAACGTTAAAAACGGCGCTGTGCGAGTAGGTAACGGCGAAATAATGACAGTCTCACAAGAAGTGCTGATACCAATAAAATTAAAACATAAAGGTTATACTATTCCAATAAGACTCTTGGAACATTTACCAATGCCACTAATCCTAGGTCTTGATTTCTTGAAAGTTTACAAAATAGAGATTAACTACGAAGATCGATCCTGGCGTTATCGTGACAATCCCTCGGTAGCATATGATTTCGAATCAGAAGAACCCCGTAACATCTTTTGTTATTCGTGTGGAGTCAAAGATGTGACTAAATTGACCTGTCCCAAGTGTTCGGGAAACGAGAAAGAGGATCGCTGAGAGGGGCCCAGACGACTCCTACTACACCAGAACGGCCCTACGATTTAGGACGACCAAAGCATACCGCTCAAGTCGTAATCGAAAACGATGAAACTTCGATGGACGTCAGTTCTTCCGTGCTGGTGTCGCCTCCTTCATCTTCCCCATCCTCAAGTACCTCTAGTTCTTCTAAGTCCCTATATCCTCTGCCTCCCTTGATGTCCACGCCACTACCGAAACCCGAAGGAGTGAACGAAGACACCGTTAGATGGTTGGGTCGATCCAATCGACCTGGTTGTTGGAAATGCGATTCACTATATCACCGTTATACCGATTGTGATAGCAACCGCAGACGCACTTTTTGTAAGCGTTGTGGTCAGAGAGGTGTTACGGTTAATGAATGTCTACATTGCAAACAATCATATCAAATAAATCGAGCTGCCCATCAATAAGAGATACTCATCTCCCTCCCTAGAACTTAAAAATTAAATCTGAAAATTCTGTATTAATCCTTTTTTTTTTGTTTATAGCATGTTACTAATCTTTGATTTTTTTTTTGTTAATTATTTTCTTGCAGATATACCCCTATCGACACCCGACCCTACCGTTAAAAATGGAACCTCGACGAACCAGAGATTCCATCTGTTGGAGTTGCGGCTCTATGGGCCATCAATATCTTCTGTGTCCCAGACCGATGGAAAGGACCCTTTGCCTGCAGTGTGGTCGCGTAAGGCCCCACGCTGAGGAGTGTCCTCATTGCCCCAGAGTCCTCCAGGATGGACAGGAGCTTCGTGGCCGATAGTATGCCCCAACTATCTCCACCGTTGGTTACGCATCACCACAATTTATTTTTTAATTTTTTTTTTTGCTATCGTTGGCTACGTGACGCCGAACCAAACAAACCATTTAGTTAATTTTGTTTATTCATTGGCTATGTCACGCCACGTCAATTTTATTTATTTGTTACTTTAATTTCCTTTTACGTTGGCTACGTTATGCCAATCACAATTTAATTTATTTCTAGTCATTGGCCATAATATGCAATATTGGGAACTAGAATATTTTTTTTTGGGATAATTACGTTATACTAAAACGTTTCAATAAAGAATTCCTATGAGTTCAAGTTTATTTATAGCTGTGAACTATATTCCCTTCCGAAAAATAAAAGAGAAAAAAATTAATGAATCAAGTTTTTTGTAAATTTTATTATGTTGTTACAATATAAATGAGAATTGATAAGAAAGATTTATCTAGATTTTATTATTTTGTTTTGACCTATGGATAATTCCTTTCCACGGAATTCTTTACGGTTGGTTGTGGACATTTCCTGGAAGAATCTTGCTTGCCTACAGCAAGAGGCCTGCTTGGGCCTCTCCTTAGGAGAGGGGTGTTGTAACACGGTAAAATTTTACCGGTTACAGTGTATGAATTTTCACTGTATTAAATTTAATTTGTTGCACTTCACACACACACCCACTATCCACAGGACTCAACCAGCCGTACCGAATCCACTATTTATTATAAAAAAAAAACTAGTATTAACTCGCGCAAACAAATTGTTTATTTTTCATGTAAACACCGGACCGCCATTTGATGAAACTGCCGTCTGCTGAGAATCAACGTATCAACTTTCAGCACAGAATTACACCATCACGCCTCAGTTGCTCTTTCTTCGTTCTTCAATTCCCAATTCTCGTATTATATCCTTCCGCGTGTTGGCACCACCTCACAGCTTATCGACATATTGATCATGTATCACTTCGCACATTTTGAATTGGCCGCCACATTCCTCTTTTTCGTATGCGGCTCAGTCAATACTATAGATCTGCGACCACTCGCTAGGTCATACCACTCTCCACCGTCCGATGCCGCCACCTACCCGTAGATCATCGATTTTGGGATGAAAATTAATAAAGGAGATATTCTTACTATTTAGCATTTCCTTATTCATTTTTTTTGAATACCAGAAGCTTGGTATTGAGTTATTTTAGAGAATTTGCCAATATTCTCTAAATTAATCAAGTAAATTGGCTACTTGATAACTTAATCAGAGTGGAAATTGTTCGAGATTTAAATAAGAAGAAATCAAAGTCTAAATCCGGTCCTTTGACACGGAACTCTGATGCTTGTGCCCTTGCCGTTTGTAGGCGTGTTTCCCTGTTTCAAGAAAAGATTACCGAGCCTAATCTAGACTTGTGAGAACTTGGTCTCGTCGAAGACGCGTTTGGAAAGTTAACGGCTCTGATTTATAAGATGAACATGCTAATAGTAAGGAAAACAACATAAAATCGATGACAGGAAAAGGCCCTTCTTATTTGGTACGGCCCTAAAGACGCGTACCGTGTGACAACGACTAGAGTCATATGTAGATAACACGGGATGGATAGACATACGAGAAAAGGGGATAGAAAAGGGGTGCTCACCTCGTGGTGAACCGGAAGAAAAATTGGATTCATTCTGTGTTCTGCTTCCCAAAAGTACAGTTGGAAAGTCGGTGTGTGCGACTTACTGATATAAAATATAACAAGACTGAGACTTGTTGAGAAATAGTTATTGTAAAATCTTAAAAGAACAAAAACAAAAAAAAATTATATTAAAAACTAGATTTCTTCGAAACCAGATGTAAGTAGGCCTTTTGTAAACTAATATAAGTGATTTTCTTTCAGGAAGTGTAAAATTAGTTTTTCATTTAAAAGTCGCGGAGTAGGATTTTAAATTGTACAGTCAATTTTCTTTTATCAAGTAAAAACAAAAAAAAAAAAGGAAACAAAAATGATTAATATAAAGATTTAGTAAATTCAGTGCCGAAATTTTAGTGCAAAATTTTCTTTTTCGCGAAATGACCGGAAGTGAAGAGTCACATGGCTCACCATGTGGTCGCAAAATTATAAATTAAAATCCTTTATCGTAATAAAATTCGTAACATTAATTATCTAATTGTTGATTTTTAAATTTTGATATTTTATTATGAAACTTTAATTTTGTTTCTCGGTGTGTTGCATTAAAATTTCGACGGTAATTTTTGGATAAGTCGATCATAAAGCTGGAAGTGGAACATAGAATCCTTTAATATCGTTATTCTAGACTATGAGTTTAATATAATTATTCAAAGGTTAAAACCTTGATAACGTTTTGTTGAATTTTTCAAATGAATGATAAGTTTTTAATTTTAAAATTTACAATACAGAATAACGCTCGATAATGTGCGACTAGAAATTTAAAAACGAGAGATGCGGTCACGGCTGGTTACAGTTTTTTTTTTTATTTAATTAAGTGCAATTAAATTCCGATTGATATTATAATAAAGTCGAGATGCCTCAAAATGATAATGTTGAAGGTGACAGGCTGTACACTCATGAGAGTACAGCTATGCCCAGTAATGGTTACGACAGGTTCGAGCTTAAGTTCATATACATTCATTTCTTTTAATTATTCTGATTAAACCTAATGAACCGAAATTGCTCAAATTTAATGAATTATTTATTATTGTTAATTTAATCTTTAGATAAATGTATAATTATGTTTAAATTATAATTGTCAGAAACTTGTAAATTATATTAATTTGAAATAAGTCTGTATACTGCGGTGGAATTTATAGGCGTGTACATTGTATTAATAATTTATAATATCTCTTTTGTATTAAAGAAATCTCGAAAGTTTTATTAAGTTTGGGGAGACATCATAGTTATCAATGGTTAATCCATTAACCGTTGATAATTGATTTTGTATTCTTTAAATGGTTTATAACAATTCCTTTATTTAATGTTTATTGTACTATTTCTTGGTTTATTTCAATAGAGATTTCTTTAATTTAATCCCTCGCTTTATTTGGCGTTTGATATCCTTTTACTCACACATCACGATTGAAGACTAACCTTAAAATTTCATTTACTTTTGCTAATAAATAAATTAAATTCTATTGTTTATTTAAGATTTCTTATTGTTTCTTTCGGATAATGCAATGTGTGGCCTGAATTTCCCACCCGGTTAGACCTGTCGTACACCATGAAAATAAGAATATGTTTACTAGCTAGCATGGTAAAATATACTATGTGACGCAACAAATATTGTGAATTTAAGAACATCTGTTACAATAAGCAATGTAATTGGGTTTATGGTCTTTTCATGCCTCGTCCCCTTTTCATGAATTTCAGAAATTTTATAATTTAGTTTAATTTTTGTTCCTTTTCAGGTTTTGTATTTCCCTAACGTCACCTGCTAACATGTTTGTTGATTATTAGGTTCAGTTCATTTGATTATTTCTTTTATCCCTAACGTTCCCATTTTCTATTATATAGAGTCATTTATCTTTGGAATAAATTATAGTTTGGAGATTTTGATCAATTAAATTCTTGTGTTTGATTTATGATGGTTTAGTGACAATCCGAACCCACCCCTCTCTCCTTTACATTGCTGAGAGCCGAGTATTTCATCCGGTCTTGAGACTTTAATGTTTATTTACAAATTTTGATTAACTTCGGTCGGAGAATTACGAATTACATCTGATGCATGGTCATCTCGTAATTTAATTTTAATTATACTGTAATCTAACTTTGAGTAATTTTTGTATGTTCAGTTGTTCGTTACTGACATATTCGTTTTAATATTTTGTAGAATATAGCTTTGTAGTTTTTATACACGGCTCGGTGTGTTAGAAATGATGTCAGGATCCCATCTTGTTTGACTTTTGGCGATTATTTCGCGTAAGACTTGGGATGGCTTGCGCAAATAGTCTTTATCTTTATCGATTATAGATCGATTTTTAATTGTTTCTTTTCTTTAATGATTTTCTTTTTTTTTGGCAACGAACTGGCGCTCAACAATTTGATTATTTGTAGAAAGTTAAACATTTAAAGTAGATTGGTCTCAAGACTGGGTAAATTAATTTGAATGTAGATGATAGGCGTGATTTTGTCGTTATCGTAAGATTTACTTTTCTGTCGCTCCTTACTACTTTTGTCATTCACAATATTCTGGAACTCTTTTCTTTATTTTGCACTGGTATAGTAAGTATAGATTTTGATTTAATTTAAATTCTTTATTTTTAACGTTAAATTCAATTCTATTGTCGAAACTATACTTCATCCTTTCTTTGAAATTAAGTTTTAGCGAATATTACTAAAGGTTGTTGTTGAGTAAAAATCTACATTACAAGTAACAAACTATGTAACATACCTCCGGTATGTTACGTACACAACCCTGCCTATTACCACCCTAGTATTTTTTTTCTAAGTTGATGGAAACATTTTATAAAACATAAAAAAAACTGACTGATACCTCTTGCTACTTTGAGTTTAGCATTAATTGTTCTCCTGTGTAAAAGGCGCGTAGTCATGATTTGGACGATCATCAGTCCAAACAAAGAAAAATATTAATTTTTTTTTTTTATCATAGTGCAGTTGTTTGTGATTTTAATTTTGTCAAATGAAAGAGTTTTGTGAATGTAAATCAAATAGTGCTCGCTTTTCAAAATTCAAAATGGCGGATTCAAATAGAATGGTTATTTGTAAAAAATTGATCGGATTGATTGAAAAATTGATTTGATTAAAACTGGATACTCGGGGGTTTTCTGGATTCCTGATTACAAATCTTATGTTCGTTTTTTAAAATCCAAGAAGACTGATTCAAAATGACGGATTCAAAATAACGGGAGATTTGTAAAAAATTTATCAAATTCGATTGAAACTGGATACTCGAAGGTTTTCTAGAGTCCTGATTACGAATCTTAAATTCGTTTTTCAAAATCCAAAATGGCTAATTCAAAATAGCGTGAGATTTGTAAAAAGTTGATCAGATTCGATTGAAACAGCATACACGAGGATTTTATGGATTGCTGATTACGAATAAGTTTGTTTTTCAAAATTCAAAAACGCGGACCTAATATGGCGGAAGATTTTAAAAAAGTAGATCAGATACCTTTGAAACTCGATTCTTAGGAGTTTTCGAAATTTCATTTCCGCCATATTGGATTTGCCATTTTGTATTTTCTAAAAATAACATCAAATTCGAAATCAGTGACCTCAAAAACCCCCGGGTAACGATTTTTAGAAAGATTTAAGCACTTTTTGCATTTCATGACCACTATATTGTTTTTGGCGATTTGAACCACTGTGCGCCACTACGACCCCTCGGCCACGTGAAACTTCAGCTCTCTAATATCTTGATTTTTAATAACAGGACAAATCTTAAGCAGGTATTCTACTCTCCAGGCCCGAAATTCAGTGGTTTTTTGGGAATTAATTGTGAAGAAACTACTGAATATTTTTTGACATTTTTTTTTTTTCAATCTAAAATCAAAAAATGAATTTTTTTCATGTGTATAGTTGCGTTGACTATTTTTTCCGTGGCAGATTTTTTTTATTTTTTGATTTGTCAAAATTATTCGAAAATTCGCAAAAATTTTATTTTTTTAGGGATCCGTACACCACAAGTGTACGCACGGAACCCTATTTTGCAGCGCTATTACCATCACGATCTCTATATTTTTTTGTAATCTATATGTAACAATATATTTGTGTACCAAATTTTGAACTCTCTAAGTCAAATATTTTGGCAGATAAGAGGGGAATACGGTCATTTTTTAGAAAAAAAGCGTTTAATTTGTACCATTCCTGACCTTTATCTGCAAAATTATTGTACTTAGAGTGCTGAAATTTGGTAAACATATGTAGTTTGACGTGTAGATTACAGAAAAACTATAGAAAACCTTGTTTGAGGTTGTTATCATAGCGTTTATCAGCAAAAAAAAAACGATTTTTTAAAAAAAAATGCTAAAAAATGACCATATCCCCCCTTCCATAACTTCCAAACAATTTGACTTAGAGAGTTCAAATTTGGTACACAAATGTATTTTCACGTGTAGATTACAGAAAAATTGTAGAGAACATGATTGTAGAAGTTGATCATAGCGTTGTTAAGGAAATAAAATGATTTTTGAGTATTTTTTATGGATATTTGCTAAAATCTCTGGATTTTTCGTTGACAGCGCAATCACAATCACGTTTTCTATAATTTTTATGTAATTTACACCTGACAATACATTCTTGTACAAAATTTGATCTCTCTAAGTAAAATATTTTGGAAGATAGGGAAGGCGGTGGTCCATTATTTATAAAAAAATTCATTATATATTACATTATATATTATACCTATATAATATGTATAATATATTTAATAGTATCAAATATATTAAAAATTATTTTGTTTTGCGTACAGAACCCTCGGTTTTAGTGCGAGTGTAGCTCGAACTTGCCCGATTTTTTTTTCTTTTTTTTTACTTTAAGGGGCTTTAAAAAAACCAAAAAAAAATTTTAAAATCGTACACGGAGAAAAATAGCTGCATCATTTCTAAGTTATTTAAAAAAAAATTAAAATCGGATTATTTTTACTATAAAAAGCGTGACTCAGCAGCTTAAAAAACACTACTTTCGGGGAAACGAGTTTAAAGTTAACACATGGTGTATAACTTGATGTAGTAACTTATGAGTTAATCTGCTAATATCGGGTCCGTACAAGGTTTTTTTGTTTTTATAGGGGTCTTTAGACATCAGCAAAGATAAAAAAATTATAAATTGGTAATTTGTTGATAATGGAATCATTATAAATAAACAAATGTTACAAATGAACAAAAATTCGTGAGTTTTTTCGGTTCCCAGAAACATGTAAAAGAACGTGATTCTTACGAAATTTTTTCTGTGGCGTATTCTCAGATACATATAGATTGAAATAAAAAAGAATTTTTTTTTTTTTTTTGAAACCCCAAGAGTAGAAGATCCCCTTAAACTAACGTCTACATTATTTCTTTATTTAAAAGTAAATATAACGGATATAACTTATTTCTAGTTTTCTAGGGGCGGAGGAGGTCGAAGAGCAGCTGCTTGTAGCGGGTGGAGCAGCACCCTCAAAAGTTTTCTTTTTTTTTTTAGTTATTATACACTCGTTTTAACGACCTTACTGGCCCAATGAGTGTCCCCCATAGGGAGTTCCTAGAATTGTACTTTTGTATATATTCTTTAAGTGTTTTTGCGTCTACAGAACGGCTTGAAATTAGGAGTACTCGCATTTGCCTGGACCACCCGGTATATTGGGTTTTCTCACCAGTGGAGAGGGAAAACTGTAGAAAAACCTCACCTGAATACAACCGGTTTATCGACAGTCGAGTTCTAGTGATCTGCACAGGTCGATTACCGACAGTGCATATCATTTTACCTCGACGTCTTTACTTTCCACTGAAATTATCTCACAGCCGGAAAAAATCCCAGGCTCCCCGGGGCGCGAACCAAGCAAGCTTGACGCTTGACTTGGGGCCACCGTAGAGTCCAGGACCTTAACCAACTGAGCTAACACCGTGGTCTCAAAAGTTTTCTTAACTTAAATAAATATAGTAAGTGGTTGCCATCCACTATCTTTAGTCAGAAACGTAAACCTCGCTCGTTGACAACAAGGTGTCTGTAATTGGTACGCCAATCACATTCTCCTGTCAAGCCAGCAGTACGTCGTGGAGGGCCACGAGGGAGCCACTTTGGGAGCGAGTCTAACGTGAACCCCAGGTACTCATCGGGCCCACCGAGTGGGTAGATTGCTGAAGCGGCAGGCAAGCATCGCTTTTCATAGCTAGCTTGCCTCGCCAAGTACAGTCTCGGTGCTAGGGACGATAGCCGCACGTCAGACTTGCGCGTTCGCTTGCTCTTTCGGACAGTGACTGTAGGATGCTATATTCAAAATCGTGATAGTGTGAGTAGAATAAGTCATATTATCAAAAAATTCATCTCGAATCAGCTTTATAAAAATTTTTTTCCCCATACCCAGATAGCACCGATACTTCCAAGAAGTTTCCTGGAAGTTACTCGTGGCAAACTGGGAAGTTACCCGTGGTAACTTCCTGGAAACTTCTCTTATGTACAACAATGTCCGCGCTTGGAAACTACCCTTGGTAACTTCCTGGAAACTTCCCTGGAGATTTCCTGGAAACTTCCAATTGAGACTTCCTGGAAACTTCCCGTGGTAACTTCCATAAAGTTTTCGTGGAAACTTCCAGGAAGTTAGCCTGAAGTTTCCAAAAATTATATAATTTTTTTCGAATAAAATTATTGTTTAAAAAGGTTAAAAAAATAAAGGGATCTTTATATTTTGCTTTGTCGTTAAATAAAAAATTAAATATAAAAAAAAACCCCCCGGTCGGTTGAAGGTCAGCCGACTCGAACCCTTGTCCACCCAGCGGGAGGGTAAGCTCGAGGTCTCGAGCAACTGCTGGGAAAGTGCGCCTTAACGCGTTCGACCAAATCACCACTGACAACAGTTTACATGAAACTAATTGATACCCAGAACCAAAAAATCTATTTTTCTGAGAGGCATATTACAAAAGATAAATATACGAGGTTTAATGATTCGTATAATATATAATTCCTTATACGGAATAAATATAAAATTACATGAGTCGTTGCAGATGAACGGGATAATAATCTCTCGTATTCGTATGAGTTTTTTTATGGATTTTAACAAACTAATACTACTCTAATTACCAAAGAAACGAATAATAATTCATTTTTCAAGTAAAACCAATGGTTTTTTATAAAAGAAATTCATAGTTACAGGAAAAAAACCATGATTTTTACCTAAAGTTTAGAAGAAGTAAAAAGTATTTTGCCCTACTTTACCAACATTGCATATTGATTGAATCCGGTTCGTTTTTCAATATATATTAATATTACCTAATTAATGAGTAATATTAATTATTATTAATGCAAATAATAATTTTACTCTTAATCTTGTAATAAAAAATAATAATAAAATATAAATAATAAAATAATAAAAAAAATAATAATAATAAAAATCAAACTCAAATACAATAAGTGAAATAAAAAAAATTGTAAAAATTAAATTAATTGAAAATTTTTATCAATTTAAAACTAAAAATCCTCATAAAGTCATATCTAAGCACAAAAGAAATAAAAAAAACAAGAAAATTGAAATTAATATTTAAATTGTTAAGGATCAAATTTAATTTGAAAATTAAATTTGAAATAGTTTTGTTAAAACTTGATTACAAATATTAATAGGCATTATTATTTTTTTAAGAAAGAATTAGATTTATTAAAATTTTCAGATACTTCACAATTATAACATCTTAAATACTGCGTCGAAAAAATTATTAATTTTTAAATACTGATTTTGTTTATGGTTTTCTTTAATAAAAACTTAATTGCGATTATCGAAAGGTAACAAATTAATTTTTCACGAAATATTACGATTTCCTAAAATCCTCAATATTTTTAATTTTTTTACTTTAAACGTCGAATGAAAAATTTGACAATATTTTAAAAACTATGGAAATATTAAAAAGTGGTTTCGTTTAAAGTCTTCTTTGACAAAAACTTTATTGCAATTGTCTATCGCAAAAGATTCATTTCATCAAGAAAGTTCTCGATTATTTGGAATCTTTAATTAATCCAAATTTTTCATATTAAAATTAGAATAAAAATTTTGTAAATTTTTTTAAAATTATAAAAATATCAAAAACTAGTTTGGTTTATAGTCTTCTTTAATATAAACTTTATTGCGAATGTCAAGCGCCAAAACATTAAAATTTTATAAAAAAAATTGTCGATTAATTGAAATCTTCAATTCTTCAAAATTCTTCATTTAAAATGTAGAATAAAAATTTTGTTAATTTTTTTAAAATTTTATAAATATTAGAAACTTGTTTAGTTTATAGTCTTCTTTAATATTATCTTTATTGCGATTGTCTAGTGGCAAAACACTAAAATTGTATCAAAAATATTGTCGATTTATTGAAATCTTCAATTCTTCATTTAAAATGTAGAATAAAAATTTTGTTTATTCAATTTATCAGTATTTTTTATATTGAATTTTTTATATTAAATTTTAGATGAAAAATCTTCAAGAATTGAAAATTTCAATTAATCGACAATTTTTTTTATTAAATTTTAATGTTTTGGCGCTAGACATTCGCAATAAAGTTTATATTAAAGAATACTATAAACCAAACAAGGTTTGAATATTTATAAAAGTTTTAAAAAATTGACAAAATTTTTATTCTAAATTGAATATGAAAAATTTTGTTAAATTGAAAATTTCAATTAATCAACAATTTTTTTTATTAACTTTTAATGTTTTGCCGCTAAACATTCGCAATAAAGTTTATATTGAAGAAAACTATAAACCAAACTAGTTTGTGATATTTATAAAATTTTAAAAAAATTGACAAAATTTTTATTCTACATTTTAGATGAAAATTTTTGAAGAATTGAAGATTTCAATTAATCGACAATTTTTTTGATACAATTTTAGTGTTTTGCCGCTAGACAATCGCAATAAAGATAATATTAAAGAAGACTATAAACTAAACAAGTTTCTGATTTTCTGATTAAGTTTTTATTAAAGAAAACCATAAACAAAATCAGTATTTAAAAATTAATAATTTTTTCGACGCAGTATTTAAGATGTTATAATTGTGAAGTATCTGAAAATTTTAATAAATCTAATTCTTTCTTAAAAAAATAATAATGCCTATAATTATTTGTAATCAAGTTTTAACAAAACTATTTCAAATTTAATTTTCAAATTAAATTTGATCCTTAACAATTTAAATATCAATTTCAATTTTCTTATTTTTTTTATTACTTTTGTGCTTAGATATGACTTTATGAGGATTTTTAGTTTTAAATTGATAAAAATTTTAAATTAATTTAATTTTTACAATTTTTTTTATTTCACTTATTGTATTTGAGTTTGATTTTTATTATTATTATTATTATTTTTTTTTATTTTATTATTTATATTTTATTATTATTTTTTATTACAAGATTAAGAGTAAAATTATTATTTGCATTAATAATAATTAATATTACTCATTAATTAGGTAATATTAATATATATTGAAAAACGAACCGGATTCAATCAATATGCAATGTTGGTAAAGTAGGGCAAAATACTTTTTACTTCTTCCAAACTTTAGGTAAAAATCATGGTTTTTTTCCTGTAACTATGAATTTCTTTTATAAAAAACCATTGGTTTTACTTGAAAAATGAATTATTATTCGTTTCTTTGGTAATTAGAGTAGTATTAGTTTGTTAAAATCCCTAAAAAAACTCATACGAATACGAGAGATTATTATCCCGTTCATCTGCAACGACTCATGTAATTGTATATTTATTCCGTATAAGGAATTATATATTATACGAATCATTAAACCTCGTATATAATTGATATTTAAATTTGATCCAGTATCCAAATGGATCATTACACCATCTTATTTTTTTACAAGACTTTAGGAACACTTTAAAGTCCGTTTAAAAAAAGCGCGAGATAATATTTTTTTCAAATCAACTTTAAAAATTTTTTTATTTCTGTTACGTCATGGAAAACATAACATACAAAAATAATTTTTATTCAATCGGTGGTTTGAACAGTGAGGGTTAGGCGTACAGGTAAAATGAATAGAGAGACATTTGTACATAGATTTGTATTTATTGTTTACACAAGGCAGAACCACGATAACGATCTTAAGTAGTGAGGCGTTGAGAGAGCGGCGAGAGCTGGTGGCTAGGTATGGGTAATCTGAAACAGATTACTTGTTTAGGGAAGAAATGAGATAAGGGTCAAGGGAAAGGATGAGGAGTATTAAGTATAGATTTTACCTTGTTTTTAATATGAAGATTCTCGGTGGACCAAGATTTAGAAATACTTGTTGCGCCTAAGTTGGCAGCAAACCAGCAGTCACCCAGCTGCGATGTTGACCCAAGGTTGGCAACAAACTGGCAACCAGCCAGCTGTGATGTGAAGCCGATGTTAAGCCGACGTTGGCAAGAAACTGGGAACCAGTCAACTGTGTAGTAAACGGTGTTGGTCCGATGTTGCAGGAGACTTGGAAGTCACTGGCTCGTTTTCCGATGTTGAATCTTGGTTTTAATATCGAAAATTGAGGGGTAATTTTTGAAGGGAATTATTAGTTTAATATAAACTTAGTAGAAAATTGACAACTTGTCAATTTTCATAGTTGACGAACAGAGGTTCTATTTGAAATTAGACTTGGCACAAAGATTTTGACAATCAGAGTTTCGGGGTTTGAATTAGACTGATCTGTCACAGACCCTCATAGGACCTTGTATAGTCCTTTTTAATCGATAAAAGTTGCTTGAAGGGGAGTTGAATTTTCGTAGATTCGCACCTCTCTTTTAACTCATTATTTACATTGCCTTATACGGTAACCCTCTGGGTTATTCTATTAGTTAATACCATCAATAGCGAAAGGCATTATCGATCGGTGTGGTAAATAAGCCTTAGTCTTAGTAATGAAGTAAACATTTAGGATATATAAACGAGAATAGATTTATAAACAATATACAATAAAATTAATATACGTTACATACGTAACACCTCGGCCCTCTTTTTCAAAACTTATGCAGTGAGTTTTGGTCCAGAATATAAATTTATTGAATTTGATTTAATTTTTAAGTTTAAGAAATTTAATTTTGAATGTATAATTGTCAAGCGAGATGTCGAGTTGTTACGTTTACAGAAAAATTATAACTCATTCATTTTATAAAAGAATTTCATATATTAGTGCATTCTCAATTGAGAAAAATGTGTTAATGATTTTACAAACAGTGTTTTTAAAGAATTTACTTTATAATTTTTTATCAATTTACTTTTAATTATTTTCAAAATCAAAGTTTCCGTATCAGTTTACACACAAAATTATAATTTGTATTTGAATCACACATATTACAACAATTTGACAATTTTGAATTCGTACGCAAACAACAAATTTCTTAAGTAATTTTAGGCAAACTGTATCCAAATCTACACGCCTAGCTTCAAGTAGATTTAGGTTTTGCAAAAATGGTGACAAAATCGAGTAGTGGCATTTTATTCCTCTTTATTTAGAGCTTCAAAAATCATGGAAATCAAAGTCGTAGCTGATCCTTTTTTCGAGTTATAGTAAAATAATTGTTTTTTAATAAAATTTATGTATGAAAATGATACTATATTAATTATTTTACATCAGTTTAATTGGAAAATTGAATGTAACAGCTACAATTAACTATTTTACATTTTTAAAAATTATTTTTGTTTTAATTAACAATTTAGTGTTTCGTACATTTATCGCAATCATTAAGAATATTCTTATGTGTGCTTTCAAACAAGCCCAAAACTTTAAAAAGTCCAGGTGAATTGATTCACCGACTTATTCTGACCACAAACCTAAACCACAAATTTCTAAGAATCTTAAACAATCTTGAATGTGTGATACAGCAACATGATTTTTTAAAGTTCTGGAAGCATCTGTACCTTTAAGAGCAGTTTTTATTGCGTCAATGCATTTATCCAAATCAGGACCAACTGTTTTCACAGAAAAACAACTGGTAAGTTAAAACAATCTTAACGTCCAAATTCAAATATTAAATAACAACATTTAACGACATTATTGGACAAAACCTCTATGAAAAAACTGGAAAGGGAGATGAAAGTTAAATAGGAACCTCCTTAATCCACAATGCCCGCTACCTAATACCTCTAACCTCCCTTAGCTGAAAAAGAAAAATTTATTAGTAAAATAAATCCGACGTTTCGGCACTCTCTTAATGCCTTCATCAGGAACTGCAAAGAAAAGAAAGTTAGTAAGTCTGTCCTGCTATCCGGAACCTGCAGAACTGGGTATGCTCAACAGAAAAACCACCACTTTTTCCACCACGGACCCAAGATGAGAAACAAATTACACCCAAACTAACAAGCCGGTGCGTCAATTCACCGAGAATTTCTATAGTTTTGGGAGCGTTATAAGTTGAATCTTAATATTATACACAGAAGACGAACAAAATGGACATCTATAAATAAATTTATTTTAACATTTACGTTTCCAAGCTGAACCAAGCCTTCATAATCCTTGAATCTTAATTATGATCAAACGTATAGAACTGAATTAAAAAAGCAGTAATTGATTTTTCTTACAAGCACAGTTAAGAATATTTTTAATGATTGCAATAAACCACAGAGTTAGCTCAGTTGGTTAAGGCCATGTCTGACATTGTTGACTAAAGTATAGAAATCTACCTTATCTCCCACATTTAATTTTTTAATAATATAATTGTTTTTCATAATTATTAATAAGTAGAAGATACATGACAAACTTTATGAGATTCTTAAACGATTTCCAAAATTTGAAATCGATATCGTTTTTGGTTTGGGCTTAATAATAATAATAATAATAATAATAATAATAATAACCTTACCCTCCAGGACGGATGGAGCAATAGTGGATTAGAATACGTAAAGCAAGAATGGGAGAGGTTGTTTTAGTGAGGTGACTCGACCACAGCACGTGGTCGAGTCCCACACGAACAAGTGCGTAAATGCATTTTTTCCTCTCCTAAACTTGTTTTGTAAAAAAAAAAAAAAAAATAATAATAATAATAATAATTCTGAAAAACAAATATATTATTAACAAATTAAATGTGGGAGATACGATAGATCTTCATACTTTAGTCATCAATGTTAGACATGGCCTTGAGGTCCTGGACTCTACGGTCTCGCCAAGTCAAGCGTCAACCAAGCTTGCTTGGTTCGCGCCCCGGGGAGCCTGAGATTTTTTCTGGCTGTGAGATAACTTCAGTGGCAGGTAACGATGTCGAAGTGTAATGATATGCACTGTTGGTAATCGACCTGTGCAGATCACTAGAACTCGACTGTCGATAAACCGGTTGTACTATGGAGAGGTTTTTCTACAGTTTTCCCTCTCCACTAGCGAGCAAACCCAATATACCGGGTGGTCCAGGCAAATGCGAGTACTCCTAATTTCAAGCCGTTCTGTAGACGCAAAAACACTTATAGGATATAAAGAAAAAGTACTGAATTCTAGGAACTCCCTACGGGGGACACTCATTGGGCCTGTAAGGCCGTTAAACGAGTGTATAATAACTTAAAATAAAAAAAAAAGATTGTAATAAATGTACGAAACACTAAATTATTAATTGTAGCTGTAACATTCAATTTTTAAATTAAACTAATGTATAATAATTAATCTTATATCATATTTATACCTAAATTTCATTAAAAAAATATTTTACATAACTCGAAAAAAGGATCAGCTACGATTTTGATTTTCATGATTTTTGAAGCTCTAAATAAAAAGGAATGAAATGCAACTACCCAATTTTCTCACCATTTTTGCAAAACCTAAATCTACTTGAAGCTAGGCGTGTCTAGTACAGAACGTTAATTGAAACATAAAAAATTACAAGACGTCAATTAAATATCATTGTTATTAAGTTTGAGAAAAAGTAATTTCTTATGCAATATACGCATAAAATATTAATCAAACGTTAATATTTTTGGTTTTCACATATTCTATTGTATATATCTGATACAAAACATATTTTTAAGGAAAAATTGTTATTTACGTAACTTACGCATTTTATTACCAAAGCATCAATTAAACTGTAAACTTTCCTAATTTT
The DNA here is from genome assembly GCA_037103525.1 of Ganaspis brasiliensis. Taxonomy (NCBI): domain Eukaryota; kingdom Metazoa; phylum Arthropoda; class Insecta; order Hymenoptera; family Figitidae; genus Ganaspis; species Ganaspis brasiliensis. The sequence continues at coordinate 1,175,971 of JAZKLR010000135.1, read as the reverse complement.
AATTCATTCTATTGCATATTTGATTTAAAATATTAATTAGAAGTAACAATAATAATTTTTTTAGACAAAATGTTATTTACGTAACTTACGCATCTTTTTTTTGTTTTTGTTACATTTCGTTTTAAATTTTAAAAGAACATAGGGACTTCATACAACTTTTTGAATTTATAAGAGCGTGCATTTTTTGGTAGTTCAATGTAATCTATGTTTAACCCGTCAGCGGTCGCGCTGTTTTTATTGTCTCTCTCGCACTACACGAGCGCCCTATAGGTTGAGTAGTGTTGCGTGAGCATTTCTCTCACGGCGCGACCGCTGACGGGTTAATACGGCAAACACATATTTATATTTACATATAAAAATTATTCTAAATTTAAAAAGATTTTTTTTTTTTTGCAATCCCACACATACATATACTCGCAGAATATATTCCGCTAAAAAAAATTGTATTATTTTTATTTTGATAATAAAAAGTCATCCGACATGAATACATGGAGACCCTCACCCCTTAGTTTCAAACATGAGATGAGATACAAATCATGTTTGATTTAGAAACAAATAATTTATTTATAATATTTGGTTTTTATGACGGCTATTTCTTAAGAATACATTATTAAATTTAACTGCAGGATTTCGAGAGCAAAGTCTTTCGTAATAGTTTTTTCACATAAAAGTTTTTTTTTTCTTGTATGGAATATTTTGTACTATTTGTTCTTTCTTTAAAAAAAATACACATGTGTCCATTAATATATTAATTATTACATAAACTGATTTATAACGAGTATTTTGCTCCATACATACTGATTTGACAAATTCTAAAAAATGATAATCATTATGTATTCTCATATAATATGACGTCAATAGAAATAGTTCTGATATTTGTATTCATATTTTTAACAATATAATGAGTTGTGAAGCTACATTCTATATTTACATTAACTAGTTTTACTATCGATAGAACCATGTTTTTTTAACTAATTTTTTGTAATATTAAAGATTTTTCAGTAATATAATTTGACGTGAAATTTAACAATGGCAAGTTATAAAAAAATTTACCTAAATAAAATTTTGTTTGAATTATTCGTTAAGTAAAAATAACTCAATATTTAAGAAAATAATGTAGTTTTTTATTCTGCATATCTTAAATAAATAATGTGTTAAATATAAAATTTTGTTTTGTCTTGAAACGATCCCATAAATAAGTTTTTCTGACATTATTTATATGATTTCCAAGATGAGGTTTAGTGGAAATTTGGAAACAAGATTGTTGGCAAAAGATAGGATTAATGTGGGCAAAGATTTTAATAATTGAATAGTAATGTTTCTTATGGGGTATCAAATTAGTATAAATTTAAGATAGTAAAAGGTTTTAAATTAATCTTTTACTCTTGTATATTTTATTTTTTTACAACAGTTTTTCATTGAAAATTAGGTTTTAATAAAATGAAACAGTTTAGCAATTTATGATTTTATGCAGACTAAAAGTATTAATTTGTTTCAATATTGAAAAATATAAGTTAGTTAAATGCATGAAGTAGTATAAGGAGGCCCCACTGCTATGTTTAACCTTGAAAAACTTGAAGCTGGTTTCCCCGTTTCTCTTACAAATTAGCGATAGTGGAGAACCTAGCGGAAAAGCTTAGAATTATAAGCCACACAATGTCATTTTTGTGTACATGCAATTACTAACACACTTAAAATGCTTTTTGCAAATAGCTGCCTACAAACAGCTGAGTAACTAGGCGGGAAAAGTGACTAGCAAACGCATTGTAGCAGACGAAATTTCGAAGTTCCAAATTATCTTGCTTGGTTCTCCACTTTCGCTAATTTGTAAGAGAAACGGGAAAATCTGCTTCAAGTTTTCATGAGAGTGGGGCCTCCTTATACTACTTCATGGTTAAATGTTTAAAACAAATTAAGAACATCTTTTGAGATTGCTGAAAATTGTTTACAACAATAGTGTAATTTTTTATCTGTATGCAATTTATTTAAAAGAATGATGTCTTAAAGGTTTATATCCTGATAATTAAGAGTATCGTTTAAATCGAAATATTTAATTTTAAATTTTTCTTTCTTTTTTTTAATGAACTACAGATCATTTTAATGGGAGGGTTTATTAATTAAATCTCTATAAAATATTTTTGCTTTGACTTATTTAAATTTCTGTGTAAAAAAAAGAATGAATAGAATTATTAAATTTTTGTTGACATCCATGGTTGGTCGCTTCCTAAAAAAGATGAAAAGTTTTAGATTAGTAAACAGATTAGTAAACAAAGATTTCAGTGTAAAGACTTGACTTTAGGAATTGGTTTAATTGTTTTCAATTAACTTAATTGTTTCTTGGATGTATACAAATTTTAATCGTGATCAAGTGTAACAATTGAGTTGCTCATGGATTATTCAATTTTCTTAAGGGGTTACGTACAGTTAGGGCTTCAAAAACAAGCTGTTTTCTAGGAATTTTTTGTGGCCACACATTGAAATAATTAATAACAAATCTTTTTTCACATGAAATAAATATATATTTCAAGAAAATATTCTGAAATTATAAGAAGTAAATATTAAGAAACACGTGAATGACACAACATTTGCGTGAGTTCCTTAAAAAAAAGTGGTTTCGCCGTGATCCCTGTAACTTGAGAACGGCTTTACCGATCGGTTTGGAATTTATACCACTTATTTTATATATAATTGTCCGGTACTTGAACGAAGGATTTTTTTTTTTGGACAATTACATTTTTTTTGAAGCCGAAAATGTGAGTTTAACACTGTGGTTGAAAAACAGTTTTTGACTTTCAACATCCGCCATTTTGCGAAAAACCAAAATTCTTCAAATTCCTTCGTTCAAGTACCGGACAATTATATATAAAATAAGTGGTATAAATTTCAAACCAATCGGTAAAGCCGTTCTCAAGTTACAGTGATCACGGCAAAACCACTTTTTTTTAAGGAGCTCACGCAAATGTTGTGTCATTCACGTGTTTCTTAATATTTACTTCTTATAATTTCAGAATATTTTCTTGAAATATATATATTTCATGTGAAAAAAGATTTGTTATTAATTATTTTAATCTGTGGCCACAAAAAATTCCTAACAAATAGCTTGTTTTTGAAGCCCTAACTGTACGTTACCCCTTAAGACATTAGATATTTTAATAAGTGTACATATTTTTGTTAAAATGTCAAGGTTTTTGCAGAAGCTTCTTATATCAGACTACGTTTCCAAATATATTTATATTTTACTCTATTAAAGTAAATGTTTATTACAAATTAATCTACTTTTAAATTATAGAATATTGAACGATATTATTATTCATAAAAATGATTTTATAATATACTACATTTAAACATTTATTTATTTAATATGTGATAATTTTAGTCTATTAATGTGAACTATTTTAGGTTTATTTTTAATTAAAATTTTGACATTTCCATTTTGAAAAATTTCTAGTACTTGATGCGGGCCTGTATACTGATTTCTAAATTTGTGGGGTTTCGGACCACTTAGTAAAAATACGTTATCTCCAACTTTAAAATTCTGTGGATTAATTTTCCTATCATGGTAGTGTTTAGATTTTTCTTTTGCTGAAATTAAGTTTAATCTTGCTATACTTCTTATTTCATGTAATTTCGTTACGAGATGCTTTAAATAGTCATCATATGTTTCTAATTTTTCATGTTGCAAAAGATGATCGCTAAACGGTTGACGCGCTAACTTTCCGAAAACTAATTCATGAGGTGTACATTTGGTACCTTCATGCATGCTGGTATTATATGAGAACATGGCTAATTCTAGCCAATCATCCCATTCTGAGTTCTTTTCAATAAATTGTTTTAAGTATTCATCTAGTACATGGTGTGATCTCTCTATTGATCCGTTCGATTGCAGGTGAAATGCTGTAGTTTTGAATTGTCTAATTCTAAATCGTTTTGCTAGACTTTTGATTAAATTACTCAAAAAATTTCTTCCTTGATCTGTTAATACTCCTTTTGGAGATCCAAAAATACATATAAATTTTTTGGTAAAAGCATCTGCAATAGTGCTAGCTTGTTAGTTCGATAAAGCAATAGCAAGAGAAAATTTTGTAAAATTATCTTGAATAGTCAGAATGTATTCATTGCCTAAACTTTTTTTAGGTAAAGGACCTACAATATCCATTAAAATTTTTTCGAAAGCAACACCTAGAGTATCCGTTATTACCATAAGATTTTTTGTTTTTACGCGAACGAGTTTTTTAAGTTGACATTTGAGGCATAGTTGAATATATTTCTGTATATCAATCTTCATATTACTCCAATAAAATGTTTGTCTAATTCTGTTATAAGTCTTTGTTACTCCTTTATGACCGCCTATAGCTGACGAGTGTGCTTCTTCGATTGATTTAACACGTTGTTCTTTTGTCGGATATTGAACGATTCCATTACAAATAATAATTTTTATTTTTGATTTAGAGAAAGTAGAGGCTAAAATAGATAAGATTTCTTCCCATGATATTAGATTTACTCTCAAAGTTTTTGAAATTGAAATTGATCTAAGATTAAGTTTTTCCGCGATTTCAAACATTGAAAACATTGTTGATTTAATATTATTTAAGGCTGTTGGAAGGAGAAAATTTGCAGTGGTCTTCAAACACTTTCCCCTCCGCTGGTCGAAAATTTGGACTTATGAATTTTTTTAAAAAAACCCAGACACTTTTTTGAAAAAAGGGCTCTGGCTGACCATAGTATTTGAGATAAGGACTTTTTTAAACCTTTGTTTTACTCGAACCGGTGTTCCTACGAGCGTCAAAATGATCCCCCGTTTTGACATTGACAGATTTTCTGTAGAAGATGGCCGCCCCACGTCACCTGATCATATGGCAGGCCGGAAGTAGCGTCACCGTTACCATGGATTCCACTCGGGCTATGACAAGATGGACGCCGCACTCTGTTTACAATCTGTCAGTTTTGATGTCGAACGTGGAGATAATTTTCTCGCTCATGGTGAAATTGTGTTTCCCAAATTCCCCATTCCCTGCGAAGTTTGGCAAAAAAGTAATTTTCCTGTATAAAAGTGTCTAGTGTTTTATAAAACAAACGGCAACGATCGTGTGAATTTGTAGTGTTTTTATATCTATGTCTCGATTTCTTCGAAAAGTTTTCACACACTGAGAAAAACAGTAGTCTTTCTTGATTAATAATTCCACTATTACCCCTAATTCATAAAATTCCAGCAAGTTTCTTCAATCTTTTTATTTTTCAATCAAATTCTGGGCAATGTTTTTATCAAGCACTATACTCTGACTTGATTAAATATTGACATTGACACATTTTCTGACCCGTCTGCTACAATCTGTCAGTTTCAATGACAAATTTGAAATTAATTTTTCCACTCATGAAAATGTCTATTCGTGAAAAATTAATTTTTCCTAAATTCCTCATTCCCCAAAATTTGACAAAAAGATAATCATCATATTAAAAAGTGTCCAGTGTTTTGTAAATCGAGACACTTTTATGGAAAAAATATTTTTATTGTTAAAGTTTTTGAGATAAGGAAATTTTTCAATGTTTCTTTTATGCTAACAGATGATCCCACGAGCTTCGAATTTATCTCCCGTTTCGACATTCATAGATTTTTTGTATCGTCTGCAACATAAAAATTAACATAACATAAAATGTCTATTCCTATTAAATAAATTTTTTCCAAATTCCTAATTTCCCAAACCTTGAGAAAATCATAATCATACTTTCAAGAACGATTCTACTATTAGAGTTTTATGCAACAAACGTCAAAGAACTTGTGTTATTTATAAGTCAGGTTGCATTCGAAAAGTTTTCCCTGACAGAGAAAAGCAGGTTTTTTTTCTTTTTTATCTTTTTCATTCTTCCTCTTATTTGTAAAATTCCAACAAGTTTCTATTTCTCTTTTTTCGAATAAAATTCACGGCAATGTTTCTATCCAGCAGTCCCCTGACTTATCAATCTTATTCCACGGCAACCCAAACATTTGCCACATATTTCACAATTTTTTCTTTTTTAATCCAGAGATTTGTCCGGAAAAAAATCTCTGTGTTGCCAAACTTTGTGCAATAACGAATTTTTCTACATATTTCTTTTCTACGAAAAGATTAGAGTTACGAAGAAGTAATATTACCTGGAGAACGGTAATGAGAACGAGAATATAACCGGGAATATAACCGACCAAAATTCTAATAGAGAATTTAAAAGAATTTAAGTTTTTTAATTATTTATCAAATTAAGTCAAATTTTCTCAATTAAAATATGAAAATAGAATCTATAGTGTCATTCTTATTAATAATGATTTGAATTTCAATGTTAATAGTAATATGTATGTATTTTAATTACTTTCTTTTTGACAATAAATTTGGAAAAAATTTATTTAATAGGAATAGACATTTTATGTTATGTTAATTTTTATGTTGCAGACGATACAAAAAATCTATGAATGTCGAAACGGGAGATAAATTCGAAGCTCGTGGGATCATCTGTTAGCATAAAAGAAACATTGAAAAATTTCCTTATCTCAAAAACTTTAACAATAAAAATATTTTTTCCATAAAAGTGTCTCGATTTACAAAACACTGGACACTTTTTAATATGATGATTATCTTTTTGTCAAATTTTGGGTAATGAGGAATTTAGGAAAAATTAATTTTTCACGAATAGACATTTTCATGAGTGGAAAAATTAATTTCAAATTTGTCATTGAAACTGACAGATTGTAGCAGACGGGTCAGAAAATGTGTCAATGTCAATATTTAATCAAGTCAGAGTATAGTGCTTGATAAAAACATTGCCCAGAATTTGATTGAAAAATAAAAAGATTGAAGAAACTTGCTGGAATTTTATGAATTAGGGGTAATAGTGGAATTATTAATCAAGAAAGACTACTGTTTTTCTCAGTGTGTGAAAACTTTTCGAAGAAATCGAGACATAGATATAAAAACACTACAAATTCACACGATCGTTGCCGTTTGTTTTATAAAACACTAGACATATGACATATGATCAGGTGACGTGGGGCGGCCATCTTCTACAGAAAATCTGTCAATGTCAAAACGAGGGATCATTTTGACGCTCGTAGGAACACCGGTTCAAGTAAAACAAAGGTTTAAAAAAGTCCTTATCTCAAATACTATGGTCAGCCAGAGCCCTTTTTCAAAAAAGTGTCTCGGTTTTTTTAAAAAAATTCATAAGTCCAAATTTTCGACCAGCGGAGGGGAAAGTGTTTGAAGACCACTGCAAATTTTCTCCTTCCAACAGCCTTAAAGTTTGTTCAAGATTCTCTTTTTTTTCTTCTTCAATTGGTAAAGCAATATGATATTGTTGACCCTTTTTTATTTCTTTCGCTTGTCCTTTTAATAAATTTTTAAATTTTGGTAATTTGTTATTTTTATCTAAACTTTTAAATCCATTATCACGTGGTACTCCATTACAAGTTACAAAATACGCATAGTTATCTTTTCTCATTGTTAATTGATCCCGACATTCTATAATATTTTTAAATTTATTTTCGATTTCCTTTGGACATGATTGAGACGGTAAATCTTCAATAATGTTTTCTTCTATTTCTTCATTTTCTTCAATATTCTCTTCATTATTATTTTCATTATTTCCTTCATTATTTTCTTCATTTATTTCTATATTTTCAATTTCTTCTTCTGACGAATCATTGCTTAAACTATTCTTACTTACTTCCTCATAATTTGACATTTCATTTTCATTTAATTCATTTCTACATTTTTTCTTACGACGATTTCTAGATTTCTTAACATCTAAATGGGACGCATAAATTTATACCGATTGACATTTGATCGACTGGACATTTGGACGAAGGGCGTTTGGACGAATTGACATTTGGACGAAATGACATTTGGACGAATCGACATTTTGACGAAATGACATTTGGACGAATCGACATTTTGACTAAAGAACATTTGGACGAATCGACATTTAGACGAAAGGACATTTGGACGAATCGACATTTTGACGAAACGACATTTGGACGAATAGACATTTTGAAGAAAGGACATTTGGACGAATCGACATTTAATCGAAACGACATTTTGACGAAACGACATTTGGACGAATCTTTTTGGCATATAAGTTTACTCTCTATGTTGTACTTGTTCATGGTTTCCAATTATCAAATATTCCAAGTATTGATAGGGTTCAGTGTTTATCCGAGAGATGGAGCTAGAAGTATTAAAATTTAGTTAATCTGCTGGTAAATTACTTAAAAATTATCAAAAAATATAAAAATTTCATTTTATACACAATTTTAATACTTTTAGCTCCATCTCTCGGAAACAAACTGAACCCCGTCAAAACTTGGAATAATTAATAATTTAAAAACCATGAACACGTACAACATAGAGAGTAAACTTATATTTCAAAAAAGATTCGTCCAAGTGTCGTATCGTCAAAATGTCGTTTCGATTAAATGTCGATTCGTCCAAATGTCCTTTCTTCAAAATGTCTATTCGTCCAAATGTCGTTTCGTCAAAATGTCGATTCGTCCAAATGTCCTTTCGTCAAAATGTCGATTCGTCCAAATGTCTTTTCGTCAAAATTTCGATTCGTCCAAATGTCATTTCATCTAAATGTCGATTCGTCCAAATGTCCTTTCGTCAAAATGTCGATTCGTCCAAATGTCACTTCGTCCAAATGTCTATTCGTCCAAATGTCCTTTCGTCAAAATGTCGATTCGTCCAAATGTCGATTCGTCCAAATGTCACTTCGTCCAAATGTCTATTCGTCCAAATGTCCTTTCGTCAAAATGTCGATTCGTCCAAATGTCCTTTCGTCCAAATGTCGATTCGTCCAAATGTCCTTTCGTCAAAATGTCGATTCGTCTAAATGTCATTTCGTCCAAATGTCTATTCGTCCAAATGTCCTTTCGTCAAAATGTCGATTCGTCCAAATGTCCTTTCGTCCAAATGTCGATTCGTCCAAATGTCCTTTCGTCAAAATGTCGATTCGTCTAAATGTCATTTCGTCCAAATGTCAATTCGTCCAAACGCCCTTCGTCCAAATGTCCAATCGATCAAATGTCAATCGGTATAAATTTATGCGTCCCATTTAAATATTCAGGATTTGAATCACTTCTATGATTCATTTTAGGATTTCTGGATTTCTTTTCATCATAATATTCAGGATCTGGATTTGTTCCAGGATTAAAAGGATTTTCAGGATCAGAATAATTTTCAAGGTCGGATACATTAGCATCTTCGGATTTATCATCTGAGTCGGTATCAGAATAGTAATTATTAGTTTCATTCATTTTCTCTTCAATTTCATTACATTTAGGTTTCTTAGGTCTACCACGTTTTCTTGTCACTGCTGCATTTTCGTTTCTTTCAGGTCCCTTAAGAGTTTTCCTTGGTCTTCCTCGTTTTCTTGATTCCTTAATAGTCAATTCTTGTTTTTCTTCTAAATATTTCTTAGGTCTACCACGATTCCTATTGCTAATTCTTAAAGAATGATCTTGATTTTCTTGTTTTCCATAAGTTTCTTCATTTTTCATGTTATTTTTATTATAAGATTTATTTCGAGTTGTTATGTAACATTTTTCTTTAGTTTCAGGAAATATTTTTCTTGTGATAGTTCCTAAAAATTTTTTTTATACTTTTTAAGGCATTAATCAAAATTTTATTTTCACTATTATTCTTAACATGATTGATTATATTAGTCATAGATTTTTCAATATACGTTGTTATTTTTTGTAAATTTAAAGGGTTCGCAGAATTTATTTTTATATTGTTATCTTTAATTTCATCATCGGTATCAGATTCATCATACGACTGATTAATTTCTTCATCACAATACAAGTCAATAGGGTCTTCATCATCGGATGTTTCTTCTTCAGTTTCATATTCATCTTCTTTTCGTATAAATGTTACAGGGTTCCTTGATAATGCGTCTGCGTTCACGTTGGTTTTTCCTGCTTTATAAACTACATCGAATTTATATTCCGCGAGCTTTAAACGCCATCTGGTTACTCTTGAACATGGGTCCTTGGAATTTTGGAACCATACTAATGGTTTATGGTCGGTAACTAATGTGAATTTTCTTCCGTATAGGTATGGTCTAAATTGTGTAACGCAGTAGATTATTGCTAGAGCTTCCTTTTCGTATGTATCGTATTTTCTTTCATTTTCATTTAAAACTCGAGATGTGTAAGAAATTGGTTGATCTTTGCCTATTGGGCTTTGTGACAATATGCCACCTATTGCAAATCCTGAAGCATCAGTCGTAACAACAAATGGTTTTGAAAAATCGGGTCTAATTAAAAGAGGTTCCTCACATAATTTTGATTTGAGGTAATCAAAAGCATCATGTTGCTCGTCTGACCAGGAAAAAGGTACGTCTTTTTTTAAAAGATTTGAAAGTGGTGTAGCTATTTTCGAGAAAATTTTAATAAATCTTCTGTAATAACCAGCTAAACCGAGAAATTCTTTGATATTCTTCTGGTTTTTGGGAATTGGAAATTGTTTTACGGCTACTAGTTTTTTCGGATCGGGTCTAACGCCATGTTTATCAATAATATGACCTAAATAATTAACTTCGAGTCGTAAAAATTCGCACTTATCTGGTTGCAATTTGAGGTTAGCTAAACGTAATCTTTCCATTAAAGCATTAAACTTTTGTTCATGTTCCTCTAATGTATCTGCATATATTGCAATATATGTGTAGAAAAAGCTGTTTTATGTGAATGTTCTATATTCATTTTAATCTGGTGGAAACCTGATGCCAGGTCAAAAACTGAAAAATATTTTGCGTTTCCAAGCTGATCTAACAAATCAATTATATTAGGCAAAGGATGATTATCTTTAATTGTTTTTTCATTTAGTTTGCGAAAGTCCAAGACCATTCTCCAACGTTTATTTCCCTGAGAATTTGATTTCTTAGGTACTATCCAAACTGGTGTGTTATATGGGGATTGTGAAGGTTTAATTATTCCTTGATCTAAAAGTTCATTAACTTGTCTTTTTTTTTTAAATGTCTTTTAAACTTGTCTTTTAATTTCTTCTTTATGAATTGGTGGAAAACGGTACTGACGCGTAAAAATTGGTTAGTCGTCGGTAGTGGGGATAGTGTGTTCTAAAATATTAGGAGCTTCTAAAGTTTCTCCTGGGATTTGAAAGCGATCGATATTTTTTGTTATTATATTTATTACATGAGTTAATTCTTCTTCGTTTAAATGATCTAACCTTACAAATTTCTTTACTGTTTCTATTCAATTGACACCTGTAATATTAAATACTGGACAAAGTTTATTTAATTTTTCATTATTATTATTAATAAATCCACGTAAAAAATTTTCTCATGATCTGAACTGAGTATTAATAGTAGACTGTATTAAATTTGAATATTTATAATTGTTTTTAATTGTTGCTATATTTTCTTCTTTATTTTCTATAAAGTCAAGTAATTCCACTGTTAATATAGGAATATTCATTGCTTCAACGCAAGTATTAGCAATTTTTAAATAAGCTCGACCATTTACATTTGTTACTAAAGCATTTCCAATAAAAAAGCCTTCACCAATATGTAATTTTGGAATATCACCAACTTTTTTATCTTTATTTTTAATGTTAACAAAAATTGTTGCAATAGTTCTTGCTGGTACTGTTATATAGTCTTGTGTAGAAAATGGATAAAAATTATCATCGATTTCAATACGTTTTTCCGCATAATTTATTTTTACATTGTTGTTAAAAAACTGTGTGTCTAAAATTCCTTCATGACTAATTGGAACATCATTCGGAATTAGATTAAAAATCGTAGAGTGACCGAATATATTTAACTTTATTTGTCCGAGGGTGAAAACAGGATGTTCGTTGATACCAGTGAGTCGCAGGCATTCTTCCGTATTAATGTAAACATCAGGTCCAACGACCCCTTCTTTTAAAAGGTTCGGACCTGCTCCAGTGTCGATCATCATGGTTACGGTGTTTTGTAAGCCAGCTGCACTTATCGAAATATATGGGATACTACTTGACATAGTAGCATTAATTTGTTCGCTATTTTCTGGTTGATTTTCTTTTTTAATGTTATTTTCATTTTTAACGTTCAAAGATGCATTTCTTCGTTCAAAACCTCCTCTGTCGCATCTACTAAGAGAAGGTTGCTCGAGTTTCCCGAAGCACAGTCATTTACAAGATGACCTTCTTCTTTGCAATAATTACACATCACTTTAACTTGAGAATTTTGCGCTTGATGACTTTGTAAACTAGGATTTGTATTAGGAGAAAAATTGTTACCTTTTTGATTTTGATTATTAGAATTTATTGGTCTGTCATAACTATTTTGAAAACTCTATTGGTTTTGAAAATTTTGTTGGTTTTGAAATTTTTGTTGATTCTGAAAATGTTATTGATTTTGAAAATGTTGTCTATTTCGGAATCTTTGTTGATTTGGATATTGAATATTTTGGTTTCTTGAAAAATTTGAATTTTAAAAATTTTGTTTAGGAAAATTTGTATTTTGTCTAGAAAAATTTGGATTTTGAAAATTTTTAGAATAATTTGGATTAAAATTAGGATTCTGAAAATTTCGATTAAAATTTGGATCTTGAAAATTTTTTTTAAATTGATTTGTATTATACCGCTGACAAAGACTATTGACTTTGACTAATTTGAAAATTACGTTGTTGATTTGGTAAAAATTGTTGATTTGCAACTGTTTGATTTTTCATATTTAATTTATAACAAACTGGGCAATGTGACCTTTTCCGCCACAAATTTGACAGTTCACTATATTTTCTTGTAAAGTATTTACTTTATTGTTTCACCCAGCTGCGATGTTGACCCAAGTTTGGCAACAAACTGGCAACCAGCCAGCTGTGATGTGAAGCCGATGTTAAGCCGACGTTGGCAAGAAACTGGGAACCAGTCAACTGTGTAGTAAACGGTGTTGGCCCGATGTTGCAGGAGACTTGGAAGTTACTGGCTCGTTTTCCGATGTTGAATCTTGGTTTTAATATCGAAAATTGAGGGGTAATTTTTGAAGAGAATTATTAGTTTAAAATAAACTTAGTAGAAAATTGACAACTTGTCAATTTTCATAGTCGACGAACAGAGGTTCTATTTGAAATTAGACTTGGCACAAAGATCGGCTGATACCAACACTCGCCACATGGTTGAATAGGAAACACGGCGTAGTTTCCTACTATTTGACCCAAGCTCTCACAGGGCATGGGTGTTTTGGCTCTTATCTAGAGCGATTTAAAAAGAGAGACGGCTCAGAGTGTGTGTACTGCAAGTCCCCTGTGGACGACCCTGAGCACACACTCTTCAGTTGTAAGCGTTAAGACGCGGAGAGGCAGGTCATGTTCGCCGGTGTAAACCGTAGAGTTACACCGGAGAACATGATCCTGCTTATGACTCGTGCAGCTGAGGATTGGCGGACCATCGAGACCTTTATACACTATGTGATGAGGGTCAAGGATATCGATGGTCGTCAAAGAAGGTAGGTCTCGTGAGTTAAGGGAGAAAGTCGCTTAGGCGACAGAGTAGGGGATATAGGACCACTCCCGATGGCGATACGCGCTGAATGTGCTAGCCGGGAGTGGTTTTAAGGTCCCCAAGAAAGGGTGTGTTTTTAGTGGGTCGGCAGAACATCGCCACCCCCGCATAACCCTGTAGACGGGCTACAGGGTACCTGAAAGCAGATTTTCACATCCTACGCAAAAAAATCAGAGTTTCGGGGTTTGAATTAGACTGATCTGTCACAGACCCTCATAGGACCTTGTATAGTCCTTTTTAATCGATAAAAGTTGCTTGAAGGGGAGTTGAATTTTCGTAGATTCGCGCCTCTCTTTTAACTCGTTATTTACATTGCCTTATACGGTAACCCTCTGGGTTATTCTATTAGTTAATACCATCAATAGCGAAAGGCATTATCGATCGGTGTGGTAAATAAGCCTCAGTCTTAGTAATGAAGTAAACATTTAGGATATATAAATGAGAATAGATTTATAAACAGTATACAATAAAATTAATATACGTTACATACGTAACATTTCCAACACTGTCTGAAATTAACATTTAAATTTGTTCCAGCATCCAAATGGATCTTTACACCATCTTGCTACTTTTTAACAAGTTTTTGGAAATACTTTAGAGTTCGTTAAAAAAAGCTTTAAATAAAATTCATCTCGGATCAGCATTTAAAATATTTATTTTTACCAAAACTTTCAAAAATTGACATTTAGATTTGTTCCAGCATCCAAATAGATATTTACACCACTTTGATATTTTTTGACAAGTGTTTGAGAATACTGTAGATTCTGTTAAAAAAGCTGAAGATAAAATTTATTTCAGATCAGGTTTAAAAAAAAAAAAATTCCCAAAATTGTCAAAAAATGACAAATAGACTTGTTCCAGCATCCAAATGGATCTTTACATCACCTTGATATTTTTTGACAAGTGTTTGAAAATTACTCTAAAGTATAGTAAACAAATGTTAAGATAAAATTCATCAGCTTTAAAAAAATTTATTTTTCCTAAAATTTCAAAATTTGACATTTAGATTTGCTCCAGCATCCAAATGGACCTTTACACTACATTGCCATTTAATGAGAAATTTTCTGCGGATATACCAGAGTATCTGAAAAAAGCTGGGAATTTATTTCATTTTTGAAAGGCATAGGAAATTTATTTCGACTGAAGTATCAAAAAAATATATGAGAAATTATGTAACGGCTGAAGTTTGGCGCTTAATACGTTTTCCTTTATTTTGAGCGATAAAAAAAATTTATGTTTTCATTGTTCTAACGAAACTTCAGCTACATAAGTCTGGTTCTGAAATACGCAGGATTAATTACTTTTTCGATTTTTAGCCACGATTTTGGCACTTGAAACCACTGTGGGTCAAGTAACTCTTATATTGCATCCCTTTTTTTACTTTATGTTATCGAAGTTTTCAACCAAAATAATAGTTTTCACAGCATTTCTACATATGATGCATTTCACGTCAACTGTCCAGCCAAAAAAAAATTTTGTTTAATCCTTTCCAAATTTTTGATAGAAGTTGTCTTATAGGTAAGTAATTTGTCAGCCAAATATTTTTGGATTATAAAAAAAATTGCCCAAGAGGGAGGGGGTTAAAGTTTTGAACTTTTTGTTAAGACGCTCTCATTTGTTTATTTATTGAGCTTAAAAAAAATAATAAAAAAATTTTTTGGTACATGATTTTTCTAGATTTTTTCATCAGCTTTCAATTGGCGTGGTCTATTTAAATTTTTTTTTTATTTTGACCAAAATTTTTGAAAATTAAAAATAAATTTCACTTTTTTTCGTCTTTGGGCTCGTTTTATTTTTTTTTATTTTATTTTTAAAAGAAAGCTAAGATTCTTTCTTACAAAATATGTAATTTTCAAAAAACCGTTTTTTTTGTTTTTGAGAAATTTAATATTGAAGTTAGCGCGCCCCGTCAAGGCGAAGTCTCACTCTGCCGCCCCGCCTGTTGCTGTGCGCTGTTTGCATCATTACGTGGATATTTAATTATTCTAACCCTTAATTGAACTTTTCTCTGTATTTTACAGTGCTGAGACTAACATGAAAACAATTACAAGTGCCTGCACTTTAGTTCTTTTGTTTATTTTTTTATGTTTAAATTTTGTTGGTAATTTTTTGATATTGCTTTCTCGTAGAGAAAGTATTGTTTTACCTCCATAGGATCAATTGAGATTTTCTGAAATATCTTGACATATTTTGAACTCAGGATGTCAAAAATGATGTTTTTAAAAAATGTCTTGCTTATGGGCATGTGATGGAGAATGACGTCACTAGTATCAGCAAAATTTGTCCGTAAACTTTCTCTTAAAATAATAAATATTTTGACACCATACTTTGTCGAATTTCTTAAAATATCATGAAAAAGGTCTCTCTGACCCAAGTTTGTTTAAATTTTGCTTACAAACTAATTTTTCGAAAATCAGCTAATATTTTAAAAAGTAATTTTAAGGCAAAATTTAAACAAATTTGGGTCAGAGAGACATTCTTAATGTTATTTTAAGCAATTCCACAAAATTTCGTGTCAAAATATTGATTATTTTAAGAGAAAGTTTACGGACAAATTTTTGCCTTTACCAGTGACGTCATTCTCCATCACATGCCCTTATGTGTGCATGTAGTTATGTATGTTAAGATTATGTCAGGCTCTATATTTCAAAAACAATAATAGTTAAAACAATGTTTTTTTTGCGAAATTATAGGTCTTTAAAGGGGATAAAATATGTATACCAATCGATGTGGTTTTAAACTCTCCGCAAAATAGGTGTATATGATTTCTTATAAAATGTAAATAAGATTCCGTAAGTTACGAAACTTAATTTTTTTTTAAACAATGATAACTCTGAATAACATTACATTAGACCGTTCGCAAATAGCTCATTTGATTAATTTTTAGTGACCTACAAGTAGTCAGAAATATATTAAAAAAGCAACAAAATATAAAAATAAAATTGTTAAAGAACATAATTTTCAATATTTTTTGTTTATAGAATATTAATAACTTTTTATCAATTTGCACTAAAAGGATCGCTAAGAGCTTAATCGATGCATTTTTAAAAAGATAAAAAAAATAAAATAATCTGATTTTACTGTTTTCAAAAAAATGTAGTTAGAAGTGATAGATCAGACTCAAAAGTAGGGCATAATTTGTCCCCCTTAAAGACCTATAATCTCTTAAAAAAAACATTGTTTTAAATTATTGTTTTCGAAATATAGATCCTAACATAATCTTAACATACATAACTACATACACACATAAGCAAGACATTTTTTAAAAACATCATTTTTGACATCCTGAGTTCAAAATATGCCAAGATATTTCAGAAAATCTCAATCGATCCTGTGGAGGTAAAACAATACTTTCTCTATGAGAAAGCAATATCAAAAAATCGGGCAAGTTCGAGTTACACTCGCACTAAAATCGAGGGTTCCGTACACAAAATAAAATAATTTTTAATATATTTGATACTATTAAATATATAATATATAAATATATTATACATATTACATATAATATAATAAATAAAATAGAATATATAATGAATTTTTTATAAAAAATGGACCACCCTCCCCCCCTATCTTCCAAAATATTTTACTTAGAGAGTTCAAATTTTGTACAGGAATGTATTGTCAGGTGTAAATAACATAAAAATTATAGAGAACGTGATCGTGATTGCATTTTTAACGAAAAATCCAGAGATTTTAGCAAATATCCATAAAAAATACTCAAAAATCATTTTATTTTCTTAACAACGCTATAATCAACTTCTACAATCATGTTCTCTACCATTTTTCTGTAATCTACACGTGAAAATACATTTGTGTACCAAATTTGAACTCTCTAAGTCAAATTGTTTGGAAGTTATGGGAGGGGGATACGGTAATTTTTAAGCATTTTTTTTAAATCGTTGGTTTTTGCTTAAAAACACTATGATAACGATCTGCAATAAAGTTCTCTATAGTTTTTCTGAAATCTATATGGCAAACTACATATGTATACCAAATTTCAGCACTAAGTACAATAGTTTGGCAGATATGGAGGTGGCATTGTACACTTTTAATGCATTTTTGCTAAAAAAATGACCGTATCCCCCCCCCCCCCCCTTATCTTCCAAACTATTTGACTTAGGATTCTGAAATTTGGAACACATATGTAGATTTACGTGTAGATTACAGGAAAATTATAGAGAAAGTGATGATTATAGCACTGTCAAAGTTATAACACTAAATTATGGCCCATATGTTAAAAAAATTCTCAAAAATATTGTTATTTCCTTGACAACGCTATGTTCAACACATACAATCATGTTCTCTATAATTTTCCTGTAATCTATACGTGAAAATACATTTGTGTACCAAATTTGAACTCTCTAAGTCCAATAGTTTGGAAGATCAGGGGGGGGGGGGGGATACAACCATTTTTTAACATTTTTTAAAAAAAATCTCTTTTTTTAGCTCAAAAACGCTATGATAACAGCCTGCAACAAGGTTTTTTATAATTTTTCTGTAATCTACACATCAAACTACATATGTGTACAAAATTTTAGCACTCAAAGTACAATAGTTTGGCAGATAGAGGGCAAGAATGATACAAATTAAACGAATTTTTGCTTAAAAATGACTTTATCCCCCCCTTACCTGCCAAACTATTTGACTTAAAGAGTTCAAATTTGGTACAAAAATGTAGTATCATATGTGACGCTCCGCGAGAGAAGGGACCTATCGCCGAAAAAATCAATTTTCATTTTTTTATGCTAAAAGGTAATTTTTGAGTTGTTCTTTCAGTTCCATGTTTCAAAAATTCTTTTTTTGTAATTACACTTTTTGTTATAATGCTTCAAACCTAGACATACTAAGTATATCGCATTTTTTTATTTTTCTTTGAACGACCATCCCGTGAAATTAACAATTAATTAGTTTGATTTTTTCATGGTAATTGATAGTTTTTGAGTTGCTTTTTGAGTTCCAAAAATCAAATTTTGATTCCTGCATCTAGTTTTCTTGTTATGAAGCTTTAAACATGGGCATGTTAAGCGTCTCGATTTTTCTTCCTCCTCTTTGCCCGTCCATTCTTTAAAATTTGCTTTCTCAGCGATAGGTCCCTTCTCTCGCGGAGCGTCACATATGTAGATTACAAAAAAAATATAGAGACAGTTGTGGTGATAGCGCTGCAAAAGAAAAGGCAAGAGATTTCAGCCAAAAAATATCAAAATTTCTCAAAAATCTTGTTATTTTCTTGACAACGCTATGATCAACCCCTAGAATCATGTTCTCTATAATTTTCCTTTCATCTACACATGAAAATACATATGTGGGCCAAATTTGAACTTTCTAAGTCAAATAGTTTGGCGGCTAGGGGGGGGGGGGATACGATTTTCGACAAAGTCTTGCCAATAGGGTTCCGTGCGTACACTTGTGGTGTACGGAACCCTAAAAATTACCAACAAAATTTAAACATAAAAAAATAAACAAAAGAACTATAGTGCAGGCACTTTTTATTGTTTTCATATTAGTCTCAGCACTGTAAAATACAGAGAAAAGTTCAATTAAGAGTTAGAATAATTAAATATCCACGTAATGATGCAAACAGTGCACAGCAACAAGCGGGGCGGTAGAGTGAGACTTCGCCTTGACATGGCGCGCTAACTTCAACATTAAATTTCTCAAAAACAAAAAAAACGGTTTTTTGAAAATTACATATTTTGTAAGAAAGAATCTTAGCTTTCTTTTAAAAAAAAAAATAAAAAAAAATAAAACGAGCCCGAAGACGAAAAAAAGTGAAATTTATTTTTAATTTTCAAAAATTTTGATCAAAATAAAAAAAAAATTTTAATAGACCACGCCAATCGAAAGCTGATGAAAAAATCTAGAAAAATCATGTACCAAAATATTTTTTTATTATTTTTTTTAAGCTTAATAAATAAACAAATAAGAGCTTCTTAACAAAAAGTTTAAAACTTTAACCCCCTCCCTCTCGGGCAATTGTTTATATAATCCAAAAATATTTGGCTTATAAATTACTTACCTATAAGACAACTCCTAACAAAAATTCAGAAAGGATTAAACAAAATTTTTTTTTTGGCTGGACAGTTGACGTGAAATCCACCATATATAAACTAGAAGAATCTACAGTTTTTAGAAAATCTATTTTTTTGAAAAAAATGTTGAAATTTAAAATAAGAATTTGAAACTTTATAAGTTTTGTGAATTTATGATTAAGAATAATTAAAGAAAAGTTTACGCAAGATAGGCATTTGGCGCAAAACCGCACTTTTGAATAATTTTTAAACTTCCTAGTACGTTTTTAAGTTTTAAAATTCATGCCCTTCTAACCAAAAAATCAATCACATATTATTAAAATTAATGGTTTTGTTTGTATGTGATTTAAAATACTTGTGAATTTTTTAATTAAAACATTGGGTTGATTTTAAAAATAAATTCCTTAATATTTCGTAATTCTCCTACTCTTATTTAAAGTTGCAAAACCAAATTGCCTCTAGTGCAATTAAGAAGTATTTAAAATCGTTAAATAACAAAATTTTAAGAAACTTTAATCGATTTTTTCTGTCACAGTAAGTATTAAATGTTCAAAACTTTGAATCATAGTAGAAAAATTACAAAATATAAATCAATTTATTTTTAAAATAATACATAAATCTTCTTAAATAAGAATTAACTGTTATAAAAGCAAATATTTTATGACAAATGTTTAAATACATGAAATATGTAGTGAAAACGTTTTTAAATAACCCCGTCATTTTGTCAGACAATAAAATCACTTCAAGGTTTTCTCTATGAATTAAGGTAATGTACAATCTGTATTTACTTATATTCAAAATCTTACATTAAATTTTTTTTTAATCTAGAGGTTCTTTTGAAGCTTCCCTAAAGCTTCCCTGGAGGTTCTGTGGAAGCTTCCCTGAATATTCCCTGAAGGTTCGACGGAAGCTTCCATGAAGCTGCCCTGGAGGTTGGGTGGAAGCTTCGCTGGAGATTCCGGTAGCAGCTTTCTGGGAGGCGGATATCCCAAGGCAATTTTCTTCCGTCTCACGGAAAACACAATAAGAAGGACATTGCCAATATCTTCTTCAAAGCATTAGATGAATATAATTTAATTCATAAGATTCAAGGAATCACAGCCGATAACACAGCCTCTAACTATACATTTATAAAAGAACTGAAGAAATTAATAGATGTCTACGATAATACATTATTCTGTGAATCTAATAATCTCTTTCAGTGTTTTGCACACATTTTTAATTTAGGAGTGTAATCACTATTACAGACACTTGAAGAAGAACTGAGGAAAGAAGATCTTTTGGATTTAGAAACTATTGATAAAGCGGATGATGACGAAGAAGATGAAGATATGGATTATAATGATGATGGCGAACATGATGATGATGATGATGAAGATAATACTACCCCAAATACCATTATAGCAAACCTTCGTGAACTCTTTAAAAAATTTCGAAGGTCAGAAATGCTTTTCAATACATTGAAGAGCTGTTGTGCATCCTACAACATCAAACCACTAGCAACAAAAATTGACGTTTGTACAAGATGGAATTCCACAAAAGAAATAATTTTTATAGGAATTCAATCAGAAATAGCATTAACTTTGTTATCCACATGTGAAAATAGTTTAAACCATCTCGGTTTAAGTGATAGTGATTAAAGTCTTTTAAATCAAAGTCAAGGATACCTTCTTAACTTTGAATATAGTTCGACCCATCTTCCCTAATAGCACTGAATGTTATTTAACTTCTAGATAACGTTACATTTAAACGTCCGGGAAGTTAAATGGTAACGTTGTTGATTGTCAATCTAACATGTCCGGGGTAAAGTAATGTTCCTTCGGAACTTTAACGAACTTTATTTTAGGACTTTGAATAGACATTCGAAAAATCGCAGTACGGGTTGCGGAAAATCTGAAAATTTATTTATAAACTATAAACAAATCTTGAAAATATTACTGCTTCTTAAGAATAGTGGTCACTAAAATCAACTGCGAAGCTCTTGTTGCGATAGAAAGCTACTGCGCACAAAATTAACATTATTAAATTATTAAACCGACGCTCCATGTTCATATAATTTTTATTGAAAAACAAATGCAAGACAATTCTTAATAACTTCAAGGTGTATTCAAATTCTTATGCGCTTCTCAATGCAATATAATTCTTATTCAAAGTTGCGTACAAAACAATACTTACTGAAGCTATCGGTCAATATAATTCCTATTCACTTGTGTGGTCTCCGTCAAAAAAAAATTGAAACATGATTATGTACAAGTTCTGGTATAAGGTTCCGTACAAGAACATGTTCAAGATCTTGTACAAGAAATTTTCTTCCTGCAGATCACGTTAAAGAACTCGTCTAAGATCTTGAAGATCTTACACGACTTCTTTTACGTGATCTGCAGGAAGAACGTGATTTTGAGTTCTTCAAAAGGATAAAAGAACCAGTGTATGTTCTGGCAAAAGTTTTTATGTAGCTTTTGAGCTACATTTTACCACGCAGTTTCTTGTACAAGTATTTATACATTTTCTTGAACATAATCTTATGTAGCTTTTAAGAATGAAAATTTCACTGTAAATAAACTTGTACAAGTTTTTGTACGAGAACTACCTTGAAAAATTCCCTAGAAAATTTTATACTTGTACAAGTTCTTATGCGAGAACTGCCATGAAAATTTCCCTAGGAAATTTTATGTTACAAAATCTCACACAAGTTCTTGGATAATTTCTTGAATGAAAAATTTTATATTTGAAGGGTCTGCGGTCTAAAGTTGTTAAGCGACACTTTTTTCGAAATTGACTTTTTTACATTTTTTGATACTTCTGCAATGTGCTATTACTATTCCGCAGAGACAACTCAAAAATACATTTTAGTTTCTTTTATGAATTTTTTAAAATCGCGTTTTGCTATCATCGGCATAGGCCTGCGGTCTGAACCTATTATAAATGCATGGGCCGCTATAGAGAAACCCTGTTTTTCCAAACATCTGCCAGGTTCGTTCGTACAATAGAGCAGTAGGCCTTTTTTCATTGTGTGAAAAGTGAGGTCTATTCATTGGTCGAGAATAATTTGGACGCCATTTTCAAAAATATTCGGCAGTTTCGTCCGCTTTGCCTTTCGAAGACGGGTGAGTAGAGCGTGTTTCGACTTTATGAGCTTAGTAATTTTTACAATAAATAATAATCAAAACTTGCATGTAGGTGCCCAAAAAAAACACGACTTTTAATTTTCTATAATGCTACTTCAAAATATTGTTTCTAAGGGAAAAAAATGACACACGAATTTTTTTTATTTAAAAAAAATCATTTTTAGAGGTCATGCTAGTCCATTTTTCATGAGAACACAGATTTTTTCAATTTTACGATTCTAGCTTAATTAAAACTAATGTAAATAAAAGTTTCTCTTCGTGCAAAATTATTTTCATGTTACTGGAGAAAGTTTACTATGTTTAAGGCGAAGAAAATTTTTTTTTCTGATTATACTTGACGTTAGAAATAATAAATTTCGATTTTTCTTGTAAAATTGGCCCCAAAATGTAAGCTAATAATTTTTTTGAACTACAAAAGTTGATGGAATATTGTTGTGCGATAAGAAATGTGTTAAAAAAAGTAGTTGATAATTAATGAATAAACTTTAAACAGTTGTTACTTAACCTAAAGTGTAAAAATTGTAAGTAAAACCAAGCTAGCAGCTATAAAACATAGTAAGTAATTTTTTTAATTGCAATAATGAAAGTAGACCTTATAATACACTATAAAAATAGATATATAGGAGATGTACAACTTACCGTACAATTTTTTTTAGATCTGTATTGACATTTAAAGCTGAAAAATATAGACTTAATGGTAAGAACTTGTTTCAAATATACATTAAACGTAGTTTTTAAACATTCTGAACTTTAAAATATGTTATACTTTTTATTTTAACATAAGAATTTTAGAGATTCAAATTATTGTTTAAGAAAATTTTTTAACAATTGTTTTTCGTTTTGAATTATGTAACTCTTTTCGATTTTGTTCAACTAAAGGTGAACTAAAGTTGTTCTAAAAGTTTATACCGGATTGAATAAATCTTTTCCAGGTGCTATATTCATTAAAAAAATATTTTTATGTTATTAATTTATGGCAAGTTTATCACTTTTTAAAATGGTGTCAATATCAAAAATTAATTTCTACTAATCAATAATTATAATGAAATATATTGCATTCGCTTGCTTGCCCACATTATATTTCAGAATTGCCTGCCAATTTAGTTTTCTACATTCTTTTTTATCTTTCTAGGGGACGGAAAATTAAGTTATTTAAAAAATATCAAAGAGAAAGGAGTTGGCACTAATGTTTCTTGTTGTCTAGATCTTAATCAATAAAATCTCACTGATTTTTCAGCGTTTATATACGCTAATTCAGATTTAGAGTGGCAAAAATATAACAAAACCAGTTAATATTATAGCTTCTGGAGCATTTTCTCAATTCTATATTCATTAAAAATTTGTTTAGTTAAAAGCAACTCATCGAAAAATATGAACACAATGATTTAAGCGAGGGGCAATTACTCTGTTAGTAATTGGTAATCGTTTTCTTGTAATAATAGTGTAATAATGCGTAATACCGTGTAATATGCGTTATTACGGTAGTGTAATAACGACAAATTAATCGTAATAATACTATAATATCTCTTTAATAAATCATAATTAAGGTAATAAGTGTACAGTAATAGTGTAGTAATCATTGCAATGGTAGTCATTTGTACACGTTTTAAACCATTAAATTCCCACTCGGATGTACTTTATTTTAACTTTGTCGTTATTGAAATTTAATTGAAGAACTAATTCACCTGACAAAATTAATGATTAAACAAACTTACCTGTAAAGTTCAACTATTCCCGCCTTCTTTATTTAGTTTAGAGAAAACATTTGAAAATAAGGGTTTGGGAAATGGGAGGGTATTAACTATATCTTCGAACAAGTTATTCATATAATTATGATTGAACTTCACAGGTAAGTTCGTTTAATCATTAATTATATTTCATTTCCTTGTTCGAAGATATATAACTTGTAGCATTTTAGAGCTGAATTGTTTATCAGTAAAAGAAAATTAATTTTTTATTTATTAAAAAATAACGTTGTTTTATTATCAAAAGAGAATAATTTTCAGCTTTGTTAAACTTATTTTAGGGTTTCCCTTAACAATCTTGGAAAATAAATGTGATTAACTCAAATCTTAGTATTAAATTTATAACATATTTCAAAACATTCAAAACATTCTTTAAGTTTTAGATAATACCTTTTTAGCAAAGTTGTCAACAGGCTCTTTAATCGGACGATTATAAAATCTCGCGAAAACGGTCGAATTTTTGGACCAACCTGCAGTCTCCTTAATTGTATTAATATCCACACCTCTACTTAAGGCCTTCGACGTCCAAGCGTGTCTCATGCTGTGAGCCCTGAATTCTTTTTCAATTCCTGCTTCTTCTAAAACAATTTTTAACCATCTGCTGATAGTCTGAGAACCAACTTCACAGTGCGGTTTTTTGAATGATAGAAATAATTTATCCTTATTTGAGAGCCTGATAGTAAAAATGGATTATAATAATGATGGGAGCAAAAGTGGGTTATATTCACTAGGAGCAAAAACGGTTTAAAAGTTCCAAACAATTTCTTTCATTATAAAATATGCTATCAACTGCTATGTGTGTGAAGTTGACCCCCCACTCAAAAAATTTTGATACTTTTTTTAGAGTTCTGAGTTCCTTTAGATGAGTTCTAGAGTTCCTGATACTTTTTAGCAATAGTTCTGGCGATTTAAGGATTTTAAAATCGCTTTTTCAAAATGGGGGGCTAACTTCACGCTGCCCCCCACTTTTTGAAAAATCAGATTTTTTTTAGAGTTCTGAGTAGATTACCAATAGTTCTAGAGTTCCTGATACTTTTCAGCAATAGTTCTGTTCATTTTCATTAAAAAAAAATTTTATTTAACAAAATTCCAACCCCCCACTTTTTCTAAAAAAAGTTACAATAATTTAAAAAAAAATTAAACCAATGAAAAAAAAAATTTTATACTTTAAATATTCGGAATAAAATTTTGTTTGCCCCCCGAAGTGCTCTACAAAAAACCCTAATGACAAATTTCTCTAAATTCAAAATCCAAAAACTTATTATCGTTCAAACTGCCCCAAAAAATTTTGAATTTTGAAAATTTTAGAGTTCCAAGAGTTCTGGTCAGAGTTCTGTTTGCCCCCCGGAGTGCTCTACACAAAACCATAATAACATTTTTCTCTAAACTCAAAATCCAAAAACTTATTACCGTTCAAAGTGACCTAAAAAATTTTAACTTTTGAAAATTTTAGATTTCCACGAGTTCTGGTCAGAGTTCTGTTTGCCCCCCGGAGTGCTCTACAAAAAACCCTAATAACATTTTTCTCTAAACTCAAAATCCAAAAACTTATTTAACTCTGACCAGAACTCTTGGAACTCTAAAATTTTTGAAAGTTAAAATTTTTTGGGTCACTTTGAACGGTAATAAGTTTTTGGATTTTGAGATTAGAGAAAAATGTTATTAGGGTTTTTTGTAGAGCACTCCGGGGGGCAAACAGAACTCTGACTAGAACTCTTGGAACTCTAAAATTTTCGAAATTCAAAATTTTTTGGGTCACTTTGAACGTTAATAAGTTTTTAGATTTTGAGTTTAGAGAAAAATGTTATTAGGTTTTTTTGTAGAGCACTCCGTGGGGCAAACAGAACTTTGACCAGAACTCTTAGAACTCCAAAATTTTTAAAAATGTAAAATTTTTTTGTCAATTTAAAGGTTAAAAAATTTTTGGATTTTGAATTGAGAGGAATTTGTCATTAGAGTTTTTTGTAGAACACTTCGGGATGCAAACAGAACTCTATTCCGAATGTTTAAAGTATAAAATTTTTTTTTACATTGGTTTTTAATTTTTTTTTTAAATTATGGTAACTTTTTTGATTTTTTTGTTTTCGATGTATATTGCGTAGAGAACTCCAGAACTCTTTTTTTTAATCAGAATATGCCATAAAAAACTTTTTTTAGAAAAAGTGGGGGGTTGGAATTTTGTTAAATAAAATTTTTTTTTAATGAAAATGAACAGAACTATTGCTGAAAAGTATCAGGAACTCTAGAACTATTGGTAATCTACTCAGAACTCTAAAAAAAATCTGATTTTTCAAAAAGTGGGGGGCAGCGTGAAGTTAGCCCCCCATTTTGAAAAAACGATTTTAAAATCCTTAAATCTCCAGAACTATTGCTAAAAAGTATCAGGAACTCTAGAACTCATCTAAAGGAACTCAGAACTCTAAAAAAAGTATCAAAATTTTTTGAGTGGGGGGTCAACTTCACACGCATTCAACTGCTTTCGAATTATTTTAATTTGCGAATATTGTTTTAACAATTTCGGATGTTGTAATGTAAATATAATTAACAGACAGTCGATAGGATATTTTATAAATAAAGGAATTGTTTGGAACTTTTAAACCGTTTTTGCTCCTAGTGAATATAACCCACTTTTGCTCCCATCATTCTTATAATCCATTTTTACTATCAGCCCCTCATTTCTTCTAAACTCCTTGGTTTTTTCTACATAAATGGAGATTGTTTTAGCGATGCAGAGTTTTTCCTTTTCAAAGAACGGAAAAAAGGTCGACAGCTGTGTAACTCCTAGCCTCGATGTCTTGATACGGTCCATTATTTTAATTTCAACTCCTACTTCTAAAAATCTAGTATTGCTTAAACGTATGAGTGCTAAACTTTGCACTCTATAGGCAGATCCTAACGCCAGTAGCATCGTAAACTTTAAGGTTAATTTTTGAAGATTTAACTGATCTGATGGGTCCCAAACTTCTAATTTTTTTAGAACAACGTCAACGTTCCACGTAGAGTCGTATCTGGGAGTTGTAGGCCTCAGATTATATACGCCCTTAAAAAATCGTCGTATCAAGTTACTCCTGGAGATATCTTCTGCCGTGATTAGCGAGATGGCAGATCACATGGAATTAAGCGTACCGTAAGCCGCTCCTTCTAAGAATTTTTGAGATAAACAACTTAAAATTTGGCTTTCGTTCGCGTGGAACGGATCAAGCGCTCTTGTTTTACAAAAGGAATACCAATCCTTCAGGGGTGAATTTTATTGCCTCGTCGTACTATCCGTAATTAAATTAATTATTATGCTGATTGAGCTATCCTCCAGTCCCTTTTCCTTGAAGACCTGCCTCAGACAATCCCGCACACCAAGTAATGGTTTCCAGCTAAAGGATGGATTATCTTCCTGCAAGGTGAAAGCAGTAACTTAGAAGATGGATTCAGTACTATGCTTTCTGAGACTAGAAGCCTCTTAAATTCGGGAAACCAGGGTTATACACACCATAATTGAACTACCAGTATTCCCTTTGAGCCCTCGTCTCTTATCTTTTTTAAAATTCTGGGGATTAGAGCAAATGGAGGGAACGCGAACCAGAACTCATCTTTTCAACTTATTGTCAACCCATTTACCGCAATAGCATCCGGATATCTTTCCCACGAGCAGTATCTTGCACATTTAGCATTTATGCGTGAAGCAAAAAGGTCGACAGTAGGGATTCCGAATTTACAAACAATCCTCTGAAAAGCGTATTCTGCTAACTCCCACTCGGTATCTAAATTAGAAACTCGCGAACCCTTCGTCTGCTAAATTTTCCTTTGATGCGACATATTCCGCGAAGATCCATATTTCTCTTTTCCTACACTATTCCCAGATTTGTCTAGCGAGTCTATTTAAATTTTCATGTTTGGTTCCTCCCATTTTATTGATGTAAGCTAGAGCTATGATGTTGTCGATTCTAAGTAAAATTTGCTTTTGCGAGGCCTCCTGCGCGAAACACTTGAGAGCTAAAAAAGCTGCTTTTAATTCAAGGTAATTAATGTGCATATTTGCCTCCGCATTGTTCCAAAAACCCTGGGCTTTATCGTTTCCACAGGTAGCACCCCACCCCGTGGTGGAAGCGTCTGAAAAGATTTCTAAGTCAAAGAGAAACGATCTAATTTTATTTTCGACTGTCAAAATCTGTGAATGCCACCATTTTAGGTCTCTACGATTGGATAAAACTATCTGTTTATTAGGGTTGTAATTATGTACAATTAACGCGTTCTGTTTTATGATTTCCAGCTCCTTATAGTAAAGCCACCCATAAGCTACTGCTGGACAGGCTGCTACCAGTACGCCTATGCACTCTTCTAAGTTTCTAATACTAAGTTTTTCCCTGTTTAAAATTTTCACTACCATTTCGCGTATCTTAATGCGTTTTTCCGTGGGAAGTTCTAATGTCATTTCAGCGGAATTAATAACAATGCCTCAGAACTGACACGATCTTTTAGGGTGGAGATCGCTCTTATTCCAATTTATTAAAAATCCCAGAAATTCTAGTAAATTTATTGCCCGTTCGGTGTTGTCTAAACATTCCCTTATAGTACTACAGAAAATTAAAAAGTCGTCTAAGTAAACTACTAGCTTTATCCCCTCTTTTCTTAGCCAGTTAACTACTGGTTTTCCTATTTTGTTAAATACAAAAGGGGCCGACGATAGTCCGAAGGGTAATGCATTGAAGTGATATAATTGTCCCCTGTAACTGAACGTAAGATATTTTTTATAGTTCTCGTCAATTGGAACTAGCAAGTACCCGTCCTTCAAGTCAAGACGGCACATATAATCCCCTTGATCAAGTAAATTAAACGCCGTTTTTATATCTTCGATTTTAAAATGTTCCTTTTTGACGAAATTATTAAATTCTTTTAAGTTTAGGATAAATCTTAATGAACCATCCGCTTTTGGGGTTAAAAAATACGAAGATAGGAATTGACCGTTAGTAAAAACACATTTCTCAACCGCCCCCGATAAAAGTAAATTATTTATTGCCGAATCTAATTCTTTAGAATGAAACTCACTTCTGGGGTAATTGGTTTGAAATACTTCGGATTCTAAGTTAATTTTGTAACCTTCTATAATATCTAATACGAACTTGTCGTTCGTAACCTGAATCCAGTTTTCGTAAAATTTTTTTAGCCTAGCGGCCGTACAAACCTCGTGAGTATTTAACGACGTCGTTGCTGCTGAGGCTGTGTTTGAGAATAGTTCCTTCTGGCCGGGGAAGGTGGTGGTCGGCTGTAACCGCCTCTGCTGCTGTCTGGTCTCGAGAAATTGTTCCTGAAGCCCCCCCCCCCGACCCGCTGGCCTGTTGGACGAGGGGGTTTTCCAGTTTAAATAATTCTGTCTCTGTGGTGGCTTGGTTTTTGGCTTAATTTCCTTCGTGACTCTCTCCATAGTTTTTGTGCTGCCAATAACCCCCTTTAAATTGTCTCCAAATAAATGCGTTGTTGGCTCAATTTCCTTAAGTGTTCTTTGGACCGATTCCTCAAATCTGCCCAAAAGAAAGACTTTTCTGGCTTGTGATAGAGAGCAAAATAAGTGCGAAAGTAGTTTTGTCGAACTGGACAGTTGTTCCAAAATTAGATCCCTGTCCAACTGTTCCTCTCTGTCGTTTAAAATGCCATTTAACACAAAAGATACGCTTGATAGAGCTGAGCCAGTGAAATTTTGATACTCGCAAAAAATGTTTATCTTTGGCAAGTGCTTGAGGCTGTAAGTGTGCACGTATCTCTTCATTAAGTATTGGAGCCTCCAAATTAAGTTGGCCTTTTCTGGGAATCGAGCGCAACAAATTCTCTTTTTCGTCTTTTTCTACAAGCCCTTTGATGAGACAAAAATTTATTCTGGAAGCAATTTCGTCATTTAATTTCAACTCCTGAGAGGTTAAGTCTGCCGGATCTGTCCCTAGGAATCTCAAAGCTTCATATTCCATGTTGTAATCTATTCCCTCATGTTCCAACACGTCCTCTAGCGTCAGATCCTCATCTGTAAAAATAGGGAATATTATTTCGCCCTTGTTCTGGACTCAAATGGTCGAGAATCGGCGTGCATTAAAGTAGGCGCTCGACCTCAACTTTTAATTGAGGCTCGGCCTGAGAATTTATTGTAATTTTTCTTGGAAGAGAGGGGGGATGACGCCCGTCTAATCGTTTAGATCTGTAACATAGAAAATTACTTTATGGAAAAGGTTTCTCACCCTCCGGGTTAATTTCCGCATCAATTCTTTGTTCTCCCTCCAATGTCGCTATTTCCTCAAAAAGAGTGTTCATCTTTTCCTCGATATTTCGTAATTCTTCAAGTTTTTCTTCTTTCGAGCTAATTTTTATGTGTCGTCAACAAGCGCCAAGAAACGAATGAAGAAGGCGGGAATAGTGGACAAGGAGACAGGCAGAGATAGGAAGCTTTTTCCTTACCTATCTCTAAAATGTGGCGTCATCTGGCAACAAGTTGCGGTACTAGAAGTTATATATCTTCGAACAAGGAAATGAAATATCATATTTCACTTCCTTGTTCGAAGATATAACTTGTAGTACCGCAACTTGTTGCTAGATGACGCCACATGTTTAGAGATAGATCAGAGAGAAAACTACCTCTCTCTGTCTATCCCTTGATCTCGCGTTTCCGCGCCCTCCATTCGTTTCTTGGCGCTGATTGACGCTACACGTTACCATGAGTTCTCCGGAAGAACAGAAACAGCTTTTTCAAGAAGAATTACATAGATTGGAGAGTGAAATGAACATTGTGCTTGCCCAGATGGACGAATTGGAGCAACAAGAACCAGCTCCTGAAACATCCGCACCTGGGGAAGGTAAGAAATAATTTTTTTTCCTTGTTCTCCTTGTTTTCTTTGTTTCAGATATGCGCAACACGAGGCGTTACCCCTTCTTACAAGTCATACCCAAAATGTCGGCCGAGTTTCAACCTTTAAGTTGTAAACAAGTGCCTATTTTGTTTTTTACACCGATTCTTGATCATGAAGTCAAGAACAAAGGTGAATTTAAAATTTTCGTTCAGAAAAATATTTTATCATTACAGAACTCGAACCAACGGAAGGCCAATCAGAGGCAAATGGAGCTGAGGAAGTCGATGCTTTTAACCAAGAAGAAGAAACCGTTCGTTGATTTTTAACGAAGAGATCTTGGTTGATATTTTCCCAAAGTCTCTTACCAGAGATAATTATTTTAAAGATTACCAAAATATGACTGGCGCTGCCCTGTCTAACGTCTCGTCTGTCTTCGACAACATATAACATGACCAAGAGGAACCGCTCGAGAGGGATGAAATTCTTGAGAAGCTTTCATGTTCAATAAAACTGCTTAGCCACCTTTTCTTCTCTCTAACATCTTCAAGAAAGGCTTTTCTTCTCGGAAAATATGACGAAAAAGTTCAAAAGATTTTGAAAACAATTGAACCTACAACTATTCTTTTTGGTGACAATCTTAAAAGCGTCATTGACACCTCTAAAGCGATGGAGAAAGTCTCTAAAGACCTTAAACCAAAAGTCAATCAACCTGTTAGAAAAAATAACTTTTTAAACTGGAGGAGCCCCTCGGCCAGAAGGGAGGTGAATCGAGGAGGCGCAAGAAATTTTCAGAGACCAAACACCTCCAGAACAACGCAGTTTTCAGTCAGATCACGTCCATACCCAGCCAGAGGTCACTACCATCAGACGCAGCCGCAGCAGAGTCGTCGTTAGTTTCTCAACCGGTAAGCTTAGCCGCAAGATTAATTAACTTTTACTTAAAATGGACTGAGATCACGAATGATAGTTTCGTCTTAAATATTATACGGGGTTATAAGATCAAACTAGAACAGGATGTATTTCAGGATAGATTGACTAGGAAAGTAGAGCCAAATAAAAATCTAGATTCAGCTGTGGGTAAATTACTTTTAAAGGGAGCTATAGAGAAATGTCAAACCTCAGAAAAACAATTTCTATCGTCATTTTTTCTAACCCCAAAATCAGACGGTTCTCTTAGGTTCATTCTTAATCTTAAAGAATTTAACTTTTTCGTCGTAAAAGAGCATTTTAAATTAGAAGATCTGAGAACAGCCATTAATTTATTAAATAACAGAGATTTCATGTGTAGACTTGATTTGACTGATGCTTATTTAACAGTAGCGATAGATAAAGACGACCGAAAATATCTTAGGTTCAGATATAGAGATCAACTTTATCAATTCAAGGCTTTACCTTTTGGGTTATCTTCAGCTACGTTCGTTTTCACAAAATTAGGCAAACCGATTGTTCATTGGCTGAGAAGTAAAGGAATTAGAGTCGTAGTGTATTTAGACGATTTCTTAATATTCGGATCTACAGTGTCAGAATGCTTGTATAATACAAGGCAAGCAATAGCCTTGCTAGAATCTTTGGGTTTCTTAATAAATCACGAAAAAAGTGAAATTAATCCTTCAAGGTCTTGCAAATTTCTCGGAATGATTATCAACTCTGAGGAAATGACAGTAGAACTTCCTACAGAAAAACGTGTCCAAATTCGCGAAATGCTGGATAAAATTTTAAATAAAGGAAAGTTAAGTTTTCATGATTTAGAAAAATGCATAGGAGCTTTGGTCGCGGCTTGCCCGGCAGTAGCTTACAGTTGGCTGAATTATAAAGAATTAGAAATTCTAAAACAAAGCGAATTAAATGTTCTTAACTTTAACCCCAATAATCAAGTCGTTCTATCGAAGGAAGCTATCAGAGATTTAAAGTGGTGGCGTTCGCAGATTGAAACTGCTAAAAATAAAATTAGGTCTAGTTCTTTCGATTTGGAAATCTTCCCCGATGCCTCTAGCACAGGCTGGGGTGCCACCTGCGGTGAACTTAAAGCCAACGGTGTTTGGAATGAAGAAAAAAGGACCAAACCTATCAATTTTCTCGAACTCAAGGCTGCTCTTCTAGCACTTAAATGTTTCGCGGTAACAGCTTTCGACAAACACATTCTTCTCCGAATAGACAATGTAACCGCCCTAGCATATATTAATAAAATGGGTGGTACAAAATCTAAAGATTTAAATGAAATCACGAGGCAAATTTAGGAATGGTTCAGAAGTAAAGGTATATGGATTTTCGCGGAATTCGTGGCTTCCAAAGACAACCTGGCGGACGAGGGCTCTAGAGTTTGCAATTTAGACACCGAATGGCAGCTCGCAGATTATGCCTATCACAAAAATGTGGAAAAATTCGGATTCCCTTCAATAGACCTCTTTGCGTCGCGGATCAATAATAAATGTGAAAAATATTGTTCTTGGGAGAGAGATCCGGACGCTTTCGCGATAAATGCTATGACGATTGACTGGAGAAACGATTTTTGGTATGCGTTTCCTCCCTTCTCACTTATCACTAGAATTTTAAAGAAGGTACGAGATGAGGGTTCCAGGGGAATCTTAATAGTTCCATTATGGTCGGTACAACTTTGGTTCCCTGAATTTAAAAGACTGCTCGTGTCAGAAATGATTGTTTTTAATCCTTCAATACATTTATTACTCTCTCCTTGCAGGAAGTTAATTCATCCACTTTCGGAAAACCTTTCCTTGGCGTGCGGCATTGTATCCGGGAAGCCTTCAAGAAAAAGGGATTGGAAGACAGCACAATCAGTATAATGACCAACTCTATCACATCTAGCACGGCCAAGCAGTATAATACTGCATTGAGGTATTGGTGGCAGTTCTGCAGTTCCCGAGATTTAGATCCCTTTCAAGGTAACGAGAAATCAGTCTTAAGTTGTCTGTCGCAAAAATTTTCTGAAGGAGCGGCCTACGGAACTTTGAACACGATGAGATCCGCTATCTCCTTGATTATTTTAGAAGACATCTCCAGAAGTTCAATGCTTCTTCGGTTTTTCAAAGGAGTATTCAATTTGAGACCTCCAACTCCACGATACAACTCCACCTGGGACGTAGATATTGTCTTAAAAACCTTAGAAAACTGGGGGCCTTCAGAGCAATTAAACCTTCAAAAATTAACGCTAAAACTTACAATGCTTCTGGCTCTAGGATCGGCTTTTAGGGTACAGAGTCTGGCTCTAATTAACTTCAGTTTGATCAGGATTAGCAACAAAGGCGTGGAAATTAGAGTTCAAGACCGAATCAAAACATCAAGACCTGGAGTTCAACAACCATACGCCTTCTTTCCATTATTCGAAAATGAAAACCTTTGCCTAGCTAGAACAATATCACTTTACGTTTCAAGGACAAAGGACTTTAGAAGTAATAAGGCTAATTTACTTTTATCTTTCAAACCGCCACACCAAGAGGTCGGATCTCAGACCATCAGTAGATGGCTCAAAATAGTATTGAACGAGGCTGGAATCGCGAATGAATTCAAAGCTCACAGCACCCGGCATGCCTCGACATCAAAAGCTTTAGTTAAGGGATTAAATATCCAGTCGATTAAAGAGACCGCGGGCTGGTCTAAAAACTCATCGGTGTTCGCAAAATTCTATAACCGACCGATCAAAAAAATCGAGAAAAGCTTTGCCAGTTTGGTATTCTCACAATCTTAAGAAAAAGAGTTCTTGTTTATCTATTTTTATATTTAAAGATCTGTGTTCAAATATTAGCTGCTCTCCAGAGATCTTCAAAATATTATAAACTCATCTAAGTATTAGTTCCTAATTTCGTTTGTTATATTCCAAAGTTCGTATAAATAAATAAAATTTTCATTTAACTTACGTACTAAAAATGGTATTTTTCAAAAAGTTTAGCTCTAAACTTCTACAAGTTAGATCTTCGAACAAGGAAGTGAAATATAATTAATGATTAAACGAACTTACTTGTGAAGTTCAATCATAATTATATGAACGAGTTGTTCGAAGATATAATTCCCTCCCTATTCCCAGCCCTTAAATAATAGCGCAATTTGAAATTTACTCTAAACTAAATGAAGGGCGCGGAAACGCGAGATCAAGGGATAGACAGAGAGAGGTAGTTTTCTCTCTGATCTATCTCTAAACATGTGGCGTCATCTAGCAACAAGTTGCGGTACTACAAGTTATATCTTCAAACAACTCGTTCATATAATTATGATTGAACTTCACAAGTAAGTTCGTTTAATCATTAATAATACTAGGTACATTAGCGGATGTCAGTAAGTTCCCAGTAAAAAAAAATAATTCGGCACACACGAAAATAATTGGGTATGAACGAGACCTGTACTCGGTCTGGTGTATAGACCGAACTGTGATGTTTTCCCGTATTATTTCCGATTGTGTGGAATTCAATTCTGTTGCCGCGATTGAATTGAGGTTATATGAGCAGAGTTTATGATGTAATTTGAAAGCAGGGGTGTTTTGACATGTAAAAATGGCGGTTATGAAAATAATTTTGATAGTTTGTTAAAATATTAAAAAGTAAAATCTGACAGGAACGACTGGATTTACCATGCGATCAAGTCAGGTTCTTATGGTAAATCCAGCCATTCGAATTACATTTACCATACGAACCTGACTTGATCGCATGGTAAATCCAGTCGTTCCTGTCACATTTTACTTTTTAATATTTTAACAAACTATCAAAATTATTTTCCTAACCGCCATTTCTACACGTCAAAACACCACTGCTTTCAAATAACATCATAAACTCTGCTCATATAACCTCAACTTAATCACGGCAACAGAATTGAATTCCACACAATCGGAAATAATACGGGAAAACATCACAGTTCGGTCTATACGCCAGACCGAGTACAGGTCTCGTTCATACCCAATTATTTTCGTGTGTGCCGAATTATTTTTTTTTTTACTGGGTTACAATAAGTAAAAGATATCTTTCAGAATAAAGCTTGGCAAGTCGATGATAAAAATCGGAATTCTCTTAAATTCTTATGTTAAAATAAAAAGTATAACATATTTTGAAGTTCAGAATGTTTAAAAACTACGTTTAATGTATGTTTGAAACAATTTTTTAGCTTTAAATGTTAATACAGATCTAAAAAAAATTGTACGGTAAGTTGTACATGTGCTATA
Source organism: Ganaspis brasiliensis (assembly GCA_037103525.1). NCBI lineage: Eukaryota > Metazoa > Arthropoda > Insecta > Hymenoptera > Figitidae > Ganaspis > Ganaspis brasiliensis. The sequence goes on along the minus strand of JAZKLR010000135.1, from coordinate 1,139,555 downwards.
TATCTATTTTTATAGTGTATTATAAGGTCTACTTTCATTATTGCAATTAAAAAAATTACTTACTATGTTTTATAGCTGCTAGCTTGGTTTTACTTACAATTTTTACACTTTAGGTTAAGTAACAACTGTTTAAAGTGTATTCATTAATTATCAACTACTTTTTTTAATACATTTCTTATCGCACAACAATATTCCATCAACTTTTGTAGTTCAAAAAAATTATTAGCTTACATTTTGGGGCCAATTTTACAAGAAAAATCGAAATTTACCATTTCTAACGTCAAGTATAATCAGAAAAAAAAATTTTCTTCTCCTTAAACACAGTAAACTTTCTCGAGTAACATGAAAATAATTTTGCACGAAGAGAAACTTTTATTTACATTAGTTTTAATTAAGCTAGAATCGTAAAATTGAAAAAATCCGTGTTTTCATGAAAAATGGACTAGCGCGACCTCTAATAATGATTTTTTTTTAAATAAAAAAAAATACGTGTCTCATTTTTATCCCTTAGGAACAATATTTTGAAGTAGCATTATAGAAAATTAAAAGTCATTTTTTTGGGCATCGTAGATTCATATTGTACATGAAATTCGTAACATTTTGATGTACAACACTTTTTTGTAGGTATAGTGAGAGCGGAGGAAAATGCGTACACGCGAGAAAAATCGGGTGCCTCGTTGCGAAGGCGAGTAATACACAGCGACAAATAAAAAGACAATCCACGCGGTGACAATCCAGGCCTTTATTTGTTCTCAAAAAGAGTTTAAATTATATTACTTATAACCATAGAAGATACATAATTTACTTATTATGAAATTTTGACAGTTGACAGCTGTCAATTCAACTGTCAACTTTGCCAAAAAGCAATTTATTTTTATGAAAATGACAAAATAAGGGTTTTCGGGGTCACTGATAACAAATACAATATCAAATTGATATTTTGACACTTGACAGCTGTCAGTTAAACTGTCAACTTTGTCAAAAAGCAATTTATTTTCATGAAAATGACAATCTAAGGGTTTTCGTGGTCGCTGATAAAAATTATAATGTTAAATTGACATTTATAAATGTCATGTTTAATATATTTAAATATATTAAATGGCGGACGTACCCTAAACAAGTGTATTTTTTTGCTCTGTCGTTTTTAAAGTCTGTTCACTGACATCTTATGTTTGACTTTCTAAAACTGTATTTTTGTGATTCGTCCAGTGTTGGTGGGTGTTTATATTGATCATAGTGCGCGTTGGATCTAATTTTTATGTGATAAAACAGTGAAATATATATCGCATGCCATTGCACATGCTATTTGATCCAACCATGTCGGTGATTTATGTGAATCGCAACGATTATTTATTAACTAATTAAGGTTTGCATTGACAAATGGAACATTAAACAACCCTTTCGCCTTTTTTTTATCAAAAAATAGTTGTTTTTAGTTGTTCGGGACGAATAACTTTTATAAGGGTCTGTACCTTATGGTTGTGTGTTTTACACCGTTTTTCACAAGTTCATAACAATACATATTAAAATGAGTAATCAGAATTCGAATATAGTTGATCCATCCCCGAAAATAGATAACCAGGATTCTCAGAATCTACTAAAACTGACAGATGGCACTACGAACATCTCTACAAAGGGAATTTGTGCACAGTGTAAAGGAACGTGTAAGCTCAGCAATGCGAGACTGTGTCCTATCTGTGCGACCTCCTACCATCCAGCTTGTGCCGGCAAATACCCTCCTGAATCGAATGGTGGATTTAGGAAATGCTGCGGAACTCCAACACCTTCTCAATCTTTAAACGACTTGACGGCGATCACACAATCACCATCTAAAGACTCACCTTAGGACGTTTCAAACTCGTTACGCTCTATCATGAGAGATGAGTTGAAAATATTTAAAGACTCGATTACCAATAACATTACAACGTTAACTAACACTGTTACAAATTTTTCTTTAAAATTGAGTTCAATTGAAACTAAAGTCGATAAATGTATTTCAGACAATTAAATTGACACCAAGAAAATTACCTTAATTGAGCTTGCGAATCAAAAATCTAACGACCGAATGAAAGCTTTGGAAATTAGAGTCGATGACTTGGTGAACGATCGTAGCACTATACTCATCATGGTAATGATCTGGTCTTAACTGAATCCGAATTTGAGGATAGATTGAGAAGACGAAACAATTTAATAGTTTACAATCTACAAGATTTACCTCCGGCAAATAACTCCAATTCTCGTGATATAGATTTTGCCAATGTAATGAAATTATTAACATTTATAGTACCTGATAAAATTTTTTCTAATATTAGAATTTGGCGTTTGGGCAAATTTTCTGATTCTCAATCAATACCTCGTCCAATAAAAGTGATATTTCCTAACGAGTTCTGTTCTACCCAGATTCTGGGGGCATTTTTGGAAACAAAAAAGAATTCGACTATACCTCCGGAGTTCAATCAAATAGCCATGTCACACGACCGCACAAAGCACCAACAAACACTCTATCAACGCATAAAGAAGGAGTTTGTGACCATTATTATCTGTGACCAGATTATCCACCGTCTCGGGATACCTGTCATCGTAACAACTTAATAGGAGAATATAAATCGCCAATTTCCTTATTATATCAAAATGTACGCGGCATGAACACTAAACAAGTTCATTTTGATTGTTTTCCTGACTTAATGCAATATTCAATTTATGTTATTTCTGAGTCTTGGCTGAAACCGAATGTTGATTCTGACCTTTATTTTGTATTTGTTGCAGTAAGTACGAGTTTTAATACATCTAATATTGAATTATTCATCAATGATTTTAATGAATCCACGATCGATTTTTTAGGGTTAATAATTTCAAGGAATACTTTGAAGTTTATACTCTTAACTGTTTACATACCTCCGGATACCCCCATTTCTGTATTTAAGTCTTTTTTTTCTAAGTTACTAAATTATCAAATTATTTATAACTACCAAGTTATTTTTTGTGGAGATTTCAATTGTAATTTACAAGTGTCTGATACTAGATCACTGGTTATAAATAATTTTCTAAGTTCGTTGAATTTGCAACAACAAAATTTTATTCTAAATAATTATTCAAAAGTGCTAGATCTTATTTATTCCAAAGTGCCGTGTATAATTTCAAAAGCTTTAATTCCGCTCGTACCAGTAGATGCGCACCACCCTGCCTTATCTGTCAATGTATCTATACCTTCAGCACATAAATTTATTGAGTCTGAATCTAGTATTACCTTAGATTCTACCAGTCAAACACTTGTCAACAATTGATTGGTCAATACTAAAAGAATTTAATGATTCGAATTTGATGTGTGCTAAGTTTTTATCAATTGTTAAGGATGCCTTTTCGAAGTTCGTACCTATTAAATCAACACATCAGAAACGTAAAAATCGCTACCCCCCATGGTTTGATCAATCAATTATTAATAATATCAATGTAAAAAATAACTTATTAAAGAAACGTAATTTATGCTCAGATTATTATAACACACAACAAAAAATTTTATCAAACTCATTACATAGAAGGATTAGGCATAATCAATTTCTTTATTTTAAGTCTGTTGAAGATAAACTAAGGGTTGAGCCTAAAGAATTTTGGAATTATGTTAACAAATGTAAACCCAACTCTCGTTTACCACATATATGATGACATATGGTGATGTAATTGTTGATAAACCAAGTGATATTGCAGATGCTTTTGCGGACAATTTTTCTAAACACTGTAGTAACAGCATTTATATTTTAAGTGCATCTGGCGATAATTTCTAAAGTAACGATGCATGCGAGTCATCATTTCACCTTTCTGTTGATAAAGTTTACAAAGCTGCGAGAACGTTGAAGCCTTCGTTTACGTCTGGAATAAATTTAATTCCTAGTTTTTTTGGCAAAGATTGTGCATCGGTATTGTGCCAACCGTTGTCTTTAATTTTTAATCTTGCTTTAACTACTGGTATTTTTCCCCAGGCGTGGAAAACTGCGAAAGTTATTCCAATATACAAAGCTGGCGATAAAAAGTGTCTTGTTAATTACCGACCAATAGCTCTTATTTAGAATTTTGCGAAGGTCTTTGGATTCCGTATTTTGATAAAGACTATCAAGAGTTAGAAAGAATTCAAAAAAGATTTCTAAAATATTTAGCTTTCAAGTTGAATGGTGTTTACCCTCAACGAGGATCTAATTACAAAATTCTATGTCGACGCTTTCAAAACTCTTGAAGAGACGCGTATTTTTAATGCCGTTTTGTTTCTATTTAAAGTTTTATCGGATCAAATTCATGCACCGCAATTGTAATCTCAGATGCCATTTAAAATTACGAGAACAGATTCAAGGAATTTTCTACCTTTTTATTTCAATCATCCTTATAATGTTATTGGTAATGTTGTTCCTTTATACTTTGCATGTTGACATGTTAATATGATGTTAACCGAAATTAAGCCAAATCTTGATAAATTTTTCTCATCTAAAATAAATTTTCTCTCCACACTAGAAAACTACGTAGCACACACATGTTAATTATGTAATGTAAATTAACATTAAAAATTAGCTAGCACGTATGTTGTAGTCGAATATTGATTTAATATCAATCTGCCAAAATTACTATATATTTTGCAAAAGTTACCATAGATTTTTGTATTAAACAATTAAAATCCTTTTTACAATTAGGGTTTATTAATTAAACTTAATTTTTAGATTAATTATTAGAATTTAGTTACCCATGTATGGTCCATATGGACTGCGGGAATTCTGTGTAAATAAATAAATAAATAAATAAATTTTGACATATGACAGTTGTCATTTTAACTGTCAATTTTGCCAAAAAGCAATTTATTTTTATGAAAATTACAATCTAAGGATTTTTAGGGCTGCTGTAAAAAAATAATGTTAAATTGACATTTTGACTCATGACAGCTCTAACTTTGCAAAAAATAAATTAATTTTGCTTCCTCATGGAGGAAGCTTTTAGTCCAGTCAATACGTCGGAAAAAACATGTTATACGGTAATAACTCGGAAGGTCGATGTTTTTGGCTAAAACCCTTTATTTTGGCATACAATTAAAGACTCTAAGTTTTCGGCAGACGTGGCGACCAGGAACCCGGTTAAATTTTTCAAACAAGGTGCAAAAAATCGCGTTTTATGAAATTGTCGGTTTTCCGTGCATTTTAAGTGAAAAATATGTTACATAAAAGAAAAAGTATATACAATTTTGAGTCTTTTAAAAAAAAGATGAACTTAATTGGCTAAATAGTGCCAGAGTTATCCCCTTTCAAAGTTTACTAATTTTTCATCATTTTTGCCCGAAAAAACCTTGTTTCAAAAACTAATGTCGAACTTTTTTTTACGTAATCGGATGGAAAAATAATGAACATAAAAGTTGTAGTAAACTATATTAGCTTTAAATTCCCATTTAGGAAATTAAATTCGGCCCACTAGTTACCGAGCTATGACCTCCTAAAGTATACCAGTTTTCACGTTTTTTCACATAGTTGCAAATTTTTAAGTTCAGATCGATTGCTCTTGTATTTTATTATTGTTAAGGACATAATACAAGTTTGTTTCTATAAATTTTTGCATTATTTTGAAAATTAAAAATGGGGCATCCAATATGGCGGACAATATTTTTTAAAAATTGGCTAATTTTCGTGACACTTGGTATTTAAGGGTTTTTGGAGTCACTGATTAGGAATTTTTAAGCCGATTTTAAAAATTCAAAATGGCGGATTCAATATGGCGGACGATGTTTGAAAATTTGTTAATTTTCATTGTGCATCCAATATGTCAGACAATATTTTTTTAAATTTTGTTGATTTTCATGAGAAATTGTATCTTTGGGCTTCTGGGGTCGTTGATTACGAATCCGTAGTTACATTTTAAAAATTTAAAATGGCGGATCCAATATGGCGGACGATATTTTTTTAAATTGTCTTATTTTTGTGAGTTTTGGTATTTTAAATTATGGAAATATCGATCTCAAAAAATATCAGACAATTCTGTTTTACTCTTAACATTACTCAGCACTCACGACGTCACGTGGTAAACATTTAGTTCCGTTTTTTACCTTTTGTTTTTAAATCTTTGGACTGGAAAGTAAGCACTGATTAGCAGTAAACGAGAATCCGACGTTTTGAATTAATAAAATCTTTTTGCATATTTTTAATAACCAACACCTAAAACCTAAAAATAAAAAATCTCATGAAACTTAAACAATTTTATATAAATGTATTTCGCCATACTAGATACATTATTTAACATTTTTGAGAATTTGACTATAACTCGTAACCAGTAACAATAAAAACCTCTAGATACAGAGTCTCACGAACATCAGCGAAATTAAAAAAAAATATCGCCTACAATGTTGAATCAGCAATTTACATTTTATAAAATCTGACTGCAAATTCGTAATCAGCAACCCTAAAATCCTCTAGACCCCAAAACTCCTAGATACCAGGGGTCATAAAAATTAACCAATTTAAAAAAATATCGTCCGCCATATTGGATCCGCCATATTAAATTTTTAAAATGTAACTACGGATTCGTAATCAACGACCCCAGAAGCCACTAGATACAATTTCTCAAGAAAATCAAATTTTTAAAAAATATTGTCTGCCATATTGGATGCATCATGAAAATTAACAAATTTTTAAATATCATCTGCGATAATGGATCCACCATTTTGAATTTTAAAATTTAAATTACAAATACGTAATCAGCGACCTCAAAAACCTATAGATACCAAGTCGCACGAAATTAGCCAATTTTAAAAAAATATCGTCAGCCATATTGAAACAGCAATTTTAAATTTTAAAAATCTGATTGCATATTCGTAATCAGCGATCCGAAAAAACCACTAGAAACAAAGTCGCACAAAAATAAGACAAATTAAAAAAATATTGTCCTCCATATTAGATCCACCATTTTGAATTTTTAAAATTTGATTGCAGATTCGTATACAAAGACCCCACAAATTTCTATATAACAAGACTCAAGAAAAAAAGCCAATTTTTAAATTATATCGTCCGCCATACTGAATCCGCCATTTTGAATTTTTAAAATCGGCTTAAAAATTCCTAATCAGTGACTCCAAAAACCCTTAAATACCAAGTGTCACGAAAATTAGCCAATTTTTAAAAAATATTGTCCGCCATATTGGATGCCCCATTTTTAATTTTCAAAATAATGCAAAAATTTATAGAAACAAACTTGTATTATGTCCTTAACAATAACAAAATACAAGAGCAATCGATCTGAACTTAAAAATTTGCAACTATGTGAAAAAACGTGAAAACTGGTATACTTTAGGAGGTCATAGCTCGGTAACTAGTGGGCCGAATTTAATTTCCTAAATGGGAATTTAAAGCTAATATAGTTTACTACAACTTTTATGTTCATTATTTTTCCATCCGATTACGTAAAAAAAAGTTCGACATTAGTTTTTGAAAACAAGGTTTTTTCGGGCAAAAATGATGAAAAATTAGTAAACTTTGAAAGGGGATAACTCTGGCACTATTTAGCCAATTAAGTTCATCTTTTTTTTAAAAGACTCAAAATTGTATATACTTTTTCTTTTATGTAACATATTTTTCACTTAAAATGCACGGAAAACCGACAATTTCATAAAACGCGATTTTTTGCACCTTGTTTGAAAAATTTAACCGGGTTCCTGGTCGCCACGTCTGCCGAAAACTTAGAGTCTTTAATTGTATGCCAAAATAAAGGGTTTAAGCCAAAAACATCGACCTTCCGAGTTATTACCGTCTAAAAGTACCTGTTGACTGGACTACTTTGTGATCGTTAAGATTTTCGATTTTTCAAAAATAGTCTAAATCAACTTATTTTCATCTAAAAAGCGTAAATTTTTATTTCTAAGCAAATGTCCAGATGTATGTGTGTGTATGGCGTTTTTTGAGTACAAGATACCTCCAGAACGCTTAACGGATTCCAATAAAATTTGGATAACTTATTAAGCTCATGAATATCTAAATTTGGACACAGGGGTTTTTGAAAATACCCAACCAAATTTTTTGAGCACCTTTTTTCATAAAAAAAATCGTTTTTTGCCAAAAATTTTTTTCATGCTAAAAATACAACTTAAAGAATACAAAAATCATATTCCTTATCTTAAAACGAATCGATTGACCTATATAACTTTTTTAATTGATGAAGTATTCGTAAAATAATTAATATTTTTACATTTTTTGAATTAAAAATTTTTTTTTAACAACTTCCCCAGTTAACTTATATTATTATTAATTTCTTGCTTTCTCTATGAGAAAGCAAATTATTTTGCTTACTTGGAAGCGAAATGTCTATGAAATGGACATAATTCTCACCTAGTTTTTGAAAATGACAGTATAAGGGTTTCCGGGATCGCTGATATTGAACATAATGTTAAATTGATATTTAGACTGTTGACAGCTCAGACAGCTGTCTATTTAACAGTGGGTCAAGCTTGGAATTTCCTTTTTCAAAAGTTCTACCAATGCAATTCCTTACATATATGTGACGCCGCGCGAGAAAAGGGAACTATCTAAAAAAAATCAATTTTCCTTTTTTTATGCTAAAAAGTAGCTTTGTAGTCGATCTTTCATTTAAAAAAATCAGAAATTGTTTCTATTAATTACTTTTTGAGTTATTGACCTTTAAGTTTACATTGGTCGCAATGGATTGCCGCAACTTCTAACGCAAAAAAAACCTATCGCGAAAAAAATCAATTTTAAGTTTTTTATGCTAAAAGGTAGCTTTTTAGTCGCTCTTTCATTTGAGCAAATTAAAAAAAAATTTTCATCAATTACTTCTTGAGGTATTAAGCATGAAGCGTAAGAATTTAAATTGGTCGCAATGCCTTGCCGCAGCTTCTAACGCTCGTCTTGTAAAATTAACGTTTTAGACGATAGGTCCCTTTTCTCGCGCGGCGTCACATATATTTTTTTTATTTGAATGATAATTTAATTTTTAAGAGGTTTAAGGAGCTACTTTTCAATTTTTATTAGTTTTTATATCTTTTTTTTAAACAAAGGTGTAAAAGGAAAATTTTGCAGTAAACAAGTTTCTCTTTTTGAACTTAATGCAAAAAATTGGAAGGTTATTAAATCTTTAAGAGGTTTAGAAGCTACTTATTTAATTTTTTATATTTATGATAACTTTTTTTTTAAACAAAGTTGTAAAAACGAACTTTTGCAGTAAACCAATTTTTCTTTCTAAAATTTTTTTGAATAGCAAATTCCACGTTTGTCCCACTGTTACAGCTGTCAACTGTCAATATGTCAATTTGACATTTTATTCGTCATCAGCAATCCCGCAAACCCTTAAACCGGCATTTATATCAAAATTAATTTCTTTTTTTGAAAAGCTGACAGTTGGCAGCTGTCAACAGTATAAATGTCAATTTGACATTATGTTCCTTATCAGCGACCCCGAAAACCCTTAGACTGTTATTTTCATAAAAACTAATTTCTATTTTGCAAAGTTGACAGTTGAATTGACAGGTGTCAAAAATATAATAGCCAATTTGACATTATATTTGTTATCAGCGGCCCCGAAAATTCTTAGATTGTCATTTTCATAGAAATAAATTACTTTTTGGCGAAGTTAACAGTTGAATTGACAACTGTCAATTGTCAAAATGGCTATTTAACATTATATTCGTTATCCGCGACACCGACAACCCTCAGCCTATCATTTTTGATAAATTGCTTAATTGCAAAGTTGACCGTTGAATTGACAGCTGTCAACTATCAAACTTTTATAATAAGTAAATTATGTATCTTCTATGATTATAAATTATATAATTTAAACTCATTTTGAGCACAAATAAAGGCCAGGAGGCCAGAATATGGCATATTTTTTGTTAAACTTTCTTTACGAATAATTTATTTTTATTATTATTAGAAATAATAAAAAATATTTTGTCGAAAACATGCCTGGGAAATGTTTTTTTGCATTAATTAATTATATTTCTTAGTCAAAAATGTGTAAAATTTCCAATGATTGCACTTTTAAAAAAAGAAAAAAGAGTAGAACATGGCTCATAACAGGTTTAGACTGCGGAACCCCCTGCAGATAACAGGTATATAGCTTTAGAGTGTTGTACAATCCTTAATTTTGGGTTTAATATATTGAAACTTACGTATATCGTAAATCTACCCGGAATGAACAAAAAATGCTTTAGACTTCGAAAAATTAACAACAATTGTTAAAATGAAAACATTTTTTCCCCGTCCGGTAGAATTTGTCAAATGTCGCTTAACAACTTTAGACCGCAGACCCTTCACTTGTAAAAGTTCTTGTACGTGAACTAATATGAATATTTGTAGGAAAATTTGGATATACAAGATCTCACGTAAGTTCTTAAACAATTTTTTATGTGAAAAACTTTCTACATACATGGAACTTGTACAAATTCTTGTACGCGAACTTAGAGATCCTATAAAGAGAATTGAGACACAAGTGTGATGGTTCGTGATTGGTTGCGATTAAACCGGAACCAGAAGTGATTTTGTAATGTTGCAACATAACCTCAAATCTTCGACGATCGCGTCAATTCAAAATTTTTAATATAAATATTTCGCACCTTTTAACTGGAACTTCTGGTTCCGGTTTTATCGCGATGTGCAGAAAACAACTGTGTCTCAACTCTCTTTATAGAATCTCTACGCGAACTAATATGAAAATTTGTAAGACCTCGCAACAGTTCTTGGACAATTTCTTCTATCTGAATTTTTACTTCTATATTACTTGTACAAGTTCAAACCTGCTCACTTGTACGTGTTCTTGCACAGAAACATGTACAAGGTCTTGTACGCAAATTATTATGAAAAATCTCCTACACTGGGAGAAAGTAGTAACGAATGTTGCATGTAAATTAAAGAAAATTTATAGGTTGTACGAGGCAACCCACAGAAGATTTTTAATGACTGGAATCTTGTCGACTCAGAATCTCATTTGTCATGTGCATGGGCAGAATGAAAAAAAAGGAGAATCATTCTACCACATTACATGACAAATTAGGCTTATAAAACGAGAAAATTGCTGTAGTCATTGAGAAGGTTTTCAATTACATCCCATTAGTTTCCTTTGATTCACATGCTGAATTCGTTACTACTTTCTCCCAGTGCAGGAGATTTTTCGTGATAATTAGCGTACAAGACCTTGTATATGATAGCGTACTAGAACTTGTACATGTTTCAGTGCAAGAACACGTACAACCCTAATAGAACTTAACGTTATTTAACTTCCAGATAATGTCACATTTTAACGTCCGAGACGTTAAAACGTAACGTTGTTGAATGTCGACCTAACGTTAAAATGTCTAGGGTAAAGTAACGTTCCGAGAAACGTTAACGAACGTTATTTTAGGACTTTGAATAGACATTCAAATATGTTTAATAATTTAAAACTGTTAATATTGGGCGCAGTAGTTTTCTATCGCAACTAGAGCTGCGCTGTTGATTTTAGTGACCACTGTTCTTAAGAAGCAAAAATATTATTAAAATTGATTATAATAAAAAAAAATGTTTATAATTTTCGCAAAAATTTTCCGCAACCCGTACTGTGATTTTTCGAATGTCTATTCAAAGTCCTAAAATAACGTTCGTTAACGTTCCTCGGAACGTTACTTTACCCTGGATATTTTAACGTTAGATCGACATTCAACAACGTTACATTTTAACGTCCCGGACGTTTAAATGTAACGTTATCTGGAAGTTAAATAACGTTCAGTGCTATTAGGGATGTGAGCATGTAAGAACTTGTACAAGTAATATAGAAGTAAAAATTCAGATAGAAGAAATTGTTCAAGAATTCGTGCGAGATCTTGTGTGTGTAAATTTTTCTACAAACTTCCATATTAATTCGCGTATAAGAACTCGTACAAGTTCCATGTAAGTATAGAGTTTCTCACTTCAGAAATTGTTCAAGAACTTATGTGACATCTCTTATCTTCAAATTTTCCTACAAATATTCATATTAGTTATCACGTACAAGAACTTGTACATGTATAAAATTTTTCACTCAAGAAATTGTCCAAGAGCTTGTGTAAGATCTTGTATATAAAATTTCCTAGAGAAATTTTCATGGCAGTTCTCGTATAAGAACTTGTACAAGTATAAAATTTTTCACTCAAGAAATAGTCCCAGAACTTGTGTGAGATCTTGTATATAAAATTTCCTAGGAAAATTTTCATGGTGGTTCTCGTACGAGAACTTGTACAAGTTCATTTACAGTGAAATTTTCATTCTTAAAAGCTACATAAGAATATGTTTAAGAAAATGTATAAGAACTTGTACAAGAAAATGTGTGGTAAAATGTAGCTCGAAAGCAACATAAGAACTGTTGCCAGGACATACACTGGTTCTTGTATCCTTTTCAAGAACATAAAATCACGTATACAAGATCTTGGACATGTTCTTGTACAGGATCTTATACAAGTCACTGTTCTTGTGCGGGACCTTATACAAGAACTTGTACATAAACATGTTTCAATTTCTTTGACGGAGACCACACAAGTTCTTGTACAAGTTCATACCACTGTACCAAATTGGTAGAACTTGGACTTGTCCAAGCTCGCGTTGGCCGAGCGTATCTCGGCTCCACGCCCGATGGCGGGCCGTGTGGTATAGACCCGTACGGGTGGGCACCGCACGTAAAATCACGGACGCGCCTGATCAGGTACAAAAAATCATATAAGAACTTGTCCAAGATCCTGTACAGGTTTTTTCAACTGGGTAATTACTTGGAAATAATTTATCAACGAAGTTTATTAACTTTTTCTACCAAGCCATTTTTTGGTCTTTGCGATCACATGAATATAAATAATTCTAATTTAGAGCTAAATATGTAGGTTAGTAAATATCTAAATTTGCATAAACATATAAGAATCTTTAAATTTGATTTAATTTACTAGTAAAAATAAAACATTTTAATACTTACTGCAAAAAATGTTCCAATCAGGTTTACTGTTACTAATTATTAAAGAGAGTTTATTTTAACATTATAAAATTGAATAGCTTTTTATAAGTTTCAACAACAAGTAATGTAAATCTTATAAAATATTCATCCTTTAAAAAAATAGTATTTACCAGAAATATTGTTTATTGAAACGGATATATTTAAACAGTTACAACAATAAACAATTTTATCAAAAGAGTACAAATTATTGATTGGAAATCAATTTTATGAAATTTTAAATATTTACTAACCTATATATTTAACGCTGAAATTATAATTATTTATATCCATGTGATTGCCGAGACCAAAAAATGTCTTGGTAGAAAAAGTTAATAAACTTCGTTGATAAATTATTTCCAAGTAATTTGCATTTAATGTTCAATTTTTCACTTAATTACCTTAATTATAATTTTAAATTTAACTTAAATTTAAAAATGATCTTGTAAAATTATTTTGTACGCATTTTCTAATAGGAATTGTATTGACCGATAGCTTCAGTAAGTACTGTTTTGCACGCAACTTTGAATAAGAATTATATTGCACTAAAAAACGAATAAGAATTTGAATACCTACACCATGAAGTTAATAAGAATAGTCCTGTATTTGTTTTTCAATAAAAATGATATGAACAGGGAGAGTCAAAACATTTTTAAATGTCTATTCAAAGTCCTTAAATAACGTTTGTTAACTTTCCGAAGGAACGTTACTTTACCCCGGACATTTTAACGTTAGATTGAAATTCAACAAAGTTACCTTTTAACGTCCCGGACGTTTAAATGTAACGTTATCTGGAAGTTAAATAACATTCAGTGCTATTATATCTGCTATCTATAAGCAAATGTCCAATTTTTGACTGTTAATAATTTGTATGTACCTATGCAATCTGAATTTAGGTGTCTCACTGACACCTGCACTTTTTAGTTTCTTCATCTCTGATCTTAAATCTTTGCTTAAATACTGTAAATATCATAAATTCGCAGATGATTTTAAATAATATTTTATCAGATTCTCTCTCGGATATATTGAATCTAATGAAAAGTTGCAGGAAGATATTGATCAGACAGTCTATGTAGGATTCCTTATAGGATCTTATAAGAGATCATACATATTATCCCACATATCTGCCCATATAGGATTCTATATGGGATCCCATATAGTATCCTATACACTATCCTACATATCATCTCACATAGGTTCCTATGTAGAATACTAGGTCGGCTTCCATATAGGATCTTATGTAGGATTCTACGTACTATATCACATAGGATTCTTTGCATTTTCCCATATAGGATCATCTTTATAATGCATTTCTCATATAGGCGAACCTACGTAGAATCCCATATAAGATCCCATATGGGATCCTACGTGGGTCGGCATATACAGTGCCGCTCAAAAGGATTTGCCCACCCTACGGCATGCAAGGGCTTTATAAAAAGTTTTGTATCTTCATTAATAATAAAGATAAATGCTTCATCAAATATTTATCTTAACGTTTAAGTATTTGACTTGAAACGACACCTAAACAAAATTAAAAAAAAAAAATTTTTCACTTTTTTTAAAAAATTTCAAATTGATACAATTTTTGAAGAAATCATCACATTTTAATTCTACAAATGTCATTTGAAAGCATTTTTTGTCACCATTAAAACGATTTTTTAGAAATTGCTCTACGATAATTTTTAAGAAAGATATGATCATTTGTTTATAAAAATAGCCTCTTTTTTCAATTGTTGGTAACTTGAGAACAACTGACTTTTGGAAAAAATTGTTAATGAAAAAAATGTGCCTTTTTGTGCGTAGAATAAGGAAAAAATATTTGAACTTTAAAAAAAAAAAAAATTATTCCATTTTTCCTACTGTATAATATATTTTAAGACGGACAAAATATACATGCCAATACATATCGATGAAAAAAAATTTTTTTTTTAAAGTTCAAATATTTTTTTCCTTATTCTACGCACAAAAAGGCACATTTTTTTCCTTAACAATTTTTTCCAAAAGTCAGTTGTTCTCAAGTTACTAACAATTGAAAAAAGAGGCTATTTTTATAAACAAATGATCATATCTTTCTTAAAAATTATCGTAGAGCAATTTCTAAAAAATCGTTTTAAAGATGACAAAAAATGCTTTCAAATGACTTTTGTAGAATTAAAATGTGATGATTTCTTCAAAAATTGTATCAATTTGAAATTTTTTAAAAAAAGTGAAAATTTTTTTTTTTTAATTTAAGCAATTAAACAATAAAAAATTTTTTTTTTTTTTATTTTTGTTTAGGTGTCGTTTCAAGTCAAATACTTAAACTTTAAGATAAATATTTGATGAAGGATTTATCTTTATTATTAATGAAGATACAAAACTTTTTGTAAAGCCCTTGCATGCCGTAGTGTGGGCAAATCCTTTTGAGCGGCACTGTAGGAATTTATGCAGGTTCCTAGATAGGATTCTACATAGGATTTTTGAAAATGGCTTTTTTTAAATGCATATGCCGTCGTATTAAGCCTATTTCAGAATTTACACTTAACTGCTTCAAGCTCATCAGAGTTCTCCCTACTTATATCTTATCGATCTAGACTCGTTTGTGTCTTTTGGTGAAAGAACGCCCCTAGCGGCAGTTCTATGAAATGAGCACTCTTATAGGAGTCCATGAGTCCTATATGTCTACTCACATAGGATCCTATGTAAGGACCTACATGAATTTCTTAACGAGAGTTCATTTCATAGAAATGCCGCTAGATGCGTTCTCTTACCTAAACACATAAACGAGTCTAGACAGATAAGATATAAGAAGGGAGATGTCTAATGAGCTTAAAGCAGTTAAGTTTAAATTCTGATACGGGCAAAACGCGACGGCATATGCATTTGAAAAAAACTATTTTCCAAAATCCTATGTAAGAAAGTGCAAAGGATCCTATGTGGGATGGTACGTAGGATCCTACATAAGATCCTTTATGGAAACCGACATGAAATCCTATATGGGGATAGTACATAGGATCCCATATGGGATACTGCATAGGAGTTTTCATATGGGAATTATCTATGTGGAGTAATACACAGGATCCTACGTTGAACCTATATCGGATCCTATAGGGGATGATATGTAGGAATCCATATAGTATCCTATATGGGATCCTATGTAGTATACCATGTAGCATCCTACATGGGATCCTATGTGGGATCCTATGTGGGATCCTATGTGGGATCCCATATAATATCCCATATAGACACCTACCTGGCAGCATATAGGATAAGTTCTATCTGTTGCCAGGTAGGTATCTATATACGATCCTATGTAGGACGTTATGTGGGATGATATGTAGGATTGTGCATAGGATCCAGTTCGGGATCCTATATAGAATCCTATATGAGCGGATATTTTGGATAATATGTAAGATTCTATATGGGATCCTGTATAGGACTGTCCATATAGGAATTATCTATGCGGGGCGGCACATGGTATCCTACATAGTAGGATACTATATAGGGACCTATGTGGGATAAGATGTAGGATAGTGCATAGGATACTGTACGGGATCCTATATAGAATCCTATATGGAAGGATATGTCGCATAATATGCAGGAACCCATGTGGGATCTTATATAGGACTGCCCATGTGGGAAATATCTATGAGGGGGCGTACATGGTATCCTTTATAGGATTCCATATAGGATCCCATATATTCGCCTAACTGGCAACAGATTAAAAAAATCCTATCCGTTGATATATAAGATCCCATATGGGATCCCATAAGGTATACTATATGATATCCTATTTAGGATTTTGCATGTGATCCCACATGGGAATTTTTAATAGTGATTCCCGTATGGTTTCCCGTATTGGGTTCCCATATGGGATCCTGTGTGCCAGGGAACTTTGGCGCGTACCCTCGAGGGAACACTGTACCTAGGATCCAATGTGTATGTGTTCCCTTTTGGGATCCTTAATATATTAAACAATTTAAATGAATATGCAATTAGAATACTGTTAAGAAAATAATTCATTTGTCAGTAACTGTCTCAAACCATATTTACAAGAACAAAAAAATCTACTGCGCAGCCGTAAGTGCTATAGGAAACTACTGCGCAGCGTGTAAAGTTTTCAAAAATTTATTTGAAATCCTATGTACATACATGGGATTCTATGTACAGTGTTCCCTCGAGTGTTCGTGCCAATGTTCCTTGGTACACATGATCCCATATGGGAACCCATGTTGGAACCTTTAAGGGATCCCATACGGGAACCCATACAGGAACACACATCGTATGTGTTAACACATACGATATTTTTAGCGGGGAATAACTTAGTTGTAATAGAACTTTTTATTTTATTTTTCTGTCTTCTGCTAATTCATGCGTCACTGCATGCACTAGAAAAAGACAGGAGGCTAAAATAAAAAAGGTCTATTAGGAAAATTAATAAATTTCATCTTTCAAAATTAAAATATAATAAGTAAGCATGCCTTGTTTGTTTTTCTTTATTGCAATCTCTGCGTTCTGTATAAAGTTGATAAGAAGAAAAACTATATATATTTTTAACAATATTAGGAAGAAATGTCATAAATACTTTGCTGATTACAAAAATTAATTTTGTTTTAAACTAATATTATATACAATTAATGAGTATCTATCAATTTTACTGTCGTGCTAAGGAAAAACTTACGTAAGTGCCATTTTTGACAAAATTGAGTTTTTGGTATCGATAAACGCAGGAAGAAAAACTGCATCTAACTGTGTTAATAGAATTTAAAAATGTTAATTAATGGCCAAGAAAAACAATAATTAAAAATCACGAAATGTGAGGAAATTGAAGAAATACTTGATAAAAACTTACACACAGTATTATGCGTGCTCGTAGAAACGTACGGGTCAGCGAGGTTGGCTATGCCAAAAGTGGGAAAACATGGCAAGTGAACTTGCGAGGTCTCCCTTTTCTGAAAGGTAGTCGAGCACGACCCTTCCGTCAGAAATAAAAAAAAAACGCATCTCCATACTCGGACCGAGCTCGGACATACGTAAGTTCTTCCTTCTGAAACTTCGCCGAGGCACCACGCATCTCCATCTCCGGTTACATTTTAGACAATCAGTGTTCAACAAGTTTCTTTAAAAATTCATTAAAAATCAATTTGAAACTTAATGCGTTAAAATTTCAAGTTACATCAATCTAAAAATCAATGATTTATCCAAATTTTAATGAATTAAAATGTTGAGTTATATGAATTTCCATTTATCTTTGCAGTTAAATTTATTTAAATTTTTATTGATCAAAGTTTAATGTTATATTTATTTTAATTTATCTAAATTATTCAATACATTCAACGTTTATTATTCATATCAATGCTGTATTTTTTATATTTTATGTTTTATTAACTATTTATTTATTGTATGAACGTTTTTCATCTAACATGAATTTTAAATTAAACATTTTTTTAAAAATAATTATAAAGTAATGAATTTTCTAAATTAAATTAATTCATATAATTTTCACCTTTGCAAATATAAATAATATTTATAATCAAACTTATAAGTTTCGTTTTTGATATATAACATTTAATTTATTAAATAAAGTATTTCAATAAAGTCATTATGTATGTTATATGAAGCACAAGTTTAGTTAAACCGTTTTTGTCACTCTTAAAAATAATGTATAAATAATATAATTTGTTATTTTTAAGCGAAAGAATCAGAAATGTGAAAATAAATAAAATGTTTTAAAATTTAACTATCTGATGCAATACAAAATAATCATAAAAACAGTTCATTTAGTGACACATTATTTTTTAAACAATTTATTTGACATAAAATTAACTATATACCGAAAATGAGTTACTACCCTCGCGGTTTGGATTTACCGAGATTCGACCGAGTTCAGTCGCTTTCGGTCGCTTTCGGTCGCATTCAATATTTTGATGTTTCATAATGAAAAATGACAAAATAAACTATTTGTAATGATAAATTAATGTTTGTAGAGTAGATTCGTGTAATAATTGAGATATATTAAGTGTGAAATAATTAATAATTCAAGAGTAAAATTATTATCAAAATATATGCATTTTTTAATCGAAAAAATAAAGATTCCGAAGAATAATTGATAATAATTGACAAAGAAAAACCAAAAAGTATTGAAATCTCGCGATTCAGGATATCTCTGCTGGAGCGTTGACATAGACAACTTGACAACCAAACAGAGGAGATCACGTGATTCTCGCACCAAATTCAAATTACTCCATTTGACTTAAACAAACAAACTTATAATTTCAATATTATAAATCAATTAATTAATTATTATCAACATTAGTAAAAGTCAACCAACTTAATTTCTCATGACCGAAACTTAATAAACCCCCAAAAACCACACCTAAACATATAATAAAAAATCAATCTAACAAAATTTATCACAATCAACAAAAAAGTTAGAATGAAATGGTAAAATCATTGAAAGTCCTCAGGAATATGCCCCCTAATTTTCCCAATTGAAAAAAAAATGAACCCCCAAAAAACCACCCCTAAGGAAAAAAGCATAAAAATATTCAAAAAAACATAAAATCTACGAAAAAATTAAAATACAGCACTAAAATGATGGAAAATACTTAGAAATATCTCCCCTAATTTTCTCAATAAAAAAAAAAAAAAATTATCAACCCCAAGAAACCACCCTTAAGGAAAATTGCAGAATAAGATCCGTAAAAAAATCAAAAAATCTACAAAAGAATAATACTCAAGTTCTCAAATTATTAAGAGTACTCAAGGATATTTCCCCTAATTTACCCAATCGTAAAAAATAATTAACAACCCCAAGACACCACCCTTAAGGAAAATTGCAGAAAAAGATCGATAAAAAAATCAAAAAATCTACAAAAAAGTTATACTCTAGTTCTAAAATTAATAAAAATACTCAGGAATGTGTCCGATAATTTTACCAATCGAAAAAAATAATTAACAACCCCAAGAAACCACCCTTAAGGAAAATTGCAGAAAAAATCGATAGAAAAAATCAAAAAATCTACAAAAAATTATACTCTAGTTCTAAAATTATTAAAATTACTCAGGAATGTGTCCGATAATTTTACCAATCGAAAAAAATAATTAACAACCCCTAGAAACCACCCTTAAGGAAAATTGCAGAAAAAATCGATAAAAAAATCAAAAAATCTACAAACAAAATTATACTCAAGTTCTAAAATTATTAAAAAATCCCCGGGAAATATCCCCTAATTTTACCAATCAAAAAAAATTATTAACAACCCCAAGAAACCACCCATAAAGAAAATTGCAGAAAAAGATCAGTAAAAAATCAAAAAACCTACAACAGAATTATATTAAAATTCTAAAATTATTAAAAATACTCAGGGATATGTCCCCTAATTTTACCAATCGAAAAAAATTATTAACAACCCCAAGAAACCACCCCTAAGGAAAATTGCAGGAAAAAAATCAAAAAAAAAACGTACAAAAAAGATATATTCAAGTTCTAAAATTATTAAAAATTTCCCGAGATATGTACCCTACTTTTACCAATCGAAAAAAATAATTAACAACCCAAAAAAAACCCCTAAGGGAAATTGCAGAAAAAAAAATTTAGGAAATTACACTAAAAACTTTCTCTCAAATACTAAATATTTTCCATATTTCTAGATTTCATTTCATACTTTTTTATCTATTAACGAACAAAATTAAACAAAAATTAAGCTACTGCGCGTTACTTTCAACTTGTCAAAAAATAAATATTCAATCAATTTCTGCCTCGCCAGAAATATTTGGAAATATACACTAAAAAATTTTCAGTAAAATATCAATTATTTTACATATTTCTAGACCTAATTTCAAACTTTTTCATCTATTAGCAAACAAAATTGAACGAAAATTAAGAAACTGCGCGTTACTTTCATCTCGTCAAAAAATTTAAATTATATCAATTTTTGCCTCGCCAAAAAAATATTTGGCAAAATAACCTAAAAAATTTTCAGTCAAATATCAATTATTTTCCATATTTCTAGTTCTAATTTCAAACTTTTTTACCTATTAGCGAAAAAAATTGAACGAAACTTGAACAACTGCGAGTTACTTTCATCTCGTCAAAAAATTAAAATTCAATCAATTTTTGCCTCACCAGAAATAATTGGCTACATACACTAAAAAATTTTCAGTCAAATATCAATTATTTTCTATATTTTTAAATCTAATTTCAAACTTTTTTAACGATTAACAAACAAAAAGTAACAAAAATTGAAGAACTGCGCGTTACTTTCAACTTGTCAAAAAAATTAAAATTCAATCCATTTTTGCCACGCCAAAAAAATATTTGGCAAAATACGCTAAAAAATTTTCATTTAAATATCAATTATTTTCCATACTTCTAGATCTAAATTTAAACTTTTTCATCTATTAGCGAACAAAATTGAACAAAAATTGAAGAACTGCTCGTTACTTTCAACTCGTCAAAAAATTAAAATTCTATAAATTTTTGCCTCGCCAGAAATATTTGGCTAAATACACTAAAAAATTTTCAGTTAAATATCAATTATTTTCCATATTTAAAGATCTAATTTCAAACTTTTTTAACCATTAGCGAACAGAATTGAACAAAAAATAAAGAACTGCGCGTTACTTTCAACTCGTCAAAAAATTAAAATTCAATCAATTTTTGCCTCGCCAGAAATGTTTGGCAAAATACACTAAAAAATTTTCAGTCAAATATCAATTATTTTCCAAATTTCTAGACCTAATTTCAAACTCTTTCAGCTATTAGCGAACAAAATTGAACGAAAATTGAATAACTGCGCGTTACTTTCAACTCGTCAAAAAATTAAAATTCAATCAATTTTTGCCTCTCCAGAAATAATTGGCCAAATACACTAAAAAATTTTCAGACAAATATCAATTATTTTCCATATTTCTAGACCTAATTTCAAACTTTTTCATCTATTAGCGAACACAATTGAACAAAAATTAAATAACTGCGCGTTACTTTCAACTCGTCAAAAAATTAAAATTCTATCAATTTTTGCCTCGCCAGAAATATTTGGCTAAATACACTAAAAAATTTTTAGTCAAATATCAATTATTTTCTATATTTTTAGATCTAATTTCAAACTTTTTTAACGATAAGGAAACAAAAAGTAACAAAAATTGAAGAACTGCGCGTTACTTTCAACTTGTCAAAAAAATTAAAATTCAATCCATTTTTACCTCGCCAAAAAAATATTTGGCAAAATACGCTTAAAAATTTTTATTCAAATATCAATTATTTTCCATACTTCTAGATCTAAATTTAAACTTTTTCATCTATTAGCGAACAAAATTGAACAAAAATTGAATAACTGCGCGTTTCTTTCATCTCGTCAAAAAATTAAAATTCAATCAATTTTTGCCTCTCCAGAAATAATTGGCAAAATACACTAAAAAATTTTTAGTCAAATATCAATTATTTTCCACATTTCTAGATCTAATTTCAAACTTTTTTAACTATTAGCGAACAAAAATGAACAAAAATTGAAGAACTGCGCGTTACTTTCAACTCGTCAGAAAATGAAAATTCTATCTATTTTTGACTCGCCAGAAATATTTGGCAAAATACACTAAAAAATTTTCAGTCAAATATCAATTATTTTCCATATTTCTAGATCTACTTTCAAACTGTTGTAACTATAAGCGAACAAAATTGAAAAAAAATGAAGAACTGCGCGTTTCTTTCAACTTGACAAAAAATTAAAATTCAATCCATTTTTGCCTCGCCAAAAAAATATTTGGCAAAATACACTAAAAATTTTTTATTCAAATATCAATTATTTTCCATACTTCTAGATCTAAATTTAAACTTTTTCATCTATTAGCGAACAAAATTGAACAAAAATTGAAGAACTGCTCGTCACTTTTAACTCGTCAAAAAATTAAAATTCTATAAATTTTTGCCTTGCCAGAAATGATTGGCAAAATACACTAAAAAATTTTCAGTTAAATATCAATTATTTTCCATATTTATAGATCTAATTTCAAACTTTTTTAACCATTAGCGAACAGAATTCAACAAAAAATAAAGAACTGCGCGTTACTTTCAACTCGTCAAAAAATTAAAATTCAATCAATTTTTGCCTCGCCAGAAATGTTTGGCAAAATACACTAAAAAATTTTCAGTCAAATATCAATTATTTTCCAAATTTCTAGACCTAATTTCAAACTCTTTCAGCTATTAGCGAACAAAATTGAACGAAAATTGAATAACTGCGCGTTACTTTCAACTCGTCAAAAAATTAAAATTCAATCAATTTTTGCCTCTCCAGAAATAATTGGCCAAATACACTAAAAAATTTTCAGACAAATATCAATTATTTTCCATATTTCTAGACCTAATTTCAAACTTTTTCATCTATTAGCGAACACAATTGAACAAAAATTAAATAACTGCGCGTTACTTTCAACTCGTCAAAAAATTAAAATTCTATCAATTTTTGCCTCGCCAGAAATATTTGGCTAAATACACTAAAAAATTTTTAGTCAAATATCAATTATTTTCTATATTTTTAGATCTAATTTCAAACTTTTTTAACGATAAGGAAACAAAAAGTAACAAAAATTGAAGAACTGCGCGTTACTTTCAACTTGTCATAAAAATTAAAATTCAATCCATTTTTACCTCGCCAAAAAAATATTTGGCAAAATACGCTTAAAAATTTTTATTCAAATATCAATTATTTTCCATACTTCTAGATCTAAATTTAAACTTTTTCATCTATTAGCGAACAAAATTGAACAAAAATTGAATAACTGCGCGTTTCTTTCATCTCGTCAAAAAATTAAAATTCAATCAATTTTTGCCTCTCCAGAAATAATTGGCAAAATACACTAAAAAATTTTTAGTCAAATATCAATTATTTTCCACATTTCTAGATCTAATTTCAAACTTTTTTAACTATTAGCGAACAAAAATGAACAAAAATTGAAGAACTGCGCGTTACTTTCAACTCGTCAGAAAATGAAAATTCTATCTATTTTTGACTCGCCAGAAATATTTGGCAAAATACACTAAAAAATTTTCAGTCAAATATCAATTATTTTCCATATTTCTAGATCTACTTTCAAACTGTTGTAACTATAAGCGAACAAAATTGAAAAAAAATGAAGAACTGCGCGTTTCTTTCAACTTGACAAAAAATTAAAATTCAATCCATTTTTGCCTCGCCAAAAAAATATTTGGCAAAATACACTAAAAATTTTTTATTCAAATATCAATTATTTTCCATACTTCTAGATCTAAATTTAAACTTTTTCATCTATTAGCGAACAAAATTGAACAAAAATTGAAGAACTGCTCGTCACTTTTAACTCGTCAAAAAATTAAAATTCTATAAATTTTTGCCTTGCCAGAAATAATTGGCAAAGTACACTAAAAAATTTTCAGACAAAAATCAATTATTTTTTATATTTCTAGACTTAATTTTAAATTTTTTCATCTATTAGCGAACAAAATTGAACAAAAATTGAATAACTGCGCGTTACTTTCAACTCGTCAAAAATTAAAATTCAATCAATTTTTGCCTCGCCAGAAATATTTAGCTAAATACACTAAAAAATTTTCAGTCAAATATCAATTATTTTCCATATTTCTAGTTTTATTTTTAAACTTTTTTAACTATTAGCGAACAAAATTGAACAAAAATTGAATAACTGCGCGTTACTTTCATCTCGTCAAAAAATTAAAATTCAATCAATTTTTGCCTCACCAGAAATAATTGGCTAAATACACTAACAAATTTTCAGTCAAATATCAATTATTTTCTTTATTTTTAGATCTAATTTCAAACTTTTTTAATGATAAGCAAACAAAAAGTAACAAAAATTGAAGAACTGCGCGTTACTTTCAACTTGTCAAAAAAATTAAAATTCAATCCATTTTTGCCTCGCCAAAAAAATATTTGGCAAAATACGCTAAAAAATTTTTATTCAAATATCAATTATTTTCCATACTTCTAGATCTAAATTTAAACTTTTTCATCTATTAGCGAACAAAATTGAACAAAAATTGAAGAACTGCTCGTTAATTTCAACTCGTCAAAAAATTAAAATTCTATAAATTTTTGCCTCGCCAGAAATATTTAGCTCAATACACTAAAAAATTTTCAGACAAATATCAATTATTTTTTATATTTCTAGACTTAATTTTAAACTTTTTCATCTATTAGCGAACAAAATTGAACAAAAATTGAATAACTGCGCGTTACTTTCAACTCGTCAAAAATTAAAATTCAATCAATTTTTGCCTCGCCAGAAATATTTGGCTAAATACACTAAAAAATTTTCAGTCAAATATCAATTATTTTCCATATTTCTAGTTTTATTTCTAAACTTTTTTAACTATTAGCGAACAAAATTAAACAAAAATTGATTAACTGCGCGTTATATTTATCTCGTCAAAAAATTAAAACTCAATCAATTTTTGCCTCACCAGAAATAATTGGCTAAATACACTAAAAAATTTTCAGTCAAATATCAATTATTTTCTATATTTTTAGATCTAATTTCAAACTTTTTTAACGATAAGCAAACAAAAAGTAACAAAAATTGAACAACTGCGCGTTACTTTCAACTTGTCAAAAAAATTTAAATTCAATCCATTTTTCCCTCGCCTAAAAAATATTTGGCAAAATACGCTAAAAAATTTTTATTCAAATATCAATTATTTTCCATACTTCTAGATCTAAATTTAAACTTTTTTATCTATTAGCGAACAAAATTGAACAAAAATTGAAGAACTGCTCGTTACTTTTAACTCGTCAAAAAATTAAAATTCTATAAATTTTTGCCTCGCCAGAAATATTTGGCTAAATACACTAAAAAATTTTCAGACAATTTTATTTTAATTTTATCAATTATTTTCCATATTTCTAGACCTAATTTCAAACTTTTTCATCTATTAGCGAACAAAATTGAACAAAAAATAAAGAACTGCGCGTTTCTTTCAACTTGTCAAAAAATTAAAATTCAATCCATTTTTGCCTCTCCAGAAATAATTGGCAAAATACACTAAAAAATTTTCAGACAAATATCAATTATTTTTTATATTTCTAGACTTAATTTCAAACTTTTTCATCTATTAGCGAACAAAATTGAACAAAAATTGAATAACTGCGCGTTACTTTCAACTCGTCAAAAAATTAAAATTCAATCAATTTTTGCCTCGCCAGAAATATTTGGCTAAATACACTAAAAAAATTTCAGTCAAATATCAATTATATTCCATATTTCTAGATCTACTTTTAAACTTTTTTAACTATAAACGAACAAAATTGAAAAAAAATGAAGAAATGCGCGTTTCTTGCAACTTGACGAAAAATTAAAATTCAATCCATTTTTGCCTCGCTAAAAAAATATTTGGCAAAATACACTAAAAAATTTTCAGTCAAATATCAATTATTTTTCATATTTTTAGTTCTAATTTCAAACTTTTTTAACTATTAGCGAAAAAAATTGAACGAAAATTGAACAACTGCGCGTTACTTTCATCTCGTCAAAAAATTAAAATTCAATCAATTTTTGCCTCGCCAGAAATGTTTGGCAAAATACACAAAAAAATTTTCAGTCAGATATGAATTATTTTCCAAATTTCTAGACTTAATTTCAAACTCTTTCATCTATTAGCGAACAAAATTGAACGAAAATTGAATAACTGCGCGTTACTTTCAACTCGTCAAAAAATTAAAATTCTATCAATTTTTGCCTCGCCAGAAATATTTGGCTAAATACAGTAAAAAATTTTTAGTCAAATATCAATTATTTTCCATATTTCTAGTTTTATTTTTAAACTTTTTTAACTATTAGCGAACAAAATTGAACAAAAATTGAATAACTGCGCGTTACTTTCAACTCGTCAAAAAATTAAAATTCAATCAATTTTTGCCTCGCCAAAAAAATATTTGGCAAAATACACTAAAAAATTTTCAGTCAAATATCAATTATTTTTCGTATTTCAAGATCTAATTTCAAACTTTTTCATCTATTAGCGAACCAAATTGAACAAAAATTGAAGAACTGCGCGTTACTTTCAACGTGTCAAAAAATTAAAATTCAATCCATTTTTGCCCCGCCAGAAATATTTGGCAAAATACACTAAAAAATTTTCAGTCAAATATCAATTATTTTCCATATTTCTTTATCTAATTTTAAACGTTTTTAACTATTAGCGAACAAAATTGAACAAAAATTGAATAACTGCACGTTACTATTAACTTATCAACAAATTAAAATTCAATCAATTTTTGCCTTGCCAGAAATATTTGGCTAAATACACTAAAAAATTTTTAGTCAAATATCTATTATTTTCCATATTTTTAGATAAAAATAGATCTAGAAATATGAAAAATAACTGATATTACACTGAAAATTTTTTAGTGTATTTTGCCAAATATTTCTGGCGAGGCTAAAATTGAATGAATTTTCATTTTTTACAAGTTAAAGGTAACGGGCAGTTCTTCAATTTTATTGTTTAATTTTGTTCGCTAATAGATAAAAAAGTTTGAAATTAAATCTAGAAATATGGAAAATATTTAATATTTAAGAGAAAATTTTTTAGTGTAATTTCCTAAATTTTTTTCTTCAGCAATTTCCCTTAGGGGTTTTTTTTTGGGTTGTTAATTATTTTTTTTGTCTGGTAAAAGTAGGGTACATATCTCGGAGTATTTTTAATAATTTTAGAAAGTATAATTTTTTGGTACGTTTTTTTTTTACCGATTTTTTTTTGCAATTTTCCTTAGGGGTGGTTTCTTGGGGTTGTTAATAATTTTTTTTGATTGGTAAAATTAGGGGACATATCCCTGAGTATTTTTAAAAATTTTTGACCTAGAGTATAATCTTTTTGTAGATTTTTTGATTTTTTTATTGATCTTTTTCTGCAATTTTCCTTAAGGGTGGTTTCTTGGGGTTGTTAATTATTTTTTACGATTGGTTAAATTAGGGGACATAACCTTGAGTATTTTTAATAATTTGAGAATTTAAATATAATTCTGTTGTAGGTTTTTTGATTTTTTACGGATCTTTTTCTGCAATTTTCTTTATGGGTGGTTTCTTGAGGTTGTTTATAATTTTTTTTGATTGGTAAAATTAGGGGACATATCCCTGAGTATTTTTAATATTTTTAGAACTTGAGTATAATTTTTTTGGTAGATTTTTTGATTTTTTCTATCGATTTTTTCTGCAATTTTCCTTGAGGGTGGTTTCTAGGGGTTGTTAATTATTTTTTTCGATTGGTAAAATTATCTGACACATTCCTGAGTAATTTTATTAATTTTAGAACTAGAGTATAACTTTTTTGTAGATTTTTTGATTTTTTTATCGATCTTTTTCTGCAATTTTCCTTAAGGGTGGTTTCTTGGGGTTGTTAATTATTTTTTTCGATTGGTAAAATTATCTGACACATTCCTGAGTAATTTTAATAATTTTATAACTAGAGTATAATTTTTTTGTAGATTTTTTGATTTTTTTATCGATCTTTTTCTCCAATTTTCCTTAAGGGTGGTTTCTTGGGGTTGTTAATTATTTTTTTCGATTGGTAAAATTATCGGACACATCCTTGAGTATATTCAATAATTTGAGAACTTGAGTATAATTTTTTTGTACGTTTGTTTTTACGGATTTTTGTCTGCAATTTTCCTTAGGGGTGGTTTCTTGGGGTTATTTATTATTATTTTTTATAACTTTTTTGTTGATTGTGATAATTTTTGTTAGATTGATTTTTTATTATATGTTTAGGGGTGGTTTTTGGGGGTTTATTAACTTTCGGTCATGAGAAATTAAGTTGGTTGACTTTTACTAATGGTGATAATAATTAATTAATTGATTTATAATATTGAAATTATAAGTTTGTTTGTTTAAGTCAAATGGAGTAATTTGAATTTGGTGCGAGAATCAGGTGATCTCCTCTGATTGGTTGTCAAGTTGTCTATGTCAACGCACCAGCAGAGATATCCTGAATCGCGAGATTTCAATATTTTCTGGTTTTTCTTTGTCAATTATTATCAATTATTCTTCGGAATCTTTATTTTTTCGATTAAAAAATGCATATATTTTGATAATAATTGCTTTTTAGGGCGATTTTCCGTTTATGACTTATTTTCTAGCAAATCACAAAGTAAGCACACTTTGGAGTAGGGTTTACTCTTGAATTATTAATTATTTCACACTTAAGATATCTCAATTATTACACGAATCTACTCTACAAACATTAATTTATCATTACAAATAGTTTATTTTGTCATTTTTCATTATGAAACATCAAAATATTGAATGCGACCGAAAGCGACCGAAAGCGACTGAACTCGGTCGAATCTCGGTAAATCCACACCGCGAGGGTAATTTACTTCAAAATATTTATTTAAAAATTTATATATTTATGCAGAAAAATCAATCAAATGCACATATGCAATAAATAACAATAATTAAAATCTCTAATTATTAATTATTAAAATCTATCTAATTATAATCTAATCTAATTAAAATCTTTTGTCAGTATTTATGGCAATGTAAATTATAGTAAATATTAAATTTGAAAAATACTATAAAATGAATATTTTAAAAATTATATTATATAAATAAATTTGGTTTGAAAAACCAACATTTAACTATAATTTTTTTTTAAATTATGGTTTTCATTAGTCCTCTACTTTACTTAATTATTTATAAATAGTTCTTGAATTTCTTTAACTATTGATAACTTTTTATTTATATTGCATTAAATTTAAATTACATATCGGTAAAAATACTTTCAAAAATAAACCTCTATTGTTGGATTTTTAATTATTCTAAAGCCCAGAAAGATTCTTACTACGCAGACACTGAGCACAGTGTGCATATGGATATATGTAAGTTTTTGTTTCTGATCTGCGGCCCGAGCTCGATAATGCGTTTGGTCGAGGCATCGCATGTCACTTTCTGTAACTTTTTCTTTCTTATTTTTAAAAAGTGGACATCGCATGTCCAGTTTTGCATAGAGTTTGTTTAAATAATTAATTTTTTTTTGCAAAATTAGAAAGAGCATATACACTTTTCATTATGAAGTGAAGTTAAATTTTAACATTTTTAATTTTAAAAAAGAGTTCTTGAAGCAAACGGTTTTTCTCAATTTTCTCAGTTTCTTATGAAATGGAGATACGTAAGTGCTTCCTTAGCACGGCAGTTTAGCAATAACACTATTTTCATGTAAATTCACATTACAAATACATTAGAAATACACCTACTGATGCCAAATTACTTTTGTAATTAGCAGTTTTAAAAGAAAAATTCCTAAATTTTGCAATAATAAAAACAATTTTGTTCAAATATATTTAATTTATATACAAAATGTAGTTTGAATGTTAACCTTTCGAATAACTCAAAACACGTTGTGTCTGACATATTAAAAAGATATCTTAAAAGAAAGCTTAAATATTCTAGTTTTATTTCCGTAAAGTAAATAATGGACATTTCAGGGGATTTTGAGAAATTAATTAAAATTTACAGTCATGTCAGAGGTTAAAATATTTATGAATTGAGAAACATTTTTTGAAACGAGTGGCATTTGTTTTCTTTTAAATTTTGTATTTTATTATCTTTCAAACTATGTTTAATTTTATTTATTTTATTTATTATACACTCGTTTTAACGACCTTACTGGCCCAATGAGTGTCCCCCGTTGGGAGTTCCTGGAATTCAGTACTATATATTTTTTCTAATTGTAAGTGTTTTTTGCGTCTACAGAACTGCTTGAAATTAGGAGTACTCGCATTTGCCTGGACTACCCGGTATATTGGGTTTGCTCGCCAGTGGAGAGGGAAAACTGTAGAAAAACCTCTTCCTGAATACAACCGGTTTATCGACAGTCGAGTTCTAGTAATCTGCACAAGTCGATTACCAACAGTGCATATCATTATTCCTCGACGTCAAACCTTCCACTGAAGTTATCTCACGAGTTAGAAAAATCCTAGACTTATCGAGGCGCGAACTCAGCAAGCTGGACTTGGCGCGACCGCAGAGTCTAGTATTTAACCAACTGAGCTAACTCCGTGGTTTTAATTTTATTTATATATAATAAATATGAGGCATTCTTCGTCAACAAAAGCTCCCTTCTCTCCAAAATTGGTTCAAGGATAAAAAATCGGCCTGAATCTAATAAATTTTTAAAAAATAGTTACTTTTAATTGCCAAGTGGCGTTTTACAAAATTCAAAATGGCGGATCCAATATGGCGGTCGACTTTTTTAAAATTCATTCGATTCTCTTAAAATTTCTTACTCGGGGGTTTTTGGGGTCGCTGATCAAATAAATAATTCATTTTCGCTTAACACAGTGAAAGAGTGGCTTTCTTGAATTTGCGGAACGAAAGAAGCTTTATCAAACCTTGCCTTTAATGATCATTTTACTCTTTCGTGTTCTGATTTACTGTAAAATAAAATAGTCAAAGTTTTGAAATCATTTTTGGCCTAATCATAGAATTTTGCTGCAGTTAAAATAGCATCTACAGGTTTAAGAAGTAGGCTTGCTCTTGCTGCTTCTCCTTTAAATGTAGCGCCAGTACCATCGCAAACATTTTTTCCATGGGCAGTTGGATGGTAATGCCAATCAGCTTTAACATCGAAATCTTTTTCATGATTCATTAAATTTGTGATCTGATACTTATTTTTAAAATGCTGCTTAGCACCGTCACTAAAATAAATAATTTTTTCAACTTTTAAGAGCTTTTGAATTTCCGAAGTTTCTATTTACTAGAAGTCGTTGAATAGTGTATACAGCCCACGTGTCATGCTGAGTACAATCAGATAGAAAAATAAAATTCTTATGTTCTAATTTTGATTGTTTTTTAAAGTAACAAATGATTTTTTGCAAACAATGCATCAAACAGTTGCACAATTCTGATGTTCCAGGACAATTTGTACATTCATCAAGGTGACAATCTGTAGATGCATTTTGACACATTATTTTTAACGAACCATCTTTAATTAAACAAAAATGATTCTAATAGTAGAGTAATGCCTGGTGTCAAAGATGTAAGGTCAGTGAAAGTTAGCGTCAAAAAGGTTCTTATGCAAGAACATCTGATGCTTTTAGATTTAAATGATCTCTTTCAGGGGCAGCTTTAGGCAAAGTGTTCGGGAGGGGCGATATATGGGATAGAAATATAAGAGAGAAATATCTCTCTCTTATACAAATATAAGATTCTCGGGGGGGGGGGGGCGATCGCCCTATTCGCCCCCCCCGTAAAACCGCCACTGATCTCTTTGCTTCATATCGAAAATTACATCCAGATTTTCCAGTCAGTTTCAGTAAATTTGCACAAATGAGACCTGAAAATTGCATACTAATGGGAAACAGCGGAACACATACTGTATGTGTGTGTACCATTCACCAAAATTGCAAATTGATGCTTGATGCAATTGACATCGAGAACCTTATAAAGGAGTCAGCAAATCCAATTGCAAATTATAAAGATGGTTTGTTAAAAATAATGTGTCAAAATCCATCTACAGCTTGTCACCTTGATGAATGTACAAATTGTCCTGGAACATCAGAATTGTGCAACTGTTTGATGCATTGTTTGCAAAAAAACAATGTTTTTCAAGTAATATTTAGCAAATGGACTGCAACTGACAGCTGTAGCTTGAATACACAGGTAATGTCTGAAGACTTAGTTGACGAATTATGCAGTAAACTCTCAGTTTTGAAATCTCACTTATTTATTGCAAAAGAACAAATACAGTTTTTTCAAGATCTAAAAACTCACTTTCGTGACCATGAGGCATTAGTAATCTTCCATTTTGCTAAAAATTATAAGTATGCGGTACAAGATTCAGCCTAAATCCCATTTAACATAAATTCCGTTTAACCTAAATCTCATTTAACCTAAATTCCACTTAACCTAAATCCCATTTAACCTAAATTCTATTTAACCTAAATCCCATTTAACCTAAATTCTATTTAACCTCAAACGCATTCAGCCTAAATCTCACTTTACCTAAATCCCATTTAACCTAAATCTCATTTAACCTAAATTCCATTTAACATAAATCCCATTTAACCTAAAACGCATTTAGTCTAAATTCCATTTAACCTAACATGCATTCAGCCTAAATCTCACTTCACCTAAATCCCATTTAACCTAAATCTCATTTAACCTAAATTCCACTTAATCCCATTTAACCTAAAACGCATTTAGTCTAAATTCCATTTAACCTAAATTCCATTTAACCTAAATTCCATTTAACCTAAAACGCATTGAGCCTAAATCTCACTTCACCTAAATCCCATTGAACCTAAAATTTTTTTTAATTTAAGGATAAATATAGTTGAATCAAGTAAAGTTTTAGGTTAAATGGGATTTAGATAAAGTGAGATTTAGGCTGAATGCATTTTAGGTTAAATGGGATTTAGGTTAAGTGGAATTTAGGTTAAATGAGATTTAGGTTAAATGGGATTTAGGTGAAGTGAGATTTACGCTGAATGCATTTTAGGTTAAATGGAATTTAGACTAAATGCGTTTTAGGTTAAAAGGGATTTAGGTTAAGTGGAATTTAGGTTAAATGAGATTTAGGTTAAATGGGATGTAGGTGAAGTGAGCTTTAGGTTAAGTGGAATTTATGTTAAATGAGATTTAGGTTAAATGGGATTTAGGTAAAGTGAGATTTTGGCTGAATGCATTTTAGGTAAAATAGAATTTAGAATAAATGCGTTTTAGGTTTAATGGGATTTAGGTTAAATGAAATTTAGGTTAAATGAGATTTAGGTTAAACGGAATTTATGTTAAATGGGATTTAGGCTGAATGCATTTTAGGTTAAATGGAATTTAGACTAAATGCGTTTTAGGTTAGATGGGATTAAGATTAAGTGGAATTTATGTTAAATGAGATTTAGGTTAAATGGGATTTAGGTGAAGTGAGATTGAGGCTGAATGCATTTTAGGTAAAATGGAATTTAGAATAAATGCGTTTTAGGTTAAATGGGATTTCGGTTAAGTGGAATTTAGGTTAAATGAGATTTAGGTTAAACGGAATTTATGTTAAATGGGATTTAGGCTGAATGCACTTTAGGTTAAATGGAATTTAGACTAAATGCGTTTTAGGTTAAATAGGATTTAGGTTAAGTGGAATTTAGGTTAAATGAGATTTAGGTTAAATGGGATTTAGGTGAAGTGAGATTTAGGCTGAATGCATTTTAGGTTAAATGTTAGTTATACTAAATGCGTTTTAGGTTAAATGGGATTTAGGTTAAATGGAATTTAGGTTAAATGAGATTTAGGTTAAACGGAATTTAGGTTAAATGGGATTTAGGTTAAATGAGATTTAGGTTAAATGGAATTTAGGTTTAATAGGATTTTGGTTAAATGGAATTAAGGTTAAATGGAATTTAGACTAAATGCGTTTTAGGTTAGATGGGATTGAGATTAAGTGGAATTTAGGTTAAATGAGATTTAGGTTAAATGGGATTTAGGTGAAGTGAGATTTAGGCTGAATGCATTTTAGGTTAAATGGAATTTTGACTAAATGCGTTTTAGGTTAAATGGGATTTAGGTTAAGTGGAAATTAGGTTAAATGAGATTTAGGTTAAATGGGATGTAGGTGAAGTGAGCTTTAGGTTAAGTGGAATTTATGTTAAATGAGATTTAGGTTAAATGGGATTTAGGTAAAGTGAGATTTAGGCTGAATGCATTTTAGGTAAAATGGAATTTAAAATAAATGCGTTTTAGGTTAAATGGGATTTAGGTTAAGTGGAATTTATGTTAAATGTGATTTAGGTTAAATGGTATTTAGGTGAAGTGAGATTTAGGCTGAATGCATTTTAGGTAAAATGGAATTTAGAATAAATGCGTTTTAGGTTAGATGGGATTAAGATTAAGTGAAATTTAGGTTAAATGAGATTTAGGTTAAATGGGATTTAGGTATAGTAAGATTTAGGCTGAATGTATTTTAGGTTAAATGGAATTTAGACTAAATGCGTTTTAGGTTAAATGTGATTTAGGTTAAGTGGAATTTAGGTTAAATGAGATTTAGGTTAAATGGGATTTAGGTGAAGTGAGATTTAGGCTGAATGCGTTTTAGGTTAAATAGAATTTAGGTTAAATGGGATTTAGGTTAAATAGAATTTAGGTTAAATGGGATTTAGGTTAAGTGGAATTTAGGTTAAATGAGATTTAGGTTAAACGGAATTTATGTTAAATGGGATTTAGGCTGAATGCACTTTAGGTTAAATAAAATTTAGACTAAATGCGTTTTAGGTTAAATGGGATTTAGGTTAAGTGGAATTTAGGTTAAATGAGATTTAGGTTAAATGGGATTTAGGTTAAATGGAATTTAGGTTAAATGGGATTTAGGTTAAGTGGAATTTATGTTAAATGTGATTTAGGTTAAATGGGATTTAGGTGAAGTGAGATTTAGGCTGAATGCATTTTAGGTAAAATGGAATTTAGAATAAATGCGTTTTAGGTTAAATGGGATTTAGAATAAATGCGTTTTAGGTTAAATGGGATTTAGGTTAAGTGGAATTTAGGTTAAATGAGATTTAGGTTAAACGGAATTTATGTTAAATTGGATTTAGACTAAATGCGTTTTAGGTTAGATGGGATTAAGATTAAGTGGAATTTAGGTTAAATGAGATTTAGGTTAAACGGAATTTATGTTAAATGGAATTTACGCTGAATGCACTTTAGGTTAAATGGAATTTAGACTAAATGCGTTTTAGGTTAAATGGGATTTAGGTTAAGTTTAATTTAGGTTAAATGAGATTTAGGTTAAATGGGATTTAGGTGAAGTGAGATTTAGGCTGAATGCATTTTAGGTAAAATGGAATATAGAATAAATGCGTTTTAGGTTAAATGGGATTTAGGTTAAGTGGAATTTAGGTTAAATGAGATTTAGGTTAAACGGAATTTATGTTAAATGAGATTTAGGCTGAATGCACTTTAGGTTAAATGGAATTTAGACTAAATGCGTTTTAGGTTAAATGGGATTTAGGTTAAGTGGAATTTAGGTTATATGAGATTTAGGTTAAATGGGATTTAGGTGAAGTGAGATTTAGGTTGAATGCATTTTAGGTAAAATGGAATTTAGAATAAATGCGTTTTAGGTTAAATGGGATTTAGAATAAATGCGTTTTAGGGTTAATGGGATTTAGGTTAAGTGGAATTTAGGTTAAATGAGATTTAGGTTAAACGGAATTTATGTTAAATGGGATTTAGACTAAATGCGTTTTAGGTTAGATGGGATTAAGATTAAGTGGAATTTAGGTTAAATGAGATTTAGGTTAAACGGAATTTATGTTAAATGGGATTTAGGCTGAATGCACTTTAGGTTAAACGAAATTTAGACTAAATGCGTTTTAGGTTAAATGAGATTTAGGTTAAATGGGATTTAGATTAAATGGAATTTAGGTTAAATGGGATTTAGGTTATGTGATATTTAGGTTAAATGAGATTTAGGTTAAATGGGATTTAGGTGAAGTGAGATTTAGGCTGAATGCATTTTAGGTTAAATGGAATTTAGACTAAATGCGTTTTAGGTTAAATGGGATTTAGGTTAAGTGGAATTTAGGTTAAGTGAGATTTAGGCTGAATGCGTTTTAGGTTAAATAGAATTTAGGTTAAATGGGATTTAGGTTAAATAGAATTTAGGTTAAATGGGATTTAGGTTAAATGGGATTTAGGTTAAATGGAATTTAGGCTGAATGCACTTTAGGTTAAATGGAATTTAGACTAAATGCGTTTTAGGTTAAATGGGATTTAGGTTAAGTGGAATTTAGGTTAAATGAGATTTAGGTTAAATGTTATTTGGGTTAAATGGAATTTAGGTTAAATGGGATTTAGGTTAAGTGGAATTTATGTTAAATGAGATTTAGGTTAAATGGGATTTAGGTGAAGTGAGATTTAGGCTGAATGCATTTTAGGTAAAATGGAATTTAGAATAAATGCGTTTTAGGTTAAATGGGATTTAGGTTAAGTGGAATTTAGGTTAAATGAGATTTAGGTTAAACGGAATTTATGTTAAATGGGATTTAGGCTGAATGCATTTTAGGTTAAATGGAATTTAGACTAAATGCGTTTTAGGTTAGATGGGATTAAGATTAAGTGGAATTTAGGTTAAATGAGATTTAGGTTAAATGGGATTTAGGTGAAGTGAGATTTCGGCTGAATGCATTTTAGGTTAAATGGAATTTAGACTAAATGCGTTTTAGGTTAAATGGGATTTAGGTTAAGTGGAATTCAGGTTAAATGAGATTTAGGTTAAGTGGAATTTATGTTAAATGAGATTTAGGTTAAATGGGATTTAGGTGAAGTGAGATTTAGGCTGAATGCATTTTAGGTAAAATGGAATTTAGAATAAATGCGTTTTAGGTTAAATGGGATATAGGTTAAGTGGAATTTAGGTTAAATGAGATTTAGGTTAAACGGAATTTATGTTAAATGGGATTTAGGCTGAATGCACTTTAGGTTAAATGGGATTTAGACTAAATGCGTTTTAGGTTAAAATGGGATTTAGGTTAAATGGGATTTAGGTTAAATGGAATTTAGGTTAAATGGGATTT
This sequence comes from Ganaspis brasiliensis, assembly GCA_037103525.1. Lineage (NCBI taxonomy): Eukaryota > Metazoa > Arthropoda > Insecta > Hymenoptera > Figitidae > Ganaspis > Ganaspis brasiliensis. Next base: position 1,102,071 of record JAZKLR010000135.1, on the reverse strand, counting down.
AGGTTAAGTGGAATTTATGTTAAATGAGATTTAGGTTAAACGGAATTTAGGTTAAATGGGATTTAGGTTAAATGGAATTTAGGTTGAATGGGATTTAGGTTAAGTGGAATTTAGGTTAAGTGGAATTTAGACTAAATGCATTTTAGGTTAGATGGGATTGAGATTAAGTGGAATTTAGGTTAAATGAGATTTAGGTTAAATGGGATTTAGGTGAAGTGAGATTCAGGCTGAATGCATTTTAGGTTAAATGGAATTTAGATTAAATGCGTTTTAGGCTAAATGAGATTTAGGGAATATTCATGCGCCTCTTCAGCGACACAACAAGATCTATAACTAACAACTTTCCAGTGAATCGAATGAATTTTGAAAAAGTTGACAGCCATATTGGTCCGCCATTTTGAATTTTGAAAACCTGATACCAGATTCGTGATCAGCGACCCCAAAAACCCCCGAGTAACAAATTTTAAGAGAATCGAATGAATTTTAAGAAAGTCGACCGACAAATTGGATCCGACATTTTGAATTTTAAAAATCTGATACCAGATTCGTGATTAGCGACCCCAAAAACCCCCGAGTAACAAATTTTAAGAGAATCGAATGAATTTTTAAAAAGTTGACCGCCATATTGGATCCGTCATTTTGAATTTTGTAAAACGCCACTTGGCAATTAAAAGTAACTATTTTTTAAAAATTTATTAGACTCTGGCCGATTTTTCAGTCTTGAAACAATTTTGGAGAGAAGGGGGCTTTCGTTGAAGAATATATTAGTTATATATCATTTCATTTTAATTTATATTATTTGTTACAGTTCGCCTGTTTCCACGGTTTTCTGTTTTTCGAGTATTTTTTACAATACTCGAGAAACAAGAAAATCTAAGAAAAATCGGCCTTAAAGATTGCCTTGTGGCTTGCCCCGGGTTCCCTGTACTTTTAATTATAATTACTTTTATTTACTTTTTTTTTTTATCACTATTTTTAATCTGTTTTATGTTAATTTATTATTATTATTATTCTTTTTAAACTTTATTTTCCTACGGGAACAACGCGTGCGAGTATTCGGCAGCGCCCGGTCACCACTACGAGAACACGCCAATGCACATACTACCGCGCACACACGTACCAACCACTATGTGTAAGACGGAGAGAGAAAACAAGTCCCTGCGTCGACCAATCCGCTGCCTTCATTTTCGCTCTCTCTCTCTCTCTCTCTCTCTCTCTCTCTCTCTCCCTTACGCTCCGTGGCCCGGCCCACGGCATCCCCACTTACGCTCGCGCGCGCTTCCCGGATGCTCGTAACCGTTGATTTTCGCCTTTTTATCAATATTTTCAGTTAGGATAGGCCGATTTCGATATAAATTATATGTATAATCTCAGTTTTTAATGTACTTTACGATTACTAAGTTTAAAATTTACTTTGTCACGTATTACTAAAACTAAAGAAGTCTAGTTCCTGGCTCGCCGCCAGGCTCGCAGATCGCCGCGCTACACAGTAGAGTTAACGTCTAGCGTAGATATAAGGTCGAGAGTGCGACGATTCTGTACCACTCACCTGTCCTTGTAACTGTTCATCGGTCTGCACTCCGCACAGGTGCAAGACTTGTTTTGACACGAATAAAGAACTTGTTCTGTATTCCACTGTGTGTTATATCGAAATCCTCACTCCTCCTTTCAGGTCGACGGGGTCTGGCTTATAGGTAACAAGTCAGGGTGTTTTATCTCTCTCTGAAACCTCTTTAGGTACGGGGGAGAAAATCCACTAGGGTGTTTTTCTCTCTCTGAAACCTGTTTTAGGTCCGGGGGAGAAAAAATCACTAGGGTTGTCTTTCTCTCTCTGTAACCTGTTTAGGTCCGGGGGAGAAAGTTCAGCAGGGTTGTCTTTCTCGACAACGGTAGTGCTGGGGACTTCGTCTTTTATTTGACTACCGTAGGAGGATACTCGTGGCTGCATATCCACCTCGTAACCGCCCCCCTATGCCCCGTGCCCGGAGTCAGCGGAATCGGGAGCAACGGCGCGCTCGCGGTCGGCAGTTCAGGGAGGCCCAGAAGCAGCAGCGACGTCAGCAACGCCAGTTAGCCGCCAGTGCCGGCCCAGCACCGGTGGAGGGTCGTCCGCACTTTGAGTCCGAGGATCAGTTGCAGCAGGCATTGGAAAGCCTCGAGTACGTTGCCCCCTCGCCAGCATTGGTTCTATCCCCTCCTCGACCGTCTTTGGCTCTACCTTCGCTTTGTGTGACCCCAGTGATCCCCCCTCCACGTCGCCAGTACGCTAGAAAAAGCGTGGTGAGCCCCAAGAAAGCTCGCGCTTTCCCTTCCTCCCCGGTATACGGGTCGAATTCTTTTTTTCGATCCTAGGCGAAAACCCCCTCTCGCTCTCATCGAGCCACCACAAGCGGCCCCAGCCCGCCGAGTCTCTGAGGACGACCCGGATGTTCTAAACATCTCATCCGGCTCGCTCGCCGAGTAACCCACTCTCCCGAAATAACTTCCCCCCCCCCCTCCGACAGGGGGGACATCAGAATTCAAAAATAAATCGCCCACCCCCCAGCTTTGAGACGACTCACCCTTTGCTCACGGAGTGAATCGGTAACATATTTAAATATCATTTCTGTTAAATTTTTTATTCTATTAGTCTTCCAATTATATATGGGGCAAAATTCCTGAACTGTCCAGGTCAAAAAATAAAATTTATTCAAACTTTGCTAAAATGTTTCCATTGTTAGTGGAAGTGTAAATACCAAATATTTTTAAATTCCATGAAATAGTTTTTGAGTTACACAGTTTTAAAATTTTGAATTTTTTTAAAATGTAGTTTTTTAAATTAATTATATTTCTAAGTATATTGCATAAAAGTTAACATATATATAGTAATTTTAAAGCTTTTTTTACAGGCTATTCAATAATAATAAATGTTTTTTTGTAAAAAAAACCCGCGCGCGCTGGATTAACTAGTGGTTTCTCGCGCGAGGTCGCGCTATTTGAGCGCACGCGGGTATTTGAGATGTATTTTTGACAGAAGTATTTAGAGTTCCACTCTAATTTTTACATATCTTAAAGGAAAAAAGTCAAGCTTTCCATTGAGATAGGTTAAAATTTTTTTTAAACCTCCGATTTCGAGATACAATCAAATTAACACTTTGACCTTGAATTTAAAGGTCAAATTTTTTTTTTACAAAAAAACATTTATTATTATCGAATAGCCTGTAAAAAAACCTTTAAAATTACTATATATATGTTAACTTTTATGCAATATACTTAGAAATATAATTAATTTAAAAAACTACATTTTAAAAAAATTCAAAATTTTAAAACTGTGTAACTCAAAAACTATTTCATGGAATTTAAAAATATTTGGTATTTACACTTCCACTAACAATGGAAACATTTTAGCAAAGTTTGAATAAATTTTATTTTTTGACCTGGACAGTTCAGGAATTTTGCCCCATATACATACATAATTTGAAAGTTAATAAAATACAAAATTTAAAAACAGACAAATGCCGCACTCCTAAAAAAATGTTTCTCAACTCATACATACTTTAACCCCTCAAATGACTGTGAATTATAATTAATTCCTTAAAATCAACTGAAATGTCCATTATCCGCTTTACGGAAATAAAAACGAGAATATTTAAGCTTTCTTTTAAGATATATTTTTAATAAATCTAAAACAACGTGTTTTGAGATATTTGAAAGGGTAACTTTCAAAATACATTTTGCATATAAATTACATATGTTTGATCAAAATTCTTTTTATCATTGTAAAATTTAGAACTTTTTCTCTTAAAACTGCTAATTACAAAAATAATTTGACCTTAGTAAGTAGAAGAAATAATTTTTTAAAAATTGTCTCATAATGGAAATTGTTTCTGAAGGAGGTCGGTTAGAAATAGAATGCCCACGTATTAATTAATTGGTTACTGATCTTTAAAATATATACCTAAATTCGATATCTCCATGGATTAATGTTCTTTTTTCGCCGAGAAACCTTTGGGTCATCTGCACACCCAGTACTGGTGCGAAAGAGCTACCACGAACTTGGTACAACTGCAGCACCACAACTTGGTTCATCTGTCGTCCCTTATTGCAGTACGTCTGCAGTTCCAAGGAATTCGCGTGTGAACACTATATCACCACAAACTTGAATTGACAGTTTTGTTTTATTTGTACAATAATTATTTGCCTAGTGTTTTAAGATAATTACGCATGCGGGATTATGTTCTATGAAAATTCCGCATGCGGAATTATGTTTTAAGAAAATCCCGCAAGCGGAATTGTGTTTCAAAAATTCCGCATTCCGCATGCGCAATTTTTTTAGTGAAAATTCCGCATGCGGAATAGTGTTTTAAAAGTTCCGCATTTTGCATGCGGAATTCTGCATTTTATTTCGCATGCGTAATTATCATAAACACAATTCCGCATGCGTTTTTTCCAAGCGGGATGGTATAAACTATTAAATAAATAAACTTCAACATCATACGAAACACGTGACAATAAAATGTTTTAACCGAAGCATATTCAGCTCCCACAAAACGGGCGGACAGACGTCCCAGTGCTTTGGTTCTGCTGTTATACCATTACGGTGCTACTGCACGCCCACAGTGGGAGCTCAGACTTCCCGAATTTTGGTCGCACAGTCGTCCCATGAATTTTCACCCACTGGGTGTGCAGACGACCCAAAGGTTTCTCGGTGTTTGAGTAACTGTTAATACCGTTCTATCTTTGAATAGCTGCTAGTACTGTGCTATCTAAATTTTTTTATAACCTTTGATTTTTTTGATAATAGTGTTTGATTAAAACATTTTATTAACAACAGCCCTGTGTCACTCCAGTCTTCTAGCAACAATAACATATGTACACGGAAAGAAGAAATCTTAAAAATATCTTAATACTGTCTTAAAATAAAATACCAACTGGCTAATTTGTAATATTTATTAGACTTTTAAAATTAATTTTAAGATTTCTAAAGACTTTTTTAATAAGTATAGTAATTTATTTTTTATTTATTAAAAAAGTCTTTAGAAATCTTAAAATTAATTTTGAAAGTCTAATAAATATTACAAATTAGCAAGTTAGTATTTTATTTTAAGATACTAGAACACAAAATCGCGCGCGATGCGCGCGTGTAGATTTTCGGTTGTTGGAAATCTTAAAAAATTGTATTTTAATTTATATTAAATTATTATTTAAACATGTTTCCTAAATCGGCACAATGCATACAAAATTTTGTGAAATTTCTGTGTCATTTATAAATTCTCATTTAACTGTTATTATTAACACTCTAATAAGTCTTAAGAATTTTTCTACTAATTTTCTGCGTTATTATTAGTATTTAAGTTTTACAAACAAATATGAAGTATGAAGAGCCTTCTGTTAGTTCTTGTTAAAAAGGTAGGTTTTACTCGATAAAATTCTTTTTTTAATTCCAAGTTGTTAATACTATCAAATAAAAAAATGTCTATTTTAATTTCCTAAAAGACGTTAAGAAATAAATTCCTTGATAAATTTTTATAGAATTTTATATTTAAATGTCATATTTTCCTAAAAGTATAATAATATTATTATTAAAGAATTAATACTTAACTAATCAATTTAATTTAAATTCTTAAATTTAATCCTAATTGGGGTTAAATAATAATAAAATTTAATTAATAATTTAATAATAAAATAATAACCGGACTATTCTTCGGGGTAAAGGGGGGGGGGGTTCTTTTAAGTTGTAAGACGAAATGAGTTTTAAATAATAATAACAAAAATAATAATAATGAAAAATTTTTCCCTTTATAACGATTAAAAATAAAAAAGAAATTTTATAGGGTACACCATATTTTAATTAAAAAAATATACAATTTGTATCTTGCTAAATAATTTTATTTTTAAAGAATTTTTAACAATCATAATATTTATTAATACTATGTAGAATTAATAATAATTCTAAATATTTTTTTTCAATTCTACACATAAAAAGGCACATTTCTATCCTGATAATTTTTTTCCAAAATCAACCATAAAACCCATAAAACCCATTTGACATAGATTCCATTTAGCACAAAGCCTTTTTGATATAAATCCCATTTGGGATAAATCCCATTTGGCATAAATCCTATTTGACATAAAACAGATTTGGGATAAATCCCATTTGACATAAATCTCAATTGGCATAAGTTTCATTTGGTATAAAATTCAGTTGGCATAAAACTCAATAGGCATAAATTCCATTTGGCATATATCCCATTTGGCATAAAATCCATTTGACATAAAAAAACATTTAGCATAAATCTCTTTTGGCATAAGTCTTATTTGGTATAAACTTCAGTTGGCATAAAACTCAATAGGCATATATCCCATTTGGCATAAAACACATTTGACATAAAATTTTTATTAAGATAAAGAAAATTTTCTTTAAGATAGGGTAAGTTTTCTTTAAGATATAGAAAATGTTATGCCATTTGAGTTTTTATGCCAAATGAGATTTATGAAAAATGAGATTTCTTCCTGTTCAGTTTTATGCCAAATGTGTTTTATGCCAAATGAGATTCATGCCAAATGGTTTTTATGTTAAATGAGTTTTATACCAAATGGGATTTATACTAATTGAGTTATTTGTTTTATTTTTTTAATTTAAAAAAAAAGATCAAAATATAAATTTTTCTTGTTGTATTAAATTTAATAAGAACAAACAAAACTTTAATTTAAAATTACTGTTATTTAAAATTAATGTTTAAATTCTTGTCATTACATTTTTTTTGTCCCAACAAAATTTAAAAGTCTGTAAATGAAAAGTTTTAATTTTAGTTTAATTTTTATTGTTTTTTTAGACTAAGCTTGGTGACGAATTCTTTCAAAGTCTAATTAAGATTTGCTCCCAATATGGTCTATAATTTATTAATATTTTACTGGCCTCCAAAAATAAAAAAAAAAGTTTATTGCACCCTTTATAAGTAATGAAAATAAATAATGGTTAAATTAATTTTTTAATGAAAATTTGTCAACATATCTGCTTTTAATTTTGTTATTAAGAATCAGTAAATTAAAAATGCTCAAAATAAAAATATAAAACTTTAATCAAATGTGTACGTCCATATGAAAAGGGCCCACTTTGGCACTATTGGACTTATCTATATGACCATATTCTTTATTAAATTTTGAACATTTTGAGAGGTCTTGGACCCCTTTAGATGAAAAATTCTCAAAGTTATAAGCATTCAAAGTTAATAGAGTAAAAATCCTAGTTTTGAGAAAAACGAGTTTAAAGTTCAAGATTTCCATTAGCGCCCATGCATTTTTAAAATTAAAAATAATATTTTTTTGTGTTTTTAATTACTATAAAGTTATTGTAAATGCATGATTCGACATGGGACATTGTTTATTTTGTTTTTCAGCAATAAAAAAAATTTCGAAAATCTGAATCTTCTTTAGAAAAATGCGAATATCTCGGTAAATAAAATCGACAACCTGGGCCCTTTTCATGTATACGTACACAAATAATAACCCTCCCACGTCCAACAGTTGGAAAATAAATATTCAAAGTGAATTAAAAGGTAATTAAAAAATTAAATAACATTCAAAAGTTGAAAATAACTAATTATGAGTAAAATCATCGCTGAGTTTTTGTTTCATCAATTAGTGACAATAACTAAAAAAAGTTAAAATTTAACTAATTGAGTTTGTAAACAGAATTTTACTAAAATATTAGTTATTTTGACATAACCTAAAAATGAACTTGACTAAAAATTAGTTATTTTTTACTAAATCATTAGTAAAAACATAACTATTTGAATTTGTTACTGAGTTTTTGCTTTCAAATTAATTATTTTTAACTAATTCAGATTTTGAGAGAATTTAAGTAATTTAAATAAGTTATTGTGGTTTAAAACTAATAACTATAGATAAAATAACTATAGATTTTAAAAAATTCCAATTAGCTTTTACAATAAAAGTCATAGTGAAGTTCAATTTAATTTTAAACTATTTAATTTAATTAATAATCTGTTAAATTTATTTGAAATCGACCATAGTCTGAATTTAAAAAATTGGTATTTTATAGTGCAATAAAAATTAGTTGTAAGATTTCAAAAATTATGCAGTAGAGCCCCGATTAATCAAGCTCTCTTTACCCGAGGTCATGTCAAGACAACCCATCTTTTAGTGCATTTCATTTTGACTTTTAATGAAAATTTAAAGAAAAATAAAAGATATAAAAAAGAATATCTCCACGGTAAAAGGGACCTTATCCACAAACAAGTTTTAGGTTATGTTTATGATTTTTTGAATGAAAAGATAAAAAGAAAATCAACTCTTAATATAAACCATTGATTTTTAAGTCTTGCATCCAAAATATTTCATATAGAAACTATTATAATTTTTGTGTTACTTAATCAAAAAGAAAGATTTTATCACAGAAAAACTATTACTAAACATAATCTAAAATTTGTTTACAGATAACTTATTTGTTATATGCTAGTTTATTATTATTATTTAGTAATTTTTATTAATTATTTCAGTTTATTTATATTTTTTTAGTTTAAATTAGTTGAATAAAAAATTACGTTTCAAGAAAATAATATAACCATTTTTAAAATTAAATTAAACTAATTACAAGAATTTTAACTTTATTTTTGAATAATAATAATAATAATAATATGTATAAAAGTAAATTTTACTACCTTGTTTGCTTATCTTTTTATATTAATGAAACCTTTATATTATTTCAGATAATAACATATTAAAAAAATAACATTGACATTTCAGATTAAACAAAACAAACAAAACTACATTCAGAGATATAGAATTATGGTCACGTCATTAACGACCAATCAGGTTTTTGACAACAATGTCCTCGATATCTCGTTAGTACTACTTTTTAGGATAGGATTTTTAAGATTTCTTCTTTCTGTGTATGCTTAGTGATTATAGTTCCAAAAATCAGCACGGGATGGCGCTATCCGCGTCCTGCTCTTTAATGATTTCTTATAACGTGTTGTTTTTGATGAAAAATGTTATTAATCAGTGATAATGACATCAATTATTATAGTTATTTGCAAAATAATAACTCTTTATTGCAAAAGTTGATATTATTTGTCATAAATAATGCCTTATAAAGAATATGCGTGTATAGTGCTCAACCATAAGTTAGGATGTTCATCAGAAAAACTTGAGAATTAGGAAAAAGTCCACTTGTTTTTAGTTACAACAGGAAAATAAATCGCGGAAAAGTGGCAAAAAGCAATTCCACTAGCAAATTTCATTGTTAAAACCGGACATTCGGTTAAAAAAAAATTCAAAAATTCAACCTGTCAACAAAAATTTTCTACGATTGCAATGTTGACGTTTCTCGCTCTTAAAAAGATAAAATAAATAAATAATTGTTTATTTATTAGAAGCAATAGAGTAAATAACAACATCAGAATAATAACAAAGTGTTAGAACTTCCATATTAATATTATAAAAATAAGTTAAATTTTATTTTTGTACAAATATTTATCCCTTCCATTTTTGTATTTGTGCAGAGAAAATTTTTTCGATTTTCGGAAGGATTCAAAAATAAAAAATAAAATATGAAGTTATTTTTTCATTGTCACGACGTTTCGTTGACTAGATTCGTCAACCTCATCAGGCACTGTTTATTGAAAAACACAAAAAATTAAATTTTTAGTTTAAAATTAATACACACATTGCACCTATTAACATTAATAATAACAAAAATTATAACAATTTATTTTTGAAAATTACCTATATGTATAGTTTATTGAATAATATTTTAGAAACTTGATTTTTAAAAAAATCTGTCAGTTTTTTCTTAAAATTATAAAACATAATTACAAAGTATAATTTAACTAAATATATAAAATCTCCTGAGGAGATGTGCACAGTTCTCCAACAGTTTTGAGACTACTACCTTTTGACAAAACCTATTTTTTTAAATTATCCAATTTACTAAAAGAATACAATACCTCAACTATTCCCATTATCAACAAAAATTTCAATTCAGTAATAAAATTATGAAAAGATAAAATGAAAAAATGGGAACATATAAATATTGTTTACAAGTTTAAATGTAAAGATTGTCCTGCGCTATATATAGGTGAAACAAAACGAACATTACAAAAAAGAATTAATGAACATAGAGACACAAAAAAAGAAGAATCTGTGATCTATAAACATCAGTCTTATCATAGACATACCTTCGATTGGGAGAATGCGAAAATAGTGGATTTTGAATTAAATTATAAAAAAAGAACAATGTCAGAAATGCTATTATAAAATGCAACAAAAATGCTATTACCCAATTAGCACGCAAGCTTGCTGCAAGTAGTGAAATGTCCGCACAATGCAAGCTTGCACGGCAAGCTTGCTGCAAGCTTACCTCATAAGTTTGCGGCAAGTTTCCCATGCAAGCTTGCTGCAAGTTTGCCGTGCAAGTTTCCTGCAAGCTTGCCATGCAAGTTTCCGGCAAGCTTGCAGTAAGCTTTTCATGCAAGTTTGCGGCAAGCAAGAAATAAGCTTGTAAAAATAAATTCAAATAAAAAATTTCACTCAAAATTGTCTATGAATTATTAATAAGGATTATTGCTTTTTACAGAATATCTAATACTTCTCAAAACCCTTGGAAAAATATATATAAGATGCTGTAGTTAAGATTTATAATCTGTTAAACTTTTTTTTTTTACTAAATTCTTACGTAATATATTTCCGGCCAAGCTTTCCGGAAACTTGCACGGCAAACTTGCAGCAAGCTTGCATGGGAAGCTTGCCGCAAACTTGCATGGGAAGCTTGCAGCAAACTTTCGAGGTAAGCTTGCATTGTGCGGACATTTCACTACTTGCAGCAAGCTTGCCAAGCTTGCACGGCAAGCTTGCGTGCTAATTGGGTTATAAAAAGGAGACTATCTGTTTTTTAAACAAAATTTACTTCCCGTTATTGAAAAAGTTAAACTTATTAACGATTTAATTTGTAATAGATTTCTTATTTTTGTCGTCGATTTGTATTTACTTAAGAGTTCTTTGCCCTCGATAGGAGTCTGTTTTTGTTTTGTACTCTACACAAAATGTCAAACGAATTTCCGAGGTAGTCTCGAAACTGTTGGAGAACTGTCCTCAGGAGATTTTATATATTGAGTTAAATTATACTTTGTAATTATGTTTTATAATTTTAAGAAAAAACTGACAGATTTTTTTAAAAATCAATTTTCTAAAATATTATTCACTAAACTATACATATGTGTCGATTCAGGGTGAAAGTGACCTTAGCTGCAAAAAATTCGATTTTTAATTTTTATTATCAATCGATAGAATTTGAGTTGCTCTTTCACATGCAGTAATCAAAACTTGTTTATTTTTATTAGTTTTTATGTTATTCGCGATGAAACATAGACATAACCTAACAATAACATAGGCAGGCACAAGTTCAAACTCCCGTCCTGTGAAATTCAAAACATTTGATTTTTAATTATTATTATGAATCGATAGAATTTGAGTTTCTTTTTAACATACATAAATCAAAACTTGTTTATGTCTATTAGTTTTTGTGTTATTAGAGGTGAAACATAGGCATAACCGAGCAGTAACATAGGGAGGCTCAACTTCAAACGCCCGTACGCGTAAAACTTAGTTCTGCAGCTAAGGTCCCTTCCACCCTGAATCGACACACATAGGTAATTTTCAAAAATAAATTGTTATAATTTTTGTTATTATTAACGTTAATGGGTGCAATGTATGTATTAATTTTAAACTAAAATTTTAATTTTTTGTGTTTTTCAATAAACAGTGCCTGATGAGGTTGACGAATCTAGTCAACGAAACGTCGTGACAATGAAAAAATAACTTCATTTTATTTTTTATTTTTGAATCCTTCCGAAAATCGAAAGAATTTTCTCTGCACAAGTTAAATTTTATATTTTTAAAGTATATTCGAAATTTTGGAAAAATTATTAAAAAGTAATATTTAGTTCTTTTTTATAGCAACAAAATTAAACTTCTGCCATTTGAACATTACCATTTGATTTAGTGTGTTTCTATCGGTAAAATTTCACATTTTAACAAAATTTTATATTTTCTTTACGCAAACGTCATTTTCACACTTCAGAGCATTCAATTCTTTTGATTATATTGCGAACTCCAGTCATTCAACGTCAATTCAAACAAAAAAAGAGGTAAGTATTTGAGACAAGCAGAAATTATTTGGCGTAACCTCCGATCTCGGTTGACACGCGAAACCGCGTTTGGCTTAAGCTAACCCAAATACAATACTTAAGCCAAATACTTTCTTTTTTAGTGGGAAGTTCATACAAGTTTGTGTCGATGTTTAAATGTCCGTACGTATAGAATATTTACACGAAACCTTGAACGAATATCACATTTCAATGTTCAACAAATATTCACGTGCAATGTACAGTCAATATTGTATCAATATTCTAATCGCAGTTTTGCATACAGTGGTCCCTCGATTAACGCCGGATAGCGGGACTGAAGCCCTTGATTCAAGCCGGTCTCTTAGGCTCCGCCTTTAGCTTCGTGTGGGGGGAATTTCAGAAAAGACTGGGCTATGTTCTTACGTGTGCTTATTAGGGTGGTCCAAAAGCGAACAAGAAAATAAATAAAATATCGTTAAATATTTTAGTAGAGTTAATTATTAATTGGATTTTTCAAAATTTCAAATAACATACAGTACCGTCGGAAATTGTCAGTCCACCCATTTTTTAAGGTTTGAAAAACATCTTTAAACGTACAAAGTACAACTATTAAAATTTTTCTGTGTTTATTTCCTTAAAGTAGATAAAATTTTGAGGAAAATAAGGCCTGAGTGAAGTGAGTTAGTCAATTTTTCTTTGAAATATGTTAAAAAATGTTAAATTTTTAATGTTTTAGAAAAATTGAAATTACTCTCGAAATAATATAGGTTTTTTAAAGTTTCTATGCTTGTTTTAAAGGAAATTTTCTGGAAAATAAGACTGTTGCTTAGGCATTAATGTGCAATTTTTTTCCTAGCATATGCAAGGCTCGGAAGTTGGAACAAAAAATATAAAAAAATTATTGTTTATATCTTGATATCAAATACAGCTATATAAAATATACCAAGGTCATAATTGTCAATAACTTTCGGAAGGAAGTAATATAATATATATATTGGAATTTTAAAAATTATTTTTATGTCAAAATAGTGTCTTCAAAATTTGATAAATTTTTTGGTCCAACTTCCGAGCCTTGCGTATGCTAGGAAAAAAATTGCACATTAATGCTTAAACAACAATGTTATTCTCCAGTAAATTCCCTTTAAAACAAGCATAGGAACTTTAAAAAACCTTTATTATTTCAAGAGTAATTTCAATTTTTGTAAAACATTAAAAATTCCACATTTTTTAACATATTTCAATGAAAAATTAACTAACTCACTTCACTCAGGCTTAATTTTCCTCAAAATTTTATCTACTTTAAGGAAATAAACACAGAAAAATTTTAATAATTATACTTTGTACGTTTAAAGACGTTTTTTAAACCTTAAAAAATAGGTGGACTGACAATTCCCGACGGTACTGTATGTATATATTGTAAGAGTTTGATCGCTCTCCATAGTTTATAAAATTAGAAAAATTGTCGATCAATAGGAGCCAATATGTGTAGGTGTAAATAAATATTTGCATAATTTTTAATGCAAAAAGGAAGGAACAAAAAACACTAGACACATTTTTAAAGACCACGGTCTTTATTTGTCAAACGACGTTTCGTCAATATTCCATTGACCTCATCAGGCTTAAAAAATAAAATTAAATTAAATTACATCGAAAAGTACAACGTCACGAATAAGTGACATGTCAAACACAAGTTCTCAGTTACAGAGTACGGAATAAACATACTCTGTGTTCTCAGTCACAGAGTACGTTTATTCCGTACTCTGTGACTGAGAACTTGTGTTTGACATGTCACTTATTCGTGACGTTGTACTTTTCGATGTAATTTAATTTAATTTTATTTTTTAAGCCTGATGAGGTCAATGGAATATTGACGAAACGTCGCTTGACAAATAAAGACCGTGGACTTTAAAAATGTGTCTAGTGTTTTTTGTTCCTTCCTTTTTGCATTAAAAATTATGCAAAATAGGGAAGATTATTTACACCTACACATATTGGCTCCTATTGATCGACAATTTTTCTAATTTTATATGTATATATTTATTTTACTTAAAATTAAAGTATGTAAAATTTGCAGAAGACTATATACCGGTCAGTGTTAATTATGAAACAAAGATTTCGACCTTACCGGCAAAGCGACATCTATACGTTTGATGCCTATAAGCTCTTGGTTTGAGCTATAGATGGTAAATTTAAAATTTGAATTTCAGAAATCAATAATTTTACATTTTTGTTACATTTTCAAACACATAGTCCATACTTTCATTTTTTATTAACATATTAGTTAATTTTCATCATTTTCAATCGATTTATATTTTAAGTGACTGAGAATATTGCACATAATTATTTACAACTTTGAAACCAATGCGGCACTGCGCGGCCATTTTCTACCCGGCTTGAATCAAATCCGGCTTTAACTAAACCGGCGTTAATCGAGGGACCACTGTAGTTATAAAAATATCGTGTCCTATGCACATATATGTATAGGTGAATATTGACACAACATTGACTGAACATTGCCCATGAATATTTGTTAAACATTGAAAATGTAATATTCGCTCAAGGTTTCGTGTAAATATTCTATACGTGCGGACATTTAAACATCGACACAACACTGCTTAAAATTTCGGACTAATTTCGGACTAATTCATGCAGTTTTGTCCGAAACAAGTCCAAAATTTGTCTGAATTTAGTCCGGTAAAGTCCGAAAGTAGTACGAAAAAAAATAAAAGTCCGAAATCAATCCGAATAAATTTAAAATTTTTCCGAAAAAATACGAAATCAGTTCGAAATAAAAATTTCAGATCAAAGAGAAAACGGAAATCTGTCCGGTAAAATTTGAAAACAGTCCGGCAAATTTTGAAATCAGAAATTTGTCCGCAGAAATCCGAAATCAGTCCAGAATAAAAATTTCAGATCAAAGACAAAACAGAAATTTGTCCGGTGAAATCCGAAAAGAGTCCGGCGAATTTTGAAATCTGAAACTTGTCGGAATAAACCCGAAATCAATCCGAAATAAAAATTTTAGATCAAAGACAAAACGGAAATTAGTCCGTTGGAATCCGAAATCAGTCCAAAGTAAAAATTATATCTAAGAAAAAACAGAGATTGTCCTGTGAAATCTCGTTTCGAATTTCACCGGACTAATTTCCGTTTTGTATTTGATCTAAAAAATTTAATTCGGACTGATTTCAGATTTTAAAATTCGCCGGACTCTTTTCGGATTCCACTGGACAAATGTCCGTTTCGTCTTTAATCTAAAATTTTTATTTTGGACTGATTTCTGATTTCTTCGGACAAATTTCGGATTTCAAAATTCGCCGGACTCTTTTCGACTTTCACCGGACAAATTTCCGATTTGACTTTGATCTGAAATTTTCATTTCGGACTGATTCCGGATTTCTTCGGACAAATTTTGGATTTCTAAATTCGCCAGAGTCTTTTCGGATTTCACCGGACAAATTTCCGATTTGACTTTGATCTGAAATTTTCACTTCGGACTGATTCCGGAATCCACCAGACAAATTTCCGATTTGACTTTGATCTGAAATTTTTATTTCGGACTGATTTCGGATTTCTCCGGACAAATTTTGGATTTCAAAATTCGCCGGACTCTTTTCGGATTCTACCGGACAAATTTCCGATTTATCTTTGATCTGAAGTTATTAATTCGGACTGATTTCAGATTATTTCGGATGAATTCCGGATTCTTATTGACGGCCGGACTCTTTTCGGATTTCACCAAACTATTTTTCTAATTTACTTGGATGTGATTTTTTTTCGGATCGATTTCAGCTTGTTTCAGACAAATTCTTATTTACTGCGGGACTGTTTTCGGATTCCACCGGATGAATGTCCTTTCTGCTCAAGTATTGGAGTTTGCAGATTATTTATCAAGCGTATCGTGTATGGGGGTTAGAGCGCCGAACTTGCGTATGAAGTGACCCGGGATGGAATCCCAAGGTCGTGTGATTTTTAATTCGTTAGATAGTTTGAATTGTTTAGGTGTAGCGAATCTTAGGTCAATAGAAATATATAAGTCAAGAATAAAATAATAAAAATTATTATGAACAAATTTCCGTTGCTAATGGATTATTATCGGACAAAATTCGGACTGTTTTTAGGCAAATAGGACTAATTTCGGATAACAAATACCGGACAGTGTTCCGGACAATTTTTGGATAAAATCCTGAGAGTTTTTGAACAAAACCGGATAAATTTCGGATTTCATTGACGTTTGTTCGACCGGACAAATTTAAGTTTTTACCGGATTATTTGCGGACAAAATTTGGACTGTTTTCGGACAGAACCGGACTAATTTTGGATGACAAATTCCGGTCAGTGTTCCGGACTTTTTCGGATAAAATTCGGACAGTTTTCGGACAAAACCGGATAAATTTCGGACTTCATTCACGTTCTTTTGATCGGAAAAATTTCCGTTTCTGCCGGACTAATTTCGGATGACAAATACCGGACAGTGTTCCAGACTTTTTCGGATAATTTTCTGAATCCGAATTTTGTCCGAAATTTTAAGCAGGAAAATTTGTATGAACTTCGGCACTCAAGGTTCCTAACCTCGCCGTGCGAGGTTCTGTCAAGTTCCAGGAAAGTTTGGGTGCTATGTGGGTAACTAATTTAATTTGTTGTTTATATTTGCGAGAAAATTCAATATTGAAATCAGGTGACAGGTGAGAGCATTTTGTGGACAGGTTTGATCAACGTTAATTTTTTAATTAACATACAACTTTCTATAAAAATATTCAATTACATGAATGTAAAGTGTAAATCTTGAATAGTTTTACTTTTTTACTTTAGTTTTATAAAAATACTTATATTTTCTATTATCCGACCAGGGTTCACCGAATTAGTTCGGATAAAATTAAGGTTATGCACTGACATGAAAATTTTTTATCTATTTCCGTTTAGATAGATATTTATTTATATGATTTATGTACAATATAAATTTGTTTTCAGAATAAATAAATAATTCATTTATTTTTTATGTACTCGATTAATTCAATTGTTTCCTTGCATTGAAGTACATAACGTAAAAAATTACGAATTTTTTTTTCTTATATTATTATAAACTTTGACTCAGAAGAAATAAAAAAAATGTTCCAGGCCCATAATTATATAATTATTAGGGGAGTGGGCCTCAAGATGGACATTTCGTATAAAATTTTTGTTTAAGGTGGCAGCGCCTTATGCTTTTTGTCATTTTTGTTATTTGTGTAGACGAAGATTTTGATGCACATTTGAGGAAAAAAACCAGTTGGTTTTTCTTCTACACATGCCACGTAATTTTGGATCTAAAAAAGTTTTGTAACAGTTTTTTCTTAAGTTGGTAAAGTTACTTAAATTTATGATTTAGAATGAGTACTTAACGTTAAAATATTCTTTATTTATCGTTTAATAATATCCTAAAATGATTTTACTAATTCAGTGTTCGTATATATATTTTTACTGGGGATTAAAAAATGGTATCATGTACCCTAAGATGGACATGCCTCAAATCTCAATGTATTTATTTGCATATTTTGGATTTTACACTTTTTTTAATAATTTTTTGAGACAATTAATTAAAATTTTTTATTTTCCACCATAAAATGTGATGTTATCGTTAGAGAATTTGATATATCGATAT
Source organism: Ganaspis brasiliensis (assembly GCA_037103525.1). NCBI lineage: Eukaryota > Metazoa > Arthropoda > Insecta > Hymenoptera > Figitidae > Ganaspis > Ganaspis brasiliensis. Next base: position 1,084,302 of record JAZKLR010000135.1, on the reverse strand, counting down.
TTTTCGATATTTTATTACTTTTTACTGTTAAGCTATTAGATTGAAGTTTTAAGAAATGTTATTTCCTGATGAATTCCGTAAAATGATTAAAATTATTTTAAGAATTGTTACACGATGTTAATTTTTTATTTACTACAATTTTCAGAGTCTTTTAAGAAGGTGTCCATCTTGGGGCCACTTTTTTTTAGACCGAAAATTTTAACTATTAGAAAAAACGCATTAAAAAAGGTTTATGTTCAAAATAAAATTTTCTCTTTGTGGCCATAAGTTACCTTATAAATTGTACTTTCATCCGGTATAAAACATTTTAATATATTTTATTCGATTTGGATTCTACAGCAATAAGACGAAAGGGTGTCCAACTTGGGGTCCTCTCCCCTATATAATAAAAGGCTATAATTACAATAAACTCATCAAAATTCAAGAAACAAAAAAGTTTCCGGCAATGACGAATACCTACCGCATTTGATATTGCCAATGTCATCTCTGATTATAGGGCAATTTTTTACACTCTTTAAAATGTCCTAGATTAGAAAAGTAAGAGTTTTTATTTACTCTGGGTAATTCTCGAAAAACCCATAAAAATCATAGTTTTTGCCAAAAACTGGAGCCTCCCGCTCTATATATTACTAAAGTCATGATTGATTAAAGGGCCATTTATTAACCTCTTTAAAGTGCCCTAGATTAGAAAAGTAAGAGTTTTTATTTACTCTGGGTAATTCTCGAAAAACCCATAAAAATCATAGTTTTTGCCAAAAACGAAATCTTTCCGCTCTCGATATTTCTAAAGTCACGACTGATTATAGGATCATTTTCTACTCTCTTTTAAATGCCCTACATTAGAAAAGTAAGAGTGTCTATTTTCTCTAGGTGATTCTCGAAAAACTCATAAAAATTAAAGTTTTTGTCAAAAGCGGGAGCATTCCCCTCTATATATGTCATGACTGATTCAAAAGTCATTTTTGGACCTATTTAAAATGCCCTAAAAAAGAAAAGTAAGAGCTTACATTTTCTCTGGGTAATTTTTTAAAAACCCATAAAAATCAAAATTATTGCTAAAAACCAAGGCCTTCAGCTCTCGATATTTCCGAAGTTATGACTAATTTTAGGGGGTCATTTTTGAAAAACCCATAAAAATCATAGTTTTTACCAAAAACGAAAGCCTTCCGCTCTCGATATTTTCAAAGTCATGACTGCCTAAAGGGCTATTGTTCAACCTCTTTAAAGTGCCCAAGTTTAGACAAGTAAGAGTTTCTATTTTCTTTAGGTAATTTTTGGAAAACCCATAAAAATCAAAATTTTAGCCAAAAAATAAAGCCCTCCGCTGTCAATATTTCTGAAGTCATGACTGATTATAGAGCCATTTGTTAACTTCTTTAGATTGCCCTAGATTAGAAGAGTAAGAGTTTCTATTTTCTCTATGTAATTTTCGAAAACCCATAAAAAACCCAGAGAAAATAGAAATTCTTAAACTTCTATTCCATGGCAGTCTAAAGAGGTTAAAAAAGGCCCTATAAAATCAGTCATGACTTTAGAAATATCGAGAGCGGAAAGCTTTAGTTTTTGACAAAAAATATGATTTTTATGGGTTTTCCGTAAATTACCCAGAGAAAATAGAAGCTTGTACTTTTCTAGTCTAGGGCATTTCAAAAAGAGTAAAATTGGCCCTATAATCAGTGATGAGTTTAAAACTATCGAGAGCGGAAGGCTTTCGTTTTCCCAAAAACTATGATTTTTATGCGTTTTTCGAGAATTACCGCGAGAAAATAGAAACTCTTACTTTTCTAATCTAAGTCATTTTAAAGAGGTTAAAAAATGGCCCTATAATCAATCATGACCTTGAAAATATATAGAGCGAAAATCTCCCGTTTTCGGCAAAAACTATGATTTTTATGGATTTTTCAAAAATTACCAAGAGGAAATAAAAACTATTACTTTTCTAATCTAAAGCATTTTAAAGAGGTTAGAAAATGACCCTATAATCAGTCGTGACTTTGGAAATATCGAGAGCGGAAGGCCTTGGTTTTTAGCAAAAACTATGATCTTTATGGGTTTTTCAAAAATTACCCGGAGAAAGTAGAAACTCTTATTTTTCTAATCTCGAGCATTTTAAAGAGAGTACAAAATGGCCCTATAATCAATCATGACCTTGGAAATAGATAAAGCGAAAGTCTCCCGTTTTCGGCAAAACCTATGATTTTTATGGGTTTTTCAAAAATTACCCAGAGGAAATAAAAACTCTTACTTTTCTAATCTTGGGCATTTTAAAGAGGTTAATAAATGACCCTATAATCAGTCATGACTTTGGAAATATCGAGAGCGGAAGGCCTTGGTTTTTAGCAAAAACTATGATCTTTATGGGTTTTTCAAAAATTACCCAGAGAAAGTAGAAACTCTTATTTTTCTAATCTCGAGCATTTTAAAGAGGGTACAAAATGGCCCTATAATCAATCATGTCTATGGAAATATATAGAGCGATAAGCTCCCGTTTTTGGCGAAAACTATGATTTTTATGGGTTTCTCAAAAATTACCCAGAGAAAATAGAAACTCTTATTTGTCTAATCTCGGGCATTTTAAAGAGGGTAAAAAATGACCTTATAATCAGTCATGAGTTTGGAAATATCGAGAGCGGAAGGCTTTCGTTTTTCCTAAAAACTATGATTTTTATGCATTTTTCGAGAATTATCGCGAGAAAATAGAAACTCTTTTCTAATCTCGGGCATTTTAAGGAGGTTAAAAAATGGCCCTTTAATCAATCATGACCTTGGAAATATATAGAGCGGAAGGCTCCCGTTTTCGGCAAAAGCTATGATATTTATGGGTTTTTTGAGAATTACTGAGAGAAAATAGAAACTCTTACTTTTTTAATCCAGGGCATTTTAAAGTGGGTAAAAATTGCCCTATAATCAGTGATGACATTGGCAATATCGAATGCGGAAGGTCTTCGTTATTGGCGAAAACTTTTTTGTTTCTTGAATTTTGATGAGTTTATTGCAATTATAGCCTTTTATTATATAATAATTATATAATTATGGGCCTGGAACATTTTTTTTATTTCTTCTGAGTCAAAATTTATAATAATATAAGAAAAAAAATTCGTATTTTTTTACGTTATGTACCTCATGGCAATATTGTTTCCATATTAATAATATTACTAAAAAATATTATTATATTCCCAAGCAGCACGTAATATTAAATGAATATCACAGTGACATCATATTTTAATATTCGTATTATTGCGGGGTGATATTACACTGATATTGACGTGATATTGAAATGTCCGCCTCAAGGTAATATTACAAGTAATATTACAGTGATATTGATGTAATATTACAAGTAATATTACGGTAATATTACAGTGATATTGAGGTAATATTATGATTATATTGAGGTAATGTTACAAATATCTATATATTTATTTCAATATTTATTTTACATTAAATAAAATATTTTTAAAAAATTGGGGTCACATGGGGTGCGAACACGAAAGGTTTGACACGACGTGAATACACCTTGTACCTCTCGTCCATCTAGCTCTTGAAGTCTATTTCAGAAAGTGTTCTTTATATTTTACCAAAGAGAATTTAAGGTAATAGTACATGAAGAACACTTTCTGAAATACATTCTAAGAGCTTGATGGCCGAGAGGTACAAGGCGTATTCACGTCGTGTTGAATCTTACGAGTTCGAACTCCGTGTGACCCCAAATTTTTTTAAATATTTTATGTAATGTAAAATAAATATTGAAATAAATAAATATTTGTAATATTACATCAATATCAGCTGTTGATGTTTAAAAAAAAAGTCATGACCTTGACTGTTTGTTAACCCCCCCCCCCCCCCCCCCCCCCACCACCACAGAATTTTTTTTCTGACTACGGCCTTGGCTGTTTCAATGTATTTTGTAATTTAATAGATAGTAAGTTTAATATGTTGTGTAATAAAATAATTAATCATATAAAATATCTTTTTTAAAAGAATTATTTTTTATATTAAAGCTATATATTAATTAAAACTTGCTTGAGATAAAAGTATGTATTCAATGAGCAGGACACGGGTAGCGCCACCTGCTGCCGAAATTCCAATAAACTGTACAAACAATAATCACTAAGCCAACACGGTTCTTCATTCAAATGTCATAGGGCTGATTAACATTTATGGAAGCCGCCTTATCACATGTGATTTTTATGATGTATCTGCTACAACACAGCTTTATATAATTATGTTATCTGAATGGGAGATTCTTCTATTTCTTCGTGTATGTATATGTGCAAGTTATCCCTTATTTGAGTCATCCTATATTGATATATAAATCGAGTCAAACCTCTAAACACGATAGAGAGCGTAGCTTTGCAGCAAGCGATGATCCAGATGGACCTACGAATAAACACACCATTTTATCATTATCTTCTCTTAAACACGTGCGACACAATTTACTTATATTTTCGCTGTCAATTTGCTTTGTAACTATAAACATTGCAATAAATTTATTAATTAAAACTGTTTTATTTCAATATAATACATCTCCTATTTACTGATTTTGTGTTAACTTGAGTTTTTACAATTGTTTACAATACTTCTTTTGTTTGCATTACAAACTTATTTGTTATGGATGGAATACTAATGGAGCGGTCACAGCTCCTAGCTGCCTGCAGGTTACCATAGTAACGTATATACTGAAAAAAGTGATTCGGTAATTTTACCACTATAGAAGTAGGAGCGATTTTTCCCCACTTCTCTAGTAGGATTTTCACATTTGAAAGTAATAATACTATTTTTAATTTGGAATATTTCCACTATCATTTACGTAAAAAAACAGGTTTTTATCTGTAAAATAACCTATATCAAAGTGGTAATATGAACAACCAAACTTGTGATTTTAATGTTCTTGGTGAAATTGTTTGCGAATGTAAAATTCCCGCTATAGAAGTGGGTGCTTTTATTACTTAAGCCCTAAGCAGATTAAATACGCGTACGGGACCAAAGCATGAGATAGAAAAAGACAGAAACAGTCTCTGTCCTTTATTATCTCATGCCCTGCTCCCGTAACCGTATTCGTTGTGCTTTGGGCTTTAATTAGCCTAAAGCACAACGAATCGTAATCGCTAATCCTTAATCGTAAGAATGAGAGGAAGCAGGACAGAGATATATGTCTGTCCTGCTTCCTCTCATTCTTACGATTAGCCTAACGCACAATGAATCGTAATCGCTAATCCTTAATCGTAAGAATGAGAGGAAGTAGGACAGATATATATCTCTGTCCTGCTTTCTCTCATTATTACGATTAAGGATTAGCGATTACGATTCGTTGTGCTTTAGGCTATTAAGGATTAGCGATTACGATTCATTGTGCGTTAGGCTATTAGGTAGTTCAAGTTCGGTGGGGGAAAATCCAATAATTTTAAAATAACTTTTTAAAAACAAATTTTTGAACCTATGTTTATTAGCAAATTATTTTTCTTTTATCGAAAGCTATTTTTTAAAACAATAAAAATTGATATAACAATTTTATTAAATTTTATTATTTTAAAAAATAGCTTTCAATAAAAGAAAAATAATTTGCTAATAAACATAGGTTCAAAAATTTGTTTTTTAAAAGTTATTGTACAAAAACTGATTTCGTCCCATTGACTGCAATGCAAACCTGTCATCCAGGTAGCCGCCATTTTGAATTTCTCCCCACCCAACTTAAATATCCTTATTACGTAGGGTTGTGCGCTGTGAATCGTTTCATTGAAACATTGAAACTTTCATTAAAGTTTCAATGTTTCATGGACGAAAGTTTCAAAGTTTCATGAAACTTTGAATGGAGGGGATGGAATTTAAATTTTGCGCCTTCAAATTTATTTGTCAAGTAAGGTCAGAGATCGGAACGTAAATTACTTAAGGTAATCTACACCTAGGTGCATTAAAGGTCCCGTTCCATGACAGCGTCAAAGCGGAAAAGCGTAAAAAGTTGCTCCAATCAGAACGCTCAATTAGAATAACTTCCATTGTAGAACATGCTCTTATTGGCTGAACGCTTTCCGTTTACTGCTTTGACGCTGTCATGGGACGGGACCTTAATGCCTTACCCATAACTAGTTGTCCTTGCGCATGAGAATACGTGAGTAAGAGAGAGAGGTCTGGGACAACGAACGCGAGAGCACGTTCATGTGTTCCCTTCATAAAGATTTAATAATAGAGTGCGCAAGGGGGCCTGAAAACGCGTCAGCTCGATAAAAAGAAAAACTCATTGGATAGAAGGAGTCGGGTAGTGTTCTATTGACCCCCTTGGCGCCTCTTGTCTAACTCACATGAAGCATGAGTTAAGCAAGCTGCGACAGGGGGTAAATAGAACAGAGGTCGTCTCTTTTTACCGATCTGACGCTGCCTCGCATGGGAAACTGTATGACTCGCGCACTCTATTCTTATATCTCTATGGTTCCCTTTCGTAAATTGAGTCCAGGGTTGGTTAATTACAGTCGGCTTTGCCAACCCACACAGCACCGGAAATTCCCTGAATTTTCCCTGAATATTCGTCTACATTTCTCGAATATTCGAACTAAATATTCAGGGAAGTTTCGTGGAAACAGTCAAATGTCCGCCTAGAATAATATTGGGCGCGAAATTTCCTTGAAAATGTATTTCTAATTTTCAGGGAATTTCCGCATCTAACATTCCTCCAATATTCATAGTATTCATATATTCACTTAACTTGATGCGCACTGGTCGAACTTGGATTCTATGACACTTACGGCTGCGCAGTAGTTTTTAATTTTCTAGAATCCCACGGATGTCGAATATAACATATTTTTTTGATCAATTACCAGATTAAAAAAAATTTTGGAATTTTTTTTTAACTTTCCCTGAATTTTCAAGGAATATTAGAGGCAGAAATTCCCTGAAAATTGGAAATACATTTTCAGGGAAATTTCGCGCCCAATATTATTCTAGGCGGACATTTTACTGCTTCCACGAAACTTCCCTGAATATTAAGTTCGAATATTCGAGAAATGTTGACGAATATTCAGGGAAAATTCAGGGAATTTCCGGTGCTGTGTGGGAAAATTCATTTAAGAAGAAGAAAGAAAGAGAATAATTTAATGACGAGAGAAAAATTGAGAATTTAAAGGTAATTGGTTATTTTATTTTTCGTTCCTTTAATTAATTTAGATATTTTTATGTGTACTTTTATAAAATAAACTTTCTTGACGGACATAACCAAAAATTATTTTCAAAAACATTTTATTAAAGTATTTCATTAAAGTGTATTTCGATATAAATTTTACGTGTTGTATTTATATTTATTAAAAAATTGTTATTTTTAAATCATATTCAATTATTAATTCAATTCTATACAACATTTTTCCAACTTGAGTGTACCTTTAAAAAAGAATATGTTTATATAATTTATAAAAAAGGACAACAAAAGTTAATTATTTTGATAAAATTAGCATATTTAATATTATTATTTTAAATATTTAATAATTAAGAACCTTATTTCTTAATAAATAAATGTGTTACATAGACATAACCAAAAATTATTTGTAATAAAAGTTTTGTATATAAATAAAAATATTGAAGTATTTCTAACTAATAATAAGTATATAATAAATTAACTTGTGGTACACTACTTGTAAAATAGTTATATTATTTAAAATTTTTCTTCATTTTGTTATTCAATATTGTGTTTAATGAGCTGAAATTTTCATTTCTATTTGTGGCAATGAAATTCTTATTTGCAAAAAAAAATAATAATGAAACGAATGAACTTTGCAAGCTTATATTATTATTATTACCTATAATTTTAAAAATTCATAAATTTCTTTATTTAACATTTCTATAGGATTGTTGGTTTATATATGTAAAATATAAATATTTTGTCTTTAAAAATTAGTATCTAGACGTTATAATTGATAAGTTTCTTTTAATTTGTAGATGGAAGCGAAGTCTAGCAGACAAATTAAAATAAAATTAAAGGACGAGGTGCAGAACCTTGTTGTCGAAAATAACGTTCTTAAAAAGTGTTTTATTAATGATTATTCTCCCAAAGGAAGTAAACTCCATTATGCCATTAATGGAGAATCATTCTTATTAGAAAGTGACGAAAATCACATCTATTTACGTCCTGAGATTTACCTATACGACATCGTTGTACCAAGAGGACTTCGCTTCCATCTACAGATTAAAAGAAACTTATCAATTATAACGTCTAGATACTAATTTTTAAAGACAAAATATTTATATTTTACATATATAAACCAACAACCCTATAGAAATGTTAAATAAAGAAATTTATGATCTTTTAAAATTATAGGTAATAATAATAATATAAGCTTGCAAAGTTCATTCGTTTCATTATTATTTTTTTTTTTTGCAAATAAGAATTTCATTGCCACAAATAGAAATGAAAATTTCAGCTCATTAAACACAATATTGAATAACAAAATGAAGAAAAATTTTAAATAATATAACTATTTTACAAGTAGTGTCCCTAATAGCACCGACTGTGCCGGGAACGTTCCTGGAATGGGCCGCCCGTCCCTGGGGTACGTTCACATGGACCGTTCCAATATACCTGACAAATACGTTCCGGATTTCACTAGGCTAGGAACGTTCCGCGGAACGTTCCTGGAATGTTCCGAGGAACTTTAAATACACATTGAAAAATAATTAATGTTAATATCTTGCGCAGTAGTTTTCTATCGCACCTAGAGCTGCGCAGTTGATTTTAGTGACCACTGTTCTATAGAAGCAATCATATTAAAAACATTAAATAATATTAATAAAAAAATTTTCAGCTTTTTCCGCATACTTTTTCCGCAACCCGTTCTGCGATTTTTTGAATGTGTATTCAAAGTTCCTCGGAACATTCCATGAACGTTCCGCGGGAACGTTCCTAGCCTAGTGAAATCCGGAACGGATTTGTCAGGTATATTGGAGCGGTCCAAGGGAACGTACCCAAGGGGCCAGCAGCCCATTCCAGGAACGTTCCCGGCCTAGTCGGTGCTATTAGGGGTACCACAAGTCAATTTATTATATACTTATTATTAGTTAGAAATACTTCAATATTTTTATTTATATACAAAACTTTTATTACAAATAATTTTTGGTTATGTCTATGTAACACATTTATTTATTAAGAAATAAGGTTCTTAATTATTAAATATTTAAAATAATAATATTAAATATGCTAATTTTATCAAAATAATTAACTTTTGTTGTCCTTTTTTATAAATTATATAAACATATTCTTTTTCAAAGGTACACTCAAGTTGGAAAAATGTTGTATAGAATTGAATTAATAATTGAATATTTTTTATAATAAAAACAGCCTGATGAGGCCAAAACCTTTGTTGGCGAAACGTCGCTGAATGACATAATTAAAATTGTGTTAACATTTACCTTCCCGAATCATATAAATTTTCTGGTTCAACTTTTAAAAAAATGGAAGGATTTACATCTCTCTCATCTAATAATTGAATATGATTTAAAAAAAACAATTTTTTAATAAATATAAATACAACACGTAAAATTTATATCGAAATACACTTTAATGAAATACTTTAATAAAATGTTTTTGAAAATAATTTTTGGTTATGTCCGTCAAGAAAGTTTATTTTATAAAAGTACACATAAAAATGTCTAAATTAATTAAAGGAACGAAAAATAAAATAATCAATTACCTTTAAATTCTCAATTTTTCTCTCGTCATTCAATTATTCTCTTTCTTTCTTCTACGTATTCTACCTCAAAATCTAAAAGGACATGTCAATTTTCGATCTCTGAGAAAGGTAAGGTTAGTTTGCCTATGTATTTGCGCTATATTGAAACTTTGAAATGTTTCATGAAGCCAGTGTTGCCAGACGTGAGTTGTAGACTTGCGAAAGCTCAGGTACAAAAATGCGGATTTCCTTGACAGAATTTGTCAAAAAGCGGATTTAAGGAAAAAAGAAAATTTTTCACATGTATTTTTCACCTCCAAATTGCGGATTTTTGGCTTTTTGTCAAAGCGGATTGCGGATCGGAAGGTCAAATTGCGGTGGAAAATGCGGAAATGCGGTATCTCTGGCAACACTGCATGAAGCATTGAAACTTTCATAAAACATTTCAATTAGGAAAGTTTCATGAAACTTTCCAATCCTATACTTACGAAAGCTTCTATGCGCCACCTATGTCACTCACTCACGACACGAATCGCAAGGCGAAACGCGCGATGAACGAAGCTGTAAATGTGGATCACAGTGCGAATCGCAGTGCTATTAGCCTAAAGCACAATGAATCGTAGAGTTCCCATAAAGAGAGTTAGGACACGTGCCCCCTTCCACTAGCCTGTTGACAAACCGGAGACGGAAGTGAAGATGAAGCAATTTGTGTGATTAGTTGAAAAGGGCGGGCAAAGTTTAAAAATGTCTGCTAAGATAGCATTTTAAAACCAGCGCGCTCGTTTCAGCGAATGAACCCTTACAAAAAAGAAGTACTGGATTCAGTACTGGTTTCAGTACTGGGAAGAAGTACTGGGTTCAGTACTGGGCTCAGTACTGGGTTTAGTACTGGATTCAGTATTGGAAAACCAGTACTTTTTTCGCCATGCACTGTTGAAAATTTGTTCACGTTGCGCACTAAGTTTCTATGGGTCCTACGGCTGCGCAGTAGTTTTTTGTTGTAAATTAAATAGAGAGGAATACATTGAACGCAAAATCACAGTTCCCTCGCACGGAGCGAGCACACTTTGAGAACAAAAAGTGTTCCCATAATATCCCCAAAGTGTTCCCGTTTTGTCTTAATGCAAAAAATATAAATAAATATGAGTAAAATTGTCTGGGAAGCAATTGTTATGATGGGACTTATTATTTTTGTTGATGTGAATAAGAAAAAACAGTAGGTTAATTGTTAATTAAGAAAGAAAAGTAAAAAATGTTGAAGTTTACTGTTTACGGGTTTTTCTACACCAGTTCGTGTCGACCAATCAGAGATGACCATCTGTTTCATCGCGCGAAATTCAAATTCGTCTTTTCGATTTGAACAATTTATAAGTGTAAATAAATTGAAATGTTCAATAATATTGATGAAGATAATAATTATTGTTTAAAAAACTGAGTTTGAAATTATGTTTAATAATTGATGAGTAGGGATCCCTCGGAATTAAACAATTGTCAGTAATAATTATAAAAAGTCTGTACATAATTACTTTTCCCACGTAATTGAAAAAATTAATATAATTATTTTCATTTTTCCACATAATTAACGCAATAAATGTAATTTTTTACTTTTGTTTAGAAATAAAAAGTTATAATTACCTTTGTTGAGAAATTAATTTATTGGATATATTCTCAAAATTATCTTTTTTTTTATTAGAAAAAAGCAATTGATTATGTATTTATTTTGTTTATTTATTTAAAAGTTTTAATCTATTTAAAGTACATTACATCCTATGCTGAATATTTATAAACCTGGATAATATTCAGTAGGGGCAAGAACGCAACCCGACTTACAGAGAAGATCAGAAAAAAGAGATTCAACAGGGGCTGATATTCAATTTTTGTTTAAAGTGGTAAAATTATTCGAAAATGTTAAGTATAATAATTTCTTGCGTTGAAATAACATTTAAACATTCGGATGAGAAAATTGTTAAGAACAAAATAAATTTTCTTGGGTTTTAAAGGTAAAATTATAAGATGGTAAAAATATACTGATTCAATATTATAATAAATATTTATTTATTACATCTGATATTACATCTGATATAGTTTCCGCACTTGTACTACTCTATTATTTCTATTCAAACTACATTGACTAATTTTTCCAGAAGTTTGAAAAAAATCAACATGCAAATTAAGTAAGTACATTTTTATTCACAGGCTCGATTAACCCTAAACTTGAAAACGTTCTCTGAATTGCAGAAGATCAATGCAGTAATTTGTTTTATTTACGGAATGAATGTCAGAGAATGACAATGATGTTATTAGAATCAATCCACTGACTTTCGACTAAAGGCTGTTGCGACCAAATTTTTTAAAAATCTAGTTTTAAAATAAAAAACTCAAAAATTTCCTACATTCAGTAAGCATATCATTATGGTATACATTTTATTTCTTTTTCGGAATTTATAACTTCTTTTTGTAACCTTCTACAACTTTGAGGTTTTGAATTTAATATTAATATAAACTATTTAAAAATATTAAATAGTGTATTTTAAAAAATTACAATAACTCATAAAATATTTGTAAATTACTTATAAACGATGTAATGAAAATTATCAATCTTCAATTAACAGTAATATATTTTAGTTAATATTAATTTACATTGTTTATGTGTACGTATTTAATAAAGATAGCTGTCTTAGTCATACGAAATTCAGCAAAAATTACCTATTATCTAGTTTTAAAAAACTGTTTACCAAGTTTTTAGCTGGATATAAACTTTGTTTGTAAGCATATTATTGGTATAATATAAATCGCTGAGTTAATTTAAATATTATAATCAGATGTAATAAATAAATATTTATTATAATATTGAATCAATATATTTTTACCATCTTATAATTTTACCTTAAAAACCCATGAAAATTTATTTTGTTTTTGACAATTTTCTCATCCGAATGTTTAAATGTTATTTTAACGCAAAAAATTATTATACTTAACATTTTCAAATTAATTTTACCACCTTAAACAAAAATTGAATATCAGCCCCTGTTGAATCTCTTTTTTCTGATCTTCTCTTCAAGTCGGGTTGAGTTCTTGCCCCTATTGAATTTTGTCCAGGTTTATAAATATTCAGCATAGGATGTAATGTACTTTAAATAGATTAAAACTTTTAAATAAATAAACAAAATAAATACATAATTAATTGCTTTTTTCTAATAAAAAAAAGATAATTTTGAGAATATATCCAATAAATTAATTTCTCAACAAAGGTAATTATAACTTTTTATTTCTAAACAAAAGTAAAAAATTACATTTATTGCGTTAATTATGTGGAAAAATGAAAATAATTATATTTTTTTTTTCAATTACGTGGGAAAAGTAATTATCTACAGACTTTTCATAATTATTACTGACAATTGTTTAATTCCGAGGGATCCCTACTCATCAATTATTAAACATAATTTCAAACTTAGTTTTTTAAACAATAATTATTATATTCATCAATATTATTGAACATTTCAATTTATTTACCCTTATAAATTGTTCAAATCGAAAAGACGAATTTCAATTTCACGCGATGAAACAGATGGTCATCTCTAATTGGTCGACACGAACTGGTGTAGAAAAACCCGTAAACAGTAAACTTCAACATTTTTTACTTTTCTTTCTTAATTAACAATTAACCCACTGTTTTTTCTTATTCACATCAACAAAAATAATAAGTCCCATCATAACAATTTCTTCCCAGACAATTTTACTCATATTTATTTATATTTTTTGCATTAAGACAAAACGGGAACACTTTGGGGATATTATGGGAACACTTTTTGTTCCCAAAGTGTGCTCGCTCCGTGCGAGGGTTGTAATGAAATTTAAAAAAAAAATTTGCTATTGTGCTTAAAAAATTATATTACGCGAAAAAAGTACTGGTTTTCCAGTACTGACCCCAGTACTGAACCCAGTACTGAACCCAGTACTGAACCCAGTAATTCTTCCCAGTACTGAATCCAGTACTACTTTTTTGTAAGGGAAAAGAAATTCAATTCACTTCCGTCTCCGGTTACGCTGAGCCAATCAAAAGTTGAACCTCACGTGTCCTAACTCTCTTTATAGGAACTCTAATGAATCGTAATCGCTAATCCTTAAGGCATACTCTCACCTCGGTGTCTGTCTGCATGCGCATGCAATCGACATGAGATAAAGGAAGACAAAACATGCAAATTTCTACTTCTGTCTTCTTTTATCTCATGTCGATTGCATGCCCGCGCAGACAGACCGCAAACTAAGTGGGAGCGTACCTTTAATCGTAAGAATGAGAGGAAGTAGGACAGACATATACAGTACGCTTCCATTTAATTGACCTCCATTTTAAATGAACTTCCATTTTATTTGAACTTTTCCGTACATTTTAAATGAACAAAATTATCCCTACCACTCATGTGCATGTAAGGGGAAATGTTACATTTCCCCTCACGTGCAAAGTGTTTTGGTATTTGCGTAAAGAGTGGGAAGGGTCAATTAAAATGTTTCATCCGGTCCCGACGAGGTCAATTAAATGGAAGCGTACTGTATCTCTATTTTTTTCCTTGTGGTTTTAGGACCACGTTTTTCATGATGCAAAATTTAAAATATATTTTCTTTTGATAATGAACTTGTGTTTTTGTTTAATATAATCCAATGACATTAAGTGTAAGTAAAAATTCATATTGAAATTGTTATTTTTTATAAGTTTGAAGGTAAGGTTTAGAGAACAGTCTTGTTTCTTTTAAAACTTTTAAAAATTTAATAGTATTTTTTTACTTTCTTTCTGACACATATTTTTAGATCGCGTTATGACTATTTCTACGAAGGAATAATAAGAAGACTGCACTCGCTGATTTTTACGTGCCAAAATTCTGTCTTGGTTTACGTGTTGGAGTTAGGGTGCGATCCCATGTGAGCAGAAAACGTAAACGGAAAGCAGAAAATCATGAGAGTGAGAGTGACAGACGTATATCATTGACTCTCTCACTCTCATGATTTTCTGCTTTCCGTTTACGTTTTCTGCTCACATGGGATCGCACCCTTAAGTTTAAGTTTTAACGTTGGCACTTATAGCCTAACGCACAATGAATCGTAATCGCTAATCCTTAATCGTAAGAATGAGAGGAAGTAGGACAGACATATATCTCTGTCCTGCTTCCTCTCATTCTTACGATTAAGGATTAGCGATTACGATTCGTTGTGCTTTAGGCTTATGCTGGTATTGCGCCCTGCATTTCCGGCCATGAACTGGTAGTTTTCACGTGTTGGAATTAACTCTGATATGAGTACGCATGCGCAGTACGCGATTACTATCGATATATCGATGTACCGATACTTGTTTACATTAATAAACATAACCTCAAATATCAATTGACGTTTCGATTCCCGCCATAATAATTTTTTCTCTCATTCTACTTTTGGGAGCAACGAAAACAGCAACAGAGCGCCGCGCACGCGTACTCATATCAGAGTTAATTTCCAACAAGTGAACCAAGACAGAATTTGGCACAGTTTCTACAGGGATGAACACTACAGTTCGGTCTCCTTATTATTCCTTCGTGACTGTATCCATTTCAATTTTTTAAGTTCCTAAAGAATAAAAAGTTTAAATTTTTTGTTTTAAGAATTCACGGATCTTTTTACAAATTTCCTGTTTTTCATGATACAATAAATCCCCGGCATTTTCCCACATAACTAGACAAAAGTACAAAAAAAAACAAGTCTGTTATCCAAACCTAACCTCTTTACATACAATAAATAGCCTAACGCACAATGAATCGTAATCGCTAATCCTTAATCGTAAGAATGAGAGGAAGTAGGACAGACATATATCTCTGTCCTGCTTTCTCTCATTATTACGATTAAGGATTAGCGATTACGATTCGTTGTGCTTTAGGGTCTAGGCTGATGAGGGAGAATAGGAGCATAGAGGAATAGAATAGACCAATAAGGAAATTCTTTCCAAGTTACCAATTATCTTATTCGTCTATTCTATTCCTCTATTCTCCTATTCTCCCTCATGAGCCTAGACCCTTAGGGCGCAATTACATGTCTGCGTCGAACGCTGCGTTCTTGCGTTGTATGTTGAGAGAGAGAAAGACAGACATATAGTCACATCTTTGTCACTCTCACCATTAAACGCAAAAACGCAACGTTCGACGCAGGCATGTAATTGCGCCCTTAGGCTAAAGCCCAAAGCACAACGAATACGGTTACGGGAGCAGGGCATGAGATAATAAAGGACAGAGAAAGTTTCTGTCCTTTTCTGTCTCATGCTCTGGCCCCGTAACCGTATTTCTCTCTGCTTAAGGCCTAAGCAGATTTTAGCAGGGCTAAAAGGCTGCCTGCCTTTTAGCAGGGCTGCTTAAGGCCCTAAGCAAGGCTTTAGGCCTTACGGCCTAATAATAATTTCAATATGAATTTTTACTTACACTCAGGGATGGGTAAATTTAGAAAACTCGAGGGCATGAGATAATAAAGGACAGAGACTGTTTCTGTCCTTTTCTGTCTCATGCTCTGGTCCCGTAACCGTATTTTTATCTGCTTAGGCCTTAAGCGTGTTGTATATGTTATCTGCATGTATTAAATAAGGTTATATTTTTTAAATTAAATTTTAAAAGAAACACACATAGAAGATTAATGTCAGTAGATAAATATAATGCCTGTTGACGAAATTACATATTCTGAAAAGTATAACGATGACAAATACGAATACAGGTCAGTAACTCATAAATCTGTGAAGGGCCGGTTTCATCAACTCTGATGAAGTAGTTAATCCCCGATTAATTAAACGCTGTGGCTATTCGTCCCACTAGCGGGACAAATAAGCGACGGTTCTTATTTGTCCCATTTCGAAAAATAAAAGAGTGGGGTGAAGGAACAAATAAAAACCGTCACTTATTCGTCCCGTCACACAATAAATGTACTAATTCAATGTTCTCTAATTAAAAAAGTATTAAATATTTTTAAATATAACTCAATAATTTAACCTCAAAATACAGGCATACCGAGATACCCAAATATGTCAAATATTCAAGATTCAAGTCCGAACTTAACCTTAAATCCACTATCAAACGTCAAACAATCAAAATTATTTTATGAAAAGTAGCACGAAATTCAAAAATGAGAATTTAAAGATAAATTTGCAGATTATAATTATAGATTAATATTATTTTTTTTAGTAAACTTTTTTACTTTTACTAGCAAAATATAACGCGCGCAAGTGCGCGATTAGTTTTCCATATATTCTGGAAATTAAACTTTAATAATAAATGAAACAAATCGATGAATAATATTTATCTAATAAGGATTATTGTCATCAGTTTATTAAGGAGGAATCGGGCAAACAATCGGAACAAAAGTTAGTCCAAATGAATAATTTTGGTTTTTGAGATAGAAGACACATAAGTTAATGTAATTTTTTTCAGTGGAAGTGTGGATACTTGTATTTTTTACAAAATAAGCCGTTAAAAATTACAATTGGATGAAAATTAAAAAAAAACTGACGTTGGAAACGTTTATTCAATTTGGGTTAATTAATTTAATTTGGTTATTGACTGAAAAAATTACATTAACTTATGTGTCTTCTATATCAAAAATCAAAATTATTCATTTGGACTAACTTTTGTTCCGATTGTTTGTCCTATTCCACCTTAAATTTGTACATTGATTTTCAATTAATTTTTATGCCCTAGTTATCAATTATTTTTTTTATTGTTCAGTTATCTTGTAATTTCAATTATTTTTTAAACTTTTCAATTATTTTTTTTAAAATTAAATTCTGTTCTTCAATCTTCAAATTATTGTGAGGAATATCCAAATTTTCTACACCAGTTCAATTTACTTTTGTTATTTTTCAATTATTTTCTTCAAATTTCAATTACTTTTGTCATTAATCAATTTTTTTGTTCTTTTATAATTATTATTCTCATACTTTCTTTATTTTTGCCATTTTAGAATTATTTTTTACAAATTGCAATTATTTTATTCAATTTTTTTTACTGTCATGAACTTTTAAATTTCTTACACCCGTTTTCAATTATTTTCATAATTATTTTTATTATTGTTACGAATTTATTAATTTTTTTTACACCTCTTTCAATTATTTTCTCCAAACTTTAATTATTTTTTTTCATTTTCATATTTGAATTTTTTTGCCATTTTTGAATTATTCTCTTCAAACTTCAATTAATTTCTTCTACTTTCAATTACTTTCCTCAAACTTATAATTTTGTTTAACTTTACAATTATTGTCTATAATTTTTTAATTTTTACACCAGTTTTGAATTATTTATTTTAATATTTCAATTGTTTTGTCAAGTTTTCAAGTATTTTCTTCTTATTTTTAATTTTATTTAAAATTATCTATTTTTGTTATTTCTTAATTATTTTTCAAGTTTCAACTATTTTTGTCAATATTCAAATATTTTTGACATTTTGGAATTATTTTCTTTAAATGTCATTTTCTTCAATCTTTTTATTATTATCATGAATTTATTAACTTTTGTAGATCAGTTTTCAATTATTTATGTCATTATTCAATTAGTTTCTTCACATTTTAATTATATAGTTGATTTTTAATTATTTTATACATTTTTTCAAATAGTGTATTAAATTTTTTATTTTTTTACTTCATTTTTGAATACATTTCTCATTTTTCATAATTTTTTTTCTGAATTTCAGTTATTTTTGTCATTATTCAACCATTTTCTACACATATACATTTTTTGATATTTTTTAATTATTTTTTTCAAATTTTTTCAATTTTGCGCTACTTTTCATAAAATAATTTTCATTGTTTGACGTTTGATAGTAGATTTAAGGTTAAGTTCGGACTTGAATATTTGACATATTTGGGTATCTCGGTATGCCTGTATTTTGAGGTGAAATTATTGAGTTATATTTAAAAATATTTATTACTTTTTTAATTAGAGAACTTTGAATTAGTACATTTATTGTGTGACGGGACGAATAAGTAACGTTTTTTATTTGTTCCGTCACCCCACTCTTTTATTTTTCGAAACGGGACAAATAAGAACCGTCGCTTATTCGTCCCGCTAGTGGGACGAATAGCCACAGCGTTAAATACATTTAATTTAATGAGTCTTTTGCGTCTCAACATCTTTTTAACGTTGGTTAAAGTGAGTTAATGTCTGATTAACTTAACCACTCGATTTTGTTCAGTTAGCAGACATCGCCGATTACCAAAATAATATAACCTATAAAGTATATCTACTTGATTTTTACATGGTAAAAAAGGACGGGCGAAATAAAAAAAATGTACTCTTGTGGAAATTTAATATTTATTTAATATTTAAATATAGAATATTTGAAAAATGATTATATTGATGGCTCCTAAATGAAAACACGTTATTCGCGAGAGCAGATAGAAAACACGTTATTCAGAAAAGCAAATAGAAAACGTCTTATTCAAAATTATACTTGTTTAACCTCCTGCTTACTGAAATGACCGTTAACGCCAAAAATCGACAATTCGGATGCCTGGTGGGGACTATAGGAAACTCGTTGGATAGTGCGAGAGTGGGGAGAAGTAACCGTAGACAGAGGGTTAAAGGCTGTGTTACAATTTTAATTAATGATTGTTTTTAAAGGCTAAAAATATTATAAAACTTTAGATGAATTTAATTGTTTGTTTTATGTTAAATTAACATTACACAATTGAAATAATTTATTTTGACACTATATTGACTTAAAATTAATGCTGGGTAAGAATTCCTTAAGTGGGCCCCTAAATTTTTATAGGTCTAATTTTTTCTCATTCTTATATGTTTCGATAGCCAATGATGGTATAATAAAAACCTGTAAATAGTTTTCCGAAATTCGAATATTTGCAAAAGTTATTAAAGCTCAAAGTTTTTTACATCGTTTTAGTAAATAACCAAGTACTCGCGATTGGATGAACCGATTTTAATATAAATTAGTGAAAAGCTTAATGAGGAATTGTACTTAAAGTAAATGATCAAAATTTTAATTAAAAATAATAATTTAATTAAATAAATTAACTTTTTAATTTTTAAAAATTAAATTTAAATTAATTCTACCTTATCCCCCATATTTGATTTGTTCATAACATGACTGTTTTTCAAAATTATGAATAAAATAAAGATTCATGACACACTTTATGACCTTCTCAGACGACTCCAAAAATTTCAAATCAATATCGTTTTTGGTTTAGGCTAAAAGACGTCCAAAAAATTTTACCAATATTTTAAAATGACATTTTCCTAAATTTTTTTGGACGTCTTTTAGCCTAAACCAAAAACGATATGGATTTGAAATTTTGGGAATCGTGTTATAAAGTGTGTCAAGAATCTTTGTTTTATTCATAATTTTGAAAAACAGTCATGTTATGAACAAATTAAATATAGGGGCAAAGCGACATCTATTCAATCGATGCCTATTAAGCTCTTAGTTCGGGCTCTTGATGGTAAATTAAACCATCCTCTCGGGAGAAGCATGAAAATGTTCTAAAGCAAATTTGTTAGAATAATGATTTGATAGAATTTTTTATTGGTAGAATCTTAATTTTACAGAACATCAACACGAACGAATATTGATTTTGCAGAAAACCAAATATACAGAATATTAATCTTGCAGAATCGTTATTTGGTCAAAAATCAATTTTACCGAAAGTCATTTTGTTCGACCCTCAATTTGGCCGAATAGAATTTTGATAGAATACCGATTTTGCAGAATAATTTTGCAAATTCAAAATTTCATAGAATATAAATTTTACAGAATAATACTATAGCCGAATATTATTTTGCAGAAAATGAAATGTGCATAATATTAATATTACAGAATAGTTGTGTGGTCGAAAATCAATTTTACTGAAAGTCATTTTGATCAAAACTCAATTTGCTCAAATCGCATTTTGATAGAATATCAATTTTGCAGAATGTTAATTTAACAGAAACTAAATTTTGCAGATTGCTAATTTTACAGAATATCAATTCTGCAGAATGCTAATTTTGTCGAATATTAATTGTGCAGAAAATCAAATGTACAGAATACTAATATAGCAGAACCGAAAGCCAATTCAATTTTACCGAAAGCCATTTTGTACGAAACTTAGTTTGTCCGAATTGAATTTTGATAGAATATAAATTTTGCAGAATAGTGTACGAAAAATATTTTTGTTGCGATGTATCCATCGCTGTATTTACTAATACCGACGGTAAAATAGTTGCAGGAGATGCTTCTTAGGTATCAGTAAATGCAGCGATGGAAACATAATAACAAAAATATTGTTCGTGCAGTTTTCTGCAAGATTAGGATTCTATCAAAATCCGATTCATACAAATTGAGTTTCGAAAAAAAAAGGCTTTCAGTAAAATTAATTTTCGACCAAACAACTATTCTACAATATTAATATTCTGTACATTTGATTTTCTGTAAAATTGATACTCGGCCAAATTATTATTCTATAGAATTTATATACTATAAAATTTTGTCTCTGCAAAATTAATATTTTGCAAACTCGATATTCTATTAAAATCCAATTCGTACAAATCAAGTTTCGATCAAAATGACTTTTGGTAAAATTAATTTTCGACCAAATAACGATTCTGCAATATTAATATTCTCTATATTTGGTTTTCTGCAAAATCAATATTCTTTGATATTGATGTTCTGTAAAATTAAGATTCTACCGAAAAAAATTCTATCCAATCATTATTCTAACAAATTTGCTTTAGAATATTTTCATGCTTCTCCCTCTCGGTTGCACGGTGTGCTCTTCCACGGCCTATTTTTTCAGAAAAATTTTTTAAATATAATTTAAATTTCGGAAAACAATTCGAATTTAAATTTAATGGACATTGGACATAATTCCCAATGGACATAATTCCCAAATAACAAAATTTCCAATGAACATAATTCCCAAATGACATAATTCTCAATGGACATAATTCCTAAATAACATAATTTCCAAGTGACAAAATTCCCAAATGACATAAAATTTTCCCTATCTCCCAGAAAAATTTTTCTACCCAAATAGCACCGTTCTTTTCAAGAAAATCTCGGGAAGGTAACCGTGTTAAGTTCGGAAGTTAACGCATTTAGCTTCCTGTGAGCTTTCTGAAAGTTTTAAATGTCCTCCCGCTTTTTAGCTTTCCTATGTTAGTTTCCTGAAAGTTACGAAGATTAACTTCCTGAAAGTTTTCGATGTTAACTTTCTGAAAGTTTTTGATGTTGACTTTCCGAAAGTTTTCGTAGTTAACTTTCTGAAAGATTTTGATGTTTAATTTCTGAAAGTTATCAATGTTGAAAAATATTTTTTTTAATATAAAAAAAACAAAAAAAAATTTTTACGCATTAATATTACCCAGTCTTTGCTCTCATGGACGTTTAGAAACTTAGAATTATGCAGGAAATTTTGAAAACAAATTTAGGGGGACGGGGATTCGAACCCGCGTTCTACGCACGGAACCCTAACTACCTAACTCACCCTAACGCCAACCCACTGAGCTACGCAACCTAACGACGAAGGAAAAAAATCTTTCTCATCATCTGCAAGTGATGGCTGGCTTATTTGAAAATATTTTCATAACTCATATTTTTCTCTAGTAAATAAAAGTGAAAAACAAGGAAGGATTGATAAATAAATTACAGAAGAGCTAGAAACATGAAGCAAATGCTAATTTTATTTTTAATAAAATAATAATTGTATTTACTAAGAAGACAATATGAGGCAGTTGGTGAAGAAACCGCACAAGTCCATTTTTTTCGAAAATCACTTTTTTATGGAAAATTTATCTTTAAGTGAAGCTCTACGATCTAGTAAAATATTACATAAGTTACAAAACTCTAAACCCTTTAAAAAAAAATAATCAAAGTTTCGTTTCGTGCAGAAACAACACAAGTCCATGATTCCAAGTTGCTCACAAAGATGCGCAATGAATAAAATAATATTTTCTTATGATATTTTTGACATGTTTAAGACGTTGTTAAATAATTTATATTAAACAGTTTATATTGTAAATAAAATGCACTCAAAACGTGGCAGAAGGCAGTAATAGTGAATTACGTGATATTTGTTAAGAAAATGTTGAAAAGTGATTTTTAAAAATGTTTATTATTTATAAAATGTTAATATCAATTATCGAAATTAAAATTTTTAAATAAATGTTACTAAACATTTAATATAACTGTGATACTTCACTTGATTCAATACATTTTCTGTGTTTTTCATTTCATTTTGTGCAAAAACCGCACAAGTGCAAAAGTTAATTTATTTTTTGTATACCTTATGTTAATTAAAATATAAATCAATTATATTGAATTTTTAAACTTATAGGTTAGTGAGAAATAATGCAAAAAGCAGAATTGAAAAAAATTCTCACAATTACAAGAAAATCAGTTTTTATTGATTCCTGAACAACTTCGGTTTATGGACTTGTGCGGTTTCTGCACCAACTGCCTCATATATTTTCTGACTTTCCGATAGTGGATATGATAATAATTCAAATTTTTAAAAAAATTAAATAACATTTGAATTACTTGAAATACATTAAAGTTTACATTAAATTACATTATAGATTTAATTAAAAAAAACTTCATCAACGTCTGTATTAAAATTAAATTTAAAAATATTCGAACTTATTATTAAATTTAAATTTATTTATATGTGTCTTTTTTCAAAATTTAAATTCAAATGCAATTAATTAAATTAAATTAAATTAAGATTGTAGTTAGAATTTAATATTGAATTACATTAATTCTCAATTACAAAATTCTTATTAAATACATTTTCAATAAAAACAAAATTAATTTTAAATTTAACCAGCTTAAATTAAATTTAAATATAATTAAATAAATTCAATAAAATTAAGATTTAGATTTAAAATGGAAAACATTTATTTCACAATTTTTCAATTAAAAAAAATTCATTAAAATATATTAATTTAAACTTAAACAACTGAAAGTTTAACTGAAAATTAAAATTTAATTAAATAAGTTCAATTAACTTAAGATTTAAGTTAGAATTCAGAAATATATTGCATTATTTTTTTAATAAAAAAAAAAGTACGAAAATTTTTATTCAAATTTAATTTTAAAATAAATTAAAGGGAAATAATGTTGGATAGGGTGAAATAAATATAGAACACAGATTCGGGTAAAACACATCTATATTCAATTAAAGGGACATGTTGACTCTTCTAGAGACTACACAAGACTGACTCGAAGCGTCGCTCAGTCGCGCACGTCGACAACGCCACACACTCATACATATGCATGACATATGTATGCTATTCATTTTATTCTCATCAAATAAATAGAGTTACAAATATGTACTTACTCAAACTTAAACATTTCTGTAACTTTTCCATTCATCCTTTTAGGACTTATATTCGGACCAAAGATAGCACGTCTTAATTTACACGACTCATTTTTCTCACGATTAGAGTGATATATACTTTTGAGAATTTCTATACATATTTCCTCACCAAACACCCAATTAAATAACGTAGTTTTCATATTTAATTGATAAACTTTAATATCGCATCTATTTATAATAATTGGATTTCGGCGCTCCTTTTATTGTTCACTTAACTCTTATACTGTTTTCTCATCTTTCCTTAATATTTTGTAACGAACGAAAATCGTTGTTCCCCAATTCATATTAACTTGCTGTTTCCCGGCATATATTCTCTCTGCTTTTGACATGCGTAATTCGAGAGAAGAGTCCCTTCGGGAACTCTCGCGAGTATTCGGGTTTTTCCGTCACTGAACGCAAAAGCCGGTGTCACGTTAGAACGGAGAAGCAGAGAAAAGCGAGAGCTTATAACGAACACATATATTTTTGATTATAATTGATCTTTGTGTGTAAATCTGCGTCAAGCGTGATTCTGTTAGTTTGGTGTCCAATAAAAAGGATTATTAAGATTCGTTGAAGCCTGTCATTGTCTACACCCTACGAAATAACAATAAATACTGCGTTCACTATTGATAACGAAGTGGAGTACGTGAGAACAACTAGTGCTGAGAACTACGCTGAATTTTTGTAAGTCCGCTTGACATTTTCTCCTTGGTGGCTCACCGGCTTTCCGCCTGTCCTCCTCGCATCTGCTCGCCTCCACTTCACGGGTTCAAACTTTGTGTTTTCTCGCTCAGCTGATCTCGCTCTTTATGTAAGTATGGAAACCAGGGTCCCCAAGCTGCAATGCATTGAGGTTGAACACTGGCTAACTCTTCCGCCCAACCGGTGGCGGCGCCACGAGTCCGCAATACATTCACATTCTGTTGTGTGTACACGCACAAACTTTACATGTGTTAGTTTAAAGGCTGGTACGCAATAATTGCGAATAATTGCGCACCAACCCTTAAACTAACCCATGTAAAGTTTGTGCGTGTACACACAACAGAATGTGAATGTATTGCGGACTCGTGGCGCCGCCACCGGTTGGGCGGAAGAGTTAGCCAGTGTTCAACCTCAATGCATTGCAGCTTGGGGATCCTGATGGAAACTCTCCTCGTTTTCGGTGTGTCGACCGGTACGCGTACTACCCACGCTCTCGGGCATAAATCCGTTTAATAGTAACTTTAAATTAATCAATAAATCGCGTAAGTCGCCACATTTATGGCACCCAACTTTTGTTAAATTAATCTTTAATTTATCACTTCCTTCATGTTATTTTCTCGACGGAAAAATTCCAACCGGTATACAAGATGGCGGAACCTCTTGGTCTTTCTCCGATCTGAAAATCAATTCTCTAGTATTGTTCACAACGCGAAAAATGGCGATTACCTCGTGCGGAAAATTTAATTACAATTAATTTATTCTCCTACATTTTTCTACGCGTTCCTACAAATACTACTACGAGCAGAGTTTCCATCTGAAAAAATAACAATAGTAAAATTTTTGCTAAAACCGCTTCTCTCTCACTGATTAAAATTATATCTTTCGAACTTTTATATACACTCTTTTGTTCTAGTAGTCATTTACGCTTATATTAATGCTTACTTCTCTACTATGATTTGATTAAATAAATAACATTACACACATGCTTTGTAAATTGACAATAATATAATAATCAAATTCTGCCTATCGCTTTAACGCTTTTGTTGTTCGAAATTTAATTATTTTTAATTGCTTTGCCAATTTGTAACAAACATTTAAATTTATATATATATGAATTTCCCGTACTGATTTCTATATGTTTATAATATTTATGATTATGTAATTTCATGTATTACCATGGCTGACAAATTTTTAAATTTTTAAATAATTTTGTGGTCATTTTTGTCACAAGGTACATTGTGGTACTAAATTAAAATACTTTTGAATTTCTGAAATAAAATAAAATATAATTCGAATAAAATTTGCGTCTCTCTTGTTAGAAAATTATAATTCGAGATTATCCGAAATTTTTTTAAAAAAAAATTATGATTTAAGGAGGTTAGTTCAAAATCATGAATCATAGAGATTCGTTTGAAATTTGCAGCAAAATTAAATGACATATTAATGCATATTATTGTTAAATCTGAGCCAATTTGACTGTATAGTTTTCGAGATATTGACGGCCAAAGTTCACTATTTTTCTCAGTATTTAGCATTGAGGTAATGGCCGCAAAAAAAATGAAAAAAAAATAACAACTTGGTTAATAACTTTTGACACAGCGGAGAGATTCAACTCAAAATTAGAGCAAAATTAATTCAATGTTTAAGGAACATAATACTTCAAAGAGAACGAAATCGACTGTTTAGTTGCAGAGTATTATTTATCCAAAACTTAAAGTTACTTGTAATTTTTTTTTTTTTGACGTGAGTGACGCGGAGTGCCTGGCAACATCGCAACTGTTGAGAGCGGTGGGAAGAGAACGGCGGGAGGAGCGGAGTAGCGCGGTAATTCAAATAAAGCTGATGCGCTCGCATCAGCTGTTTATGCCATGTTGCCAGATCTCTAACTGCAAAGCACTACGTTCTTCAAAATATTACTGTTTTTTCTTAAAATTTTAATTATTTACAGATTTTTACATAAAAATGTACACAACATTATTTTAAAAAATGATTTTTTAATTTACATATTAAAATTTATTTCATATTTGAACATTTTAAGAAAAAAATAGTTATCTTGACTACCGTCGTGAACCTATCCTCCTTAAAACAATTGCCATTTTTTTTCTCCCTCCTCGAATCTCGATCCAGAAATCATACGAAGTATATTATGTAATTGTTTTTTCTTCTCTCCCTTTGACAGACTATAATTAACAAATAAATTCATTTTCTTCAAATTTATTAAAGAAAATTATTTTTTATTCTTATTAAATAATAATTATATTTTCTGAAAATTACATTTCCAAAATGACCGGCAATAAGAATAGAAATAGGAATCAACCTAAACAAGATCTCAAATAGATGAATTTAGACCTACGCGCAACTTAGCCCGTTCACCACCCCCAGGTAAAATACCTGGACCAAATCGAGAAAGAGTTCTCGATGACAGCCAGAATTCAAACAATCGTGATAACGCTTCTGGTCACGATCAAGAGCAGCGCGTCCCAATCGAGACGCCAAACGCCCCCGACGAAACGCAAAGCGCTCATGATGGAACGCGAAGCGATCACGACGGAGCGCGAAGCGATCGCTATGGATCGCAAAGCGATCAAGACGATACGCAACGCACTTTTAACAGATCGCCACCTAAAACACGAACGGGAAAAATTCCAAAAATTTTAATTCAAACGCGCTGTGGTAAAAATCCCAAAATAATTAAAACTCCACTTTCATCACAACAATTTAACAATATTTTAACGGGAATCCAAGCGCAACAAACGGCAGAAAATAACAAATTTAAAATACAAATTGAACAATTATTAACGAAGCACCTTGACCTTATTTTCAAGAAAATAAAAATTTCCAATTAGAAACACGGCGTGAAATTAACGCGTCAAGGTTAGAAAACAATAAAAAATTCGAACTTTTCAGGAATGTAACTAACCAAGCTCTAGAGAATCTCCGGTTAGAAATAAATAACTCGATCCAAATATTGACGCGCCAAGTCTCAGCGTTACAAACGAGAAATCAACCATCACCATGGCATGATTCGCGGTGGGAATCGATCGATCCGGGATATGGTGCCAGCACAGGTTACGTGCCCCCCACCACTTTCTTACCCCCCACACTTACCACCACTACGGTAACCACGGCGGGTACTGAAACACGTACAACTGTCAACGCGGAACCAGCAACAACGTATGCTGTCCCCACTCTTGACCCTTTTACGTCACCTTCGGTACGGGCACCATTTCCAAACCGCACCTTACAATTCGACAATTGCCCTACTTATCGCACGCGCACACCGTCCACAATAAGTGAACCGGTAATGCACACGCGAGTAGCCCCGCCGAATTTAATCCCACCACCTCAACCGGCACTCCGAAGTCAAATTCCGAATTTACATAAAATTGTAAAATCCTGGGAACTAAAATTTCCAGGAAAATTGGACGCCGACGAATTTTTAGACGAATTCGAGCGCAAGCTCAACGCTTCCGCCATAAATCCGGACGACGCGCACCCAACAATGCCCCAAGTTTTTTCCGATTCTGCGTATATGTGGTTCACCACATTTCGAACTACGTGGAATACATGGACCGAATTCTCGGCCAAATTTCGAAAAACTTTTGGAGATGCAAATGATGATCAACAGATCACAAATAAAATTCAACGCGTAGTCCAACTTGAAAACGAGACCGGTATCGAATTTGTTATAAGACTCGGCGCGCTTTTTAATAAATTACAACAAAAAATTCCGGAAAAGAACCAACTCGATAAAATTTATTCGGCACTTCACTCCGAATTAATTTTACAGTTTGATCGTGAAAGTTTCTCAACCTACGACGGCCTAATCGAGAAAATCCGAAAGTATGCAGAAAAAAATTGCAACGATGCAATTAACGGATAAATTGCGCGAACAGGATTCAAAGAAAAACCGTTCTGCGCGCGGTAAAAATCAGCTTTACGCGATTGAAACACCTTCAACGCAAACTGATGAAAACCCACAATCCGATATGCAGACGGAAGCTAAACCGGAAAATAAAAATAAACAGGTTAAAAACGTTAAAAAACAAATTAAACAAGCACCGGAAACCGATTTAAATAAAATTGAAATTTATAAACGGCAAATAGATAGTTTACAGCAGAAGCTACACGGTGAAAAACCGAAACACGACAAACGCGATAACGTTAAGGCTGCTACCCAGCAGCCCCCCACTCCTTCACCCAACCGTGGGTCGCGCCGCCGTTCCACTTCAATATCTTCGCGCTCCTCTGGCTCTGCCTCGTCGCAGAAGGGGGGAGAAAGACGTAATTCGGCCACGCGAAATAGCCGTGATGCTGGTAACAATTCACAACGAAATAACGGCCGCGGTTTCGGAAACAGAGGAGGTTATAATAACCGTTACAACAATCAGTACAATAATCGTGGTCGCGGTAATAGGAACAATTGGAGTAATAATCGTGGTTACAATTACAACCACAATTATTACCAACAATCACCAAATTTCCCCCACCATTGCCAACCAGGCTGCCAGTGCAACGCGCAGGCACAATGGCCCCCTTCAGCGCCATATGCGTCCCACACGCAGCCAATGCAGCCGTGGCACGGAAATTACGACCGTGATTCCCCGTCTAAACCCGGACAAAACGCGCCTAACTCGTTCCCACCAAAAAACGACAGGGACGCCAGGAGAGACTAGGTCTCCCTGGCGAGACTCAATTTAATCGGGATAAAAATTTTAACCAAAACGAAAACGTAAATAATGTTTCAGATTTAAATAAATCTGCTGACGTGAATAAAAATAATTATATTTATAATCGTGCAATTCCAAGTTGCAATCATAACGCACCAGACTCAACGCGTGTACCTCAAATCGCATCAACGCTAAATAAAGCGCATGCCAGCAGGAACTACGCCAGTGACTCTGACAGCGATTATGATGACGCACTGTACTCGGAATCTGAGACGGAGTACTCCGACTCTGAGGAAGAGCTCCTCTCCACCGAATACACTGTTGACTCGGTAGAGTTAGGCATCTCTTCCGTCACGTCCTTGCTCACGGCGACTACAACTAACTGCCTTTTAGCAGCAGTTGGAAAGCCCTTAAGCCTAGTACAAAAAGGACCTGCACCGCCCTTAAGGATAGTACAAAAAGGGCCTGACCGCCCTTACCGTCACGCAAGCGTATCAGGATCATAACGTCGATAAAAATAGGAAATAAAGAAATAAAAGGACTTATTGACACTGGAAGTGACCGTACTTTCGTGTCAGGAGAATTATTCGACCAAATAAAAGAATTCAGCAACGGTGAACCGATTAAAGACTCGATTACACGCGCTGGCGTACAACTCGCTCAACGCGATCACGTAGCCGCGCCTCGCTATTCCGTGAAATTCAACGTCCAAATTAATGATTGCTACAGCGAACTATGGTTTGCAGTTCTAGACGGACTGACCACGCCCATAATATTGGGCATGGACTTTATAACCTCTTGGAAAGTCGTTATCGATGCTATCAAGGGTTATTGGACCATAGAAGGATCTAGCGTTAAGCCTGCACTAATCTGCGCAATTAACTCGTGCGATTCATTGAACTCGATGCAGCTAATAGAGCTAAAGCCAAATCAACGGAAGATTCTAAACGAATTTATCGATAGTAAATTATGGAATTCCGCTTCGGGCACTGGAGTCACTGATTTGACATCACATGTCATCGAGTTGACAGACCCAGCGCCATTTAAATTGAAACCGTACCGCCGTAGCGCAGAAGTGAGCAAAATTATTAATGAGCAGATAGACAAATACTTGGAAAAAGGCTTTATAATTAAAAGCAATGGTCGTTACGCAAGTCCCGTAGTCTTGACGTACAGAAAGGATGGCAGACCTAGAGTCTGTATAGATTATAGAAAATTAAATTCTATTACCAAAAAGTCGGCTTACCCATTGCCACGCATGGATAGTATCCTAGACGCCTTATCGGAGGCCAACGTAATAAGCACGATCGATTTGACCGACGCGTTTCACCACATACCGATCGACCCGAAATCGCGTGAGTATACCGCCTTTGTGATCCCCGGTCGTGGTCAATTCGAATGGCTCAGAATGCCTTTCGGTCTTACAAACGCACCGGCAACATTCCAAGCCTTAACAGACCGGCTAAGAGAAAAATTTATTGAACATATACGGAAAAATAATCTGCCTGAACGGTACATCGATCAAGTTCACGCGTACCTAGATGATTGGATAATCATCTCAAGGACTTTTGAGGAGCACATCTTACTGTTAGACATTGTGTTCTCAATACTGCAAGAGGCTGGTTTATCGATCAACAGAGATAAATCGCATTTTGCGAAAACCTCTGTTGAATATCTTGGATTCCTTCTTGATCAAGATGGTCTCAAACCTAATCCCAAACGCGTAGAACCAATTCTACAACGCCCCAGTCCACGCAACCGAAAAGAGTTGCGCCAATTTAATGGCTCCGTCAATTGGTACCATAGGCACCTGCGCAATATCGCGCGCGTGCAAGGGCCGTTAAACAAGTTGGCAAGCCCGAAGGTACAATGGGAATGGACTGAAGAACACGAGGCTGCATTTCGAGACGTCAAAGAACTATTGAAAGATGCACTGACGTTAAACGCCCCACGACCTAACCTACCTTACGTGTTGTACACTGACGCCAGCGATACAGGTATCGGCGCGATCCTAACGCAAAAGGACGAAGATCGAGAATACTTAATTACATTCTTAAGCAGACCTCTGAGAGGTGCGGAGTTAAATTATACTACCACCGAGAAGAAATGCTTAGCTGTAATCTTCTCAATCAAAAAGCTCCGTTGCTATCTCGAAGCCACTGAGTTCACAGTGATAACGGATCACTCGAGCCTAATCTGGTTAAAAGATGTCAAGGACCCTAGGGGTCGACTTGCAAGATGGACCTTAGAGCTATCTGCTAATAAGGCCATAATTGAGCATCGGAAAGATACTTCCAACGAAGCACCTGACACGCTCTCGCGCCTCTACGAGAATGCGTCACAGGACACAACACTTGCAAGTCTTAACCTGGTTCGTGACCAGTCATGGTACGAAAATATGGTAGAAAAAGTTCGTAGAAATCCGACGAGCCATGAGCGTTATAGGTTAGATCCCGATGGCGCATTACTCTACTATAAACCAAATTTACTAAAAGAGAGCGTTGGCGATAATAACGCGTGGAAAAAGGTTTTAGAGGAAAAGGACATTGCCCCAACTACTTCGACGTATCACGATTCTCCACAATCCGCACATCCAGGCATTAATAAAACCTATTTATCGATCTTAAATCATTATTATTGGCCTGGGATGCGTGAAGATGTTAAACGGTACGTAAACGAATGCGTGACATGCATTAGGTGTAAACCTGACAATTCTCCGCCACGAGGGCTAATGTACCCACGAAAAATTAAAGAACCATGGGAAATCGTGTCCCTTGACATCGTAGGCCCCCTTCCACGTTCGAAATCGGGTAAAAAGTACATCTTAGTTTGTGAAGATTCGTATACTCGGTATGCTTGCTGCTTCACGCTTTCTAAGGCAGACGGCCCGTAGATCGCGAGGTCGTTAAACACTTTAGTAAACGCATGGGGAACGCCAAGAATTTTTATCACGGACAATGGCACGGAATTCGTGAATCGGACCATTACTAAGTTTTTACGAACAATTGGCTCGGTACAGCAAACTACTCCCGTATACCATCCGCAATCTAACCCCGTAGAACGCGTTAATCGTAATTTAAAAACTATGATAGCTAGTCTACTCGGCGAGGAACAACGTGAATGGGACACCCTGTTAGAAGAAGTACAATTTGCGTATAATACCACGGTGCACTCTTCATTAGGTGTCACTCCGGCTTTCCTCAACCACGCTCGTGAACTTAGACGCGTCGGCGAAAACGTAACCGATGTCACTATCGATGTGACCGTTGATAACACTCCTACTGAATAACTAGAACGCGTTAAACGAATAGATGGGCTTCGTGAGAGAGTAGAAAATTTTATGAAGAAGGCTGGTAAAAGACAGAGTAAAAATTATAATAAAAATCGAAACGATGATGGTTTGCTCGAACTCGGAGATTTCGTATATTACCCGAATAACGTACTATCTAACGCCGCTCGAGGCTACAGCTCAAAGCTTTCTCCGCGTTATAAAGGCCCAGCCGTAATATTAGAAAAATTGTCCCCCATGGTATTCATTATCGGTGATACGCAAGGAAAAATGTTAGGGAAATATCATATAAGCGATTTAAAGAAAGTTAGAAGGAGCTCTAGACTCCGCGCTACGACGTAGATCTCTTTTTCAGATTTTATCAACACCATGGAGAACACCAGCAGCAGCGATACCGCGTCAACGTCCGAGCTCTCCGAGATACGGGTTATGAGCTTCTGCTCTACGCCAACGAGTGGCGGGATTCGACTTCTTAGCCCGCAACTGAACACTGAACCGTCTGGGTTCATTGTCTTGAGAAGAGAGGACGTTTTTTTTTGCGTAGGATGTGAAAACCTGCCTTCAGGTACCCTGTAGCCCGTACTACAAGGTTATGCGGGGGTGGCGATGTTCTGCCGACCCGCTAAAAACACACCCTTATTTGGGACCTTAAGACCACTCCCAGGTAGAGCCAGTTTACTGACGTATCGTTTTCAGGAGTGGTCTTATATCCCGCCTCTATCGCCTAAACGATATCATCCCTCGACCTACGGGAACTACCTTTGTTGGCGGCCATCGAGATCTTTAACCCTCATAACATGTTGGATGAAGGTCTCGATGTGTCGCCAGTTCTCTTTGGATCGAGTCATTAACAGGACCATGTTCTCCGGTGTAACTTCGCAGTTTACAGCGGCGAACATGACCCGTCTTTCGTCGTTCCATTGTGTGCATGTAAAGAGTGTGTGCTCTACGTCATCCTTTGGGGATTTGCAGTACGCACACTCTGAACTTTGTCGTCTTTTGAAGCGCTCTAGGTACGAGTTAAAACACCCGTGACCTGAGAGCGCTTGGGTGAGGTAGTATGAGACTACTTCATGTTTTCGATCTATCCAGGTGGCGAGTGTAGGTATGAGCCGATATGTCCATCTACCCTTCTCATCCCCGCTCCATCTTGCTTGCCATCTTTCGACGAGTCTGCTTCTCGCATCTCGGCGAATTTGGCCCTTGCTGGGTCTATTGTCATCCGTGTAACGGGTGGACATCCTATCTTTGAAAAGGTGGAAAATTTCCTCCCTTTCTTGCGCCAAAAGATCTGCCGGCGGGACGCTGACAAGGACCTGAGCAGCACTCGCAGATACTGTCCTGTAGGCAGAGATTATACGCTTAGTGATAATCTTTTGCGAGGACAGCATCTTCTCCAAGATGGTCTTGCTTCTATCTGTTCGCAGGGAGGGAGCCCACACTGGTGCTGCATAAAGCAGCTTTGAGTGGAACACACTCGCCACCAATCTCCTTTTCTTTTCAGAAGGCCCACCGACGTTCGGCATTATACGGGCTAAGCTTATCGCACATTTTGCAGCTTTATCGGAAGCCACAGCTATGTGATGCTTAAAATTCAGAAACTTGTCGAGTTGTACACCAAGATACTTTATATGCGTGCTCCACTTGACCTCGAATCCGTCTACTTCGATCCGGGGAAGTTCGTAACCACGTCTGTCTGTGACCATGAGCGCTTCGGTTTTGTCCAGGGCCATTTGAAGGCCTCTGGCATCCAGCCAGCTCTTTGTTCGTTGCAGACATTCGTTCACCAAGATTCCGAGCTCTTCTGCAGTTTCGGCAGAGCATACAATCAACGCGTCGTCCGCAAAGCCGATGATCACCGCACCTTGGGGTAGACCCATTCGCAAGAAGTCATCATAGGAGACGTTCCATACGAAAGGTCCTATCCTCGAACCTTGAGGGGCACCTCTTTGCATCTCTTCCTTCAGAGTGCAGGTGTCTCCCTCGTATATTATCCACCTGTCGCTAAGATAATTATTCATTATCCGCAACAGGTAGGGCGGTATTCCTTTGTTTCTCATCGACTTGATGAGATCTTCCCATTTAGCGGTATTAAACGCGTTGCGTATATCTATAGCTACTAAAGCGCAGAAGCTCTTCTTCTCCGGACCCAACTTGTCCTTTCCTTCCTTGGCTAGGTCCACTGCCTTTTGTATGGCATCTACTGTGGACAGGCCTTTACGGAAACCAAATTGGTTGTCGGATAGACTATTCTCTCCAGTCAAGTGGAGCTGCATTCTCTGCAGAACCACGTCCTCTAGAAGTTTGCCCATCGTATCTAACAGGCATATTGGCCTGTAAGATGAGACATTATCTAGAGTTTTGTTACCTTTCCTTAGGAGGACCAGCCTCTGTCGTTTCCAGTCCCGGAAGAACTCTCTTCTTCTTAGGCAGTTGTTGAAGCAATCTAAGAGAATCTGGGGTGAAACAACGATCACTTGTTTAAGTATCTCGTTACTTATCCCATCGATTCCAGGCGCCTTGCCTGGCTTCAATCTTTTGCCGGCCTCGTGAATCTCTGCAAGAGTGAAGAGTTCCTCCTCACGGACTTGACAGTCACTCCAGTCCATCCTAGGCCATGGTTCTGCTGGTGGAAACAAGGCCCTAGAGAAGAGAGGACGTAGATCAACTTCTGCTCACTCAGCAACTTCTTGCGGATCAACTCGAGGCTTCACATATGCGCAACCGAGATCTCGAAGCTCAACTTGCCGCCAAGGATAAGGCTGCCCATCAAGTGAACCATAATTCGAGTCCGGACTTGATGAGCGCGTTCCTCAAGGTCAACGAGGAAAGACGCAAGCTGACAGAACAGCTTTACGCTACCCACGAAGAGCTGGAGAAATCGAAGAACAAAGTCTTGGAGTTACTCTACGAACTCAGAGACTTTGAATACGATTGGGACGACCTCATGAACAGGTACCACAAGCTGGAGCATCAGGCTTCATTAGCAGAGCGCTACAAGAAGCTCTTCCGAAAGAAAATCAGCGAGGTGTACCATGCGTGGGCTAAAGTTAGAGAACCAAACCTACGGCCCAGGGTTCCGGCAGGATGCCTCAACTGTTCGAAGGAAGGCCATAGTCATCGCAACTGACCCGAGGACTACAACTGCCTCAACTGCCCGAAAACCTCAGGTGCTGGATGTGTTGTGCACCGAAAACGCAACCGGACCCCCATTGCATCACTTGCAGGAAGCAGATGGCTGAGCGCAATATAATTAAACGCAACCGGCTCGCGCAGGCTCTGGAAGACGCCGCTCATTTGCGTCCTTCCGAACCAGGAAATAGAGGAAAGTCGGTAATTGCCGCAGTGAACAATGCTGGCTCCGCTGCAGGACCTTCAGTTGAGAATAATCATCCGCCGTCCAACCAGCCTCCCAGGAGCATCATCGTCGATAGTGGCTCGGAATCGTCTTCCTCCGAGACCACGACTGACAACGCTGTGGTCGATGTAACTACCGCAGTGAAGAACGACGTGGCAAAAGAGTATGTTCCCACTACTCTCAACGAAGCAGCTGACGTATCTTCACCCAGCATCGTAAAGAAGACGAAGACTGAGAAGACCGCCTACGCTACCTCACTCAAATGTGTTCTTTTAGATTATTTCGCGCCGTTGCGCACCAAAGACTCTACATTTAATTTTGTTCTCCAAAGAAAACTATAATTTCTTATTTTCATATTTTCTTACGTTTATTTTGTTATAATAGTATTATACTTTTTATTGTTACGCGTTTACGCGTTCCAATCGGGAATCGAAGTCCCATGACAGATTTTGTGATTCGCGCAATTGCGCCTATGTGATTTTAATAAAAGGTTTAGTTTCTTTTGTAAATATGTTATTATCATTATTAATTTAATTATTTAATTATTATAAAAGAGCAGATGCGAGTTTTTCCGCCCCCTAAATTTAGTAGTTAATTTTATCTTTTTTATATTGCTTACTCTAATAATTCTTTTTCATTTCTTGTAAATAATAATCTAGTATATTCTATTTTTCTTCCCTGATTAAAGAACAGGTGGATCCTAGATGAGCCGCTTGTCAAGCGAGCTTACTATTTCACCGGGTAAGAGCAACTTAGAAGGGGGGAGTTGTAACGAACGAAAATCGTTGTTCCCCAATTCATATTAACTTGCTGTTTCCCGGCATATATTCTCTCTGCTTCTGATATGCGTAATTCGAGAGAAGAGTCCCTTCGGGAACTCTCGCGAGTACTCGAGTTTTTCCGTCACTGAACGCAAAAGCCGGTGACACGTGAGAACGGAGAAGCAGAGCGAAGCGAGAGCTTATAACGAACGCATATATTTTTGATTATAATTGATCTTTGTGTGTAATGTATATTGCATTGTTTCAATCTACAGTTGGAAATTTTCTTTTTTTCCTTTTTTAAAATAGCGCCAATTTCCGGTTGTGAGACACAGCAAGTCACCAGTTGTGAGACGGTGGCGCCGCCCATCTGGAATAGCCTATATTTTTCGTTATGCAGCATAAAGCGGTCTGTTCAGTTTAGTTCGTTACGTACATTTGATAACACAACAATTATTTAAAGTGTGGGAACATGCGCACAAGTTATTTCATTTGCCTACATTGCGACAGCGATTTCGATGAAGAAAACTGATAGTCATATTTTAAAGAATAAATATTTTTATTTAGTACATAATAATATGTATTATCAATATATTTAGTTATTTATATTAAACATAATGTTTCATGACAAATTTTTTAAATTTTAGTATTTTTTTATAAGTGTCTCACAATTGGACACCTTTTTTTTTTGACTAAACAGATGTGCTCGGAAAATTAATCATATATATCAATATATATCTTCTTTAAGTGATCTACTAAAGAAAACGAATGATTCAAAACAAAAAAAAGAAAGCATTTGAAAATGCCCGCAAACGCAAAGATGTCTGAAACGCCATCTAATCTGCATTATCGATAGGTAAGAACTACTCTCTATTAATACAGGGTTGGGAAACTCCTGTCAAAAGTACATAAAAAATATTTTAGGTTAAATGGGATTTCGGTGAAGTGAGATTTAGGCTAAATGCGTTTTAGGTTAAATGCAATTTAGGTTAAATGGGAATTAGGTTAAATGGAATGTAGGTTAAGTGAGATTTAGGCTGAATGCATTTTAGGTTAAATAGGATTTAGGTAAAACGGGATTTCGGTTAAATGGTATTTAGGCTGAATGCATTTTAGGTTAATTGGAATTTAGGCTAAATGCGTTTTAGGTTAAATGGAATTTAGGTTAAGTGAGATTTACGCTGAATGCATTTGAGGTTAAATGAGATTTCGGTTAAATGGTATTTAGGCTGAATGCATTTTAGGTTAAATGAAATTTAGACTAAATGCGTTTTAGGTTAAATGGGAATTAGGTTAAATGGAATTTAGGTTAAATGGAATTTAGGTTAAGTGAGATTTAGGCAGAATGCATTTTAGGTTAAATGAGATTTCGGTTAAATGAGATTTATGCTGAATGCATTTTAGGTAAAATGAAATTTATGCTAAATGCGTTTTAGGTTAAATGGAATTTAGGTTAAATGGGATTTAGGCTAAATGCATTTAAGTTAAAATAGGATTTAGGCTAAATACATTTTAGGTTAATTGGAATTTAGGTTAAATGTGTTTTATGCTGAATGCAATTTAGGTTAATTGGTTTTAGGCCTAATGGGATTTAGGCTAAATGAGTTTTAGGGATTATTAATGCGCCTCAAGAAATTTTAGTACCATTGCGTGCTGATTTCTCAAAAACTATAATTCGCAATCTCAGTGCGACAAACCCTGATGTTAGATTCGTAATCAGCGAACCCCAAAATCTCCGAGTGGCCAGTTTTAAGCGAATCCGATAAGTTTTTGAGTTTGTTAGCTATATTGGATCCGCTATTTTGAATTTTTAAAAATTAACACCGGATTAGTAATCAGCGACCCCAAAAACCTCAGAGCAAGAAGTTTCAGGCGATTTTAATCAATTTCCCCCTGTTTTCCAGATTTTTAAAAAACAGTTTTTTTTCGCAAAAGTAGGGTATAGAGTGAAGTAAAATCACCAATTTTTGACATTTCCAACTATAACTCTTAAAACAGTGTGGCTGCAGAGAAAAACTGCTTTATCGGCTGTTTGAGAAACACGTGTGTTTGATCTATTATTGTATATTTTTATTTTTGATACAGACTTGTGCATATTGGACCATTTGAATTGGTGTTTATATAAAAGCAATATTAGTTTACTGTTTATATATCAACAGAGGCTATTTTATATGTGATTAGTGGGTGTTTTGTGGATTTTTTACTTTAGCTATTGTCTTGGTTCTCTAGTCATGGCATCGTATTTGGTGTGTGAATTACCGGTAACCAGAAATGTTAGTGACACTTTTACATGTGCTAAGTGTAATTTGGTTGTGCATCAATCAGGTGCTAACGTCAATATTACTAAAAAAGCACTTTAAAAGGATTAAAAGAAATCCAAAAGATTTTAATTGCGAAAAATGTAGAAATTTTTAAGTGCTGACATTTTGGATAGAAAGAAGGTATCTTCTGACCAATTACCTGTGATTACACAATGTGATACTGTGACAAATTCAAGCGACCTCATGAAAGCGATTCAGGCTGCAGTCGCACAGGGGCAAGACAAGACAATATCCGAATTTACAAGTCAAATGTCTGAGTTTAAAAAGAAAATGGTCGGGTTGATAAAGAATATGGAGGATAAGAAGACTAAATTCAACGCTGAACCTAACAATACTGTAAATTAAATGAAAGCTGACATTTCTGAGAATTCTAGACGTATTGGCTTATTAGAGGTGGATGTCACTTCACATTCCGAGTCGATGAAATCTGTCAAAGATGACACTAGAGCTGCAATCCAAAATTGAACTTTTGAAAAAAAAATTGAATACCCAAGAGCAAAGTGCACTTCTTACATCATTGGAAATTCACGGGATTCCTGAAAAACCCGAGGAGAACATTTATAAAATATTCAATGATGTTGCATCGAGCCTAGGAGTGGAAATTAATAAGGATGATATTCTAAATATATACCGCATTTGAAAGCATGAAGGATCATCTGCTTCAGACTTTTATCCTATTCTTTTATAAAATTATCCAGGCAGGACTTGAGGGATAGATTAATAGAGCAGAGGAAAAAAATAAATGATTACTCTACTACTACTTTTGGTTGGCCTACGAATGAAAAATTCTCTGTCTATCTACGAGAAGCACTGACACCGCTGAACCGTAAAACTTACGCAGCAGCTCTGGCATTGAAGAGAAACAAAAAAATAAAATATCTCTGGATAACTAGAGGCAAGATTCTTTGTCGTCAACAAGATGTTGGACGAAGAATACAACTTACCTGTCCTGGTGATGTTAACAATTTCAAATAATTTAAAAAAGTCAGAGTTTTTAATTCTTTTTTTTTTCGGACGCCATCACTGGACGAGCTGTTCGGCTCTTCCCAGAACTCATCGACTCCCGATGTCTGGCGAGTTTGGGCACAGGAAAAGGAACGGGACCCCGTTAATTCGGGTAGCCGCCGTTTTTCGAACCTGTGCACTAGCTATCCTGTGCGGATGATGTAAGGGATCGGAACCTGCATTGTTACTGGCGAGTCCGTTCCGTCCGTGTATTCCGGGAACGGCTAAGCAGCTGATTGGGCCTCAGGGATCTGGGGTAGGATCGCAGTATCCGAGGGTGTACCCGCTCCCAATCAATGCGGCTCGCCACTTTACGCACGAGGCGGTGGTAAACTAACAAAGCATGGAGAACCAAGAGGAAAAATCAGTTGCGAAAATGGAGGTGAGCGAAAACCAAGTAGAGGCTTTGCCATCTATGTCTGGTCAAGCTAATCTTCTTCTTTCGAGTGTCCTTATTGGTGAACAAGAACGGTTTAGGGCAAACGTCGTCTAACAGTTGGGCGAAATTCCTGAGTTCTTTGAAACCATTAAGAAGGGCATAGGAAAGCAGAAAAGCATTAAAAAGAAAGTCCAAGAGGCAATCATAGCACTCGAGGCAGCCTTTGAAGTAATTCGCAAAAATTTGCGGTTTATTGAAGCGCGGATCCAGACGTCTGCAAAGGCAACCTCGATGAATGCGAGCTTGGAAAAGCCGGGCAACGACAGAAAACGCCGCCTTACCGAAGGCGATAGTCCACCGATGGTACCTGCAAGGGAAACCAAGCGAAGGGCCCCCTTGAAAAGGCGTACGCTTCCCCCTGCGAAGTCAGTAACACCCTCTAAGACCAGCGAGGCAGCCAAGAATGCCGAAGGCCTTCAGCCTCAGAGGACATGTGCTCAGGTCCTTTCAGGCTTAGCACCTTCTCTGAGACTAAGGCAAAACCGAGGCAGTCAGGATTTCAGCGAAGGATCCTAATTCCTACGCTGAAATCCTGAAGGACTTGAAGAAGACCCTGAAGCCAGAGGACTCAGGAGCAGAGGTTTTAAAGACACGGAGAACACTTAACAACAAGGTTCTCCTAGTCCTAAAAAAAGGAGGAAACACGTCCCAGTTTGCGGGTGCGTTGACAGAGGCCCTTCAAGAAAAGGCCACGGTCACGGCCCTCGTAAACAAACAGACATTAGAGATCAGGGATCTCGACGAATCAACCTCCAAGGAGGATGTTGCTGAGGCCCTGACTAAAAAGCTCGGCAATACTAACCCGGAAAGATCGGTCAGCATTGTTCCGCGATTCCGCGGATCAATGTTGGCGTTGGTACGTCTGCCTGAGGCAGAGTACAATACCTTGCTGAAGGTCGGAAAAATCCGAGTTGGTTGGATTAACGCCCCAATTCGCGAACATTTAGAGACCATTAGATGCCAAAAATGCATGGCATATGGACACCCGACCCGCACTTGCAAAGGCCCCGACAGGATCAAAAACTGTCGGAGATGCGGCGGCGTAGGTCACCAGGCCAAGAGCTGTACGGTTCAAGAACCCAAGTGCATCACTTGCGATGACATGGGAAAAACAGAAACAAGGAACTGGGCCGGCAGCACGGCATGTCCGGTATATAAAGCAGAACTGCAGAAGCTTAATTAGGCAAACGCCTAAAGTTTCTGCAGATCGATCTGCATAAGTGCCAGGAGGCCCAAGATCTCCTCATGCAGACAGCCGAGAAAAAAATGATCGATGTCTTGTTCTGCACTGAACAGAACAGCAAGAATGATCTCGCTCCCTGGTATCAGGATAAATCGGGAAGAGCAGCCATTCAGATCTGCAATTCCGAGCTGCGGGCAGATAAGTTCCTGGAGACGAACAGTGGATTCGTGTGGGTGGAAATGGCAGAAATACGTATGTATAGCTGCTATTTCTCGCCCAACGATAAACTGTCAGTCTTCGAAGATCAAATATACGACCTCGAAATGAGCCTTCTAGAATACAGGTTGGATACCCTTATTACAGGCGACTTTAATGCTAAGTCACCAGAATGGGGCGAGACAAGGCTCGAAAAAGAGGAATCTTGGTCGGAGAAATGATCTCCAGGAACAACCTGATGGTTGCGAACCAGGGTAGGTCTTGGACTTTCAGAAGAAACGGGCACGGATTGATTATTAATCTTACGATCACATCGACCCTCCTGACTAAAAGAATTAAGGATTGGCGCGTCCTGGAGGATTATACCTACAGTGACCACCAGTATATTGCGTTTTCAGTCTCAAGGGGAGACACACCGAGGGCCAGGAACCACAGAATTCTCCGTGAGAACGGCCCAAAGTGGAACATTAAGAAACTCGACAAGGAAAAGTTCGACCGGTCCCTAGAAGAATCCCGCCTCATTGAGGATCTGGAATGGGTGAAGAGGACGAATAATGTTGAAGGGGAAGTGCGGACGGTGAAAAATATGATTGTCACCGCATGCAACGCGTCAATGACACGCCGTAGAAGCACAACCCTAAGAAGAAAGAATGTATACTGGTGGTCAGAGGAACTGGCCTCTTTGCGAAAAGCATGTCTCAAAGCAAGAAGGAGATTTGACCGTTCTAAAGGAGATCCTTTGCTGAAGGAGGCATATACAGAGGCCAAGAGAATCCTCAAGAAGGAGATACGCGCAGCGAAAAGGAAGTGCTGGAAAGATCTAATCGGTGAAGTCGACAATGATCCATGGGGTCTGGCCTATAAAATCGTTAGCAAGAAATTGTTAACGAGACAACAGACCCCTGGTCTGGACAATCCCGATTGGGTCCGGCAAATTATAAAGGCTTTGTTTCCTCCAGCAGAACCATGACCTAGGATGGATTGGATTGGATGGATAGGACCATTCGTATGGAATGTCTCTTACGATGACTTCCTGCGAATGGGTCTACCTAAAGGCGCGGTGATCATCGGCTTCGCGGACGACGCGTTGATTGTATGCACTGCCGAAACTGCAGAAGCCCTGGGCGTATTGGTGAACGAATGTCTGAGACGGGCAAAGCGCTGGCTGGAAAATAGAGGCCTCCAAATGGCTCTGGAAAAGACCGAAGCGCTTCTAGTCACAGACAGACGTGGTTATACAACCCCTGGTATCCAGATAGGTGAAATGTGAAGGTAAATAAGCTTACCTACTACTTGACATCTGCGTATAATCTGTTTGCGCCCTCTCATCCATCGAGTATTAAAAGGAGGTTCTCTCCCTGGATGAACAATGAATTACGACAGCTTATTAAAGACAGAAATAAATTGAGAAGAATCGCAAGAAGGACTAAGAATGCTGAAGATCAACTAAAATTTCGAAAAGTTCGAAATTTAGTTCAGACTAAAATTAGAGACGCTTATAATAGATATAATTTTAACGTTATTAGAGATAAAAGAAAATCCGAAAACATTTGGCATATTTTAAGAAAGCTTTAACTTGTACCTAGTAAAAAAAACATTAGAACATAGCTTTCAAGCGCATGATTTTTTAAATGTTTTCTCTCATACAGCTAATCTTATTTCCTCTCCTCCTATTATACCTTTATCACATAATTCAAATAATTTCGATCAAAATAATTTCTTTTTCTCTGATATTGGTCCGGATATCTTGCTTGAAAACCTGAATCACATTAAAACTAATGTTATGGGACCTGATTATATTTCTATGAAAATGATTAAATTGCTCTACCTATAATATTTCCAATATTATTACATATTTATAACTATTCCCTTCAAACTGCAACCTTCCCTGAAAAATGGAAAATGAGTATTGTCCATCCAATCCCTAAAATATCAAATCCAAAAAGCCTTACAGATTATAGATCTATTTCTATTGTGTTAGCTCTATTTAAACCTTTGGAAAGAATTGTATGTACGCAAATGACCTCTTATTTATTGACAAATGAATTGTTAGAACCATTACAATCTGATTTTTGAGCAAAACACAGTACCTGCACAGCGTCATTGAAGTTTACAAATGGGCTTGTTCTTAACTCAAATAAAACCCAGG
Source organism: Ganaspis brasiliensis (assembly GCA_037103525.1). NCBI lineage: Eukaryota > Metazoa > Arthropoda > Insecta > Hymenoptera > Figitidae > Ganaspis > Ganaspis brasiliensis. The sequence goes on along the minus strand of JAZKLR010000135.1, from coordinate 1,040,215 downwards.
CTACGGTGATTGCCACATCCAGCAATCCGTCTTCTGATACATTATCGGATTTTCCTCCTCTTCTTGTGAAAGGGGTTCCTATCAATTATAAGGAGACAGTAAAAGGTCTCGGGTTGACGCTTGATAGAACCTTATCATGGAAATCACATATCCATGGGATTTCACGTAAAGTATTTATGATACTTCAACAGTTGAACAGAAGTAGGGATTCTCTTCCTGAGTCAACCCGTTTGATATTAGTAAAAGCACTTATCCTTAGTATATTTGATTATTGTTGTCCTGTTTATGATGATATTACGGATGAATTAAATTGCAAATTAGAAAGGACCTTAAACGCATGTATTCGTTTTATATACAAATTACCAAAGAGTGAACATATTACGCAATATAGGGTTAAGTCTGGATTGCTAAATGTTGCAACCAGAAGACAGTTCTTTATTGGAAATTTAATTTTCTCTATTTTTAATAACAAAGCTCCTTCATATTTATATGAATTATTTATTTGAGTTTAAGAAATTGGATGAATCAATGTATAGCAGGCTTCGAGAAAGAAGTACTATCTTAAAAATACCTACACATCGAACTTGCAAACTACAAAAATCATTTGTTATTAGAGGAGCAAGGCTGTGGAACAAATTACCAAATAGAATAAGAGATTCATCAAAGCAACCTTATTTTAAAAAATTATTTTTTGATTTTCTATTTAAAAGCAATAAGTTATTTAATATAACTTATTGGTAATATGGTTTTTTTTCCTTTATGACTGTTGTTAATTATAGTGCGTTACCGAATTTTTACTATCCACGTCTTTTATAACATTGTTATTGATAAAACTAGAAAGCATGTACAATTTTTTTTCACAAATCACATTGTTGAGTTTAATAATTGGCAATGTATTCTTTAGCCTCTCACTACATCATTTCAAGTGCAAATTATTGTGATCACCACACACATTTTTGTAATAGAGTTACTCGTTAAGCGGTATAAATATTACACCTATTGTTATTCTGTATTGTTCCTTTGAGGGCTTATTAGCCCTAGGAACTTGTGTTTTTAATAAATAAATAAATGAAATAAATAAGTTGCGTTTGAAAGTACCAATATAAACATTTTTGTAATTAGTAAAATTTACTCTAAATAAAATATTGTAACAAAGTAAAATTATGCTTGATTAATTAAAAAAATATAATTTTTTAGTTTTTTTAAAACGATATTATTAATATTAGTTTTTTTTTGTTTATAAAGTTACCCATGAAGGTCCTACATGTAGATTTATATTTATTCTGGCCTCACAAAAAAAAATAAACTCATAATGCGCGCAAAAAGACATTAGTAGTTTGCCTGAGCACCGCGTTTGTGATTTTGCCCCACTTGCAGATTTTATAAAAAAACACAATAAAACTCGAAACACTTACGAAATCGCCAAATAAACAACATAATCACACTTGCAGCACTCGAACAAATAAAATACAATGGTCTGTCATTTCAAATTATTCATAATTTATACAAAATCATATTCTGATGAAACAGCAAAAACTTTGACATCATGATCCAATTTCAATGTTTACATTGTATTGCTGCAGCCATTTTCTCCATCGCATCGTTATAAAATTAAATACACATGTGCAGACTGTCAAAATGAATGATCACAATGAATGTTAAGTTTGTAAGACTAACAACACAAAAATAAAAGCCAATTGGTGGTTTTGCCCCATTCTACTCTACTCTTCTGTAGCTTCATTTTTTATAAACTTTATAACAAATTATGACTTTTTGATTTAAATCACGCGAAAGAGCATCTCAAAATCTATAAGGATCGGCAAAAAAGTAAAAAATGATTTTTTGACACGAAGCCTCCTTTCACTGTCCAGGTGACATTATAATAATTATATTAAACAGAGTTAATAATATTTAAACAGAAACTGGTATTTTGACAATAAATTTAAAAAATTGAATTTAAGATATCGGAAACTTATATTTATAAAAATAATAAACACATAAACATTATAGTTATTTTTTTAGATCATTATTATTATTTTTAATTAAATATTTTGAATATTTCTATTTATTTATATTTATAAAAAAATATATTACATAACTTACTTGGGATTTAAAAGAGTGAATTTCATTGATAAATTTTTAGTTAATTTTTCATAAAATTAAAATTGTGAATATTTACTTGACAAAAAGTTAAATAACTAATAAAAACATGCTTTATAAAATACTATTGTAAATGTAACCAATTTTATTAAAATTAATTGCTTAATTTTTACACTTTAATATTAAGTTCTTATTAATAGTTCTTTATTTAATCACACGTTAACAAGCTACATACTTTAAAAAATATTGTAATAAATAATGTGGTTTTTTGTTTCAACCAATAACAAAAAATTATTTTTTTTATTACTATACTATACTTAATACTTTAACGGCTTCCGTAAATGACGTCACACTCTTACAGGAGGAGGTGGGTAGGCGCGTAGGAGCGAATTTTGTTCGGGGGGGGGGGGGGCAAAAAGCTAAATATGATGTATATTTATATACATATTAACTAAATGTATATGTGTATATACAGTAGGGTGCCCAAAAAAAACACGACTTTTAATTTTCTATAATGCTACTTCAAAATATTGTTCCTAAGGGAAAAAAATGAGACACGTATTTTTTTTATTTAAAAAAAATCATTTTTAGGGGTCGCGCTGGTCCATTTTTCGTGAAAACACGGATTTTTTCAATTTTACGACTCTAGCTTAATTAAAACTAATGTAAATAAAAATTTCTCTTGTAAAATTATCTTCCTGTTACTGGAGAAAGTTTACTGTGTTTAAGGCGAAGAACAGCTATGGAACATAGTCAATAATTTTTTTAATTGCAATAATGAAAGTAGAACTTAAAATATACTATAAAAATACATATATAAGACATGTACAACTTACCGTACAATTTTTTTTTAGATCTTTTGGGAGGTGGGGTCAAGATGGGTTACCTGCCTTAGGTAAGACACTAATTAACCAATCCTGATCATTTTTTTCACAACATAGCACTGTCACAATAGTTTTTGATTGACCAAGTGACTGCTTGATGAAACCGAGTTTTTTTATTTTTTCTTACATGAAAAAAACTGTTTTTAACGATTTTCTTGTCATTTTTGCATTTTATTAGGGTTCCGTACCGTAAAACGGAACCCTATTAAAATCACTATGTGTGTCCGTTTTCGCACCCCCTCTAACTTCTAAACTATAAGAACTAGATACTTCCAATTTGGTACACATATGTGACTGTCCATGAGAAAACGTGCCTTAGCTTCAAAAAATATATTTTGATTTTTTAATGCCAACCAACAGATGATTATTTGCTCTTTCATTTCCAAAAATAAAAAATTGTTGTTTTAAAAAAATTTTGGTGTAATTAAGCAAGAAGCGTAGGCACGTTACATTGACTTCCAATGCATTGCAGGAACTTTAAACGCTCACCCTGTAAAGTTGACGTTTGGGAGCTAAGGCATGTTTTCTCATGGACAGTCACATATGTGTACCAAATTGGAAGTATCTAGTTCTTATAGTTTAGAAGTTAGAGGGAGTGCGAAAACGGACACACATAGTGATTTTAATAGGGTTCCGTTTTACGGTACGGAACCCTAATAAAATGCAAAAATGACAAGAAAATCGTTTAAAACAGTCTTTTTCATGTAAGAAAAAATAAAAAAACTCGGTTTCATCAAGCAGTCACTTGGTCAATCAAAAACTATTGTGACAGTGCTTTGTTGTGAAAAAAATGATCATGATTGGTTAATTAGTGTCTTACCTAAGGCAGGTACCCCATATTGACCCCACCTCCCCAAAAGATCTAAAAAAAATTGTACGGTAAGTTGTACATGTCTTATATATGTATTTTTATAGTATATTTTAAGTTCTACTTTCATTATTGCAATTAAAAAAATTATTGACTATGTTCCATAGCTGCTAGATTGGTTTTATTTACAATTTTAACACTTTTGGTTGAGTAACAACTGTTAAAAGTTTATAAATTAATTCTCAACTACTTTTTCTAACACATTTCTTATCGCACAACAAAATGCCATCAATTTTTGTAGTTCAAAAAAAATTTTAGTTTACATTTTGGGGCCAAATTTACGACAAAAATCGAAATTCACTATTTCTAAGGTCAAATATGATCAGAAAAAAATTTTTTTCTTCGCCTTAAACACAGTAAACTTTCTCCAGTAACAGGAAGATAATTTTACAAGAAGAGAAATTTTTATTTACATTAGTTTTAATTAAGCTAGAGTCGTAAAATTGAAAAAATCCGTGTTTTCATGAAAAATGGACCAGCGCGACCCCTAAAAATGATTTTTTTTAAATAAAAAAAAATACTTGTCTCATTTTTTCCCCTTAGGAACAATATTTTGAAGTAGCATTATAGAAAATTAAAAGTCGTGTTTTTTTTGGGCACCCTAATATACAGGGTGTCCCACTCTGGAGCGTATATATTAAAAGAATATAATCTACACAAAAAAACTAAAATAAAAGTGCTCTTGCACTTTTTTAAAATATCAATTTGAAAAAAAGTTAATTCGGTTCAAAGTTGACCAATCATGCGTCAGCTTTGCTCAAACCCCAGAGGCGTAGGACGAAGACCAGAAAAGCGTAAGAGTGTACGGCGTCATACGCAAAGAAATTATCGCCTCACAAAACAAATGTTTAGCTCTTTTGAAACAAAAAATTAAAACCAAAAAAACAATAAACTGACCACATGGTTCACAAATATTTTCATATTATTTAAACAATGTTAAATAACAAATTCCAGGAGTAAACACTTTTACAATCAAGAAAACAGCTCCTTTCCAAAAAAAGCAAAGACGACTGAAACTTAGAGTTGACTACAAAATAAACATTATTTTTTAAAATTTTTAAACAAATTAAATTGTTAATTAACAAATTACTAGAAAGGCCATTTGCTTCAATAAAAAAATCGCAAATCTTTCAAAAAATTTGACGCTTCCAAAACTCAATGTTAACAAAAGGATGAACAAGAATTTCGAGATTGTTTAAAAAAATTAAATTGTGAATTAACAAATTAATAAAATCGACATTTCAAGCAATCAAAAAATCACACTTTTAACATAAAACATAACACGACTAATTTTTAAAGTTGATTAAATGATGACCACCAATTTCGTAATTGTTTAAACAAATTAAATTGTTAATTAACAAATAGCTTGATTGGTCATTTTCGTCAATAAAAAATACACAAATCTTTTTAAAATTTGACGCTTCTAAAACTCAACGTTAACAAAATGATGACCAACAATTTCAGGATTGTTTAAACTAATTGAATTGTTAATTAACTAATTACTAAAATGGCTATTTCAAGCAATAAAAAAATCACAATTTTTCCAAAAAACAAAAGACAATTAAGATTTAAAGTTGATTAAATGCAGACCACCAATTTCGTATTTGTTTACACAAATAAAATTGTTAACTAACAAATAGCTTGATTGGCCATTTTCGGCAATAAAAAATACGCAAATTTTTCCAAAATTTTATGCTTGTAAAACTCAATGTTAACAAAATGATGAACAACAATTTCGAGATTGTTTAAACTAATTGAATTGTTAATTAACAAATTACTAAAATGGCCATTTCAAGCAATAAAAAAAAACATTTTTACCAATAAACAAAAGACGACTAAATTGTTTTTTTTTTTTTTTTTTGACAGACAATAAAAAATAATTTAAAATACTCGTAATTACTTCTAAAGAAAATAAAAACCTAATTGACATTTATTTTTAAAGGATTAATTTATGTTTTGCACTTAATTAAAGTATTTAATAATATTTATTTATTTATTTATTTATTTATTTAGACAGAATAAACGGGTAAAAAACCCAATACATAAAATAATAAAAGATAAGACAGTGACTTAAAACTAATGTAAAAAATTGTGAGGCCTTGTTCTAAATGTTACAATTTTCAGCGATGAGATGAACAAATTTAAATTATTAAAAAAATCAATATCATCACTCATTGAGTTAGCACACTTCAACATTCTGCTGATGGTTGCATTTCTGCTAAAATTCGTCTTGCTAGACAATTCATAAAACGGTGAAATGTTACGCAAGGATCTTTGCGGTGCGTGAAAGTTAATAGCATATAATAAATGCGTAAAATAATCAAAGTCAATATTTAATTGAGATGCAGCAAATCGCAAAAACCGATTTTGTACGCGCTCGAGTCTGAGTGTATGAAGAGTGTTATATGGACACCATACCACAGATCCAAACTCAAGAATCGAGCGGACAAAGGAGAAATATAAAACTCTAAGAGTTGTCAAATTTTTAAACCCAGTAGCATTGCGCATAATATAAATAATATAAAGCATAATATAAAATAACATGCAAAATATGATATTTCAGTTTATATGTGACATGTTAAAAATCGATCATATTGAACAACATTTTTCTGCAAAGTAATTTAATTTCAGCAAATCGAAATTATTCAAACAATAAGTACTTTTATCACACTTTAATATTATCTGAATACTTTTTTAATAATCCTATATAAGAAATCAGATAGCTATGGGCCTGTAACGCAAAAATGTTACGCAGGATGGTTATGTAGAGAGAAACGAAAATTGAAAATAGTTTAAGATTGAGAGAGATAAGAAAGGTAGGTATAATTTAAAAATGTTCGTATAATTAAGACTTAAACCTAATTATCCTAATTTGGGATGACAGGTAGAGTATACTGGTAATTTTAAAAATTGAAGACAAAATTCCCACTCTTTTACCCGTATTACCTGCTAGGAGGTGGTTGTCATTTCAAATTTCATGGAAAGTCGTGTTGAACAAATAAAGAAATAATTACCCTTAAGCCGTTTTCGGTAATATTTTTAAGATTTGTTTTAATGACTAATCATATAATGAACAGCACCATATTATGCACAGGTAACAATATTTTTTAAGAAAGTTGAAATTAAACATAACAAAATTAATTAAATATGGTTAATTATTTTATGATTAATTATTATTAATTATTTTATAAACAATAAATGAATTTTTAAAAAATAAACTTTGAAACCTTAAACAAATAATTGCAATTTTGTCAATCTAGGATCAAAACTATTTTATAAACCTTGCCGAAAACGGATAAAAAGTAACTTTTTATTTATTTGTTAATGACAATATAAAAAAAAAATTTCAAATTAACACTGTTGCTTAGAACTATTTTTTAATAGTTGCTTAAGTAGTACAAATCAGTTTTAAACAAAATTCTGTAAATTTAAGAAAATAGTACTCTTTGAAAGTGGAAAAAAAATTTTTTGTTCAATTTGTTAATTAAATATTTAATAAACAAAAGTTTTCATTTAAAATTCCGAAAAGAAGATTCGATGCCAAACTTATCTACCTTTAATTGAAAAAAAAATTTAGACAAAATTATTTACATATGGTTAATTATTTTATGATTAATTGTTAATTATTTTATAAACAATAAATGGATTTTTAAAAACTAAACTTTGAAACTTTAAATAATTCCAATTTTGTCAAACTAGAATCAAAACAATTTTATAAACAATGCCGAAAACGACTAAAATGTAACGTTTTATTTATTTGTTAATAACAAAATCAAAAAAAATTTTTAAATAAACACTTTTGCTTAAAAATATTTTTTAATAGTTGCTTAAGTAGTACAAATCATTTGGTAATTAAATATTTAATTAACAAAATTTTTCTTTTAAAATTCCGAGAACAAGATTCGATGTCAAATTTATCTACCTTTAATTTAAAAAAAAAATTTAGACAAAATTATTTAAATATGGTTAATTATTTTATGATCAATTATTTATTATTTTATAAACAATAAAGGGATGTTTAAAAGCTAAACTTTAAAACCTTAATTAATTGCAAATTTGTCAAACTAGGATCAAAACAATTTTATAAACATTGCCGAAAACGACTTGAATGTAAATTTTTATTTATTTCTTAAGAACAGAATCAAGAAAATTTCTTAAATAAACACTGTTGCTTAAAACTATTTTTTAATAGTTGCTTAAGTAGTACAAATCATTTTTTAACAAAATTTTGTAAATTTAAGAAAACAGTAGGGAAGAGTCGGTGGTGGCGGGACACACTTCGGTTTTTTATTGTAACACTAATATTTTCAAGAATATCAAGTCTGTATCTATACCGATGGACAGGTGGCACTATCCACTTTAAATTTACTTCATATTTTATAGTATAGGTCTTCAAAGAAAAAAGTTATCGCCGATTTACGAAAATGTCCCGCGATTACCGACAAAAAAAACGTCGGGAGTGGCGGGACACTATCTTAATTCACAATTTTTATGGTCTAAACTTTACAAAAATAAAGGAAACAAAGTGGAAACATGTAATTTATGCTTTTAAATCATATGTTGCTTAATTAATTCATAAAAGTACAATAAAATTTTCTTCTAAGATATACATAAAAAAAAACTACCAAGCCCGTTATGAAATGTACTATTTTATCAGATATAAGAAATACAGTCTTATAGGGTATCAAGTACTTTTTCAAAATACCCATACCCGCCGTCCCGTACTACCAACAGCGCCCTACTTTTTGAAAGTAAAAAATTTTTTTTTGTTATTTTGTTAATTAAATATTTAATAAATTTTTAAAAATTAAACTTTGAAACCTTAAAAAATTGCAATTTTGTCCATCTAGGATTAAAACAATTTTATAAACATTGCCGAAAACGACTAAAATGTAACTTTTTATTTATTTGTTAATAACAAAATCAAATAAATTTTCAAATAAACACTGTTGCTTAAAACTATTTTTTAATAGTTGCTTCAGTAGTACAAATCATTTTTAAACAAAACTTTGTAAATTTAAAAAAATAGTACTCTTTGAAAGTGGAAATTTTTTTTGTTCAATTTGTTAATTAAATATTTAATAAACAAAATTTTTCTTTTAAAATTCCGAGAAGAAGATTCGATGGCAAATTTATCTACCTTTAATTTAAAAAAAATGTAGACGAAATTGTTTAAATACTAGCTGTCGTTCCCGTCTTCGACAAATTTTAGTTCCTACTGATACATTTCAACTTTTGTCTTTACATTGCTTAAAATCTTCTTTACAATTTATGAAATTCATTAATGTTTTATTTTATTTTGTTTATTTTCTACCATATTGTTTCTAAGATGTGTCACGTGAAAGTAACCAATCATTTATCTTCAAACATAATTTTAAAGTCTCTTAAAATGTGCGAGTAGCTGCAACACGTGTTTGTCTCGCTTGATTTTTATTAATTGTTTTTTGACGGTCCTCGGCTTGTTTAAATGGAAATTTTTGTTTCCTTAAGTGTGGTGAATTAATATTTATTTGTTTATAAAAATGGTTTTTGGAATAACTGGTGATTTGTGTCATCATTCTCGATAAATGTGAACTGTGCTCATTGAGTGTACTTTAACATGCCGCCTAAGACTGAAAAAATTTGTGCCTGGTGTAAAAATATTATTGACGCAAGAGCAACTCGATGCCCAGGTTGTAATTCTCCCTATCATAAGGAGTGTTCTTAATTAGTGGATAAAATGGAAAGTGGTTCCTTTGCAAAATGTTGCAAACCTCGTGTGTTGTCATCATCTGACCTCACGCAACATGGCTCCCCTGGATCAGCTCTTACTGCATCAGACGTGGCTAAAATTGTTAGTGATGGCAACGAGAAATTGAAAACTCAGCTAGCTGAATCATTTAAAAATGCATTGAATTCTATTGCTGAAACTTTAACATCTAAAATAGACAATGCATTGACTTCAATCAAGAACACAGATTTGAGAGTCAACGAGCTTACCACCAGAGTCAATAATATTGAAAATATCGTCAAAGACCAGAACAATAAAACTCTTTCTGTTCCTGAAATTCCCACTTTAATACGCTCCTGTTCTGCGGAGATAGCTGATAGAGACTCACGTAAGCAGAATCTTATTTTATTTGGACTTCCTGAGTCTGTTTCTTCCGTGGATGCAGAAAATAATAAAGATAATGATATTGATAATATTAAATCTGTCTTGACTGATTTCATTCCTCCACCTGTTATGGAATTAGTTAAATTTAAAAGGATTGGTTTTTCTGCTCAGGAGCGTCGCAAGCCGAGACCAGTGAATATTCATTGTGGCACTCAAGAGATGGCGAGGGAAATTCAAACGAATTTTATAAAATTAAAGAAAACCCCCAACCAACTAGAAAAAATGAAAAATATTTGGATTGCCGAAGATCGGACCAAACTGCAAAGGTTGGAGATAAGAGACCTGAGGAAGGAGATCAACGAACGTCGGAGGAAGGGAGAACACGGTCTCAAAATTGTATATCGTCAAGCGAATCCTGTAATCGTTGCGATGAAAAATCATCAAATGAGTCCAGTGAGTTCTCCAGAAGAGAGCGCTATGCTTCAGTCTCAGTAGGTGTATCTGTTCCTTCAGTTTCTTCCCACCATCATGGTTCAACTGGTGTCTCTATGTCTTCGTCATCTTATAATGCTTTCTCTACTTGCGATCTGAGTGATAGAAATGAAAGTGATAACTTGTCTCATTTAAATGTACATACTGCTCGACCTTCTGGAATTAATTTTTATTATCAAAATGTCAGGGGACTTCGAACTAAATTAAATTTATTACGTATTTTTTGCTCGTTATTTTTTTTTAATTTTATAATTTTGACGGAGACTTGGCTTAATGACACTATTAGAAATTCTGAATTGGGACTTTGTAATTTCGATATATTCAGGTGTGACAGAAATCAGTATACTAGTACCTATTCAAGGGGCGGGGGAGTTTTGATTGCTGCGAGTCAATTTTTGCACTGCTCACTAATAGAAACTGGAATTAAAAGTATCGAACATGTTATTGTTAAATTCCAATCTTCACGTGATACTGTCATAGTTGGTAATTTTTATATTCCTCCTAATGGTACATTAGATTGTTATATTGAGATATGTAAAGTATTTGAGGATATTTACTCCCAATTTCCGCTGGCTAAATTTATTATTATGGGTGATTTTAATTTACCGTATGCAGAGTGGAACACCCATGGTGTCGATCCTTGTTGTATGCCTAAGTCAAACGCATCAAGTTCACAACGGTTAATATTGGATATGTTTTCTGATGTTTTGGAATTTTTAAACTTAAGGCAAATTAATTTTTTCAAGAATTCGAGTGGAACAATTTTAGATCTTATATTTACTAATTCCTATGATTATGTTGTAAATTTGGCTTTGGATCATCTGTTGCCTGCTGACTCATATCATCCGCCCTTGCATTTGGAATACATTACTTTGAATAGTAACGGTTACTTTTCTAATAGTTCTCCCAACATTTTTTGCTATGACTTTGCTAATGCGAATTTGTCAGCAATAAATGACTTTCTTTTATCACTGGACTGGTTTTCGATATTAGATTCTGTTAATATTAATACTGCGGTTGAAATATTTTATCAATATATATACATGGCAATTGACTTGTTTGTTCCAATTAAAACTATTAACCGTTCGAATTACCCGCAATGGTTTAGCCCTGATCTTAAACGTTTAGTATTACTGAAAAAAATAGCGCACTCGACATACAAATTTACCAATGCGAGGGAGGATTATGAGTCATTTTCTACCCTGCGTTCTAAATGTAAGTCACTGTCTAGAAGATGTTATAATAATTATATTTCAAAAACTGAAAATGCTGTAGTCGAAAATCCTAAATATTTCTGGAAATATGTTAATGTTTTGCGCAAAGAGACTCGTATACCTGGCAATATGTTTCTTGATGATATTAATGCCACTGATAATGATAGTATTGCTGAATTGTTTTTGCTCTATTTTCAGTCTGTTTACAACTCCAGCTTTAATACTGGCAATTGTGCTGATACACCTGTTTTGAATGAAGTTGAACTGAATTCTATTGTAATAACGAAAAAAGTTATAGCGGAAAAAATTAGGCAACTCAAGGTCAACACACGTGCGGGTCCTGATGGTATTCCTCCATCTCTGATTAAATCTTGCTGTTCAGCGTTTTTGGAACCTTTAAATATCTTATTTAGTAAGTCAATTTCTGACTCTCAGTTTCCTACATTATGGAAAAAAGGGGTTATTATTCCCGTTTATAAAAATAATAATAAAAACGACGTAAAAAACTATCGCCCAATTACAATACTAAATGCTTTTTCTAAAATATTTGAAAGCATCATTTTTGATCAACTCTACAATTCAGTTTCTAATGTTATTATTAATGAACAGCATGGATTTATCAGAGGTAGATCTGTCAGTACAAATTTGAGCGTTTTTGTCAGTGATCTTACCTTGAGTTTGAAGTCAGCGATTCAAGTTGATGTTCTTTATACAGATTTTGCCAAAGCTTTTGACAAAGTAGATCACTGTCTTTTGATAAATAAACTTGGGTTACTGGGTATTAGTAGGAACATTGTTGATTGGTTCAAGAGCTACTTGACGGGTCGATATCAATGTGTATGTGTTCGCAATTCTTTTTCTAGAGATTTTATTGTGTCATCGGGGGTACCTCAAGGATCTAACCTGGGACCTCTTTTATTTATCTTGTTTATTAATGATGTCTCTTCTGTATTTAAGTTTTGTAAGTTTTTATTTTTTGCGGATGACCTAAAATTTTACTATAGTATAAAATCTTATGAAGACTGTTTAAAGCTTCAGAGTGATTTGGATCGGCTACAGAAATGGTGTACCATGAATCAACTTTTACTTAACATAAACAAATGTTGCTATGTATCCTTTTCTAGAAAAACCGTTACACTTCAATATGATTATGCTGTTGAAGGTGATTATCTCACTAGAGTATTTGAAGTTCGCGATTTGGGAGTTATTTTTGTACCTGATCTATCATTCAACCAACATATGTCCTATGTAGTCAACAAAGCTACTAGAGCTCTTGGATTTGTTAAGCGTAATGCTACTAACTTCAACAATGTGAGGACTTTAAGAGTATTGTACTTTGCGTTTGTAAGATCTATTTTGGAGTGTGCTTCTATTGTATGGATGCCTTATTATAGTGTACATATTTTGCGACTTGAGCGGGTGCAAAATAGATTTTTGAGATTTGCGGCACATCAGCTGAGTATCGACTTTGATTATTATACGCACGATTATAGAATATTGAGATCTGAATTGAACATACCGAAGATTGAAAATCGCCTATTATATTCTGACTTGCTATTTATGTTTAAAGTAATCAACGGTTTGGTTGAATGTCCTTCGGTTTTGTCGTGCATTGACTTCTCTGCTCCTATTAAATTGTTGAGATCTTATCAACCTTTTTATATACATCAACATAAAACTAACTTCAGCAGAAATTCTCTTTTTAGTAGGCTTAACAGGGAAGCCAATATATATCAGGATAGAGTGGAGTTTTTTGGAGTCTCATTGATAACATTTAAAAATATGTTAAGAAATATACTGCTTAACAATGCGGCTTAGTAGCAATTATAATTTAAGTAAATCTTTAATTGTATATTAATTTTATTTTTTTTTGTAAAGGGCTTTATGTGCCCGTATATGTTCTTAAATAAATAAATAAATAAAAATAGTCACAAATTAAAGGATAATTTATATTCATAAGTATAATTTACTTAAAAAGGACCAAAAAAGCAAAAAACTTACGAAAATAAATAGTTTTGTATTGTTTCGTTTACATTATGTTATATTTATCATAAGAGTAGAAAAATTGTTCAATATCCGTTTTTAAATTTTTTTAAAATTCTGTCAATTAAGGAAAATTGTATAAAAGAAACAAATCTAAAAATGTACATTTTTAGAAATTATGTTGTATTTCCCATTTGAAATTTAAATTCAATTAATTACAATTTTTTATTTAAGTATTGATTTGTGTCAATTAACTAATTTAATTAAATATTTTAATATTGTATTTCTCAAATTTTTACTATTAAATAACTCTCAAATATTTGTATCTGACATTTTGAATTTGTAATTCTGAAATATATCCTTCCAACATCAAAATCGTAATTAAAGACCTCAACAATACCACTCAATTATGCTTCAAAGTAATTCGTTACAATTATAATTTTTTCTATTCTTTTTATCCCGATAACAATTTTGTTTTATCTCAGTTATAGAATAATAATTTTTCAAAATTCTCCTAAAATCCTAAAATGTGACGAAATCACATGTGGGGCATTCCACGTGACATTTCCATTCAAAATTTTTTTCTGTTTGGAATAACAGTTTTTACGTTTTTCTCCGTTATTATTAGTAAACTAGCAAGATATTGCGCGCGCACATGCGCGCGTGAAGTTAGTAATGATGATTAATGATAGATTAAAGAGGATCCGGACAAACAATCGGAACAAAAGTCAGTCCAAATGAATAATTTTGATTTTTGATATAGAAGACACATAAGTTAATTTAATTTTTTTCAGGGGAAGTGTTGACACTTGCAGTTTTTACAAAATGAGCCGTTAAAAATTGCAATTTGAGGAAAATTTAAAGAAATAGACGTTGGGAACGATTATTCAATTTGAGTTTTAAAATAACCGAAATTGAATAATCGTTTACAACGTCAATTTTTTTTTAATTTTTATCAAATTGCAATTTTTAACGGCTCATTTTGTAAAAACTGCAAGTGTCAACACTTCCCCTGAAAAAAATTACATTAACTTATGTGACTTCTATATAAAAAATCAAAATTATTCATTTCGACTAACTTTTGTTCCGATTGTTTGTCCGATTCCTTCTTAATGTGGTAAAATGAAGTTTGAAATTTTTGTCAAAGACAATAGAAAAGTTTGATAATAAGAACGAAAGAAATACTGTGCAGTTTTGTAAAAAGAGAAAATATTTATAGGTGCCCAAACAGCACGTAATATTACATGAATATCACAGTGATATTGAGGTAATATTACAAATTTATTTTACATTAAATAAATTATTTAAAAATTTTTGGACTCAGTCGTGGTTCGAACACCGAAGGTTCGACACGGCGCAAATACGCCTTGTACCTCTTGGGCATCCAGCTCTTGGAATGTATTTCGGAAAGTATTTTTCATGTATTACCTGTAATTATCTTTGGTAAAATATAAGAACATTTTCTGAAATACATTCGAAGAGCTAGATGGTCGAGAGGTAGAAGGCGTATTTGCGCTGTCTCGAATCATGAGTGTTCAAACCCCGACTGAGCCGAAAGTTTTTAAAATAATTTATTTAATGTTAAATAAATTTGTAATATTACTTCAATATGATAGTAATATAATTGTAATATTACCTTAATATCACTGCAATATTACTTGTAAAATTACCTCAATATTATTGTAATATTACTTGTAATATAACCATGAGACGGACATTTTAATATCACGTTAATATCAATATAATATCACGTCAATATCACAGTAATATCACCCCGTAATATTACCAATATTACAACATGATATCACTGTGATATTCCTGTAATATTACGAGCAAGTTTTGTATTGATTTTACATTTAACATTTCTAACGAAGTATGTTTATTTAGATTTTTTATTTTACATTGATTCATCCAACATTTGCAAATAACCTGCATTTTGCATTTGCAAATCACCCCTAGACTCGATTTTTAAAAGTTCTTGAAATTTATATATATGATTGTAACTTAACATTTTTCCTGCAATAATAAGTTCTAAATCATTCTTATTAAAACTGAAAAATTGTTTATCTTTTCCAATATCCTCGAATATGTTTTGTATTCCCTTATGTTGTATAAGTTCAGTTAATTTTTTTTCATTGTCAACGTAAAAATCGCTATTAACATTTTGTTTATAACTCTTTGCAATTTTACTATTATCTGAAATAAGAGGGAAATGACATAAACAATTACTTAAAAACATTGTATGTAAATGTTCTCTCATTATTGCATGATTATATACTACACTTTCAGGTTTAACATTACAATATACAGAAGTTGCAAAAGCAATTGCATAAACACCACTATCCACATAATTGGGTTGTTTGTGAACAGTGGGAAAAACTACATTAGGTCTAAACGGATATAATCTAGCTAGATATTGACATTGATCATTATTTAAAAATTTATTATTCATGCTGTCATAAACAAAGAGAGTATTTGAATCATAGTAAGTACAAATCCAGTGACCTTTTTTTTTGAACCACTGAATAGGATTTGAATATGTGTCTTATCTTTTCGAATAGGTTTAACTTCATCCAACATTTGTAAATAACCCACATTTTGCATTTGAAAATGACCACCAGAATCGACTTCTAATAGTTCTTGAAATTTGTAAATGTGATTATCAGTAAGCATTTCTCCCCGAATAAGAATGTTTAGATCTTTTTTATCTAATATAAAGTATATTTTTTTATTTGTAGAATCCATTGTATTTTTTTTACCCAAACATATTATATTATAAATTATGAAACTTTTGAAACATTTTATGCACTTCATAAGATATCAGAATTTTGAAACAATTGCAACAAGTATAGTATAAATTTCTCTTCTCCAGTGGGACCTGAAAAAAAGAAAGTTACTTACATAAAAATTGATTTTATCTTTATGCTATTTAGAAAACCCTGCTTGATAAAGTAAATACGTTTTTTATAAACATGCTTTATTGTAATTTCAGTAATTTCAGGATACAAACATTTCATATATATAAAATAAAGGGACCCAAGATGAACACCCTTTCGATTTATTGCTCTAGAATCAAAACCGAATAAAATATTATATATTAAAAATTAATTTAATTTAATTTGTTTATTTATTAAGAAATAGCATTCCTAAATACTTCAATTTAATAGATTTACAGTAAAAAGTAATAAGATATCGAAAACTATCGATATATCAAATTCTTTAACGATAACATCACATTTTGTGTTGAAAAATAAAAAACTTTAATTGGTTCAAAAAATTATTGAGAAAAGTGTAAAATCGAAAATATGAAAATAAAGACATTGAGATTTTGGGCCTGTCCATCATAGGGTACATGACACAATTTTTTTATTCCCAGTAAAATTTTCTATACAAACACAAAATTAGTAAAATCATTTTAAAATATTATTATACGATAAATAAAGAATATTATAACGTTAATTATTCATTCTAAATCATAAATTTAAATAAATTTACCAAATTAAGAAAAACATATAAGAAAATTTTTTTTTCTTCGTCTATACAAACAACAAAAATGACAGAAATTACCCACAGAAATTACCAATCGAATCATTTGGTAATTTCAAGTAAACGCCCAGAATACCCTTACTCCTTGAAGGTAAAGAAAAGGTTAATAATCACCTCATTGTAATTTTGACAAAAGGCTAATAATGAGGTTATTGTAATTTCGACAAAAGGCTAATAATGATCTCATTGTTATTTGGACAAAAGGAGAACAATAGACTCATTGTAATGCAGACAAAAGGAGAACAATAGGAGAACAATGCCAAATCTCCGCCCATTTTGAAACGAAACTTTTCAGGTAAAGGGAAAAGGGACTCTGTCAATTTTGACAAAAGGCTAATAATGAGCTCATTGTTATTTGGACAAAAGGAGAACAATAGACCCATTGTAATGCAGACAAAAGGAGAACAATAGAACAACAATTCCTTGTTGTAAAAAGTTTAAATTATGAATTATAGAAATGAAACAACTTCAACATACAAATTCCTGTGTGTAACAGTTCTTTTGTTTTGTAACAGAAGGTTAAAATTTTAAAAAATGTAAAAGTAAACTATATAAATGCAAATATGATTAAAACGCTAAAGAGCACCACTTTTTGACTTACGAGAAAAAATTCTTTATTAATCAGCAACTGCATTGAAAGAAAAAAATCGAAAATCGAGACTTTCGGTTTTGAAAAAAGTCAATTTTTAGGCGGAAATTCAATTTTTCATGTATTTTTGTTGAAAAATTCATTATTTTTTACTACATGTCTAAAAAATCTAAGAAAAATTGAACAAACTTTATGTAGGGCATTATTTTCAATTTACTAATAATAACGGAGAAAAATGAAGGTTAAAAATGCTCTATTTCAAAAAACGTTAAATTTAAAAAATTCATAACTTCTGCAATTTTCATTCAATAAAAAAATAAAAAAATACGTGTTTCCTTATTTTTCATAGACAATCAAAAAAAAATTATTCCAAGCAAAAAAAATTTTGAATGAAAATGTCACGTGGAATGCCCCATGTAATACTTATTTGTAGAAAGTTTAAAATCAATCAATCAAAAAATGTATAGTTAGAAAATTGTTTGATTTTTTTAATTTTTCGAAAAAATAGTATTTCTCCCGTTGTTATTAATATTTTTCATTTTTGTAAATTTATAAACCCAATTTAAGTCAAGACCTAACACTCTGTCAAATGTAGTTTCAAACAAACAAAAAATTTTAAAAATTAAAATTTTTGATTTTTTGAATTTTGTAGAAATTTAAAATTCAAATTTGGAATTTATTTTTCCATTTTATTTTTAATGTTGAAATATGTAATAATTTAATTATTTTTGTCAAAAAAAAAAAAAGGTAAGTACTAAGAGTGTTGGTGTGATCTGTCAAAACATGATAAATATGTGACACGAACTGAAGAAAGGGACCTTTAGAGGCAAAAAATCGATTTTCGGTTTATGTTTGATTTAACTTCAATAAAAGTTCCTTTTTCATTATTTGAAGTCAGAAAATGTTTTTATTAATTA
Organism: Ganaspis brasiliensis; assembly: GCA_037103525.1. Lineage (NCBI taxonomy): Eukaryota > Metazoa > Arthropoda > Insecta > Hymenoptera > Figitidae > Ganaspis > Ganaspis brasiliensis. The sequence continues at coordinate 1,021,528 of JAZKLR010000135.1, read as the reverse complement.
TTTTTCAACTTATGATAATTCAAACATCAACGATTTGTACAGAGCACTATGTGCGCTCGTCTTTTCTTTCGCTCTCCTGTAAAATTACCGATTTGCCTCTAAGGTCACATATCATAATTCTTTATTTTTCGATTTTTTTGAAAAAGTGCCATAATTTCCGTTTCAAAAAATATTTTTTAATTGGGTTTGGCTAGAAATTATTATTTAATTGCTAATCCTTTATCAATTATTGTCGAAATAAAAAGATATAGGTACAGAGAGTTTAAGAGTGTTACGTAAAAAAATGAAAAATATTAAATTTTTTGATTTTTTGATTTTTTTGAAAAAATGTTATAACTTCCGTTAAAATTAATATTTTTTAATGGGGTTTGGCTATAAATTTAAGTTACGCAAATACCTAACAGATTGCAAATTTTAACTTCATTCCGTGGAGTCGTTTTTGAGTGATGCCCGGACAAAATATCGCGGACATACATACATGCATACATACATACAAACATAATTTTTTTAAACAGCATTTTTGGAATTGTCACTACTTGAAACGAAAAAATAAACACAAATTTTAAGTTCTGTGCAATGTACAGACAAAACTCTGATTTTATTAATATAGATAGATTATGCAAATCTGTTTTAATTCCAACTTTAAAATAAAATGAAATTAATTTTAGTTGATAAAATTTTTATTTCACATTAGTTACAAATATTAGAAGTCATGTATATTAGATAATAATAAATTTAAGAATATTTTTAGATTGTTAAAGAAATTGTTCAATCTCCTTTTTTAAATATTTTTAAAGTTCTGTCAATTAAGGAACATTGTATAAAGAAACATATCTAAAAATGTACATGGTCGATTCTTGCGCAACTGCCCGATTTCAAGATAAGTTTTGGTAGAAAATTTTTTTTTATTCAATGTTTCTCTGCATTTATTTTTCTTATTAGGGTATAATATAATTATATTTTAAACGATTTTACTACAACTATATTTATACGAAAATAATATCAAATTTCCTAAAATTAGCTGCCATGTGGAGCTGAACCGCATCCTTTTATTGCAAATATATTGTACAAAATAAAAATTTCTTCTTGATATTTTGCTAAAACGAAAATAAATAATAATAAAATTAATAAATTATTTAATATTCTAACAGTATTTTAGATATTAGTACACATTTATAAAATTTTATAAAAGAACAGCAAATACAATATTTAATAATGAATATTTCGTTTTATTTGTTGGATAATTTGAAATCGAGATCGAGCAGTGTAATCCGGCACTGCTAAACTACTTTATAGAATAATATTTTAAAATAACCACCACAGATAAAACAGTTTATCTGAACCCCATACGTCTTTTAAAACTTTAGCTGTGGAACACCGTGTAGTACACATCATTTTTAAACAAAATTTTGAAAATTTAAGAAAATAGTACTCTTTGAAAGTGAAAAAAATTTTTTGTTCAATTTGTTAATTAAATATTTAATAAACAAAGTTTTCTTTTAAAATTTCGAAAAGAAGATCTGATGACAAATTTATCTACCTTTAATTTAAAAAAAAAATTTAGACAAAATTATTTAAATATGGTTAATTATTTAATGATTAATTATTTATTATTTTATAAACAATAAAGGGGTTTTTAAAAACTAAACTTTGAAACCTTAAATAATTGCAAATTTGTCAAACTAGAATCAAAACAATTTTTAGAACATTGCCGAAAACGACTTAAATGTAACTTTTTATTTATTTGTTAATAACAAAATCAAAAAAAAAATTTAAATAAACACTGTTGCCTAAAACTATTTTTTCATATTTGCTTAAGTAGTAGAAATCATTTTTAAACAAAATTTTGTAAATTTAAGAAAAAAGTACTTTTTAAAAGTGGAAAAATTTTTGTGTTTAATTTGTTAATTGAATATTCAATAATTAAAATTTTTCTTTTAAAATTCCGAGAAGAATATTCGATGTCAAATTTATCTACCTTTAATTTAAAAAAAAAATTTAGACAAAATTATTTAAATATGGTTAATTATTTTATAATTAATTATTAATTATTTTATAAACAATAATTGGATTTTTAAAACTAAACTTTAAAACTTTAAATAATTGCAATTTTGTCAAACTAGGATTAAAACAATTTTATAAACATTGCCGAAAACGACATAAATGTAACTTTTTATTTATTTGTTAATTAAAAAATCAAAAAAAATTTTCAATTAAACACTGTTGCTTAAAATTATTTTTTAATAGTTATTTAAGTGGTACAAATCATTTTTAAACAAAATTTAAAAAAATAGTACTCTTGGAATGTGGAAAAAATTTTTTTGTTCAATTTGTTAATTAAATATTCAATAATCAAAATTTTTCTTTTAAAATTCCGGGAAGACGATTGTATGTCAAATTTATCTATTTGTTTACTACAAAATTGTAGAAGTAGAGAAAATTTTAATTAAGAAAATTAGCACAATAGAGAATTTGGTAAACTGGTAAATGGAGACATTGCAGATTTTATTATTGGGAAATTAGCAATTATTAGAAATTAGTAAAATATTAAATTGGACAATTGAAAAATAAAGAAAATTGAAGTGGAATAGAATTGCGCGCGCGTAGCGCGCTTTTGGAGTTTTAGTTAGCTTAGAAATATATATATATATATAATTATATATGTAATTGGTTTTTGCACTTTTTTTAAAAATAAATGTTTATTTTGAAGGTTAATGACAAGCTTTTTATAAACTTGAAGTTGGTTTGCGACTTGCGATAAAAACCAAAGTCAAAACAAATCGATTTTTTTTAAATGACAGTTCAAAATCGGTTTTAAATGTGTTTTAAATATATTTATTTAAATTAAAGTTTTTAAATTTTCTGTGCAGTTTGGTAAAGCAAACATCTTTTTTAAATTTATATTACGACATTAATAATAATTCAGACTGTGCTTTTATTGATATATTTATACAAAATATAAACCTAAACATAAAAATTTTAAAAAAAGATGATCGAATTCATATTTCATTTTTAAAAATAATGAATATTAAAAAAAAAAATAAAGAATTATTTTGAAAAAGATATTTGTTTTATAAATCTGTACAGAAAAATTTAAACATTCAATTTAAATAAATCGATTTTGAAATTTCATTTAACAAATATCCATTCATTTTTACTTTGATTTTTATCCCAAGTCGCAAACCAACTTCAAGTTTAAAAAATACTTGACATTATTCTTCAAAATAAACATTTACTTTGAATGAATTTATTAAAAAAAATAGTGCAAGCTTTCAAAATCCCGATAAAATGAAGATTTCTCAACATTTATGGTGAAACTTTTTATATTTCTAACAAGTAACACTAGGGAAGTGCCATACGCCGATTTCTCTGTAACTTGGTGTATAAGCAGTTTTTTAAATACTATTTGACCCGTATATTTTTGTTTTTTCCCAAAAGCTGTTTTAAGGGTGTAACTCTCCCTGAAAACTTTGTTATTGTGTGTTAAATAGTTTTCTCACAATGAAAACAAACATCACAACAAATTTTTAAGGGTGAGTTACACCCTTAAAACAGCTTTTGGGGAAAAACAAAAATATACGGGTCAAATAGTATTTAAAAAACTGCTTATACACCAAGTTACAGAGAAATCGGCGTATGGCACTTCCCTAGTGTTACTTGTAAGCTAATTATCAAAAAAGTATTCAGATAATATTAAAGTGTGATAAAAGTACTTATTATTTGAATAATTTCGATATGCTGAAATTAAATTACTTTGCCGAAAAATATTGTTCAATATGATCGATTTTTGATATGTCACATACAAACTTAAATACCATATTTTACATATTTATTAATATTATTAAATACTTTAATTAAGTGCAAAACATAAATTTATCTTTTGAAAATAAATATCAATTGGATATTTATCTTCTTACAAGTAATTACTAATATTGTATATTATTTTATTATATGCAGAGCACGCTTATTATTAATCTCCGAGAGAGGAGAAGCAAGACAGCTACAACCGCTGCGAGTAGCACACAGTGGGCGTGGTTTCTAGCTTCTCCTCAATTCTTTGTCCGCAGAGGCGCAGTAGAAGGGGCACGACTTGTCGGGTCGGGCCAGTGAAAAGAGCACCACAAGAATAAGGTCCGTATTCGACGCATCTGCGAGAGCCAAGGATAAGCCATCATTAAATCAGTGTCTGGAAACAGGACCTAATCTTATTGAACTCATTCCAAAATTGTTTATGCGGTTCAGGAAAAAGAAAATTGGAATAATCTCTGATGTAAAAAGAGCTTTTTTTGATAATAAGCATACGTCCGGAAGATCGTGATTTTCTTCGTTTTTTGTGGTGTGATCCTGGAGATACGACGAAGCAGCATGTTTATAGACACTCGAAAGTCGTCTTCGAAGTATCAAGCAAACCTTTCTTGCTGGGTGCAGTGATAGATATACACCTCGAAGAAGCTACGAAAATGGAACAGGATGAGGAAAGAAAACAGATCATCAGGAAATTGTTAGGCTCTTTATATGTAGACAATTGTGTTGCAAGTGTGGATACTGAGAGAGACAGAAGTTTATTCCAGGAAGTGGCCACTGATGTCATGTCACGAGCCAAGTTTGAGTTGAGAGGGTGGAAGTATAGTAAGGAATCCGAAAGAAGTAACGAAACAGCTGTTCTTGGATTAATATGGGAGAAGGTCGACGATACGTTAAGATTGAATCATGCTACCTTCGAAGCAACTCTACCCCCCCCCCCCTCCCCCGAATAACCAAACGAGTGATCTTATCGATGAGTCACAAAGTGTTCGATCCTATAGAATTAGCTGCTCCAGTCTTGTTGCGTCCAAAACTATTAATGCAAGAAGTTTGTATGAGACAACTTGATTAGGACGAGATTGTCGACTCTGAAATGGAAAAATCGTTCAAGGAGTGGTATAATGATCACTTACCATGTCTTTGTGGATGCAAGTCAATCGGCCTACGCTGGTGTGATATTTGTTCGGACGAAGACTTTCCACGGAGTGGAGATCAATCTGGTGGAAGCAAAGGCGACAGTGGCTCCTTCTAAAAAACCTACTATACCCAGATTGGAATTACTAGCTGCCACGATGGGTGTTCGTTTAATGGAGATTGTATCAGCGGTGTTGGATATCGATAAAACAAAACTGTATTACTTGAGTTATTCATCCACGGTGTTGACATGGATAAAGTGCGCGAGCCAATGGACCACCTTCGTGTGGAATAGAGTTCAAGAGATAAGAGAAAAGAGCGATATTCAGCAGTGGAAACATGTTCCCGGAGAGAAAAATCCTGCAGATCAGTGGCCGTGTTCGAAATATTCCACGGATGAACGTTTGATCAATGGAGAGTTGAAAAAAAGTGCTATCGTAAAAAATTCCGTGAGTGATCCATCAAGAATCTCATCTTATATCAGGATTGTTCGAATGGTGAGCTGGATGTTAAGATTTATAAATAATTCACAAAAACAATCTTCTCGTCATTTTGGAGAATTGACGAGTTCGGAAATATTGGCTGCAGAGATCTGTCTTCTGAAGATCGTTCAAGGAGAAATGTTCAATGGTGATTTGGATGGGGAAAGAACAACTTTAAATCCTTTCACAGATGGATCCGGTATTATTCGTTCCAAAACACTGATCTCAAATCGACAAGATAATGAGGATTTTAGATATCCCGTGATATTGGATTCACGTCATCCATTAGTCACTAGATTAATCGAGTACCAACATAAATCATTAAGTCATGCTGGCCTACAGATTACCTTGAATAATCTTTGAGAGCATTTTTGTGTTCTGAGAGGAAGAAGAGCTGTTCGATCAGTGATTGCAAAGTGTGTGACATGCAGAAGACATGAAGGATGCTAGAGTGTTCGAAGTGGTGGCGGTCGACTATGCTGACCCAGTCTATTTGAAAGATAGGAGAAAAGCATGGATCGCTCTTTTTACCTGTGCAGTTTATCGTGCCTTACATTTGAAACTGGTATCGACCTTATCAACGGAAGGTTTCATTGATGCATTAAGAAGATTTATAGCTCGACGTGGTCGACCTTGTATAATTTATAGTGATCATGGTACTAATTTTGAGGGTACTAATAACTCAATTCAAAAGGTGGACTGGGAAAAAATTTTCAAATATAGTGCTGTTCAAGGGATGCAGTGGAAGTTTAATCCCCCTTCTGCTCCATAGTGGGGTGGATGGTGGGAGAGGATGGTGCGAATGGTCAAGGATTTATTGAAAAGGGTATTAAAAAAAGCGTGCCTTTCTTATGAGGAGATGAACACTACACTTTGTGATTGTGAAGCAGTTGTCAATTCTCGCCCAATTAGGTATCTTTCTGATAACATTTCGCAACCGAGACCATTAACTTCAGCTATGTTTCTTCAAGAAAATGCAGAAAACGAAGTTCCAGACTTCGACCAGATCGAGTGGACGGATTTAAAGAGAAGATTTTATTATCGACAAGAGATCCGGGACAGCCTGCGGAAACGTTTTCGAACAGAATACCTTGGTCAGCTGTCAAGAAGATGTAAACACAAGAACAGTGACCGTGTCTTGAAGGTGGGCAAAATTGTGTTGATAGGAAGTGATAACGACAAGCGATTTAATTGGTCTTTGGCACGTGTCTTGGTGTTGTAAAAGGGAAAGACGGTGTTGTGCGCGTTGTAAATTAAATATTTAATTTTGATTAAGCTTATTAACAGGAAACAATGTATATGTAATTAATTAATGAGTCAAGGTTTTGACAGCAGAGGTATTTTACATGTAAAATATATATAAGATACTGAATTATTATAGAAGGTTTATTAACGAAAAAAAAGAAAAAAAAATTTTTAATTAGAAATATGAAGTGTGCGTATTTAATTGATTTTATTCATTGAGAGTTTATTGATAAACAAAATTAAATTTTAAAATGTGTGCGTATGTAATTTGAATAATTTGAATCTTGTTTAAAATGTGTTTGAATTCCCACATTTTAAAGGTGGGAGGATGTAGAATATTGAAGGAGAATATAATTGTATAGATCTCTTTATTTTACTCTCCCCGCACATATCGCAGGGTTCAAGGATTTAATTACATATATCTTAATCTAACTTAACCTATTACAACGACGTTTCTTTGAACACCTTATCTACATCTTTAACTACTCACTAAATTTACTAATATTAAACGCCCAGTGTCATGGTTTCCGTTTCCTGTTCCCTCTAGCCTTTTTGGCTTCTTCTGTATATTTAAACTTTTACATGACTTTCTTGGTCTCCTTTCCGACACCCCACGACTGAGCCGTCAAATCCCGCAAAAACAAAAACGACGACTAACCCCGTATTCTAGCTAGCCCTACTTCCCCTACTTCCCCTCAACTCCTCTAGCCTTCTCATCCATCCTTCTCCTTGTCCGTTTTCATTCAAAATCCATCTAACACTTTCATCCACTTCTTTTTCCTCTTCCTCCTCTTTGCTACACCTATCCAACACATGAGCCCACTCTTCCAATTCATACCCACACACCCTACACAACCTCTCCTCTTCACTCTTCCAATACTTACATTAGTTCATACCCTTTCCTATTCTAAATCTCACTACTCTGCTCCATTTACTCGCTTTATTCATTCTTTTCAAGTACTGCGGTATTCCTTCCTCTCTCACCATTACATACCACCTATTATATTTCGAATCTCTTATCTTTTACTACCTCTCCTTCTTATCTTTTCTTCTCCATACTACCTCCACCCCCTTGTTTTTCCACTTAGACCCTTTTTTCACCTCCTTCCTCACTTCTCTTCTATCCTTCTCCCACCTCGACATCTCCCTCTCCAATCTCTCTTCCCTACCACTAATTAAACTCAAGCACAATCTCGCCCAACTGCTCCCTCCTCCTTGCTTCAGTTTTTCCTCATACTTCCACGCTCTCTTTCTTTGTCTCACCACAATCTTCTCTCTCTCCAGTTTATCCCTCAACATATATCCTAGACAGTTTCCAGACACACTTATTGTCCATCTCAAAAAACGCTCATGCATACCTTCCACTTTTTTCATTTCTTTCCACCCCCACACCTCCACCCCATAACTCAGTACCGACCACACTAACACGTCAAACAGCCATACCTTTCTCCTCCAATCATCTCTAGATCTCCTTTTCCCTATTCCCCACACTTGTTCCATCATTCTACTCGCTCTTTCCACTCTTCTTTTCACATTTAACCCTTGCCCTCCATTATAACAAAACCAGAAACCCAGATAACAGAATTCTTGCACTTCTCTTCCTCTGTTTCTTCTGCTAACAGCACTATATCGTCTGCATATGCCATCGCATATAATTTTTTCACTCTTATAACTACACCTCCTTTGCCTTTTTTCCTTAATCTCTCCTCTAGATCCGCCATCAAGAGACTAAATAGCAACGGACTCAATGGGCAGCCTTGCATTAACCCTCTTCCTACCCAAAATTCCTCCCCCAGTTTCTCTCCTACTCTTACCCTCGATTTCCCATCCCTATATAACTCCTTTAACCTTTCAATTAATCCCTCCTCTATCCCCCTGTCCCTTAACACCTTCCACAAAATCCCTCTATTCATTGAAGGGAAGGCCGCCTTAAAATCGACGAATAGAGCTACTAATTTGCCTTTTTTCCTTCCTAAATTTCTGTTCACTAAATAGTTCAGTATTCCTTTCCTAAACCCAGTTTGGTTATCTGGGATTCCTCGTGTCCTTTCTACCTCCTTTTCTAATCTTTCTTTCATTACCTCCGCATACACTTTATACCCTACTGACATCAATGTTATGCCCCTATACTCCTCCACCTTTTTCCCTTCCCCCTTTTTCACTAACGGTACGATCAATTCTGTTTTCCAGTCCTCTGGCCAGCCCTCTGCTCCCCATACCCTTGTAAAGATAAACACGTTATTGAAATTGGACTTAAATATATCAATCATGGACGGCTATTTTGTTGTTTTATTTTAGTTTAATTAAACCTATGCGGAAATCATTTGAGTTGTAAAAGTGCACGCACACTTAAACAAACACACACACACATAAATCTGTATATTCTTTTAAGAATGAAAATTTACGCTTTATAGATGAAAATGAGTCGATTTAGACTATTTTTAGAAAAGCGAAAACTGAACGATCCAATGTTTCCTCTATGAGGAAGCAAAATTATTGAAATATACAATACTAATAAAAATACCATAACATAAAAAAATTAAAAAAATTAAAAAAACAAATAACATATGTTTGTAATGAAAATTCAGCGCGCTTGAGCGCGCGCGTTCAGTCTCGTAAATATAAAAAATAACTATTTTGCTTTAATAACACAGTCAAACAAATAAAAATTTTGTCGGAGAAACTACACTAGTCTATTCCTACGTATTTTTCTTTGCAGAATCCGAATCCAAAGTGCGAATAACCAGAGTGACTCCAATTTTTTTGAAAATCTTAAAAATCTGCTGTCAAACATGCATAAATCGCTTTTTTTGAGATTATTTTAAAAATGTTAGCTAATCTGATGCTTTTATCTTCCGATTCGGATTAGCAGAGAAAAATACGTAGGAATACACTAACATATTGTCCAGGACAAAAGAACATTTCTTGGGTTTTTCTTTTTTTTTACTCAAAAATTTTTGAGTAATTTTTTGAGATTTTCAAAAAATAACAGCTAGTCTGATTATTCTGATTTTGGATTCAAATTTAGTGGAGAAAAATACGTAGGAATAAATGAGCGTAGTGTTCCAGACAAAATATCGGGCACGTACGAGTTACACTCGTACTAAAACCGAGGGTTCCGAACAAGTTACCCCCCCCCCCCTTATCGGACCAACTATTTGACGTAGAGAGATACTTGGTGCACAATGTACTATTATGGTGCAGATTATAGGAAAATTATAGAGAAAGGGCTGGTCATAGCCCTGTCAAAGTAATAATACTAGATTTAGGCCAATATGCATAAAAAATGCTAAAAAATCTTTTTATTTTCTTAAGAATTAACCCCTAGATTAATGTTCTCTATAATTTCCCTGTAATCTACACGTCAAAACACATTTGTGTACCAAATTTGAACTCTCTAAGTCAAATAATTTGGAAGTTAAAGAGGGGGGGAAACGGTTATATGTTAGCATTTTTTTTAAATCGTGGTTTTCTGTTCGATAACGCTATGCTAACAGCCCGCAACAAAGTTTTCTATAATTTTTCTGTAATCTATACGTCAAACTACATATGTGTCGATTCGATTCAGGGTGAAAGGGACCTTAGCTGCAAAACATTCGATTTTTAATTTTTATTATGAATCGATAGAATTTGAGTTGCTCTTTCATATACAGTAATCAAAACTTGTTTATGTCTATTAGTTTTTTTGTTATTCGCTATGAAACATAGGCATAACCTAATAATAACATAGGCAGGCGCAAGTTCAAACTCCCATCCTGTAAAATTCAAAACATTTGATTTTTAATTGTTATTATAAATCGATAAAATTTGAGTTGCTTTTTCACATACATAAATCAAAACTTGTTTATGTATATTAGTTTTTGTGTTATTAGAGGTGAAACATAGGTATAACCTAACAGTAACATAGGGAGGCTCAACTTCAAACGCCCGTACGCGTAAAACTCAGTTCTGCAGTTAAGGTCCCTTTCACCCTGAATCGACACATATGTGTACCAAATTTCAACACTCTAAGTACAATAGTTTGGCAGATATGGAGGTGGCATTATACACTTTCAATGCATTTTTGCTTTAAAAAATGACCGTATCCCCCCCCCCTTATCTTCCAAACTATTTGACTTAAGATGCTGAAATTTGGTACACGTATGTAGATTTACGTGTAGATTACAGGAAAATTATAGAGAAAGTGATGATTATAGCGCTGTCAAAGTTATAACACTAAGTTATGGCCCATATGTTAAAAAAATGCTCAAAAATATTTTTATTTCCTTGACAACGCTATGTTCAACACATACAATCATGTTCTCTATAATTTTCCTGTAATCTATACGCTAAAATACATTTGTGTACCACATTTGAACTCTCTAAGTCCATTAGCTTGGAAGTTGAAGGGGGGGATACGGTCATTTAGCATTGTTTAAAAAAAATCGTTTTTTTTTTTTGCTCGAAAGCGCTATGATAACATTCTGCAACAAGGTTTTCTATAGTTTTTCTGTAATCTACACGTCAAAATATTTAAGTGTACCAAATTTCAGCACTCTAAGTTTAATATTTTGGCAGATAGAGGGCATGAATGGTACAAATTAAACGCATTTTTTCTAAAAAATGACCGTATTCCCCTCTTATTTGCCAAAATATGTGACTTAGAGAGTTTAAATTTAGTACACAAATGTATTGTCATGTGTAGATTACAAAAAAAATATAGAGATCGTGATGGTGATAGCGCTGTAAAAGGAATGGCAAGAGTTTTCAGCCAAAAATATCAAAATTTCTCAAAAATCTTGTTATTTTTATGACAACGCTATGATCAAATCTAGAATCATGTTCTCTATAATTTTCCTTACATCTACACGTGAAAATACATATGTGGGCCAAATATGAACTTTCGAAGGCAAATAGTTTGACGGCTAGGGGGGTGGATACGATTTTCGACAAAGTCTTTCCAATAGGGTTCCGTGCGTACAGTTGTGGTGTACGGAACCCTAAAAAGAAAAAATTGTTTTGGTTTTTATTTGTGTTTTTAAATTTTGTTGTTGAGATTATCTCAAAAACTAGAATTGAACTAAGAATTTGGACTTCTGATTCAGATTCAGCGATGAAAAATACATAGGAATACACTAGTGTAGTTTCTGAGACAAATTTTTTTTGTGTGGCTGTGTAATTTTTTAAAATTATATAAAATTCTCTAACGTAACAATATGAACAGTGATTTTTTTTAATTGAATATCAAATTTTTAGTATTTTGTTCTCTATAAGCAGTGTAACAAAATGTTATAAAAAACTATAATGCATTGAGAAGACTGTCGGACTGCTTAAATATGGGCCTAACGTAAAATTGGAATTTTGTTCAGCATGCTTAAGTTATAGGCAAAATATTTTTGGATTTTGAAAGGGAAACAAATTTAACTCGATGATATTTCTCAACAAGTCGTCCAAGTCGAAGTGACCTTGGGTCGCCCACATTTTCTCCACAACTCTATTGTCAGAACATCCATTCGACCGAATTTTATTTATCCAAAATTGCATTTATCAGAAATCTCATTTATCCAAAAAAGCATTTATCAGAAATCTAATTTCTCCGAAAATGCATTCACCAGAAATTTCGTTTGTCCAGAAGGTAAATTGTCAAAAATCTAATTTATCCAAAATAGCATTTAATAGAAATCTCGTTCTTAAAAAAATTAAATTATTACGAATTTCATTTATCAAAAATTGTATTTATCAGAAATCTCATTAGTCCGAAATTACATTCGTCAGAAACCAAATTTATTAGACAAAGCATTTAACAGAAAGTCCATCTGTCCAAAATAGCATTTATAAGAAATCTAGTTTTCCAAACATTCTAATTATCAAAAAACCTATTTATACAAAAGTGCATTATACAGAAATCTCATTTGCTCGAAATATTATTTATTAGAAATTTCATTTGTCAAAAATGTCAATTATCAGTAATTTTACTTATCGAAAATTGCATTTATAAGAAATCTCATTTCTCAGAAATTGCAATTATCAGAAATCTCATTTGTCAAGAATGTCAATTATTAGTAATCTTATTTATCAAAAATTGCATTTATTAGAAATCTTATTTCTCAGAAATTGCAATTATCAGAAATCTCAGTTGTCCGATATTGCATTTATCAGAAATCTCATTGATCCAAAATATTATTTTTCAGAAATCTCTTTTGTCAAAAATTTTAATTATCAGTCATCTTATTTGTCAAAAATTGCATTTATCAGAAATCACATTTCTCAAAAATTGTTATTATCAGAAGTCTCATTTGTTTGATACTGCATTTATCAGAAATCTCTTTTGTCAAAAAACCCAACAATCAAAAACCTCATTTATCCAAATTTTAATTTGCCATTGTCATTTGGTTTGTCAAAAATCTAATTTATCAAAAATTGAATTTATCAGACTTCTTAGTTGTCCGAGATTGCATTTAACAGCAATCTTATTTGTCATAATTTCCAATTATTAAAAATCTAATTTTTTGTAAGCGATTTCTCTATCATAAAGGTGTTGGCGAACGCTTTCTGAAAACTTATCCAATTCTTTATTTCGTCGAGATTGTCTATGTAACAATTTCTAGCGGCTCTTTCTAAGTGACTGCGGGTAGTCTCAAAAGCAACTGCCTCTGTCCAACGATGCAACGTTGTTGTTGATTCCAATTGCTTTATCCAGGCTTTCGCTGCAGCAGGTCCTGACAACCCATAAAATTTAAGACATATTATGAGAGAGATCTGGTAGTACGTTATAATGATGAGTAGCTAACGTCTGGTTTGCATTAGCTTTTTTCACCAAAGCAGCATTTTGCTTTAATAAATTGGTTATGGCTGTCAACAGTTGAGCCATATCAGAATGAAGTGGTGCTGACGGTGGACCCTGTCGATAGAAAATACCTGAAAAATAACTGGTTAAAATGACTAAGTGTTTTCAGGTACTTTTGAGGTACTATTTGAATGATTTCGTACCTAGAAAATACCGAACATTTTAGGTCTTTATTAGGGTTACTTTATGGCCGTTGAAACCCTGAAGAATTTTATTATGCTTTTACCCTCATAAAATGAAAGGTTCTTTTACAATTATTTTTTAAATTTTAAATTATTTATATTATTTATTTTAATTTTATACTCGTTTTTCAATAAATTAGTTCTTTACATGTTTGTATGAAAAAGATATATTCTTCTGAAATAAAATTCAAAAATGATATTAGTTTTTTGATATCTTCTACTGTTTACGAGTTACGCTACTATTCATTTAATTGTAAGGCTTTTACCAAAAATTTTATATCGACGTAATTGTTAGAATTTACAGATTCTAAATTTCAAAAAACCAAAGTTCTAACTTAAATATTAAAACAATTTTATTTAATAAGAAATAAATTCTTTTACCAGTATATTTGTTAAATTTCTGAAATCGAAAAAAGGACAAAAGAGGTCGTGAAGCTATGAAACATCTGAAAAGGATTAAAAATAAGAAATAAAAATTTTTCCAATTTTGTAATTAGAATTTTATAAACTGAGAATTTGCATTCTACGTGTTTTAACGATTTTAGGTATCTAAATTTTTCCTTAAAAATTTTGTTTTTAATGAAAAATATCAATATTTATAATAATTGACTGTCGTTTAATTTGATTGATTTTAAGAAAATTTTTAGATATTTATAATCGTCAAAAACAAAAGATTTATAATTTTTATGGTTCCAATTTAAAATTTGCAAATTGCAAAATTTTTGAGTCATAAAACTTTTGGGTTACAGAAACCATAAAAGAAAAAATATACCTATAGGCATCTTTATTTCAGTTCAACGTAGATTTATGATCCTATTGAAACTAAAATAAGTAATCGCGACATTTAAAAGGACTACCTAAGCTAAGCAAAAAATGGTACCTGGTATTGTAAGAGTAAATATTACTGAAGAATACCGAATCAGTCATTTTTGAGGTATCTTTGAGGTATTTTCTATCGACAGGGGAGGCGTTGGAGGTACTCTAGGTGCTTGAAAAATGATTCCATCTGGAAGTCGAGCAATTCCATTCGGATAAATGATTGTACCATTTTTCATTCGTACACTTCCGTCTTCGAGACGAATTACTCTTTCCGGCAATGTGCCTGTCGATGTAAACAGTGAATTAACAGGTGTTTTTCCGTTAGACAATAATCCTTGTATTTACACTAACCACTAAGATTCGCACATGCGCTGTTCATTCACTAGAAATCACGTCTAGACCTGTCCCGGTAAAAAGAGGTTGATTAAAGCGCATAAATTGGCATTTAAAAAAACAGTCATTTGAATGCTGACAGATGCCTACTAATTCCGTTTTTGTTCTCAATGCCATTTAACGCGTTTTCTTGATTGATATTTGTTTCATTTTAATCATTTTGAATGCTCACAAATTTTATGAAAAAAATTGAATGCGTTTCTTTACCGTCAAGCGAAACATTACGAATTAGATCCAAATGCCATTAAATGCTTTCTTATAATGTATCAAATTAAATGCCATTCAATGCCTTCAAGAAAACAATTTTGAACGCAGTCAATGCCTCAAGAAATTTAATGCCGTTCTATGCCTATGTCAGCAGATTAAAAAGACGCCATTCTGCTATCGTTAACTTGTTCATTCTTTGCAGCGCGTCGTCGTGGCATCTTTCTATTTTGCGTTGTTCGATCTATTTTAACTAAATCGCGTTATTGAAGTGAAAAACAAAGTGATTTTGTGTCTAATACTATTAGTTTACCTAAACAAAGTGAAGGAGTGAACGCAAACATAAGTTTTAAAGTCATTTTGTCATTTTTTGTTGCATGCAAGACAAAATACGAAAATGACGTTAAGTGTTAAATTTAGTGCTTATATTCTATTCTTTTTTGGTCTACTATTTAGCTGAAGTTAACCTATTAACATATTTGAACTTAAAAAGTAAAATATTGATAAAGACAATAATCGGAGTAAAACATAACAATCACATGTTCAATTTTCCCTTGCAATATGGCTACTGATTTGTTTTTAAGCATTTGAAGGCATTCATACAAAAACGGAATCAAAGCGCATTGAAACGTTTTAATGCCTTTTAATCAACCTCTTTTTACCGGGGTACCAACCGTTTCGCCGCCATCTTGGCGTTTTACACTGAGCACAAAGATATTTTTGTATTTCTTTTATTAAATTTCTTGTCCTAAACCAATTTAGGTTGTACTAGTTTTCAGCAATGTCGTCGATATATTTTTTCTACTTGGGCACTTATCACTATTTCTTACTCTTCACAAGTTTATTCACAGAATCTCAGAAGCAGATGTTCCTCTAGATTCACAGATTTTTAACACAAATCACTAAAATTTATTTACTATGCACTAATTACTTGATTCATCCCACTTCTGAGGTGTTATCACAGGTGGCTTGAAGGAAAAAAAAGTTTACCTACTATGCCCCTTCAGCTCCTTGGTATCAAGTGATTCCTTAGCATCCCCTGAGTCGAGAAAAACTTGATCCAAAATCGTAGCTGTTCATTTGCGGGAGAATTGCCCTTTTTTAGGGTCAATTCGAAGATTTACCAAAAAATACACTTTCAAATTATCAAAACTGATAATATAATTATAGAATAATTATTAAAAAAATGTAAAAAAGAATTTTATATGTTCTTTTTGTTTTCTCGTTTTCTGCAAAAGATATTTACAACAACAAAAATCAAACTCAAGAAGTATTTTTATGATTTATAATCAATATAATATAAGATGTTCAGGAAAGAAATATTTATTTAACACAATGAAATATTTAATGTATTATGTTGTTACCGTTAATAGTTATGGTCACATAATTGTTTAAATGTGCTTAGATGAAAAGTCCACTACAGATTCCTTCAATTTTACAGAATAATTGGAGTCTCTAATATTGTATATCTTTCTTCGGTTCCAAAACTTCAAAAACTCGCGATGGATGGACTCTCCAGCTTGCTCCGACCAAATGTTGAATCCTTTCTCTCGTTCCAAAAACTCTAAGATTCCTCAAGATGGTTTAGGCAGACGTGGATCTTTAATGATTCACTGACATTCGTAGCTGCGAGAGATTTTTTAAAGTCAGTTATGTACATGTGCAAATTACCGCCAAGCCTCTTATTCGAGAAACAATCATGCACAATCTTATCGAGTGCTTTGAAAGCTGACACATATGGAATCAAGGCTAGCGAACCACTTGGAACATGACCGCATATTTTATTATTCATTAAAAAATCAGGTTCTTTTAACATCTTCCTACAGGCATTTCCTTCAAAAGATTCACCGTGATAACTTTTAGATATTAATTTTAGATGCTGTGGCCACATTAATGATTTCTCTTTTCCCAAAAGAGGCACTAGTCCTTTTCAAAAAATATGGTTAACGGTTCCTTGCAAAATATGCAATTCCGGCATTACGCATTTTTCAAGAACAGGCATGTGATCTTGTTCTTTAAACAATGGAGGGTTGACCGTGCTGTGGCTTGTTTTGGACATATTTTTATCACCCCCAAGAGATATAAATGTTTTATAATCGTGTCTCAAGTCGCCGTAAGTTTTCAACACAAGATCCTTTTCATCATTCTCCAGTTCAAATCGAGTTCTCAATTTCTCTAAAGATATGAAGCAATAAGGACAAGGGAAGGAAGCGCTTGCAGTTTGCTGTCCATTAATGATTAGAAGCAATTTAAAATCTGCGAAGAATTTAAATAGAATGTCATTGATCTTTATCAAGTTGAACAATTTTTTGACGTTTTCATAAGTTTCCTTAATCTGAGGCACAATACACAGCATGATTAGTTTATGTACGCTGGTTAGTTTATCAGTTTTCAATTTCTTTAGAGGAACATTGTCTGCAGCTATATCTGAATCAGAAGCATAACACTCTGGGAGAATAGTCATGCAGACTTTAAAAAAACCTTGGCCACCATCTGCCATTACTTTAATCACGTAGTTACCAACTAAATTCCTCCTCTGTATTACCTCTTCCAGTATTTCCTCTAAATTACACCATACAACAGGTCTTTTCTGCTGAATGTTACTTTTTTCAATTTCAAAGTCTAATACATCATACCTGTAATATAATATCTAATATGTAATAAAATAATATAATATACCCGTGAAGAAATTTTCTTCGGACCTGACTAGGGTCTAACAAGAATTCCGTCCCTCTGTTCCAGCCAGGGTCCCATGAAGTTTTTACGAGGCCTCGTGGGGCCTTGTAAAGACCTTACCAAGCCTTGGCTGGAAATAGATAATGTAGGGAAATTATTTCACGGGTAAAATCTAGTATGTAATATAATGTAAAATAATATCTGATATATCCTACCTGTAAAAATCTTTTAAAGCGTTAGCTCTTTCTGCAACTTGCTTAGAATAATGAGCGGGAATTGATTTTCGACCAGCATTTGCTCGAATAAAAGTAGCTAACTTTTTCATTTCTTGTCCCGAAAAACCTGAATGAATCTGGTAGGTATGTAAGCTTTCAGTTGGAATCACGATAGGTTCAGTTGGTTTTTTAGTATACAATGTTCTTTTCCGCCCCCTGGTACTCAAATTCAATGAATTAACATTATTCCCTGTTAATAATAATTCACTCTTTTCTTTCTGATGAATAAGCTCACTAAAAATCTGTTCTTTTTCCTTGTGAGGAACATCTTTAATTAAATTAAGTATATTTTCTACCCGATTTGTTTGTGAACGAGTATCTTTTATACAGGGATGAGAAATGCCTTTTCTGATTTCTTGAAAACATCGATTGCACAAAGATTTTAAACTTTGTTTCTGTTCCATCGGTTTTTCGGATGTTAACTTGGTCACTTTCGAATTTTGCGATCCAAACTGTCCGTTTCTTGCATCAATTTTTGGGGACAAATAAAGACTTTCACCTATTTTCAATTTTTTTTTCATATCAACTGATCCTTTGTGCCGTCCAGTCAAACAAATAAAGCACTGGCAAATTGAATCTTCATCACTTGCTCTAGTTTTTTTTGGTAGCAAAATGTCTTTATAATTCGGCATTGTCTTAAAAGGCCTCTGAAAATTATTTTTGCTGTGCTCAATAAGTATCTTCTTACAATTGTAACAAATACTCAAAGGATATTTCGAATTAGTGACAGAAAATTCAGCATTGATGAATTGCTGTATAAGCTTTTCGATATTCTCTGTAATCCGAAAATAATCGATTTTTTTATCCCCAAGACTAATTTTTCTCCCGCACGGGATACAAAGTAGGTTATAAAAAAATGATGTAAAAAAACATTTGAAAAAATACAATATGTATTTATTTCAATACAGACATGCACAAAAATAATTGTCATTATTAATCGATATTTCTACAACATCAAAATGTTGTAAAATATATTTTTCTATAAAAAAATGTTTTTTGACTATTTGTGTATGTAAAATGAAACTCTGTAAAAACAGGCACATATGTAAGAATTATATAAAAATTGTCAAAATAATTTTACAAACATTTTTTTGATAATTTGAAAGAGTAGTTTTTGGTAAATCCTCGAATTGACCCTAAAAAAGGGCAATTCTCCCGCAAATGAACAGCTACAATTTTGGATCAAGTTTTTCTTGACTCAGGGGATGCTAAGGAATCACTTGATACCAAGGAGCTGAAGGGGCATCGTAGGGAAACTTTTTTTTCCTTCCAGCCACATGTGTTATAGTCAGGATTTTAATATATAAAAGAGATAATTTATTGATAAAATAATAATTTATAGAAGTCTAGGAAAACTTATAGTATTAGTCTTTACATTCTAATTTTTCGTGTTAGTCGTCACACAGTCGATTAAACACGCTTCTGAGCCATAGAGGCTATTCTACAAAAGTACTGAATCCGATAAGTTTAATTAACAAACCACAAAGGCTTTCAAAATTTATTCATCGAAAACTAAAACTCGCGCGCTACTTCCGTTTGACGTGAACTACCGACGCCATGTCTCTTTCTGTCGATCCGCTCCGCCATTTCTCTCGTCTTTCTCTCTCGTTCATCCACACTATTACCAACCTTTCAATTTTCCCTAGAGTCTCTTAACCAAAAAATAATTTAGAAACTAGAACAATATTATTCTTAACACATTAATTAAAAAGCCAAAGGTTTAAATAAGCATGTACCTATTTTAATTTTTTATATCTTAATAAAGTTGTGAATTATGTGATGAAAGAGAACTTAAAAGACTTTTTAAATATCAATTAATGTTTAATGATGTACTAGATGTTGTACTAAAATGTCTTAAAGCAGTATTTGAGAATTGTACTAAATTTGTGTTCTTATAAAAAAAAAATGTGCAATATTTATGCTAGCGATATTCTTAAAATCTACGAAATAAATAACACACCAAATAAAAAAGACATTAGTTTCGCCGATGATATAACTACACAGCCACACAAAAAAAAAGTTCCCTGGCATGGGTATGAGACCCACATTTTCCTATGTGTTTTGATGCGCTGAATCCGAATCCGACATCAGATTTGGTCGAACGGGTCTGATTTTGGACCTAACCTCAAAATTAATAAAATGACACTTTTTGTTTATTAGAATCTGAACCCGATTTAACTTTAATACATGCCTAGGGCCAATAGAAAGCTTGATTTATGACCTTTAAAACGCCTTTTTAAAAATTGTTCTACGATGGTTTTTAACGAAGTTATGATGTTTTACTTAAAATATGACTTTTTTCAAATGTTAAAAACACATTAATTACTGATGTGTTATGGTGTAATGGAAAAAAATGGTTATAAGCAAAACATAACTTCGTTAAAAATCATCGTAGAACAATATTTAAAAAAGCGTTTTCAAGGTCATAAATCAAGCTTTCTATTAATCCTAGATATGTATAAATTTTAGGTTGGGTTCAGATTCTATCGAACAAAATGTATATTTTATTGATTTTGAAGTTAGGTCCATAATCAGACCCGCTGGACCAATTCTGATGGCAGATTCGGATTCAGCGCAACAAAATACATAGGAAAATATGGGTCTCATACCCAGGCCAGGGTATTTGTTTTTTTCTTTTGTGGGGGGCTGTGTTATTTATATATTAAATAAATCTCTAGTCTCTCTAATGCTCAAAAGGAGTTGCAGGACCTCTTTCACAAGCTGTGCTACTATTTTTATACATGGAAATTAAAAAGCAACATGGAAAAATGTGAAACTATACTTTTCTGCCCTGCAATGCAGGAAACAAACGAAAATTATTGCAAAATCTGGAGAGGATTTAGTATAAAGGCTTGTAAGGCGAACACTAAAACTCAAGAGCACAAAAATTGCGTTAAATACCTCCCTGCTGAGAGTAAAAGAATAGAAAGAGATAGAAAATAAGTGATAGAAAGAAATTAAATTTTCTATGTGCGGGAAATACGCGATTTGCATTCCTAAAACTCTTTCTCTTCCTATCTTTGATCTATCCGACGGCTTCAATATTTTTTTATATCTTTCAATCATTCAGTCTATCACAAATATTTTGGAATATCTATCTTTTTCTGTGCCTACTTTTATTACCAAAAAAGAATATCTAGTATTTTCTATCCTTTTCATTTATTTCATTCTATCTCTAACTATATAACTAAAAGTACATGATCCCTGATAAAAGTAGACGTATTTAAACGGATAGATAATAACGGATAAAAAAAGATTAAACTTTTCTATCTATTTGAATCTCTGCGCCTAATCGTTTATATTCTTTTATTTCTTTTTCTATCCGTCCATCTGTAAATTTTTAATTTATTTGTTATAAATCAACACAGTAAATTATTACAAGTTACACATAGTAAACATAATACCGAAATACCGAATTTCACAGTTATTTCTACAGTTTCAAAGTTAAGACAGGAATAGAGGAAATAACAGAAAGAGATTGGTTATTTTTGTTATTCACAAAGTATAGAAAAAGTAATAAGTTTTATTTAGGAAATAGATTAGGATTTTAAAGGAGGTGATTAAAAGGGACAGACTGTACATTGTATTCATTAGAGGATAGAATGTGGTAGAGTACGATAGAGCAAGGATAATGTGAGATTGAAGTAAAGTTATTAGAAAAGATATGCGATCCGTTGTATAAACAGCGAGATAGAACTAAATAAAGAAATATTGATAGGAGATAAAAACAGATAAATATTGATAGACAGAGCTAAAGAAATTGAGATGAGGTAATATGACATAGACAAAAGAATGAAAGGGAAAGGTTTGAAGACATATGAGACAGGATGAGATAACATTTAATAAACGTGTGATAGAATGAGATAAAATTTCTAAACTCTTTCTATCTCACGGGTAAAAAGTGATTCAAAATAATAGGATTTCTATGTTTTTACTCTCAGCAGGGCTATCTATTTATATATTGTTGAGTTTACTTACACAAAAAAAACTACTAGTTTTTAATAAAGACAAACTTTACTTTCATCAAAAATCCTATCTTTTTCAACTCGACGCCCCCCGTTGATAACATGTTTATTAAAAAGCCAATGAAATAAAATGTTAATTTAAAAAACAGTCGAAAATCATTTTTATTAAAAATTTTGTAAAATATGATTTGTATTCAATTGTTTGTTTAATTAAATGTCTGTTGAAGTTGTGTGCCATAGAATGTTAATTGGGCCGAACGTACACTATAATGTTTATTTAATCAAATATATGCAATAACATTCTATTCCAATCTTCAATACTATATTATTTAGGTTATACAAGGCTATATACGTAAAAGAGGTATTCTTTTTTTAATCTTGTACCTAAAAAGTACAATTCTGCTCAAATTTTTTATATTGTTTTAATTAATCATATTTTTTTAGTTAAAAATATGAAAACCTGAATTAATAATTAAATATAATTTGAAATGATTAAATAAAAATATTAAAATTAAAAAGTTGAATTTATCTACTGAAATTTCTTTTTTTTTCAACTTTGTCATTTCATTAAAATTTAATATTATTTTTCAAAAGTTAAACATTTTTTTTTTGAGAAATTTATTATTTTTTCCATTAAAAAATTGTATTCAAAGTGAATTTTATCTAAATTGTAATATATTTTAATAAATTTGAAATAAAAAATTATTATATGTCATATAACAATAACAATAATAATGATGATAATAATAATAATAAAAATGTAAGTTCATACTTTTTGCTTAACTGTATTTTTTAAAGTTCATGAGTTAAATATTAAAAATTATCAGAGTAGCTACTAATTCTACAATTTATAATATTTAAAAAAGTATGTTCTAAATAAGAAGCTTAGAGTTCTATTTGATAATTTTATTTTGATTTGAAAAATAATCAAACACTGATTGTATGATAAAATTTATGTGTTTTTTTGTGTTTTTAAAAAAATAATATATTTTTTACAGTTTATACAGTTTGGAATCTGTTTAAGTTTTCATATCTTTGTTTCAAGAATAATAATAATAATAATAATAATAATAAAAATGTAAGTTAATATTATTTGCTTACCTGTATAGTTTAAAGTTCGTGAGTTAAATAATAAAAATTGTCTTCAAAGCTACTAAATAGTGCAATTGAACCGCCGGCGTTCAAAATTATATTAAATCGAAGTTTCGATCATTTATTTTAACTGGTGTGTTTGAAATAAATATAAACATATTTTAAACTTAATTTTGTTTAAATTTGTGAAGAACAATCAATAAGATTCTTTGTAATGGACTAGATAACATCACAATGATTACGACGAATTTTACACGCTTAAAAAAATTCCTGAAAAAATAATGTTAAATTTAACAGATTTCCAATGCTTTGATTTATTTTTTGAGATTACTTTATAGGTAAGGATTTTAACTTTTGATTTTTAGTTTAAAACATCCAAAATCTGTAAAAAAAATTAGTAAAAAATAACACTTTTTACATGTAGTCAATTTCAGTCTTAATAAAATCAGTCAAATTCAACTACCGATGCAGAAAAGGGTGGTCCAAAAATGTACAGTAAAAAAAAATTTTTGAAAAGTTTTGCTGCTACCCCCCAAAAAGTTTCCAAATCGAAAAAAAATTACCCCTATTTTTTTATTTTGAAATCGGACAATATTTACAATTGTTGTTGTCGTTAATTTTGCTGAATAATTTTTTTAATTTAAAATATAAAAATTATTTAAGTCCAAAAAACCAACATCTTGCTAGGTTTATTTGAATAATAGCTGTAAATTAACAATAATAAATTGTTTAAACAAATTAAAAATAATAATTTAGAGTCAATAATTTTTCTTATTCTAACCAAAGCCCATTAATTTGTAAAATTAGGAAAAAGTTGTGTCTTTCTAGGTGCATTTGTCAAAAGTTATTTATTATTAATAATAATTTGTTCAAACAATTGCAAATTGTTGTTGTGGTTAACTTTACTAAATACTTTTTTTAATTGTAAATGTAAAAAATAGTAAAATCAAAAAAAACTAAAACTCGCTAGGTTTATTTGAATAAAAACTGTAAATTAACAATAATAAATTGTTTAAACAAATGAAAAATACATAAAAATATTTATAAACATTCGTAAATTGACAATATATAACAATTTTGTTGAAAAATCCTTAAGAAACTATTAATTTGTAATTTAAAAAAAATTGTCATTTTTTTGCATTTATGGGGGTTGTTTATAACTCTATAAAAAATAGTTAATATTAATAAATTATTAAATAAATTATGGAATCTTGTTCTTTGAGGACTTTTCAATATGTGATTCGCTGTATTTCTATTTTGAGTGATTTTTGAGGATTTGGTAGCGAATTTACAAAAAAGTGCGTTTTTCCCATGTAAAATCAATGGAAAATTTCAAGGGGTTTGCGCCACCCCTAAATATTGTCCGATTTCAAAATAAAAAAATAGGGGTAATTTTTTTTTCGTTTTGGAAACTTTTTGGGGGGTAGCAGCAAAACATTTCAGACTTTTGTCTTTATGGACCACCCTAATGCAGAAATAACAATTTTGATCTTTTATTGAATCTACTACTACAAGATAAATATCTTTAAATGGTGAATTTGATATATTCAAAATACGAAAGAAAAAAAGTTTACTCACATTATTTTAATAATACATTAATTTACTTACATAGGTGTTTTGAGTAGTACCGGGAAGTGAGGAAAAGGTTTGAGAATTTCACTTTACGGAGAATAGTTTTTCTGAGAATAAAATAAAAATTCAATAAAATGATAACACCTTTAATTATGAGAAATAACTTGTTTTATTGAGTAAATCCGTGGTCAAGCAATTAAAAAGCACAAACACACACAGCAAATTATGTCCTTTGTAGTTGAGTTCATTCCTTTTTCTCAGAAAATACACCTGTAATTTCTGGTGATCTCGCACCACACAACAGACACAATACAATTTTGAGTAGTCCTTTTGAGGAATACAATGAGGCGAACCTTGAGAACAAAACCTTGAGAAAACCCGAAAATTACATGAGACAATAGCCTTACATTAACAGAGAGATTTTAACACTTGAGAAGATGCCTTCACAATGAGAAATGCCATTACATCCTTTGAGCATCACCTTATTGATAAATAAACACTTTGAGAACAACCATGAGAAAAACCGAACACGCTAAAAGCGTGGTATAAGAGATTGATAATCATGTTGTTAGATCCGGTAAGAATTTTACACACTGAACCACGTGTTAAAAGACGCGACCGGCGAGCAGCTCAGAAATTGACCACCGATAACTGCTGCCGCCACACGCTTCCCTAACACGTCACTTGACCTTTTCCGGTAATATTTGAACTGGCAACTGGCCTCGAGTCGTAAATTCGAGTCAGCCCCAGTTCTGTGTTTTCAAAACACTAAAGTCTGAACAATAGGAGTAAAAAAAGAAAAAAATATTAAAAGATATGTCAAAATATTGTGGATAATATTGTAAAACAAATATTACTAAAAGGGTAGTTAATCATAGAACTTAAAACATTTCATTATCAACCAAAAGTATTTCCTGCTTATTCCATGAAAAATACAAGTCGTCTCAACTGCAAATTTTAAAAGTAAAGAGTAAATGTCTTAATAACCCAAGAAGCTATTTTCCTAGAATTTTGGAGTAACTCACGAACTTTAAACTATACAGGTAAGCAATTAATATTAACTTATATTTTTTTTTTTTACAAAACAAGTTTACGAGAGGAAAAACTGCATTTACGCACTTGTTCGTGTGGGACTCAACCACGTGCTGTGGTAATACCTCACTAAAACAACCTCTCCCATTCTTGCTTTACATATTCTAATCCACTATTGCTCCATCCGTCCTGGAGGGTAGGCAAAAGCGTGATTCATTTGCTAGAGTTGTTATTCTCGTTTCTTATACTGTTGTTCTCACCCATTGCCGCTGATGTTCTTAAGCAGTGGTCAAGAACGTTGTTGGATGCTTTTTTAGAGCTACCGAATAGGATCTTATAATAAACAGTGTTGCCGAACCAGATTTAGAGAGTTTAGAAGAACAGCCTTCTGCATGCGAACCGCCAACGCATTAGCCTTGGGCTCGCAGCTCCATCCGTTCCTGCTCCCTCCATCCTGGAAGGTTAACAAGAGCGTGATCTACTTACTCGAGACGTTTTTCATGTTTCTTGCACTGTTGTCCTCGCCCATAGCCACCGATTTTCTTAAGCGGTGGTCGAGAACGTTGTTGCTGCCTAACCAGATTGAGAGAGTTTATAAAGACTTCCCTCTGCATGCGAACCGCCATTGCATCAGCCTGGCGCTCGCAGCCAGGAATTTTTCTTAATTGATCACACGACTGCGGTACACCAAAGTATTAATTACACCATCCTGACAGGCGAATAGAAATCCTTCAGTCTCCGATCTTAAACCAGCAGATTTAAGGAACGAAAATGTCAAACCAACTGACAATCCTACTTCATTTATGAGAGAAGCGCATGTTCTGCTTCCCTGACACGGCCCTTAAGCATCAATGGTGGTAACGATGCTAATCCATGTTGCACAATACTAGTATCAAATGGGAGACGAAGTTCATTCGCAGCTCTTTCTGCCGCATGATATAACAATTCGTAATTTCATGATGGTGAACAAATTGTAAAAGAGGATCTCGACTGTTCATAATTGAGCATGTAGCAGCCAAAACGATTCTACGATGAAGACACTCTAAGTTCAGTACACCTCTTCCTCCCCGATCTCGCGGAAGGTAAATTCGAGGCACGGAAGACTTTGGATGATGACTTCGATGGATTGTCATCATCTTGCGAGTTTCTCTGTCTAGCATCTTCAGCTCATTCACATTTCACTTAACTGCTCCAAAGGTATAGAGAAGCAAAGGAATGGCTAATGTATTTGTGGCTTGTATCTTATTCTTCCCAGATAATTCGGAAGACCAAATTTTTCTGAGAAGACCACGATATTTTGTTTGGAGACGATCTTTAAGCTGACGCACATCTTGAGTCTCCGCTTGTGGAATTCCAAGATATGCGTATGTTTCTCCTTGACCAAGATGATGAATGGCGTTGCCACCAATGAGCTGAAGATCCTCAGAGCCGCCTGGTGCTTCAGATGTTTCACGTCTTCCCTTACTTAATTGAAAAACAGCACATTTATCCAATCCAAATTCCATTCCAATTTCTCTGGAATACTTGGCTACTGTAAACACTAGATTTTTAAGTTCTTCTCTATTAGATCCATAGAGCTTAAGATCGTCCATGTAGAAAAGATGGTTGATCTTATGAACTCTATTTCTTGGTTTGACACACATGTATCCAGAGCGATTTTTTCGAAGCACAATAGACAAAGGCAAAAGAGAGATGCAGAAAAGTAGAGGACTGAGTAAGTCACCTTGAAAAACTCCACTCCTAAAAGAGATCATGTTAGTTATCATCTGCTGTTTGTTGGATGATATAACAAATCTTGTCCTCCACATGAGCATCAGCTCTTTCAAGCATCTCACGATGTTTGGATGTACCTGTAAGCAATCAAGGAGCATGATGATCAGCTCATGACTCGTAGAGTCGAATGCTTTTCAGTAATCAATCCAAGCCATTGACAAGTTGCGTCGATAAACTATCGAGTCTTGGGTAACGCACCAATCTATTAATAGGTTTTCGCTACAACCTGACAGGCCTCTTTTGCACTCACGTTGTTCACTTCTTGCACTCAAAACTGGCTTTATAGATGTTAATATCCTTTCTTTTAGGATGACAGTAAATAGCTTGTAACAGGTGTTAAGACAAGCTTTCGGTCTATAATTTTTTGGATTAGACAAATCTCCTGATTTTGGTAAGAGTACCGTTCGACCTTCCATCAACCACTGTGGTACGGGATGTTCTCCGCAAAGAAAGGTTGAAAAGATGCGGGCCAAATGTCGGTGAGTTGAAGTAAACTTCTTCCACAATAGATTATTAATCTTATCTGGCCCGGGTGCTGAAAAGTTCTTAGTTTTAGCAATTATATTTCTAACCTCTTGCTCAGTAATTGTCGGACATGCCTCACTAGGATTTAGCTTCTGAAGAGTGGTAAAGACGCATCCTCATCGTTGACTGTATGGGACGTCCCATAGATGTTTCTCCAGAAAGTTTCAACCTCTTCACGACATGGGGGGTTAACAACGACTGATGTTGGTAGACTAAACAGGCGGGAGGGATTAGTAGCAAAGATATTATTTTGCTTAATCCAGTCAATCCGCCGTTCTAAACGTTCTCTTATGACTACAAGAGAACGTATCTTCTGAATCCAATGTTGCTTGATGGTCTGCAATTTTGATTTTTTCAAAGTGTGATGCAATCTTTTTAGAGTTTTGGCACTTTCCAAAACTCTTGGTGTAAAACTTTTATTCAATTCTAGATACGCTATCACAGCAGGGTTGCCAGATGTCAGTAGCTAATTTCCCCTAGATTATTTCAAATTTCCCACTAAAAAGAAAAATTTCCCCCTAAATTTTTAAAATGTATATAAATATTTATTTTAATAAATTTGACTAAGAATTTAAAGTTCTAATTGATTAGAAAACTATTTTTTGTCATATTTAAAGACAAAATCACATAAATAACAATTGTGGCGATTTTTAAATAAATATCCCTTCATATCTTAACTTGGTTAAAATGGAAAGACAATAAGTAATTTAACAAATTACTAAAACTTTATTATTTTTGTGAGAAAGTAAATTCGATCGAAGGAAGGCAAATAAATAACATAAACAATGTTATTTTTTAATAGTCAGAACGACGTTTCGACGACATGGTTCGTCGTCATCATCAGGTTCTAAAATTTTATTAACAAAAAATAATGAATTGTCAAAAACATAAAAAGAAAAAACAAACAAAAAACACTAAAAAATAAATAAATAAAATTTACCGAAATTAAAATGAAATTATTACATATTGTAATTTGTCGAACAGTTAAAATATAATCCAAATGCTACAAGCATTTTGTCAAGACTGAGTTGAAAATACTTTTAAAAATTTAAAGAGCAGTAGAAATTCGGAGTCAGTGAACTTAAAGGTAAACAAAACAGAGACGGATATAGAAAGAAAAGTACAATCACAATTTCAATCGATTGATTAATGGAAAATAGATTTTGTTCAGGTATAAAATATCTTCTTTTTTGTTAATAGTAAAACCGTGATTTTTAATATGCAACATTTCAGAAAAAACACGTTTTTTATAATTCGATTCACGATCTATAATATGAGAGTTATTCCAATCGAATTCATGATTGTACTTAGATTGATGTGTACTGAAAATAGGATCATTGTTATTGCAGTTTGATTTGTGTTCATTAGTACGTTTTTTTAATGTACGTTTTGTTTCGCCAATATAGCTCGCAGGGCAATCTTTACAATCAATTTTGTATACAATATTCGTGGTATTCCATTTATCTGTAGTATCTTTGCCCAGTTTTACGATATTTTTAAAATTTTTTTTTACAATTGGAATTGGTTGAATGTTGGCAGATTTAAAAATTTTTGATAATCTAGTGAAATCAACATAATTAAAAGGTATACCAACTTTCGGCATTTGTTTATACAAAAGTACACGTGGATTGTTAGAATTATTTGCATTAATGTTTTTAAATTTAATATTTTTAAAACGTTTGGTTATATGTTTATTAATAAAATCTAAAGGATAGTCATTCTTCATTAAAATTTGTTTTACTTTCACTAGATTATTTTTTTTATGAAAAGATTTATCAGATAGTAAGATAGCTCTATCAACTAAATTATAAACAATGTTGATCTTTTGTTGTACAGGATGATTTGAAAAGTGATTGATAAGTCTGCCTAAAGAAATGGGTTTCTGGTACCAATTATTAATTATTTTATTATCTTTTATTTTCAGTGTGATGTCCAGAAAATTAATTTGTTTGTCCTTCTCAAGTTCATAAGTAAATTGTAAATGTTGATCAAATGAGTTAAATATGTTAATAATCAAATCAACATGATCTTTATGTAAACTCAAAATTATGTCGTCAACATATCTGTGGTAAAAAAGAGGAGTGCAATTATACTTAGTTTTTAATATTTTCAAGCAATCACTTTCCAAATCATCCATGACAATATTGGCAAACAAAGGTGATATGGGTGAACCCATAGGAGTACCATCAATCTGTTGGTAGTAGTTGTCATTAAACACAAAACACGTATTTTCATAAAGAAAGGTCGAGCATTTCACAATGTCCGCGAACGGAATTTTGCAATTCATAATACAATTTACTCGTCGTTCTAAACTTTGTATGACTAAATATAAAGGAACATTCGTAAAAAGCGAAGTGGCGTCAAGAGACATCAATATATAATCGTCCGGAATAGTAAGATTATCCAGTTTTTTAATAAGCTCAAAGCTATTATTTACATGCGATTTTGGTAACTGAATATTTTGTTTTAGATCATTATACAAAATTTTTGCTAGCAAATATGTTGGGCTATTGACTAATGAGATAATAGGTCGAAACGGAGTGTCTTTTTTGTGAACTTTTGGAAGTCCATAACACTTAGCTAAAACTGTGTCAGTTAAAGTTAATTCGTTGTGATGATATTTACGATCTAAAAAGTCACTGTCATTTAAGTCTTGTAGAATTTTGCTAGTATTAGTTCGAACTTTATTTAACGGATTTAATCTTAAAAGCTTATAAGTAGAAGAGTCACATAGCAGGTCAGACATTTTTTTATAATAAACAGATTTATATAGGCAAACGGTAGTGTTTCCCTTGTCAGAATTCGTAAACATTATATCCGGATTTTCTTTTAAAAAATCGTTTGTTGATTTTATTTTTTTAGAAAATTGTTTGTCGTCATGTGACGTTTTCACAACTTTTTTTAAATTAACGTTTAAATTGTGTGTAATATTTTCTCTAATTTTATTTTTCGAATTATTATCAATATCTAATCTGCAAATCGACGATTCTGTATTTTTTAAAATATTAACAATCTCTGGATTAGAAAACGAATTTGCAGAACTGTGATTGGGACCTAAGGCCACAACATCGATGACATTTTTTGGTAAATAGACGTTAGTTAAATTCACCACCCATTCTTTCTTATCAGAAGTTTGCTGTTTAGTTTCTAAGTTAGAAATGAGTGAGTTGAACTTATTAAAATATTTATTCTTCAAATTGTTCCGAATGGAATTGAACTTTTGATTAGTGAGTTCAAAAAATTTGAGTTTTACATTTTTTTCCAAAGGCGATTGTTCAATTTGCATTTCTTTATAGTTCAACTTTCCTTTTAAAAAATTGATATTAAAATGAGTGTCCCTGATTTGTGTATTTAAAATTTTATATAAAAGTTGTTGTTTAAGATGGTTAAAATAATTATTACATGTTCTACTATAAAAATAAAGATGATTGAAACGCATACCCATATTGATTATGAACTGTGGCAATATGTTATGACT
Source organism: Ganaspis brasiliensis (assembly GCA_037103525.1). Lineage (NCBI taxonomy): Eukaryota > Metazoa > Arthropoda > Insecta > Hymenoptera > Figitidae > Ganaspis > Ganaspis brasiliensis. The sequence continues at coordinate 990,051 of JAZKLR010000135.1, read as the reverse complement.
CCTGCAACTTAGTAAAAATTGGCGTCTTGACAAAGATTCAGCTAACTGTCGACGTGTAGAGCTGTAGTCCTTTAGAAGCTTGGAGAGATTAGGACCATGGTGTTCAGCAATAAATTTGAAAAAACTTGATACTTGATACTAAAGAACTTGAACTTTATTATTTTTGACTTTCTAAATCTAAATTATTAAAAAATTATATATACTAATTTTTTTTTACAAAACTGTTAAGATGATATGAAAAATTAAAAACTAAATTGTATTGTCAAAGTGTAATACAAATTTATGGGAATATTTATTAATTTAAAGTAGTAGTCCACTTTTTTCTAATCCACGTTTAGATATGTCAGGAAAAAAATTCTTTGTTAGGGAAATTAAAGAAATTGAGAGGGTACACAGTGCGGACAAAGTTAGTATATTTTGACAAAAATCTGCATTCAACTAAAAAATGAACCGATTCTTTTTTTTTAATATTCATAAATGTTTGTACTATAATGTTCAAGTACTAAAAAATCAAGACTTTTATTAGTATAACAAAAAAAAGTTAATAATTTTTAAAAATGTAAAAAATTATTTTTTGAGAATGTGATTTCAAGGTTTGTCTTTATCAGAAACTTTATATACACCAAAATAAATTATATATTGTTTACACAAAAATTATCAAAACTATTTTTAAATAGTTCTACTTACTAAGAAACAATTTCAATTTGTTTAAATAATCTTAGTTAAACAAATTAACTAAAATTGATTAAACGATTTTAAAATTATTAGTAGGTATTCAAAACTATTATGAAACTCGATGCCAATAATAATAATCAATTAATTTGACAAGAGAAACAAAATCCAAGAATTAAAAAATTGTCGAAGTTATTTGTGTGTTAACTAAGATTGTTTAAACAATCTAAAAAATGTTTGTAAACATTCTAAACTGTATTATAACTCCAGACCAATAGTGATGAAATAATTTTACAAAAGGAATGAAATCTAAGTAAGAAAAGCTTTTGAAGTTATTTATTTGTTAAAGTAAGCTTGTTTAAAAAAAATTTAATTGTAGGTTAGTAACTAGAACTATTTAAAAATAGTTTAAATAAGTTTTTTGTATAAAATATATAATTTACTTTGGTGTATTTTTAAGCGTTAAAGTACAAATATTTATGAGTATTTACAAAAAAACATTAAAATTTGTTCATTTGTGAGTGGTGGGCAGATTTTTGTCAGAGAATTTCGTTGTAAAGTCAGTAAAATGTCAGGGAAATTGATATACTGAATCTAGTGAACACCCTGATATATGCATTCTAATCACTGTTAAAAGTGTTAAGAATTTCTTCACCAATTTCACTTTGCTATACTGTAAAAAAAGCTGTTTTAAACATTTGCTTATGCTAAATAAAAACCACTAAAAAAACCCCTAAAGAAAAAAAACCTGACTAAATTTTCCTACTAAAGAATTTGTCCCTCTAGAATTACTACTAAAGGTTCAAAAAAACCCTAAATCTAGTGGGAAAACCCCTGATCTGGCAACCCTGTATCACACTCTGTAATTGAGAAGCATGTCGTCGAGCCACCCCTATCTTGAACTGTACTTGTTTGATTCGTTTGCAGGTCTTAGCCACTCGTTCTGAAACTGACTGCCTGTTACTTTCACGAAGCAAGGACACTGCTTTATCATACACCGCACAGTTCAATGTCCAGCGATCTACATTTTCAGGGAGTAATGAGAGTTCTTAATTTCCCTCAGCCATTTTGTCCATTTTTATGGAAACCTTAAGATGAATTTTTGTTTCCCTTGATCTCATGTTCCCATCTTCGGTCGTTGATGTTGGTGTGTCGAGAACTTGTATGTTCTTTGAGGCATGTTCTTTTTTTCGTAGAAAAGCCTCATGTCCCTTTTTCCTCAGAAAGGATTCCTGGTCTCTTAGATACTGAGGCGTCACTTCTGCGTATTAGGGGTACATTTCGACCCATCGCATATGCAGCCTTAGCATATATCCTCTTCTGCCTGGAGAACTGTTCTGCCAACACAACAAGATGTCCTTCCGAAGTTGGCCCGTCCATTTGAAACGCTCTCGAGTTTGTCCCGGGTCATTGCCTGTTCGTCGCCTGGGTTCTGTCCTATTGCCACTCCTAACTGAACCCAGATCTCCATCCGAGAGAGATCTATTGTGGGTGGCACTGCGCGTTACAGTCGTCGTAACCGCATCTTCCCTGTGTAGGTGGTTAACCCAGCACAGAGTGGACAATTGTTTCGGGTGCCCACCCCTATCTGACATTGGTCCGTCCCGGGTATTTGAATTGCCCGGTTCCCCCCATATCTGGGAGAATTTCCCCTATCCGCCACCTGGGGAGGCGCTCGATTGGGAGGTCAGAAACCCCACCTTAGATGCCACTCAAACACTTGGCCAAGTGGACCAAGTATTTCCTTGGTGTTCGGAAGAGTGCATCTATGCTGACCCAACCGGCCAGGCAATTCTGTGATATTTGGTAACGGACGATACCATTTACCACAGAGATGTCGAGATTTTTATTATTTTATTTTTATTTTTTTTATTATTATTGTCATCATTATTATTTTTATTGTTATACGACACATAATAATTTTTTATTTCAAATTTATTAAAATATATTACAATTTAGATAAAATTCACTTTGAATACAATTTTTTAATGGAAAAAATAATAAATTTCTCAAAAAAGAATATGTTTAACTTTTGAAAAATAATATTAAATTTTAATGAAATGACAAAGTTGAAAAAAAAGAAATTTCAGTAGATAAATTCAACTTTTTAATTTTAATATTTTTATTTAATCATTTCAAATTATATTTAATTATTAATTCAGGTTTTCATATTTTTAACTAAAAAAATATGATTAATTAAAACAATATAAAAAATTTGAGCAGAATTGTACTTTTTAGGTACAAGAAGTAAGTTTCGAACTTCAAAAAAGGCTAAGGAATTAAATAAAAAAATTAATTAATAAAATTAAATGGCTTTGACCTGTAAATAAGAATATGTCTTTTAAATTAATTGTGTGTTTTTATAAAAAGTTCTATTTTAATAAAGGAATTAATTTAAGTATTTTTTTCTAGACATGTTATTCTACCTGTCGACTTAGCAAAACATGTTCCTAAATCACATTTAATGACCGAAACTGAATGGAGGAATTTAGGTGTTCAACAGAGTCCTCATTGGGTACACTACATGATGCATGGTCCAGGTAAATTTGAATTTTGATTTTATGTTTTTGAGGATAGTAATACACGGAAAAAATAAGTTGTATTTTAAATAAAAGTTGAATACATTTTAGAAACCTAGTAATAGAAAAAAAGTGTTCTAATTATTATAAAACTGTTTTCTATAAAGTTATCAACGAAATCTAAATTTTAATGTATAAAGATATAATATTTAGAAAAAGTTATTTAATATCTCTGCGACTATTTAATAATTTAAAGAATCTTATTGCCATAAACAGTTTTCTAAACTCTAGAGAAAACTGACATAGATTTTAAAACGATGTTGACGTAATTTTAAATTACTTGTGTATTAGAATTTAGAAATAGAGAATCAAAAACACGCCCTACTTAAAAACCTTACGTAGGATCTGATGTTGGATCTTAGGTAAGATCTTACCTAGTAACTTATGTTAATTCTTATGTGATTTCTTATGTAAGAAATGACGTGAGATCTAACGTGTGCATTTGGCACAAGATCTTACGAAAGTTCTTATGTAAGTTCATAGGTTCTGCCAAAAATAAAAAAATTTAATTTTCATATTTTTAATTTTAAAAAACTGTGTCTTCATAAATTAAATTAAAGTTAAAAATCTAAATTCATTAAATTTAATTAATTAAAGTTAATTAAAATTAAATTTAAAAATAGATGATAGAAAAATCTTTTTTTAAATTTAATTTTTAGACATTTTTCAAAATGTCTGAAAAAAAGTAATTCAAAAAATTAATAATTATAAGGTTATTCATAACCATTCATAATAGTTTGACGCACTTTTAATTTTTGTTAGAGGAAATACATCTTGTGTCTTATCCTTTTAAAATGCTTACTTCTTGATCCATATATAATACCTAAGAGTTTGGTCTCATTTGTGAGGCAGAATGATGGCAGCCCTCTGGCGGCGAACCGAAGAAACAATGTCGCGGGATTACTCTGTTTCAAACCGTTTCACCTGTAAAGTGTATAAGTCACGATAATTTGTTAACATTGTACAATGTTTCAAGTAAAAGGTTAAAAATTGGTTAAATTAAAATTTTTTAAATAAAGTGTGGCGCCTTAAATAATTTTAAGATGTGAGGAGGACGAGAAATTAGTGAATATGTACGTGACAGTTAGAACATTGGTAAGTTTTTATAAGATAATTGTCTTTAAACATTTTAATAAAAGTGTGGTTATTGTTTTAAAATGTATATTATATTCCATTTAAATAAACATACTAATTTGTTCAAATTACATATTGTTTATAATTAATTATTAAGTTATTAATATAATTTCGAAATATCTATTTTAATATTAATTTGACTAGTTTTGTCAAAGTAAAACTAAAATTTATAACAAACTTTTTTATTAAATAACAAATTTGAATATAAATGTTTAAATATATGTGTTTATTTATTTATTTAATCAATATACGGATGAAACATCCATTACATAATAAGAAGATAGAAAGATTGAACAATTCAAATATTAAGCCCTGCATGAAAAATTACTTTTCTCAACAAGGTTACAAATTCGGATAATTTGTCATTAAAAAAATCAACATCATCACTCAAGACATGTGTTCTAATATTTTGTTATAAAATTTTTATTAATATAATTTAATAAAGAATTAAATGATATATTTTTAAAAATGTTTTGTATAATTTAAATTTTTCTTTATTTAAACTATATAATTTTAAAATAAAATTCATAAAATATCATCACCATTACTTTAAGCATTAGGCTAAATTTAAATTTAAATATAAAATAAAAAAATAAATATAAATATAAAATAAAATATTTAGTGAATTTAATACTATCTTTAATAAATGTTTATTTTAATTTTTAAATTTAATCAAATCTATAATTATAAAACATAATGTACTTAATAGCTCTTCAATTTATTTTTAAATTATAAATGATCTTATTGTTTATTACAATAAATAACATTATAAAATAACATAATAAATATGCTTGCTATTTACCCTACCCTAATATATAACAAATAAATATAAATAATTAATAAATAAAAGGATTTTATTGTTTTTTAATTAATAATAGTATATTTATTTAACAGTTACAAATATTCACAGTGTTTTATAAAACTATTTTATCACATTATTGGCGTTCCTAAAATTATTTTTGATTAATCCATTAATGCTAAAATACATTGAAATTGGGGAAAATTGTAATAAATAATAATTCTTATTTTTTTAGAAATATTGGAATACAAAAAAATTCCATTCTAAAGAAATTCCTCATCAGATGCTGTAGACTTATCAATATTTTGAAGATAAAGCTCCAAATCATGTTGATATTACCTTCGGATTCCTATGTACACCTTTGTCTGCGTTAAAAGTTATAATACTTTGAAGTAATATTTGAAAAATAAAAAACATATTTTTAAAAAGGAAAAAATAAGCATTAAAGATTAATGTAAATAATAATAATAATAATAATAATAAAAGTATTAAAGGTAGCTCTAAAAAAGCATCTCACAATTTCATGTCGGACGCATACGAACATCGGCGGCAATGGACATGAAGACCCAAAGAACAGAATGCTGAAACTGTACAGAGTAAAGAAAAATGATGCTTTTGCTTACCTTCCAGGACGGAAGGAGCAAAAATTGATAAGAGTATGTAAAGCAAGAATTGGGAGAGGTTGTTTTAGTGCGGTATTGCCACAGGATGTGGTTGAGTCCCACACGAACAAGTGCGTAAATGCATTTTTTCCTCTCCTAAACTTGTTTTGTAAAAAAAAAAATATATATATATATATAAGGCAACTAATATTATTTGATTATTTTGCAGTGAATCAACAACCAAAAAATATCCAAAGATGTTCGAATAACCAGCAGCCTTGATTTACAATTGATCCGTTATCAAGAGGTGACACCACCAGAGCAGCATATCCAATACGAAAAAGAATCCATGGTTTCCAAAATAACAATTTATTTCGTGAAGATACCACACTAAACGAGAAATGTGATTGAGTCTTCTAAATTGAAAACTTACACCTTTAAACAGGTATTTTCGGTAATTTCAAAACACTTAAGGGCATGTCCCAGATCTTGGGACCACTTGAGACTAATATGTAGAATTCTATCTTATCTCCCATATTTAATTTGTTAATAATTTAATTGTCGAAACGTCAAAATAAAACTTTTTTAATAAATTGACTCGGAGAGATTGATAATGTTCCTATCTTCCTATTAACAATTACCGAGTGATAAATTCCAAAATATCAATTTAATTGTTTTTTAAAATTTTTAATAAGTCGAACATTCATGACACACTTTATGACTTTCGAAAACGATTTCCAAAATTTCAAATCGATATCTTCTCTAGTTTAGGCTTAAGCACGTGTAAAAAAATTAATCAATATTACCGACTCTTTTTTTAATGTCGGTAATATTGATTAATTTTTTTACACGTACTTAAGCCTAAACTAGAGAAGATATCGATTTGAAATTTTGGAAATCGTTTTCGAAAGTTATAAAGTGTGTCATAAATGTTCGACTTATTAAAAATGTTAAAAAACAATTAAATTATTAACAAATTAAATTTGGGAGATAAGATAGAATTCTACATTTTAGTCTCAAGTGGTCCCAAGATCTGGGACATGCCCTTAATAATTATTCTCTGACCACTTAGACACAAATTTAAATTTTACTTTAAAAAACAACAAATTAATCACTTTTGTCTCTTTAAAAACATAATATTTAATCTTCTAACACAGAAATAAATGCCTGATTTTTCTCTAAGTGAAACTCTTCAATATTTCTTTGAAAAGTTATACTGGTCAGTAATTAATATTAAAAACACATGCTTCAATTTAATACATTACCATACTTTTTATGTAAAAATTTATTAACAATATTCCAATTTTTAAAATTATTCCTCTCGGTGAAATTTCTCACATACAAAACACCTCACCCGCTTCTAAGAAACATTTTATTTAGAAATCCAGTTTGCAAAATTATGCTGCCCAGTAATTAACTTTATTCGTAATTGGAAACAACAAATTATTATTGACTTTTCTTTCTTTAAAAAACATTTTTAAATTTCTAACACAGAAATAAGTTTCGTATTCTTCTCTAAGTAAAATTATTCTGAATTCCAATTTTGAAAAATTATACTGGACAGTAATTTATTTATTTATTTTAAACATAACTTTATTAATCATCTCTGGATATTAAAAACTCATTTCTTAATTTAATACATTACCAAATTTTTTTAATCTTTTCGACAGTAAAAGTTTTTGAAAAATTCCAAATTACAAAATTGTTTTGCCCAGTATCTAATTTTTTCATTTTGAAAAATTACTAATTAATCATTTTTGTCTCTTAGAAATATATAACTTATATTTTTACATAATAAAATTAAGAAGAAAGATATCTCACATCCCAATTTGAAAAATATAACTGCACAGTAATTAATTCTTCCTTTCTTCGAAAATTCCCGCATGGATCGTAATATTCATATTGTAACAATAAATTAATGTTTACTGTGCAAATTTGTTGAAACAGTGAATATATTTGCTACCACAGCGAACAAGTTTGGTGCTAATTTTTTTATTTTTCCGATAGTGCAAATTTTTAAAAATTCCCAATTTACAAAATTATTTGTTCATGTACAGTAAAATCCGCTTATAATGACATTGACGGGACAGAGCAATTTGGTCATACTAACAGGACGTCATAATAAACGGACAATACAAAATTCTAAAATAAAACAATCACTTAAGACATTTCGAATTTAATAATATGTATTTTATTAAATAAAATACGCTAGTCATTTATAAAATATTGCAAACTTATTTAAAAAAGTCACTAATTTTTGTCTGCTTTTCCATTTTATTTAAACAATAATAGTCTCTCATTGCATTATGGACACGAGACATTGCAATGTTAACCTTTTCGTTGTCCAAATTACGGTGTACAAACTGGGCTAACAAATCGGCTGCTTTTAAAGCCCCGGTAACAGTAGGAATTTTGATGATTGAGTTTTCGACAGTTTCTTCATCTTCTTCTTCAATCTGATCATTTTTAAAGTCTTCTAAGATGGTTTCAATTGTAATGTCTTCCGATGAGATAACATTGCCATCAACGTGAACATAATTATTCCACATTTCATCTGTAACTTCTGACTGCAGATTTAAATTTTTAACCCACGAAGCTAGTGGTATATCGTCTTCGACAATTAATTGATTGCAGGCAACATCCGTTGAAGAATAATCGATCAATCCTGCGTGTTTCAAGCAATTTGAAATTGTTTCTTGTGAAATTTTGTTCCAAGCATCGTAAACCATCAGTATTGCATCTAACACTGTTATCTTCACAGAAGAAACTTTAAACCTTTAAACTTTATCAACTATCGCAGATTCTCCACTTATTTTGCCTATTACAATATTATGTCTACTTTTAAATCGACTTATCCAACTTGGAGTGCACTTAATGTTTATATTCAGTTCTTTGGCAAACAAATTAGCTTTCTCTATTAACAAAGGTCCACTGATAGGCATTCTTTTTTCTCTCATTGCACTAAACCATTGAATTAAACACTTTTCAACATTCTCCTGCGTTGACTTCCGAATTCGCTTTGACTTTAGAACATTTGAATTAAAAGACTTCTTAACTTTGTTTTTATTCTTCAAAGTCATGGAAATAGTGAAATGACCAACACCAAATTCTTTTGCAATTGATGAATTAGACTCTCCATTTTCCAATCTGCATATAATAGCACCTTTTTCTTCAATTGAAAAAGCTCTGCGATGAGGAGGCATTTTTGTGTAAAACTAACAAACGATTACTGATTATATGTACAACTAAATCTTTTCTGTGGGTTTCAAACGGACATTTGGCATTGTCAATAAAGTAAGACTTAGCATTTTCATAATAAAATGAATTTGAAGACAAATAAGTAATTAAGGCTTCGTCATTATAAGCAGTGTGACTAGCCAAAATATTTTAATATAAATGTCAATATAAGCGGTATGTCATACTAAGCGATGTCATTATAAGCGAACACGAATACATTGAAATTCTTATGAAACCAAACCTTTCATCGAAATTCTGTCACTATAACCTGTTAGTCAATATAAGTGGAGTCAATATAAACGGATTCTACTGTAGGGGAGAGTGGCCATTAATGTACCAGTTTTTTCAATGAACCATTTCAATTTTCTCAGAAACAATTAAATAAAAATTCTTCTAATTTTAAATATAAATGAAGTTTGCGTAAACACACTACGTCCATAAGTTTGAGACGTGTAGATTTTTTCTTTACAGAGAAAACTGAAAAAAACTGTTTTTGATGCACTGAAGAAAAATTTTACCTAAAATACAAACACATTTTTTAATTGAAATAAGGCAATTTAAAAATAAATGTACTTACGATTTATTTTGTTTTGGGCCTTAACTACAATATTCTAATGAGATAAAGATTTTAAAATATTGGATTAAGTTATAAAAAAAACATTTTTGTTGCAAATGTCATGTTGATTCAATGTACCGGGGAACAATAAACAACCTGGAATTTCAGTGTATTTTCGATTTCCAGAGTGGTATGCTTGATTATAAAACTAGGCATGCGTACAGCATGTTACAGCGATTGTTATCAGTACTTTTCTCAACATAGCAAAACTAAAATGCCATTTTAGCTAGTTAACTTACATTTGAGGTATATTTATGTTATACATTATCAATTAAAAAGTGTAAAGTAATAATTTTTTATAGTATTTAATAGAAAATAAGTTTTTTTACAAAGTGAAAATTGCAATATTATTATTGTTGAACATTTTTAGTGTTTTTATAGAGGTGGTTCATTGTGTACCCAGGTTGTTGAAAATGAAAATAGCTTGTTATTTTATAAAAATCCTAAATTTTATTATTTAATCAAAATAAATCGTGTATAATATGTGTGCATTACCTAGAGAAGTGTTGTAGTTTTATATTGATGCAAAGAAATGCTTGAAATTGGTGAAATTAAATAAGTACTATGACCTTGAAAAAAAGCCGGTACATTGATGGCCACTCTCCCCTATTTCATTTTTGCTGATTTTAAAAATACCTAATTAATATTTTTTGTCTCTTAGAAACATAATTAAATTTCTCACATACAAATCAGTTTCTTATTCTTCTCTAAATAAAAATTTATCTCACATTTCAATTTACAATATTTAACTGGACCGTAGTTAACTTTTTTCGTTTTAAAAATATACAAATAATTATTTTTGCAACTTTAAAACAAGTTATTCAATTTCTTCTTACAAACAAGTTTTTAATCCTGCACTTCAAAAAATGTATTTAATATTCCAATGAACCAAACTACACTTCCCAAGAATTAACTTTTTTCGATTTTAGAAATATGAAATTTGTTATTTTGTTCTTTTAAATACACATATTCAATTTATCACAAACAAAAAGTTTAAATTATTTTATAAGTAAAAATGTTTTTGAAATTTTAGATTACAAAATTTAGGTGACCAGTAATTAATTTTTTTGTTTTTCAAAATCTTTAAATAATTATTTTTGCTTCTTGCCAACTAATTATTCAATTTTTCACTTACAAACAAGTTTATAATCTTTATGATAGTAAAAATTTATTTTATATTCAAATATGAACCAAACCATACAGCCCGGTAATTAATTTTGGTCGATTTTTGAAACACGAAATTGGTTTTTTTCGTGTTAAAAAAGACACAATTCTATTTATCACATACAAACAAGTTTGTAATTCTTTTCTAAGTAAAAATGTATTTAAAATTACAATTTACATAACTAATGAGATATTATGAAAATCTAAAAAATTAACTAGGAGCCAGCGTAATTCTTTTGATTCGAATATTAAATAAAGTTTTTCTAATACAAGGAATTAAAACTTATTTGGGCGTGTGAAATTGTTGTAAAGACGCAAAAATAATTATTTACGTTTTTCTTTTAAACGATAAAAGTTCATTACTATTATAAAGATGTTAAAGTTCATTACTGTCTAGATATATTTTGCAAGTTGGATTCTGACATATTTTTTATTCAGAAAAGAATACGAAATTAGTTTGTATTTAAAAAACTTATTAATTAGAAACTTTTGAAAACGACAAAAATTGGATACCGGGACAAATAATTTTGAAAATTGGAATTTTTAAAAAATTACCTCTGTCAGAAATATAAAAATTGTGGGAATGTATTATATTGAAGCAAGTGTTATTAATATTCAAAATGATTAAATAAGTTATTTTTAAAATAAAAAAAATTAATTACTGTCCAGGATAATTTTGTAAAATTGTAATTTTGAATAAATTCTTATTCAGAAAATAATCCGAAACTTCTTTGTATGTTAGAAGCTAAAATATGTTTTTTCAAGAAACAAAATGATTAACGAGTTGTTTTCAAAGACGAAAAAAATGTATTACTGGTGATTATAAGTTGCAAATTAAATTTTAAAATGAAATTTTACTAAGAATATGGTCATAAGGTAGTTTTTATTCAAGAAATTCAAATAAGATTTTAAAAAATTAATATCTGGGTAGTCTAGTTTTGTGAATTAGAATAATAAATGAATTTTTACTGAGAGAAGGATTGGAAACTTGTTTAAAAGTGTGAAATTGAAAAAATTTGTTGGTAAGAAGGAAAAAAAATTTTTTTATCTTTGAAACACGAAAAAAGATAGTGACAAGAAATATTTTTCAAAATTAAAATATTGAAGAGTTTCACTAAAAGAAGAATAAGACACTTATTTCTGTTTGAAGGTGTAAGTTTTCATTTTAGAAGACTCAATCACATTTTTCTTTTAGTGTGGTATCTTCACGAAATAAATTGTTATTCTGGAAATCATGGATTCTTTTTCGTATTGGACATGCTGCTCTGGTGGTGTCGCCTCTTGATAACGGATCAATTGTAAATCAAGGCTGCTGGTTATTCGAACATCTTTGGATATTTTTTGTTTGTTGATTCCCTGCAAAATAATCAAACAATATTAGTTGCCTTATATATATATATATATATATTTTTTTTTTTACAAAACAAGTTTAGGAGAGGAAAAAATGCTTTTACGCACTTGTTCGTGTGGGACTCAACCACGTGCTGTGGCAATACCGCACTAAAACAACCTCTCCCATTCTTGCTTTACTTACTCCATCCGTTCCTGCTCCCTCCATCCTGGAAGGTTAGCAAGAGCGTGATCCACTTACTCGAGACGTTTCTCATGATTCTTGCACTGTTGTCCTCGCCCATAGCCGCCGATGTTCTTAAGCGGTGGTCGAGAACGTTGTTGGATGCTTTTTTAGAGCTACCAAATAAGATGTTAAAGTGAACAGTGCTGCCGAACCAGATTGAGAGAGTTCAGAAGGACTTCCTTCTGCATGCGAACCGCCAATGCATCAGCCTGGCGTTTGCAGCAAGGAATCTTTTTTAATTGGCTCACAAATGAAGCTTTAATCCCTTCCAAACAACCGATTAGAAGAACATTCAATCGGACTTTATAACCTGGGTGCATTCGACTCAATTCGAACATGAGCTCTTGATACTTGGTCCGCTTCTCATTCTCCTTACGATTAATGTTGTTTTCAGCTGGGGCCGAGAACTCAATTACACAAATGATCTTACTTTTATGATCCTGGAGGACTATATCAGGCTTATTGGCACTGATACGATGAGTGGTGGAAAAAGAGAAGTTCCAGTAGATCTTACACTGGTCACTTTCCACTACGGACTCCTGATCCCCTTGGGTATACGGCAAGATGGGTTCTTTATCTATACCATACTGGTGTCGAAGGTGATAATAAAACACCTTAAGCGCAGCATTGTGTCTTTCCACATACCTGTTACACGCGTACTTCGGACACGCACTTAGAATGTGACTTAAAGCCTCCGCATATTGTTTACATGCACGACAGATGTCACTGTCGACAGGTATATGCATCACACTTCTGCGGTACACCAAAGTATTAATTACACCATCCTGACAGGCGAATAGAAATCCTTCAGTCTCCGATCTTAAACCAGCAGATTTAAGGAACGAAAATGTCAAACCAACTGACAATCCTACTTCATTTATGAGATTGTAGAATTGTCTGTGAACAGATTTGCTCTTATGTTCCTGTAGTAAAAGCGCATGTTCTGCTTCCCTGACACGGCCCTTAAGCATCAATGGTGGTAACGATGCTAATCCATGTTGCACATTACTAGTATCAAATGGGAGACGAAGTTCATTCGCAGCTCTTTCTGCCGCATGATATAACAATTTGTAATTTCATGATGGTGAACAAATTGTAAAAGAGGATCTCGACTGTTCATAATTGAGCATGTAGCAGCCAAAACGATTCTACGATGAAGACACTCTAAGTTCAGTACACCTCTTCCTCCCCGATCTCGCGGAAGGTAAATTCGAGGCACGGAATACTTTGGATGATGACTTCGATGGATTGTTATCATCTTGCGAGTTTCTCTGTCTAGCATCTTCAGCTCATTCACATTTCACTTAACTGCTTCAAAGGTATAGAGAAGCAAAGGAATGGCTAATGTATTTGTGGCTTGTATCTTATTCTTCCCAGATAATTTGGAAGACCAAATTTTTCTGAGAAGACCACGATATTTTGTTTGGAGACGATCTTTAAGCTGACGCACATCTTGAGTCTCCGCTTGTGGAATTCCAAGATATGCGTATGTTTTTCCTTGACCAAGATGATGAATGGCGTTGCCACCAATGAGCTGAAGATCCTCAGAGCCGCCTGGTGTTTCAGATGTTTCACGTCTTCCCTTACTTAAGTGAAAAACAGCACATTTATCCAATCCAAATTCCATTCCAATTTCTCTGGAATACTTGGCTACTGTACACACTAGATTTTTAAGTTCTTCTCTATTAGATCCATAGAGCTTAAGATCGTCCATGTAGAAAAGATGGTTGATCTTATGAACTCTATTTCTTGGTTTGACACACATGTATCCAGAGCGATTTTTTCGAAGCACAATAGACAGAGGCAAAAGAGAGATGCAGAAAAGTAGAGGACTGAGTAAGTCACCTTGAAAAACTCCACTCCTAAAAGAGATCATGTTAGTTATCATCTGCTGTTTGTTGGATGATATAACAAAACTTGTCCTCCACTTGAGCATCAGCTCTTTCAAGCATCTCACGATGTTTGGATGTACCTGTAAGCAATCAAGGAGCTTGATGATCAGCTCATGACTCGTAGAGTCGAATGCTTTACGGTAATCAATCCAAGCCATTGACAAGTTGCGTCGATAAACTATCGAGTCTTGGGTAACGCACCTATCTATTAATAGGTTTTCCCTACAACCTGACAGGCCTCTTTTGCACCCACCTTGTTCACTTCTTGCACTCCAAACTGGCTTTATAGATGTTAATATCCTTTCTTTTAGGATGACAGTAAATAGCTTGTAACAGGTGTTAAGACAAGCTATCGGTCTATAATTTTTTAGATTAGACAAATCTCCTGATTTTGGTAAGAGTGCCGTTCGACCTTCCACCAACCACTGTGGTACGGTATGTTCTCCGCAAAGAAAGGTTGAAAAAATGCGGGCCAAATGTCGGTGAGTTGAAGTAAACTTCTTCCACAATAGATTATTAATCTTATCTGGCCCGGGTGCTGAAAAGTTCTTAGTTTTAGCAATTATATTTCTAACCTCTTGCTCAGTAATTGGCGGACATGCCTCACTAGGATTTAGCTTCTGAAGAGTGGTAAAGACGCATCCTCATCGTTGACTGTATAGGACGTCCCATAGATGTTTCTCCAGAAAGTTTCAACCTCTTCACGACATGGGGGGTTAACAACGACTGATGTTGGTGGACTAAACAGGCGGGAGGGATTAGTAGCAAAGATATTATTTTGCTTAATCCAGTCAATCCGCCGTTCTAAACGTTCTCTTATGACTACAAGAGAACGTATCTTCTGAATCCAATGTTGCTTGATGGCCTGCAATTTTGATTTTTTCAAAGTGTGATGCAATCTTTTTAGAGTTTTGGCAATTTCCAAAACTCTTAGTGTAAAACTTTTATTTAATTCTAGATACGCTATCACACTTTGTAATTGAGAAGCATGTCGTCGAGCCACCCCTATCTTGAACTGTACTTGTTTGATTCGTTTGCAGGTCTTAGCCACTCGCTCTGAAACAGAATTCCTGTTACTTTCACGAAGCAAGGATACTGCTTTATCATACACCGCACAGTTCAATGTCCAAAGATCTACATTTTTAGGAAGTAATGAGAGTTCTTGATTTCCCTCAGCCATTTTGTCCATTTTTATGGAAACCTTAAGATGAATTTTTGTTTCCCTTGATCTCATGTTCCCATCTTCGGTCGTTGGTGTTGGTGTGTCGAGAACTTGTATGTTCTCTGAGGCATGTTCTTCTTCTCATAGAAAAGCCTCATGTCCCTTTTTCCTCAGAAAGGATACCTGGTCTCTTAGATACTGAGGCGTCACTTTTGCGTATTTGGGGTACATTTCGACTTATCGCATATGCAGCCTTAGCATATATCCTCTTCTGCCTGGAGAACTATTTTGCCAACACAACAAGATGTCCTTCCGAAGTTGGCCCGTCCATTTGAAACGCTCTCGAGTTTGTCCTGGGTCATTGCCTGTTCGTCGCCTGGGTTCTGTCCTATTGCCACTCCCAACTGAACCCAGATCTCCATCCGAGAGAGATATATTGCGGGTGGCACTGCGCGTTACAGTCGTCGTAACCGCATCTTCTCTGTGTAGGTGGTTAACCCAGCACAGAGTGGACAATTGTTTCGGGTGCCCATCCCTATCTGACATTGTTCCGCCCTGGGTATTTGAATTGCCCGGTTCCCCCCATATCTGGGAGGATTTCCCCTATCCGCCACCTGGGGAGGCGCTCGATTGGGATGTCGGAAACCCCACCTTAGATGCTACTCAAACACTTGGCCAAGTGGACCAAGTATTTCCTTGGTGTTCGGAAGGATTAATATATTATATTATTATATTATTATTATTATTATTATTATTTACATTAATCTTTAATGCTTATTTTTTCCTTTTTAAAAATATGTTTTTTATTTTTCAAATATTACTTCAAAGTATTTTAACATTAATGGATTAATCAAAAATAATTTTAGGAACGCCAATAATGTGATAAAATAGTTTTATAAAACACTGTTTAGTTTATAGATAAATTAAAACTAGTTGTCGATTGACTTGTAGAATTGACTTGTTTAGATTTAAGCGAAATTTATAGTAATTTATAGTACTATAAAGCTAAATGTAAAAACCTGAATATTTGTAACTGTTAAATAAAAATACTATTATTAATTAAAAAACAATAAAATCCTTTTATTTATTAATTATTTATATTTATTTGTCATATATTAGGGTAGGGTAAATAGCAAGCATATTTATTATGTTATTTTATAATGTTATTTACTGTAATAAACAATAAGATCATTTATAATTTAAAAATAAATTGAAGAGCTTTTAAGTACATTATGTTTTATAATTATAGATTTGATTAAATTTAAAAATTAAAATAAACATTTAATAAAGATAGTATTAAATGCACTAAATATTTTATTTTATATTTATATTTATTTTTTTATTTTTTATTAAAATTTAAATTTAGCCTAATGTTTAAAGTAATGGTGATGATATTTTATGAATTTTATTTTAAAATTATATAGTTTAAATAAAAAAAAATTTAAATTATACAAAACATTTTTAAAAATATATCTTTTAATTCTTTATTAAATTATATTAATAAAAATTTTATAACAAAATATTTAAACACATATATTTAAACATTTATATTCAAATTTGTTATTTAATAAAATAGCTTGTTATAAATTTTAGTTTTACTTTGACAAAACTAGTCAAATTAATATTAAAATAGATATTTCGAAATTATATTAATAAATTAATAATTAATTATAAACAATATGTAATTTGAACAAATTAGTATTATTATTTAAATGGAATATAATATACATTTCAAAACAATAACCCTACTTTTATTAAAATGTTTGGTAATTCTTTACAATTCTCACTTTTCCGAATTTTGAAGCTTTTTAATCGGGACCAAGTGGAAGTGGTGTATTTTAGCACTAAAACAAATAATCAGGTAGGGAGCCTGAAAAAGTTTACTGCCGGAAGCCAGGGATGGGAAATTATTTAAAAATTATCGTTTTTCGCGATTATCTCGATAAATAATAAAAATACCTTAAAGCACTTCAAAGAAAAGTTGTAGATCTTATCAATATACACTTTTTATGTCCTATACATTTTTTAAAAAAAGTGGAAGAATTTCGAGAAAAATGCAAAAAACTGAAAAACACTATAAAAGTTGAAGATTCTTACGTTAAAAGGTAAATATCTTGAAGTATATACAGAAGCATATCTTTAAACGTTTTCTACGTGTACCAAGCCTAAGTGGTGTGTTTTGGCACCAAAACAAATAATCAGGTGGGGGAGGTTGAAAAAGTTCACCGGTTTTTTTTATTTTTGTAAAAAACTTTAATTTTTAGACCATTATGAATAAAGCATATTTTATCACTTTTTTCCGTGAAAACCACTTTAAAATGTTAATTACTGATTGTAAACGCACAATTATAATAAAAATCGAAATAATAACTATCATTTTGAAAGCTGTAAATATTATCCGGGTTGTGCAGAGATGGGTAAATGTAGAAAACTCGAGGTTTTCTACGTATAATACATGGTTTTCTACATTATGTAAAATACGTATTATTCTGACTTACGACTTTGGTCCATTATATATATAATATATAATAGGACCAAAATTTCGGGGGGTTGGGGTGCCACTAACAGTGGCACCCCACTGTTAGTGGCACCCCAACCCCCTAGTATATTGGTCCTTGCGCGGCCGCAGGCCGCGCAACATGTGGTCTTCATGTGGTCTTTGTCCACCTTTGTCTACATTTCACTTCATTGTGGCACCCCAACCCCCCGTTATTTTGTCCAAAATACGGGGGGTTGGAGGTCACCCCCTCCCTTACCCCTCTGACGGGGCTAGGTCAATAAAGGCTAGCCTTTATTGTTATTATTATTGATTTTCAGTTTTTTGCATTAATGTCATAATGTCCGCTCTTTCTGGTGAACCAGCAACTTCACCAACGATTTTCTCCCAAACTATTAGAGATATAAAAAAAAATCAAATAACTTAAAATATGTATTTTTGGAATGCCTACAACTTTTGTTTAAAACATTTTTGAAAATTTTTAATATTAATTGAAATAATTGCAAAAACCCGAATTTTTATGGGTTTTTTATGGTTTTTACCATGAAAATCAAATGTGCGCCAATTTTCATTATGATACACAGGGTTGCGCAGTTACGCGTAACTCTGATTTTCTGACGTAAATTACGTAGGTTTTTTACATTAGTAAATTACGTAATTTACCCCCCACCAATAGAAAATGCATTGTGTATAAAATTCAGGACGCAAACAAAACAAACCTACTAACAAGATTTTACTGTATTTTTTGGTTTCTTGCGTTTTTCTCTAAAATGAGACATTTTTTCGAAAAAACGTACAACACATAAAAAGTGTATTTTAACAAGATCTACAAGTTTCCTTCACAACGCTTTCCGATATTTTCATTATTTAATTAAATAAATGCAAAAACCATAATTTATTATTAATTTCCCATCTCTGGCTTCCGGTATTAAACTTTTTCAGGCTCCCCCACCTGATTATTTGTTTTAGTGCTAAAATACACCACTTCAACTTGGTCCCGATTAAAAAGCTTCAAAATTCGGAAAAGTGAGAATTGTAAAGAATTACCAAATGTTTAAAAACAATTATCTTATAAAAACTTACCAATGTTCTAACTGTCACGTACATATTCACTAATTTCTCGTCCTCCTCACATCTTAAAATTATTTAAGGCGCCACACTTTATTTAAAAAAATTTAATTTAAACAATTTTGCTTCCTCATAGAGGAAGCGTTGTGATCGGTTAGATTTTCGATTTTCCAAAAATAGTGTAAATCGACTCAGTTTCATCTGAAAAGTTCAAATTTTCATTCCTGAGAAAATGTCCGGATGTGTGTGTGTGTGTATGTGTGTGTATGTGGTAAATTTTTTGTCGCCAGGAATTCTCGAGAACGCTTCAACGGATTTTAATAAAATTTGGATGACATATGAAGTTCACAAATATCTAAATTTGGACACAGGGATTTTTGAAAATACCTAATCAAATTTTTTTGAGCACCTTTTTTCATCGAAAATATCGTTTTTTGGCAAAAAATTTTTTCATGCTAAAAATTCAGACAAATGAATGAAAAAATCATATTCCTTGTTTCAAAACGAATCGATTGACCTATATAAAGTATATAATTGACAAAAAACCCACGTAATAATTTATGATTTTTAATTTTTTTCAATAATAATTAATTTAAAATTAAATTATTATTTTTTATATTATAAATAAATTTATTGCTTCCTCTATGAGGAAGCAAATTATCTTGCTTCCTTGGAAGCGAAGTGTCCATGAAATGGACAGAATTCACACCTAGTTTAACCTTTTACTTGAAACATGGTACAATTTAAACAAATTATCGTGACTTATACACTTTACAGGTGAAACGGTTTGAAACAGAGTAATCCCGCGACATTGTTTCTTCGGTTCGCCGCCAGAGGGCTGCCATCATTCTGCCTCACAAATGAGACCAAGCTCTTAGGTATTATATATGGATCAAGAAATAAGCATTTTAAAAGGATAAGACACAAGATGTATTTCCTCTAACAAAAATTAAAAGTGCGTCAAACTATTATGAATGGTTATGAATAACCTTATAATTACACAGGCACACAAAAAAAAAAAAAGGTCAAATACCAGAGGGCAGACCAACATATTCCTAGGTTTTTGGGGTCGCTGAAACCGAATATGGCCATGAAAATATTATCTGCTTGCCCATTTTCCCCCTAGCCCCCCCCTTACACCCCTCGGGGGGTGACATTTCAGTTTTTCCAAAAACGTCGAAAAGGCAGTCTATTCCTATGTTTTTTGGGGCGCTGAATCCGAAAAAGACCACCAAAAGCCAATCCCCCCCCTCCTGCACCCCCTAACACCCCCTGGGAGGGGGTTGGAATTTCGAATTTCACGAAAAGTCGAGTTCGGTGGCTATTTCTATGTTTTTTGGGGCGCTGAATCCGAAAAAGACCACGAAAAGAAAATTCCCCCTCTCCTTCACCCCCTATCACCCCCTGGGAGGGGGTTGGAATTTCGAATTTCACGAAAAGTCGAGTTCGGTATCTATTTCTACGTTTTTTGGGGCGCTGAATCCGAAAAAGTCCACCAAAAGCCAATTGGCCCTCCCCTTCACCCCCTATCACCCCCGGGTAGGGGGTTGGAATTTCGAATTTCACGAAAAGTCGAGTTCGGTGTCCATTTCTATGTTTTTGGGGGCGGTGAAATTGGAAAAGGACACCAAAGGTAAATTCGTTCCGTTATTCACCTCTTAGCATCTAGTTACTAACACTGGGAGGGGGGTTGATATGTTCTCTTTTATGTGTAATTAAGAAGAATAAGCAATGTTTTTTTTACGCATTTGAATAAATAATAACTAGGTAGGCACCGATGATTACACAAGTATGTACCAGCACAATTTGATGGATCTTGATTTTACTACACTTAGCGCGACCCAGGAACAACGGCGTGGACGTGGTAGTTTTTGTTCCCTTTGGGGTGCTTTTTTAACGTGAGTCCCCTTGCCTCTCACGATTGGTGGCGCTGCTTTAATGTGTTTTTCCTTAGAACGAATTTCGCTCATTTAGTTTTTTTATAGTGATGCATTTGAGCGAGATCTCTTCTCAAAAAGTCTCGAAAAAATGAGAATCTCGTGAAAATTACATTGGAAACAAATGAATGTACTGTTTTCGTCTCTTTTATCTTTTATGAAAGGACAGATTCTCGAAATGCATCACTAGTTTTTTGGCATTCATTTCTGCCTATGGTACCGTACTCGCTTGGATTCGAATGACCTTCTGAGAGGTTTTCTTTTCTGAGCCCTTTTTGTTTCTGGTGAATCCCTTTTTAGTGTCCAACAGTAATCGGCCAGCATATTTACATCCCACTTCCCTTGGTAACGACGTTCCATTTCTTTTAGATCCTGGTGAAACCTTTCACCTTGCTCTTCGCTATAGTCCCCTAAATTCGACGGAAAATAGTCTACATGGGACTCCAGGAAATGCAGTTTCAGATTCATCAAGCATCCAAGTTTTTTGTAGTTCTGCAGCAGCTTTTTTATTTCCTTTTTGTAATTTGGACTTTTCTTATTGCCAAAAAAATTTTCTGCTACATTTACAAAGCTAACCCAAGCATTTCATTCCACAACTGTCATTGATTTTTTAAACTCAGCGTCGCGCAACAACTTCCGAATCTCTGGCCCATCAAAAATCCCTTCTTTGAGTTTCTGTTCCGACTTTTTCGGAAATTTCTCCTGGAGGTATAAAAAAGCTTTTCCCTCTTTGTTTCAGGCTTTTACAAATTGCTTCATCAACCCAAGCTTTATATGCAATGGAGGAAGAAGAACCTTTTCCGGTGATACAAGAGGATTTTTGAGGACATTTGCCAAGCCAGGAACAAAAGAGGTTCTAGCAGGCCATTGGAAGTTATTATAATGGTTCTTTCGATCTCGACTATTCCAAAGGCATAAGAAGCACGGATGACTTGTGAACCCACTTTGTTGACCCAAAAGAATTGTTATTATTTTCAGATCCCCGCAAATTTGCCAGTTATGTTCCGTGTACTTTATTTTTTCGAGTACCAGCTTCAAAGAATTATAGTCTTCTGACATATTAACGGAATGCGCTATTGGGATCGAGGCTAATTCATTGGTGTTGTGCAAGAGTACTGCTTTTAGACTGCGGGTGAAAGAGTCGATGAAAAGCCTCCATTCTTCACTCTTGTAAATGTTTGGTTTCAAAGAATTTATAAGCTCCCGAATATTTGTGCAGTAGACAAGACTTTCTTCTTTTTTGAAAAAGGGAAGAAATTCTTTTTCCCGATTTCGGAAAGAAGAAACCTTAGTACCTTTAGCCAAATGACCGTCCTCCTTGAGACTCGACGCAAGGTACTCAGCTGCATCTTTGGCTAAACCCAAATTTCTTACCACATCATTGAGCTTTTTTTGATCCCATAGTTTTATAGGTCGATCTCGTTTGAAGCGAACATCTCCTTCATCACTGTCAGAATTCGAGTCAACTTCACTTCCGGAATAAGTACTGTTGGAATCCACAGTTGGCTCATTAAGGTCCATTTGACTTTCAACTTCCACTGTATCAGCAGTGACATCCATCTTGACATCATCATCTGAAACATCATCATCGTCATTATAAATTGGAGGGGTGAAAGATGGAATACTTGGATATATAGCGTGATTAGGAGACATCATACCTTTAAATTTGATGGAGCAAATGTAACATTCCACTTGAGTTTTGGGCTCTTTCCACATAGCAGGAAACTTCAAAAAATTCTTGCCGCTTGAATTGGATGACCCGCGCTGTAATGTACCCCTGCATTTGTTACAGATACTGCTCGGTACCCATGAATTTCCCCGACCATTTTCAATCTGCAATGAAAAAAGAGAATTGTATTTATCCTCATATTTAGAAAAGTCTCTCCGATATTTTTCTATTTCAAACTTACCACATACGTAACAAAACATGGATCTGTCTTTGTTACAGGTGTGAATGGTATTATCTTGAATATCCATACCATTGTCCGTAGGACCATCAGAAGCGCCTTGAAGATTTTCACGATTTGAACTCAAAGCTCTATTTCCATTAATTTTTCTTCTTGAAGCATTTAACTCAAAAGTAGCCAAGTTGCCCACCACCCTAGAGCTGCGGTTGCATGATGACGACGCCTGCGGGCCCGCTTGCTCACCCTGACCAGCCGCCGATACTGGGGTCTCCCTCCCCTGCATCGTAATCTTCTTCCCTACTTTTGCCATGAAGGCATCTTTTTTACCTAGGAACTTAGCCGGTTAACCGTTATCCGCCTTCACCGCGTGGAGGTGTCCTAGTTGCAAAAGTAGATGTGGAAGTAATTCATGAAAATTGAAATTGTAAACCCATCCCATGGGAGGGGGTAAGAGGGTGCTAGGGGGTGAATGAGGGGACGAATTTATTTTTGATCCCTTTTTTCAGTTTCATGGCCCTAAAAAATATTGGAATAGACTCTAAACTCGATTTTTCATAAAATTCGAAATTCCAACCCACTCAAGGGGATATTAGGGGCTTAAGCGGGCGGGAATTAGCTTTTGGTGGTCTTTTTCGGATTCAGCGCCCCAAAAAACGTAGAAATAGACACCGAACTCGATTTTTTGTGAAATTAGAAATTCCAACCCCCCTCCTAGGGGGTGATAGGGGGTGAAGGAGAGGGGGAATTGGCTTTTGGTGGTCTTTTTCGGATTCAGCGCCCCAAAAAACATAGAAATAGACACCGAACTCGACTTTTCGTGAAATTCGAAATTCCAACCCCCTCCCAGGGGGTGATAGGGGGTGAAGGAGAGGGGGAATTTTCTTTTCGTGGTCTTTTTCGGATTCAGCGCCCCAAAAAACATAGAAATAGCCACCGAACTCGACTTTTCGTGAAATTCGAAATTCCAACCCCCTCCCAGGGGGTGTTAGGGGGTGCAGGAGGGGGGGGATTGGCTTTTGGTGGTCTTTTTCGGATTCAGCGCCCCAAAAAACATAGGAATAGACTGCCTTTTCGACGTTTTTGGAAAAACTGAAATGTTACCCCCCGAGAGGTGTAAGGGGGGGGGCTAGGGGGAAAATGGGCAAGCAGATAATATTTTCATGGTCATATTCGGTTTCAGCGACCCCAAAAATCTAGGAATATGTTGGTCTGCCCTCTGGTATTTGACCTTTTTTTTTTTTTGTGTGCCTGTGTTATTAATTTTTTTAAATACTTTTTTTCAGACATTTTGAAAAACGTCTAAAAAATAAATTTATAAAAAGATTTTTCTATCATCTATTTTTAAATTTAATTTTAATTAACTTTAATTAATTAAATTTAATGAATTTAGATTTTTAACTTTAATTTAATTTATGAAGACACAGTTTTTTAAAATTAAAAATATGAAAATTAAATTTTTTTATTTTTGGCATAACCTATGAACTTACATAAGAACTTACCTAAGAAGTTACATAAGAACTTGCGTAAGATCTTTTGCCAAATGCACACGTAAGATCTCACGTCATTTCTTACATAAGAAATCACATAAGGAGTAACATAAGTTACTAGGTAAGATCTTACCTAAGATCCAACATCAGATCCTACGTAAAGTTTTTAAATAGGGCGGTTTATAAGAAGTAGTCGACCAAGTGGCAGACTTCGAAACCGATGCGCGTCGAAGATGCGCAGACTTTCTAGTGCACAGCAGTGTCAAAACATAAACTGTTTTATATATGATTTTCATTCCGGTACGTATATTTTGGAGCATTAATTAATTGAAAACAAATTTTATGCATATTATTATATATATATATATATATATATATATATATATTTTGCAACTTAATGAAACATATATTTCCAGTGGTCACAGTCTGAGACCATCAATGTTAATCAAGTTTAAATTTAATTACTTCAAAATTTAAAAGATCTAACTTTCAATTAATTAACATTTTAATCAACCTAATATTTATTTATATAAATTTCATAATTTATCTTAACTTTTACTCATTAAAAGTGCAAGTAGCACAAATAAAATTAAATTCTAATTTTTACTGGTTTTTTTATTAGAGGTAAAACCATTATACAGTAATCCCTCGATAGTCGTGACACTTGATATTCGTGACTCTCGATTGTCGTACGCTTTGTAGGCGGGCACCTACCGCGATAGTCTTACGCTTTCCAGCGTGCGCGGATCACTAGCCAGTGCAGGAGAATAATCTACATTTGTGAAAATTAAATACAATAAATATTTGTTTTCAAAAAAGTTAATTATCTGTTTACTCAAATTAAAAGGTACATTAAGTTATTTATAACTCAGAAAATGAAATTAAATAAATTTAAGTGAACTTCAAAGGAACTTTACGATTTACAATTTCAATATCCTCAAACGTCAAATAAGTAACATAATTACAATAATAAACAAGAACTTAATAAATTCGTTAGCAAAATTAATTTCTAAAAATGAAGAGTTTAAATTATATTTTCTGAAAGAGCGACAGTTAACCAAAACACAATATTTAATATATTTACTCTGAACAACCAGAAAGTATTATTTATTGAATTCAGATATTTAGTAAAATGTTTGAATTTTAAGAAAAAATTTTATTTAATTGAATCAGATTTTATAGATCAATCAAAAATTAATTTTTTACCTTTGAAGGTTTAGAAAAATCTCAATTTTATGCACATTTTTATTATAGATTACAATTGATTAGAATATGAAAAAATTTAATTTATACTACAATGTTAAAAATTCTTCGAATCTTTAGTTTTAAGTAATAAAAGTAACTGTAATAATGAAATAAATAAAGAAATCCTTGTTTAAAGAAGAGCGTAATAGCGACGATTTTCCAATACTTTGAAAACCTTATTTACAGCAATTTTTTAAAGTCTTTAAATTGACTAAGTTGAAATATAATGATTTGACTCTTAGTTAAAATCTTCATAAGAAGATTCATACTGTGATCCTTGCATTCATTATTTTTATTAAAAATTTAAAGTTAGATAAATATTTAAAATATTTTCCTTTATTTATTTTACATTTGTCTCTTGTGTTATAATTTTTTAGAATACAAAATTGATTAATTTTTTTTTAAATTATAAACAAAAACTGTTGTAACGTCGGAACTTGATTCAAACGCCACACATGTGTACCCTCTTTCAATATTTTTATTTTAGCGCGAATTATTTAAACCTGGAATAGAAATTCCATTAGTTTGGGAAATCGAATTCCGATTTAGATTTCTACGCCGACATGTCACTGATTTTTAATAATTGAAATAAAATATACATGAAATCTTGTATTAAAGATTATATATATATATATAATATATATATATATATTATATATATATATATTCGATTTGAGAGATTTTAATCAAGGTAAGGAAAATTTTAGGTTTTATTTTGGAATTAGTAAGGAATTCTAAATTATTTTCCCGTAGGGGTCACTTGCATACTTCGCGGACCCATATCTAAATTTCTCCTAGCTAATTTTAGGAAAGGAATAAAATAGGAAAGAAACATAAACCATTAATTTGGTCCCATATGTTTCTTTAAAAAGACACACAATAAATACAAATTGAAATAAGAGAAATATTGGAAATCATCAATATGTCATTTAGTTTCATTTGAAAAACATTTAATCAACAATAAATAAAGAAATTTCCATTAAAAATAAACCAATAATTCTCTCATTTTTCATTAAACATAGAATTAATTTTTCAAATTTATAATTTTTATTCACTTACTTTTGATTTCTTTTGTTGATTCTTACAGTTGAGTCGATAAATTGATTTTTGAAGTTGGTGGCAAAAGTGGCGAGAATTGGTCCAGGACTCAATATAACTCTTAGTTATTTTATTGTAGTTGGAAATAGTTTCTTAGATTTTTGGGGCGATTAATTTACAATTGGGACGTCCAGGAAATTCGAAATTTAGAACACAGATAAAACACAGGAAATTGGAACACGGATAAAAACAGATATTTTGAAGAAATTCGGAACTTGGATGAAACACGGATATTTGGAACAAGGATAAAAAAAACAGATATTTTGAAGAAATTCGGAACTTGGATGAAACACGGATATTTAGAATACGGATAAAACACAGATATTTGGAGAAATTCGGAACTTGGATGAAACACGGATATTTAGAATACGGATAAAACACAGATATTTGGAGAAATTCGGAACTTGGATAAAACACGGATATTTAGAATACGGATAAAACACAGATATTTGGAATACGGATAAAACACAGATATTTGGAGAAATTCGGAACTTGGATGACTTCCTAGAAGTCGGATAAATCGCGACTTGATTTGGTGGAGTCTCAGAAAAGAGTGATTTTTGGAAATCGTGGAGAGTAGCTCTTGGGGTAGGAAAAACGGGATATAGGAAGTAGTGGAGGCGTCGAGCTAATTTTCGGGGAGAAGGGGCTAATTTCGACAAGGAAGTGGAGAGGAACAAAAGGGCCAGTACTGCCCATTTTCCGTCCCCTAAGATAGTGGGAGTATAGCGGTTTTACGTTTGAATAACCGATGCCGCCACTTGTGCCTCCAGAGCTTTGATTTTGTAATTTCTAAATGTTATTGACAACCGAATTTTAAACAATACTATTTTACAATAAATGTTATTTTATATATATATAAACTATTCCTAAACTAAAATTTTCAGTTTTTCTAGGTTAAATCGTTATTTTCAATTAGTTTGAAATTTTAACATAATATTTCGGTTTTTAATAATAATACCAATTTTTATCTGAACAATTTCACTAATATAACCTATCAATATTATTGTAATTAGTATTTAAAATTTATTAACCTCAAAATTTGGGTATTATAACCTGAATATTAGAATATTATGATATTTAACATCTGAATACTATAAACTAAATATTAGAATATTATTAAACAAATGTTTGAATATTGTAAATTAAATCTTTAGAATATTATAATCTGAATATTAGAATATTATAATGTTATACATCTGAATATTAACACCAAACATCTGATCAAATAATCAAATATTAGTTAAATAATCGCTTTAATTTTCAAATCAATTATTTTCTAATTTTCTAAATTACTAATTTAATATTTCTAAATTAGTGGAATTTACAGAGTAGTTTAAAAATACTTACTCTGTAAATTTTTCTATAGCGAGCGCGCCATTCATTGTTATTTCATTTTCAAGATAAGACCCGGGCGGAGAGCACACTCAAGGATCACTTAAACACGCATTATTTGGGGATTAGGCTCCGAGCGTCTTTTGTGCGGCGCACGGCCGATTTTTATCTTATTTAAACTTTTAGTCGAATCTTCATAAACCAATTCGTTTATGAGTTTTTCAGCCTTCGTATCTATAGTTGTTTAGAAAAATGGAGAAAACAACCATAAACACGAAGATACATTTTCACTCTAACTGTAGATATGGTTCTGGTGAGAGCAAATATTGATTTTTTTTTAAAAGCGCTGTTTTTGAAATTTCCAAGAGAGGAAATATCTTAAGCGGAAATAACTCATAAATTTGAGATATTTCTGCAGTCTAAAAACATCCCCGTTTCTAAGGTTCTTTTTTTTAAAATTTTATGATTTTATTTATATTTTAGATATTTATATACTTCCTTTTTCTAAAATTTCAGACGACGTTACACCCCCATCGTGAAATGGTTACTGGTGAGTGTAAATGAAAACAGTTACCATACCTCTGTACTGAGAAAAGAGAAAAAGTCGGCTTTATGGCAACTTGCATTAGGAACTACCATTCATTTTTGTTTACTTATGTGTTAATTTCAGAGAATAAGAAAATCTGCAATTTTTAGGGAGTAGATCCATACTGTGAAACTAGACCATGGGATACAGACTATTTTGCTCAGGTGCACTTGCTTCTGGTTTCAGTTGTGTAGTAGCTACATCAACTACGACTGGTGCGGCTTCTTGTCTCTCAACGGCGACTTCTGTTAGAGGATGTTGGTCTTGTTGGTTTTGGTTAGGTGGTTCATCAGCGATGTGCATCAATAGGAAAGTTAAAGAACCCCAAAGTGCTCCAATAATATGGACAGACCATCCATATACAGAATGTAAAGCATATCCGTGTATAACAGTATCTACCACAAGTTTGATTAAATGAAAGATAGTTAGGATAGCTATCACTCCAGCACTAAAGGTTCCAAAGGTGATCATTTTTCCCCATATCCTTCCCCATGTACTTTCTACCAGTTTGTCGACTACATTGTCATTGAAGAGTTTCATAACGGAACCATCAGCATTAAGCACCGTATAAC
Source organism: Ganaspis brasiliensis (assembly GCA_037103525.1). Lineage (NCBI taxonomy): Eukaryota > Metazoa > Arthropoda > Insecta > Hymenoptera > Figitidae > Ganaspis > Ganaspis brasiliensis. The sequence goes on along the minus strand of JAZKLR010000135.1, from coordinate 960,886 downwards.
CCTTCATTTCCATAGCGAGATCGTTGATCATGGCAGGCTTCTCTATGGGGAACATAATTCTTTCTCTTAATTCTTCGATGTCCATTTCTGAATATATTCCGCTAGTGGCCAAGGATCCGGGACTTTGGTAGGTCCAAACTCCAACTTCTTCAGGTTTTAAATCATCAGGTTTTGTAGTTTTGACAGCCTTTGGTGTTAAACTGTACCAAGAATTTCCTATTTCATACATAACAGGGAGCAATGTACTGCATTTAACCTCAGTACCCTGTTTCTTTAGGAGATGAGTTCTGGGTGTTAGGAAGAATGTTTGATTATTCCTTGAGACTGGAAGTTCACTATAACAAACCTCCTTGACCTGGACCTTCACTTCCACTGGAACACATTTCACAATATGTACCACCTCACCTGCAATTACGGACATATATCCCGGTCCCTTCATAACATCATAAGCAAATTCATCAGGAGCTTGAGTGGCTAAAGACAAAGCATTTTTCAAAGTTTGCTTCTCCAGCAAGCATTTTTGGGTAAGTACATTTCTATATAAAGAAGTCATTTGGGTTCGAACATGCTTCTCTACATACACAAATTTAGAATTTATATAAGCAAAGATATCCATGTTAGATCCTGATACTTTTTTATTTGTTGCGAATGTATCTCCCTTCTGAGTTTCAAAAATGAATAGTTTGGGATGTTCAGTTTTCGTAATTACATAGCCACAAACCGACTGTCTTCCCCTCGCGGCAAGTGCAAAGGTTAAATCAGTTGTCGAGACTGAATAAACAGTCTGAGAATTTTCACTATCAGTGTCTACAATTTTATCGGCTTTACCCTCATACAGAATTCCAAATCGATTAAAATTACAAGAATCTACTGGTAATTGATTCCAAAAAGTGTACCCTCCCTCCTGGTCAATACAACTGCCACTGGAAAGGGGGCATACCGTTCCCGAACGCAAATGGATAGTATCCGAACTCGTTCTGACTCTAGCAAGTTGTTCGGTAAGTGTTACAGTAACAGTAGCTTGTACCACAACATCTTTCCAGGTTCCGAACGGATCAGAATAACCAGCTCCACTACAACTACCTTTCATATCATCACTTCCGGCTAGTGTCACTCCGTGACTTACAGTGTTATTGATTTTAAGGCCTTGCATTACATGAACATTATAAATATTAATCGACCCATGCAAGTGAGCGCCTTCGCAAGCCTGTTTACTAGTTTCCATGATATAGGAGTTGAAACCGCCTCTAACAGTCGAGACGTGCGAAAACATTCCACAATGAAATATTAAACGACTAATCTCTACTTTACATTGCTGGACCATCAGGTCCAGATAATCAGTAGCCTGTAACAGCTGTACATATTTTTCCGAGATGTTTGTAGATGGTTCTGGAAGATCGCAATCTCCCACGTGAAGTAGATTCAAAGTAGTAACATTGAGCTGTCGGGATCCACAATCAAATCCTATTAACCCAAACGTTGTAGAGCATAGAGTGACAAAGACAATCAAGTTTAGAATCATTTTCTGTAACAGAACAAAACCAATTTTAGATTTATTCATTTCCCATGGTTTCCTTTTCCAATCTGAAAAATAATAGCAATTCAAATTTTTATTTGGATGGTTTAGGATTAAGATGGGATATTCTTAGTCTATTCATATGAACAATTTTGCTAGACTTTCCGTTACTAATTTTGACATTTGTCTTTCCAATGATTTCTAGGATTTTGTGGGGACCAGTATAATGATCACCAAACTTTTTTGGCTTTGGACCCTTCAGGAGGAACACATAATCTCCCACCCTAAAGTTCCTAGGATTTAAGTTTTTATCATAGTATTTCTTAGAGCGTTCCTTGGAACTAACTAAATTATCATATACTAAACGTCTGATACCGGTTAGACGTGTAACTAAATCTATTAAGTATCCTTTGTAAGTAGGAGCCATGTCACTATCTCTCAGAGGTTCCCCTGACGGTAACCTAGCTAACCTGCCAAACACAATTTCAAAAGGGGTGTGTTTAGTGGATTCAGAAACGCAAGTGTTATAATTCAACATAGCTATATCGACCCATTCATCCCATTCGTTGTCAGCATTTGTATAATGCTTAAGGAATTCGCCAAGAGAGTGATGGGAACGTTCTAAAGATCCGTTTGACTGAGGATGAAAGGCAGTAGTTCTGATCTTTTTGATTTTGAAACGTTTCGAAACTCTTGTCATTAATTGACTAAGGAAATTCCTTCCTTGATCAGTCAGAACTACTCGAGGGGCTCCAAAGGTGCAAATAAATCGTTTAATGAATGCATCGGCGATGGCGATAGAGGAGGTTTCCTTGAGTGGGACAGCTAAGCAAAATTTTGACAATTGGTCTTGCATGGTGAGAATGTATTCGTTACCATTTTTTGTTTTTGTGAGAGGACCTACTATATCAAGAGCGATTTTGTCAAAAACCATTCCAGGAGTATCAGTAATGACCATTGGTTGTTTAGTTTTTAAACGAACCAATTTCTTCAATTGACAACCTATACATTGCTGGATTCTTCTTTGAATGTCATCTTTCAAATTTGGCCAATAGTATAATGGTCTAATTCTATTAAAAGTTTTTGAAACTCCCCTATGTCCTCCTATTGGCAAAGTATGAAATTCGTCAAAAATTCTATCTCTGTCTTTTACATCAACGAATTGTAATGTACCTTTACAGATTAGAACCTTAACCTCAATTTCGGAAAACACTATTCTCAAAATCTCTAAAACTTCAAACCAAGGCAATCCCTCTACAAATTCACTTTTTGCAATGCTAATTTCTTTAATTGATTTTTCTAGCAAAATCTCCTTTAATTTTTTTATTGTTTTGAAAATGTTTTCTTTAACAATTTGAAGAGACTCTGAATTATCACGTTTAATACAGAGAGAAAAGAGATAAGTTTTATTACTTCTTCTGAAACTATTTACAGACAAATAATCTAAATTAACATTTGACTCGATCTTTCCTGCTTCTAATAATTTGTTAGCACCTAAATCGCACGGACTACCATTTTGAGAAACAAAATAAAGGACATTGGTAGGAATGGATTGAATCATATCTTTGACTTCAACAAACTTATTATCTTTGGTGCTAGTGGATGACCTAGAATGCTTTTCAGAGATTTTTGATTCTTCGGTCGACTTATCAGATGAGGAAATTTCCGAGCTTCCTTCATCGGTTTTCATTTTCGATTTTCGGGATTTCGCTTGGGGATTAGGATCTGAGTAATTTGATTCATTTAGACTTAAAGAAGATGAAAAATCTGAGACTATACGTTTATTGTTACTATCAAACATGTTGTCCCCAATTTCATGTAAATAAGAAGGAAATTCTAAGTTATCATTGCCAACTAAAGTATTTGAATTTTCGTCTTCAGATGCAATTTCCTTGTAATTGACTTTAGGTCGATTGCGTTTTGTACTGTTAAATTGATCGATTTTTCCAATAGGAACTTTCAAATTTTCTTTTTGAGTCTGTGAATACTCGGTAGACATCTTTTGAGTGGACTCACAAGATTCTAGATCAGGGATTTCGCAAATTTTGGTTAGTACTTCATTGCTTTCAGTTGTTTTCATTGGAACAGTACTACAGTTATTAGAATTTTTTTCAGATTCTTTAGGTTGATTAGCTTTATTTAATAGTTGTTTACGCGTAACAACATTACACACTAATTCCTCAATGGGTTCAATTGGATTTCTTGATAAAGCATCGGCATTAAGATTAATTTTTCCCGGCTTATAAAGGACTTCATAATCAAAGTCTGATAATTTAAATCTCCACTTTTGCACTCGAGTATTGCAATCAGCTGTTTTAAACCACGTGAGAGGTTTATGATCGGTTACGATTGTTAATTTCTTTCCATAGATATAATCTCGGAAATTTTTAACTGCTTCAACCATGGCTAAAGCTTCTTTCTCATAAACCTCATATGCTAATTCTGGACCTCTAAGTACACGAGAGAAAAAGGAAATAGGTAAATCTTTTCCAATTTCACCTTGTGATAAGATAGCTCCTATAGCATATCCGGAAGCATCAGTTGTTATTACAAATGGTTTGGAGAAATCAGGGTACTGTAGGATGGGTGATTTGCATAGCTCATCACGAAGCAAAGAAAATGCTTTCTCAGTTTTTTCATCCCATAGAAAATCCACATCCTTTTGCAATAACCTACTTAATGGTTTAGATAACTGAGAAAAGTTTTGAATGAACCTCCTGTAATATCCTGCCAAGCCTAAAAACTGTCGAATATTTTTAATATTCTTAGGACGGGGAAAGTTCATAACAGCAGTGATTTTGTTTGGATCAAGGGTGATTCCGTCCCTGCTTAAAATGTGACCAAGATAAATTACTTTATCTTTTAAAAATTCACATTTGTCTGGATTTAATTTAAGATTTGCTTGTCTTAAACGTTCCATTACCAATTTGAGTTTTTCCTCCATTTCTTCTAGAGTATCTCCAAAGATAATAACATCATCTATAAAAGTGAATATTATTTTACCTTGAAGGCCTTTAAAAGTGTTGTCAATATACCTTTGAAATGTAGGAGGGGCGTTTTTTAATCCAAAAGTCATTCGTACATATTCGTAATGTCCGAACGGAGTGCTAAAAGCGGTTTTATGAGCATCTTGAGGATCCATTGGAATTTGAAGGAAACCTTTTGCTAGATCCAATGTGGTATAGTATTTATGGCCACCAATCTGATTAATAAATTGATTTATATCAGGGATAGGATAACGGTCAGCAATTGTCTTTTCATTTAAAGCACGAAAGTCAGATACAAGTCTCCATTTTTGTTTGCCACTAGAATCAAGTTTCTTAGGCACTATCCACAAGGGTGAATTGTAGGGAGAACAGGAATCCTTAATGATGCCATCTTTCAGCATTTCTTGTACCTGTCTCTCAACTTCATCCTGTAGGGATACTGGAATTTTGTACTGCTTTATGTTAACAGGTTCGTCATCAGTAGTTGGAATTCGGTGTGATATAGAAGTTGCCATTTGCAAAGGTTGTCCTTCCATATAAAAGAGATCATGATTCTCATTAACTAATTTAGATACATGCTCCCTTTCTTCCGAATTTAAATGATCTAGATTTAAACAATCAGATACATCAACTGAACTAGATGAATTAATCTGATAACATGCTTTCGTTTCAAGGAAATCCTCACAAATCTCTGAGATATCCTCTGGTGTGTAATCTTCAATGTGCAACTCTTCAGTCAAACTTGACAAATCTTTCTGGAGTGCAATATTGAAAGTTGGATTATCGAAACCGGGGTTGAAATCATTGGACTGGGAAAACTCCTGAATGTCTGATATGTTGTCAAAATTTTCCTCGTAATTACCCTGTATAGAATAATCGAGGAGATTTCTAGGAACATTACAAATCATTTGTTTTTGGGCCGTAGTCATTTCACAAAAGTTTAGTTTCGATATTAGATCACCCATATGGATTTCTTTTTTTTCAAAATTGATTAATGCCTGGATTTCAGTGAGGTAAGTGGAACCTAAAATACCTTCACAAGGGATATCAAATTCGTCAGGAATCACATAAAATTTTGAAGTATGATTATGAACAGTTAATTCGATGGAACCTAAAGTCAAATACCTATCATAGCCAATACCTTTCAGCAAAACAGAGGTATAGTTATCCATGTCAAGTTCGGTGGGTAAAATACTTTCTTTAATTAAATTTACCTCGGATCCGGTATCAATAAGTAATTGACCTAATTGACCGGATGGTGGGAGAAAAATATCAATATACGGCAAATTTCGTTCAATTGATTTTGATTTCCAATCTCTAATACCACCTATTAAATTCTCGAAATTTATAGTTTTATTCTGGGAAAAAGGTAGACTTCCATTCTTATTATATATACATTTCTGGCGGAAATCAAACGAAACACCATACCCCTTGAAATAGTCCGACCCAATTATTCCTTCATAATCTAAATCCGTAGTATCTGGTACAATGGCAAAGGTAATAACATTTCCTAATAACATCATTTTTGCACTACCTAATGAAGGAATAATATCCGGATCAATTCCTTTTATATACGTAATATCCATATTATCAATAATTAGTCCACTATGGACAGACTTTTGTTTTAAAATACTTACTTCGGCACCCGTGTCTAACAGAAAATTTAGTCGCGAACCAGTTGTGGAATTCCCTAAATTTAAATAGGGCATTAAATTACCTTTTTCTGGTAATTTTATGGTAGCAACTCTGTTAAAAAGTTTGTTGTTGCTTCCTTCATCTCGGGTTCCGTTTGTTTCGGTTCGGAGTGGGGGAAGAATGGGCGGGCATTCTGGTTCATGGGTCTCTGATAATTGTTTCGGTAATTGTTCCGAAAATTGTCCCCAGTTGCTACGGGTAACTGGGGAGTTCGGAAGTTTCCCGAATTCTCATTATACCACTTTCTTTTGTGACAATCGCTTATTAAATGTCCAGGCTTTTTGCAATATAAACAAATACGCCTTGTATAACAATTTGCTTCATCATGCCCAATACCTTGGCATTTACTACATCTTATTTGAGAATTTGGTTGCCTCATGAAATTATTGCCCAACTGAAAACATCTGTCGGCCGTATGACCCGATCTGTCACAGTATTGGCAAGTGAGGTTAGTTTTCATAGGTTTAGGGCAAGTTTTTGCATTATGCCCTTTTTGTTGGCAAATCTGGCAAGATTCGATTTGCGGGCAATCTTTTGCAGAGTGACTTGTTTTATTACATATTTGACATGTAACTGCTACAGCCACAGCGTGTACCTTTTTAGTACAGTTTTGGGAAGTATGCCCAGGTTTACTGCAAATAGTGCATTTTTTATAAAGGGGACAATTTGATGCTTCGTGTCCCATGTCTTTACATATTTGGCATAGGTTTACTTTAAGAGGATTACCTTGTTGTCGTAAGGCCTGCTTAGCTAAAAGACTTTTTTCGATTTTAATAGCATTTTTAAAAACTTCGTTAATGTCTGCGTTATCAATGATTCGTTGTTCAATCTCTGGTTTAAGACCGCGTTTAAAGGCTTCAATTAGGACAGCATTAGTTGCTGTTTTATATTCTTGGGTGACCGCTACCCCAGTTTCAATTCTTTTAGCTTCGTAAATTCGAGTACCGATATCCCTGATTCGATTAGCATATGCTATTACTAACTCTCTGTCCTTTTGATATTCGCTACCTAACTCACCTAAAAGTTGATTAACTGATTTTACTGGAGCATAAATGGACTTAATATAAGAAGTCAAAGCGTCAATTGTAGCAAACTCCGAACCTAAAATAGCCTGACGGGCTTCTCCTGATATTTTACTGCGAATTAATTTTACTAAAAATGCTTCGGACGCATCTTCAACCATAGCCTTAGCTTCATTACAGCCTTCGACAAATAGGCTGCAATTATTTTTCGTACCGTCAAATTCAGGTACCACCATCAAAGCATCTCGAATAGATACACCCTGATTACCTTCCGCCATTTTTGGTGGATTAAAGTTACCTGACTTATTTGAAATTAAAGACTCTACACTAGGTGTTTTTTCTAAAGTTTTCTCTAAACTATCTACTACCGTGGATTCTAAATCAGAAGGATTTGAGCTATTTAATGAATCTTCGGATATATTAGATTCACTATCTTCGCTAATTATTTCCAAAACCTTATGATCCTTAGGGCTTGCAGCATCTAATGGGGGTACTTTTCCTTTTACAGGACTCCTACCAAGTTTCTCATTTTTTTTAAAAGGATCATTAAGTTCTTCAAAATCCTCGGGATCAAATAACCCTCTGGTTTGACTTCTAGTCAATGGTCTTTTATCAGACATAAATTTGATAAAAAAAAACTAGACAATTACAACGAGAATTTTATTAATAAACTTTGACCTTCGAAATTTAATGTAAGATTATCAATTTTACAAACAATTAAAAGACAATGTTAAACAAATAAAACGAAATAGAAAATAATTTTAAAGTCAAAACAAAAGACTATTAACTTTAATTAGTTAAAATATCAAGACCACTAAGACCTAAAAAACCAGCTTGAAAGTGAGATGGTAGTGGAGTCGCAGAAGACACAACCTCGAAGTTTAACAACTTACCAAAAATTTTGATGGGTAACTCTCCAATTGTAAAAAAAGAAAATCCTGCGTAACGATAAGATCTTGGTTCAGCAAATCGCCTAATGCCTACTCTTAAGAAATTTTCTTGAATGCAATTTTCTTCTGACTCTTTAAATATTGTTAAATTTACATTATTATTAATAAATAAATCTGATTCTACATTAAATTCAAAAGAATTAATTTCATTTAATGACATTTTGTCTTTGAAAGTTAAACCATATTAAGATTATTACTTTTCTAAATAATAAAAAAAAAGGAATTGAAAATTTTAATTTAACTGAAAGACAATACTCAAAAGTATAAAAGTTCTACAAAATTTCTAACCTGAAAAAGTAAAATAATTGAGGAAGTAAATACAAGGTAAACTCAAGGTTTTGAACATTAAATAGACATGATTTTTACACAAGATAAATAAAATTTATTAAATTAACATAAATGAAAAAAAAATTTTACAGAAATTTAATGAGGAAAGAAATGGGAAACACAAATTTTAATTTTTGCATAAGAATAAACAAAACGATGTACAAAGACTAATACTCAAGATAGTAATGCCACAAGTAATCCCTAAGAATTTAATTTTTTCATTTTGCCGTTTTAAAATTAAATATAAGTCCTCATTCTCGTTTTTCAACAACTCTAATTCCTCTGTAATTTGATTTTCAGAGTTTTTGGATGACTCCAATTCTCGCTGGAGTCTTTTGATTTCTTGAGCTTGACACTGAGAAATCTGCTGTTGAGTATCTTTAACGGATTTCCACTCAGAAATAGTAGAAAGTTGGGATTTGTTTTGCCATTGGACAGTCCTCAATTGATACTCGAGCTTCGAGTAATCCATTAAACCGGGATTTTCTGGTTTTTCGGTTCTGAGTTTCTCCAAATCTTCCCTAGTGTTGTTTGAAAACTCAGCTATTTCTGCTAACTTTTCAACCAATTGTTGAGAAAAAACGGTAAAGGTTAATTTATCTATGTACATAGAGTTTCCAAAGTTAGTCTCATCATCTGATTCGGATTCGAAATTCATCTACAAAAAGAACAAAAAGAATGAGGGAAACATGTTGCTTGGAACTTGATAACTAATTAAAACAATAACTACCAAAAGTATGTAAAAAAAATAAAAGGAAGTAAAATTTTATTACCCAATAGGGGAATAGGAAGTAATAATAGGTGTTAGTTTTTTTTTGGGATTCTAAATCCTGGTTTGTGGATTTCAAAACAGGCAAGGCACATTTCCTTAAAACCTGTTTCTAAACAATTTTTACAGAGGGAAACTCTGAATCTATCAATTTTCTCCTTAAATGTTAAAGGAGGAAGTGGTGGGGGTAAAGGGGGATCTTCCTTCGGTAGTGGCGGAGGTCTGTTTTCAAAGGCTTCATACGCCCAATTTTTTATTTCATCATTTTTCCTCTCTCTCAATTTTTTTGCAAAATTTTTCCTATGTCGCTTATTAGGGCGATTTCTCCGGTAAACTTTGTACCCTGGATGTACCACTAAGAGAAAACAAAACGCAAAATAGATTCTTTAATGAGAAAAAAAACAATATCTTTATTTAGTATTATTATCTGATTTAGCGAAATTTCCTAGCAAAATTGTTCACACTTCTCGGATTTGGATAGATATTCCCTATACAAGATGCATCAGAGAGAATAATCTAAATAAAAAAAAAATATTCCTTTTTCTTTATTTATTAGCATACACAAGCTGTTGTTAGTTAAAAATCAACTTATTCTAAAGTTTACCCTTTTACATTCAACCGTTTGAATGCTTCATTTAATTCTTCAACTTCCGTTTTAATTTTTGAATTGTCTACTAGTGGAATAAATTTGGAAGCTAGGGCATAAAGGGCTCGATTTTGAATGGTAAGGGTAATACAGGCTTTTTTTATTATTTCTACTTCATCGCATAAACCGGCAACAGTATGCCAACGATCCTCATCTAAACCTTCTAAACGATTTATCTTATTCTCTATTCCCGCAATTAGTGAGGCTAAACCATACTGGGGATCGTGGATTGGGAACAACATTTTTTTTTTTAACAACGATAATTAAATCATAATGGTCATAAGAAACATAAGTTTAGATTTATAATACATATATCCCAAATTTTTAAATAGTGAAACCCGTGACTTTATTAAATATGTATTAGATATGTTGTATAAATAAAAATATAATATTGGTAAAACACAAAAATCGATACAAAAATTGAGATTGATAAATGATTAGCAATATATCGAGCTTGAATCAGGCGGTAACGCGAGCTATAATTCGCGAGAGAGAGTCATGGTGGGGGCTCACCGAACGGCATTCAGTAAAGAAAGAGCTGGCAATCCACAGTCTACGGAAAAGACAGTATATAGTGCATAGACTTCAGGTCTGTGGAGAGTATAGATGGTGCGACTTTTCAAATCCGCGGGGACGCGAATTATTTTAATTAAACATTATAATATTGATCTATGGTATTCCACGGATTTCCTAAAACACAAAAATCGATATTAGAACCGCGAGGGACGAGTCCTTCTATCTTTTTACGCTCGAGATTTTTTCAGGCAGCGCGATAGCGGGTAGCACGGGTGAGAGAGCCAGCCGATACGGCGTTCAGTGCAGAGTCCCAGAGTGGTGGGGGTAGTACCACGGATATTCCCTCTCGGTTAGTTTTCGTTTCCAGCTGACGTACCAATCATGAAAGATTTATTTTATTCTTTTATTTTTAAATGATACAAAAATTAACATTTAAACAATACTATTTTCAAATGAGGAGAAAAAAAAAATTTCTTTTGGTTAACGCTCAGGTTTCGCGGTGGCGCGAACTATATTACACAAGAGCGAGAAAGAATATGTTGCGACGTCAGTAAGACATTATAAATGGCGTATAATTTAATGCCCAAGGAGAAAAAAAAAATTTTTAATTCTCTCTGATGTTCCTGCTCCAAAATTAATTTCTCCCGAGTAAGAGAAAGTCAGTTCGAAATACACATATGATAGAAACACTATACACAAAAATACCCTTTAACAAATCTAGTGACACGCCCGTGCAAAAACCCAATCAAGAATATCCAATCCGGGGGCCTCCAATTTAAAATAGGGTCATATGTAACGTCGGAACTTGATTCAAACGCCACACATGTGTACCCTCTTTCAATATTTTTATTTTAGCGCGAATTATTTAAACCTGGAATAGAAATTCCATTAGTTTGGGAAATCGAATTCCGATTTAGATTTCTACGCCGACATGTCACTGATTTTTAATAATTGAAATAAAATATACATGAAATCTTGTATTAAAGATTATATATATATATATAATATATATATATATATTATATATATATATATTCGATTTGAGAGATTTTAATCAAGGTAAGGAAAATTTTAGGTTTTATTTTGGAATTAGTAAGGAATTCTAAATTATTTTCCCGTAGGGGTCACTTGCATACTTCGCGGACCCATATCTAAATTTCTCCTAGCTAATTTTAGGAAAGGAATAAAATAGGAAAGAAACATAAACCATTAATTTGGTCCCATATGTTTCTTTAAAAAGACACACAATAAATACAAATTGAAATAAGAGAAATATTGGAAATCATCAATATGTCATTTAGTTTCATTTGAAAAACATTTAATCAACAATAAATAAAGAAATTTCCATTAAAAATAAACCAATAATTCTCTCATTTTTCATTAAACATAGAATTAATTTTTCAAATTTATAATTTTTATTCACTTACTTTTGATTTCTTTTGTTGATTCTTACAGTTGAGTCGATAAATTGATTTTTGAAGTTGGTGGCAAAAGTGGCGAGAATTGGTCCAGGACTCAATATAACTCTTAGTTATTTTATTGTAGTTGGAAATAGTTTCTTAGATTTTTGGGGCGATTAATTTACAATTGGGACGTCCAGGAAATTCGAAATTTAGAACACAGATAAAACACAGGAAATTGGAACACGGATAAAAACAGATATTTTGAAGAAATTCGGAACTTGGATGAAACACGGATATTTGGAACAAGGATAAAAAAAAACAGATATTTTGAAGAAATTCGGAACTTGGATGAAACACGGATATTTAGAATACGGATAAAACACAGATATTTGGAGAAATTCGGAACTTGGATGAAACACGGATATTTAGAATACGGATAAAACACAGATATTTGGAGAAATTCGGAACTTGGATAAAACACGGATATTTAGAATACGGATAAAACACAGATATTTGGAATACGGATAAAACACAGATATTTGGAGAAATTCGGAACTTGGATGACTTCCTAGAAGTCGGATAAATCGCGACTTGATTTGGTGGAGTCTCAGAAAAGAGTGATTTTTGGAAATCGTGGAGAGTAGCTCTTGGGGTAGGAAAAACGGGATATAGGAAGTAGTGGAGGCGTCGAGCTAATTTTCGGGGAGAAGGGGCTAATTTCGACAAGGAAGTGGAGAGGAACAAAAGGGCCAGTACTGCCCATTTTCCGTCCCCTAAGATAGTGGGAGTATAGCGGTTTTACGTTTGAATAACCGATGCCGCCACTTGTGCCTCCAGAGCTTTGATTTTGTAATTTCTAAATGTTATTGACAACCGAATTTTAAACAATACTATTTTACAATAAATGTTATTTTATATATATATAAACTATTCCTAAACTAAAATTTTCAGTTTTTCTAGGTTAAATCGTTATTTTCAATTAGTTTGAAATTTTAACATAATATTTCGGTTTTTAATAATAATACCAATTTTTATCTGAACAATTTCACTAATATAACCTATCAATATTATTGTAATTAGTATTTAAAATTTATTAACCTCAAAATTTGGGTATTATAACCTGAATATTAGAATATTATGATATTTAACATCTGAATACTATAAACTAAATATTAGAATATTATTAAACAAATGTTTGAATATTGTAAATTAAATCTTTAGAATATTATAATCTGAATATTAGAATATTATAATGTTATACATCTGAATATTAACACCAAACATCTGATCAAATAATCAAATATTAGTTAAATAATCGCTTTAATTTTCAAATCAATTATTTTCTAATTTTCTAAATTACTAATTTAATATTTCTAAATTAGTGGAATTTACAGAGTAGTTTAAAAATACTTACTCTGTAAATTTTTCTATAGCGAGCGCGCCATTCATTGTTATTTCATTTTCAAGATAAGACCCGGGCGGAGAGCACACTCAAGGATCACTTAAACACGCATTATTTGGGGATTAGGCTCCGAGCGTCTTTTGTGCGGCGCACGGCCGATTTTTATCTTATTTAAACTTTTAGTCGAATCTTCATAAACCAATTCGTTTATGAGTTTTTCAGCCTTCGTATCTATAGTTGTTTAGAAAAATGGAGAAAACAACCATAAACACGAAGATACATTTTCACTCTAACTGTAGATATGGTTCTGGTGAGAGCAAATATTGATTTTTTTTTAAAAGCGCTGTTTTTGAAATTTCCAAGAGAGGAAATATCTTAAGCGGAAATAACTCATAAATTTGAGATATTTCTGCAGTCTAAAAACATCCCCGTTTCTAAGGTTCTTTTTTTTAAAATTTTATGATTTTATTTATATTTTAGATATTTATATACTTCCTTTTTCTAAAATTTCAGACGACGTTACACTGTTATGCATTTTATCTACTATTTTTTTTTATTTTAAAAAAATTGATTTCTAAATAAAAATCATGATTTTTATCATCCTTGCCGGAAATTATAAACAATAGAAGTTTATTTTCATTGTAAACATACGAAATTTAATTACTGGAAATAAAATAAATATTTTGAATCTCAAAATATATGGTTCTCCTTGTTAGAATAAAAATTACACCAACACTTTTTTTATTAAAATTCAAATTTAGAATATTTAAAATATTTTTAATCGTTTAATAAATGGGTTGAAAATTATATATTGAAAATAAGTTTAAAAATATTAATTTTAAATATATTGTTACACACTAAATAAAGTTTAGATATTTATTTCAAATATTAATACACGGAAAAAATTTATTTATTAAAATTGATTCAAAAGTCGATGAAAACCAGGACATATTTTCATAAAGCTTGAAATATGATTCCATACTTATTCATGAGCACAATAAAAAGAATCACCAAGAAGTCGATTAAACTTAAATCCTGGTGTAGTAAAACAGAGTGAGAAATTATTGGTTAATAAGTAACAAAAGGTGTTTACGAAATGCTGAAAATAGTTCCAAATGTTGACCACTTAAAATTTATTCAACAGTCGAGGAATCGTGGAAACGTAATGCCCATTATGCTTAAGTTAAGTGTCACTCATTTCAATCCGAAGCCTTTCACGTGTTCTTGAGTGGCCGAGGGGTATAAGGCGCCGTCTCAAGCATCGTCGTGCGATAGAACCCACGTTTGAAACCCGGTTGCCAGATTTTTTGTTAATAAATTAAAATTTGCGTTTATATTAGGGAATGTGTGTGTGCGATCTAGTGTAAGTGTTAGGTTAGAATGCGCGTAGGTAGGAAAACAAGAATGTACATGAACGAGAATTTATCTGTGAATGTGGCAGAAGATTGTGTGTTTAAGTGTATAATGGTACGTATATACATTGAAAGGAATAATGAGAGAACTTTTTTTTATTTTATTTGCAATAACAGTCGCCGAGATTTTAGAACACTGTAACGCACCCACGAGCTTTTTTCGTTTTCAGTGACTGTCACACAGATTTTAGAACACTGTCACATAGCGGGCGGCCGTTTCATATTCAGTGACTCTCGTATAGATTTTAAAACACTATTGTGCGCCAACCGTCTTTTTATTTTCAGTGACTGTGTTTGAAACTTTCAGACACACCCAGGCGAGAAAAACCAAGATTGACCATGGATTGAAGTCTGGTTCAGGCCTGAACGCCCAGGCTGGGTTGTCAAGGCTAGAAACAGTCTTGAATCCATCGTCAACGTAGCTTCGTTCAAGATTGGATACCAACGTTCATTCCATGCTTGTTTCAAGATTGATCCAATCTTGGTGAACTCAGACTGGGTGGCCAAGCTTGTATCAATCTTGATCCAATACTGAACTTTAATAATCAAATATAATCATAATATTAAATCAATAATTGAACCGTCCGCGATCAAAAAGGCTTACGCGTGACTTTCGATGGCCCCTCGTACAGCGAGTCTACGGCTGCGTCAGGGGACCTGCGCACTCGTTCATAAGCCCTTTTGATCGCGGACGTTTCAATTCTTTATAATCCTTAATCCGTTAATTATATTTTTATATTTTTTAATAAGTGGATTATTTATAAAATATGTTTTAATTTTTCAATTTTAAGAAACCATTTTTTAAATTATAAAAATTTAAAATACAATTTTAACACGAACAAGAATTTAACTGTTTATTTGTTTAATTTCACATTTAATTTACTTAAAAAAGAGAATAAATAAAAATCAATATAATAATGATATATAAATTATATGATTAAATAAATAAACTAAAAACAACTATCACCCATGTCACAGAACGACAAAACCAAGTTTTGAGGTTATAATGAATCAAAATTAACTAAAACATTTATATATATATATATCACACGTAAAATTAAAATAACTTGTTATAGGGTCAGGCTTTGCCAAGCGAATCGGCTAAAATTAATTATAAAAATTCTGTTTCTAATGAGACATCATTTTTGTTATCCTTAAACTATGTAAATTAGGCTCCAAAATTATTAGAATAAAAAAATTTTTTTTTCGAAGTTATTAGTGATTGAAATTTTTAATAGTGCAAAATGAAAACATATTTTTCTCGAGATGTTCTTAACCGATTTTAAAAGTTAAAAAAGCATTTTAATTGTCTTGAAACGTAGTTATTAAAAATATTTTTTGTTCTCAAGAATTTTTAATTTTTATCGTTTTTTAAATTATTTATTTAATAAATGTTAATAAAAAACATGTTTTTGTGTGCATTACGTATAATTTTAAAATACTGTTGTATTCTTTACACTTTTTTGATAATAAAACCGTTATGAAAAAAAATGGCCAGCTATTAGACACAAATATATTAAATTTTTTTTCGGTGTGCAAAAAACATTTTAAACTTAATTACATAAATCCGTTGACAATAAAAACCATTGAAAACAAAAGAAAACTTAAACATACATAATTTTAAACTTTCATTCACTACCTATGCAAAAAAATTTTAAACGCCGAAAAAAAAATTTAATATCCTAATTAATCCTGAAATTAATATTCCTAATCGCGGGCCATTTTTTTCTTAACGATTTTATTTTCAAAAAAGTGTAAAGAATACAACAGTATTTTAAAATTTCACGTAATGCACGCAGAAAGCTGTTTTTTATTAACATTTATTAAATAAATAATGTAAAAACGATAAAAATTACAAATTCTTAAAAGCAAAAAATATTTTTAAAAACTACGTTTCAAGACAATTAAAATGCTTTTTTAACTTTTAAAATCGGTTAAGAAGATCTCGAGAAAAATATGTTTTTATTTTGCACTATTAAAAATTTCAATCACTAATAACTTCGAAAAAAAAAAATTTTTTGTTCTTATTATAATTTTAGAGATTAATTTACGTAGTTTAAGGATAACAAAAATGATGTCTTATTAGAAATAGAAATTTTTACAATTTTAGCCGATCCGCTTGGCGAAGCGTCGTTTTTTAAATTGAAACAAAATAGTTAAAATAAATAGAGTAAATATCAAAAATAAAAAATTGTACATAGTCACATGTTACAAAATCAAAACAATAACGAATACTAACGAACGTATCATATATCGATAGTAGGTAAAACAGAAAACTGACCCGTCAAAATAAAATTTAAAACTAATTAAAATAAGATATTTCGTCATATAAATTTAAAACAGTTTTTTGTAATTTAAGTGTTGTAGTTCTTGTAGTTAAAATTAAATTAATGAATTTTTCCAGATATTACGTGGTTATGTATTATGCATTTATGTATTTTTTTATTTATTGTTAAACATTTTGAAATTAAATTTTAATACAAATATTATAACGAATTTTTAAATATAGTGTTTTAAACATTATTTAAATTTAATTAAACAAAAATATAAACAAAAATTGAAAAAATATAAACGGCTTATTTGTCGAATTCAATAATCAACATAATTAATATATTTAAAGAATTCTGAATAACTGTTTATAAAAAATTTAATGTAATAAGAAACATAATGCAAATAAAAAAAAATGATGCGTCCCTGACAAGTATGAGGTTCAAGAATGCGATTTCCAGTTTGCTTTCTTAAGCTTGCGTGGTCCCGTGGTACAGCGCTTAATTCTTGTGCGTGCGTCGAGGGTTCAAATCCTCTATCCGTCAAATATTTTAATTCTTAAGTGTATGTTTGTGTTTAGGTAAAATCAGTGTTTAACTTGTAATGAGCATTTTTAATTAACAATAATAAAGTTGAAAAATATAAACAAAATATCGCACTTACCTAAAAATAATCAGCATAAGACAAAAACAATGGAAAACTAAACAAATCTAATGATAATTAAAATATCAACAAATAAGTAATAAAATTACGTTAATCATAATAATAAATAAAATTAATAAAAATTTTCAAGATCTTATCTGGAACAAGAATTTTACTACTAAAGTAAGAATTGTTTAAAATTACTTAAAACTAGCCAAAGTCTTTCTTGCTCAAAACAATTGGGAGGAGGGTAAAAGAGAGGAAATAGTGTGTCGTCATGCATTTTTATTAACGCGAAATAGAAAAAGATTAAAATGTCAGGCGCCAGTCCTTTCTTGGGACATTTACAAAAGCACAAACAAAACAAAAAAAAACTAATAGAAAATAGGAACTGAATTCCAACAAAAGGGGAAGACTAAATCTTCAAAAAGTCAGGCACAAAAGTAGCTAAAGCAAAAATCAATAAAATAAATAACACGGGAAATAATTAAAATTAGAAAGAGAAATTTACTCGAAAATCAAACTATCAAAATTCATAGAAAAACACGCGAGAACGAGAGAGGAACGAACAAGAAAGGCGTGACACACACTATAATAGGAGAAAAAGAGAGAAAGGAAATTGCTGGTAGCTCAGGGCCGCATGGCTCTCGGCACAGAGCGTCGTGGCTCGAAGAAATTATACTCGTCAAGTAGTGTTAATGACAATCCAAATAATTTATTAATAACTTTAACTTAGAGAGAGTTTACAGAACAAATTACAACATAAACGAAAGTCTACAATTATACCTCATTTCAACTCTATTTTCTCAGGTCGACATCTCTTAACGCTAAAGTGGTTCGGTAACGCAATTTTAAAATTAACAAACTAGAATTTCAACATGGGGAACGTGGCAAGCCGTAAAATTCGAGACTTCTTTCGGACGGGTAGCTATCTAAAGGAGGTAACGTGGCAAAAAAATGGTTTTGAGGGGTTGGTAACAGCAAAAATATAGTGGGTAACGGGCGAATTAACAGATTTATAGTGGGTTGGTAACAGCATAAATAAAGAGGGTAACGGGCGAACTAACAGATTTCTAGTGGGTTGGTAACAGCATAAATAAAGAGGGTAACGGGCGAACTACGGATTTCTAGGGGGTTGGTAACAGCACAAATAAAGAGGGTAACGGGCGAACTACAGATTTCTAGGGGGTTGGTAACAGCATAAATAAAGAGGGTAACGGGCGAACTACGGATTTCTAGGGGGTTGGTAACAGCACAAATAAAGAGGGTAACGTCCGATAAATAAAAGTCAATTACATGTAGTCAGTAATAATTTAGGTAATAAAAAAAAAGTTAACATGGGGTAAATAAATAAATATACTCTTCATGGAGTCGGACACAATTTAGGTCAGAGGTAACATGTTGTAAGTCAATAAATATGATTTTCCTGGGGTCGGTAACACATTTTGGGTGAGAGGTAACATGTTGTAAGTCAATAAATATGATTTTCCTGGGGTTGATAACACAACAAAAAAATATATAACATCGCGAATAAAGGGTAATAAAAAGGTAGAAGTTAATTAGAATACAATAAAAAAACTTACTGAGATATCCCAGCACATTTTCGGATAAGGAAACGAAGAGAAAAAGAAATTAATATATTGGAGAAAAAATTTTTCTTTTAAATTAAACAGAAAAAGAGTCAATAATCTTCACGAGATTTAGTAAGAAAAGAAAGAACTAAATATTTGGATAGAAAAGAACCAAAGTTTCGCGGAAATTAAACTCCCTTGTCTAAACATGTGGCCGGCCGAACCATTTACAAAGAAGGAGAAATTTTACAATAATTGACGCTACTTACATTTTTATGTCGTCAAAGTTGATCACAAACGGTCCTCGATGACGATCACAATATCATTATCAGAATTTCAAAATAGCGGATCCAATATGGCGGACGTTTTTTGAAAAATTACTTGAAATCGTCTGAAACTTGTTACTCGGGGGTTTTTGGGTTCGCCGATTACGAATTTGACATTTGTTATCAGGATTTCAAAATGGCGGATCCAATATGGCGGACGGTTTTTGAAAAATTACTTGAAATCGTCTAAAACTTATTACACGGGGGTTTTTGGGGTCGCTGATTACGAACCTGACATTATTTTTCAAAAATTCAAAATGGTGGAATCAATAAGGGGACATTTTTTGGAAAAACTACTTGCAATGGTCTGAAACTTATTATTCGAGGGTTTTTGGGGTCGCTGATTACGATTCGGGCATTAGATTGTAAAAATTCAAAATGGTGGAACCAATATGGTGAACAATTTTTGAAAAATTACTTGAAATCGTCTAACAGTTATTACTCGGGGGTTTTTGGTGTCGCTGATTACGAATCTGACATTAGTTTTTAAAAATTCAAAATAGCGGATCCACTATGGCGGATAATTTTTGAAAATTGCTTGTAGTCGTCTGAAACTTATTATTCGGTGGTTTTTGGGGTCGCTGATTACGAATCTGACATTAGTTTTCAAAAAATCAAAATGGCGGGATCAATATGGTGTACGTTTTTTGGAAAAGCTATTTGAAATGGTCTAAAACTTGTTATTCAGGGGTTTTTGGGGTCGCTCATTACGATTCGGACATTAGTTTGTAAAAATTCAAAATGGCGGAACCAATATGGCGGACGATTTTTGAAAAATTACTTGAAATCGTCCGAAACATTTTTACTCGAGTGTTTTAGGGGTCGCTGATTATAAATCTGACAGCAGTTTTGACATATGCAAAATAACAAACATTTTCTTGAAAAATTTTCTTATAAATTTTATTCGAGTGTTTTTGTAGTAGTTAATTATGAATATGATGTCTTTTCAAGAGGGTTTATTTAGGGTGAACTAGTGTGTGAAGCAGGCAATTGTATAGTTTGGCCATATATTAATTTACATTTGGGCACTTGATTTTATGATAAAATGTAAAGGCATATGAGGCATTTTACATGTAATGTGCCAAGCTCAAAATTCATCTCCTTTAAGAAATTAAAACTTGGAGACTTTATTCTCTTACCTAGTTCTAATTCAACTAATAAAAATTTCAACTTTTTTGAAATATTGGTGGGGATAGAGAAGAGTCAATGTGATCAAATTTGCTCGACAACATCTTTTTTTAATTTTTTTCTGTCTTTAAATGTTATGGAAAATTTTTAATCGAATATGTTTCTTAAAGACTTTTTAATAATCTTTTCACTGGTAAATTTTTTTTTTTTAATATTATGAAAACTTGACGCTACTTCTTAATAATTCTTAACTAATTTGATATTTTACCAAAATCGGTCTGTTTATTTTTAAAATAAAGTATTGCATTCAAAATCTGAGTTTTATTCCTATAAGAATGCCAAATTTTAGAACGCTGTTTTTTTTTGTTTTTGAGATATTAGACGTCTAAAGATAAGTTACGCCGCAGCGCGGCCTTTTTGCATCTCGCAAGTCACTTACACTCCCTAGCGCGACCGTTTTCTGACCGCGCTTAATCACATATTTAATAATAGCAGTTTCGTAATCAGCTACCCCAAAAACCCGTAAATAGCAAGTTTCAAACGCTTTTAAGTTATTTTTCAAAAAGCGTCCGCCATATTGGTTCCGCCATTTTGAATTTTTACAAACTAATGTCCGAATCGTAATCAGCGACCCCAAAAACCCCCAAATAACAAGTTTCAGGCCATGGCAAGTAGCTTTTCCAAAAAACGTCAGCCATATTGATTCCGCCATTTTGATTTTTTGAAAACCAATGTCAGATTTGTAATTAACGACCCAAAAAACCCCCGAGTAACAAGTTTCAGACGACTTTAATCAATTTTCAAAAATTACACGCCATATTGGATCCGCTATTTTGAATTTTTGAAAACTTATGTCAGATTCGTAATCAGCGAACCCAAAAACCCCCGAGTAATAAGTTTCACACGATTTCAAGTAATTTTTCAAAAATTGTCCGCCATATTACTTCCGCCATTTTGAATTTTTACAAACTTATTTCCGAATCGTAATCAGCGACTCCAAAAACTCCCAAATAACAAGTTTCAGAATAGCAAGTAGTTTTTCCAAAAAAGTCCGCCATTTTGATTTTTTAAAAACCAATGTCAGATTTGTAATCAACGACTCTATATCACCGAGTAACAAGTTTCAGACGACTGCAAGCCATTTTAAAAAATTGTCCGCCATATTGGATCCGCCATTTTGAATTTTTGAAAACGAATCTCACATTCGTAATGGGAGACCCCAAAAACCACCGAGTAATAAAATTCAGTTGATTTCAAGTAATTTTTCAAAAATCGTCCGCCATTTTGGTTCCGCCTTTCTGAATTTTTGAAAACTAATGTCAGATTCGTAATTAGTGACCCCAAAAACCCCCGAGTAACAAGTTTTATACGATTTCAAGTAATTTTCCAAAATTGTCCGCCATATTTGATCTGCCATTTTGAATTTTTGAAAACTAATGTCAGATTTATAATCAGCGACCCTAAAAACCCCCGAGTAACAAGTTTCAGACTATTTCAAGTAATTTTTCAAATATCATCCGCCATATTGGATCCGCCATTTTGAATTTTTGAAAGCTAAAGTCAGATTCGTAATCAGTGACCCCAAAAACCACCGAGTAACTAGTTTCAGACGATTTTAATCATTTTTGCTTCCTCATAGAGGAAGCTTTGTGATCGTTAAGATTTTCGATTTTCCATAAATAGTCTAAATCGACTTATTTTTGTCTAAAAAGCGTAAATTTTCATTCCTAAGCAAATGTCCAGATATATGTGTGTGTGTGTGTGTGTGTGTGTGTGTGTTTGTATAGCGTTTTTTGTGTACAAGATATCTCGAGAACGCTTTAACGGATTCCAATAAAATTTGGATGACTTATTAAGCTCATGAATATCTAAATTTGGACACAGGGATTTTTAAAAATACCCAACCAAATTTTTTGAGCACCTTTTTTCATAAAAAAAATCGTTTTTTTGCCAAAAAATTTTTTATGCTCAAAATACAACTTAAAGAATACAAAAATCATATTCCTTATCTCAAAACGAATCGATTTACCTATATAACTTTTATAATGGATCAAGAATTCGTAAAATAATTCATATTTTTACATTTTTTTGCATTAAAAAATTTTTTTTAACAACTTTCCCAATTAACTTATATATTATTAATTTCTTGCTTCCTCTATGAGGAAGCAAATTATTTTGTTTACTTGGAAGCGAAATGTCCATGAAATGAACATAATTCTCACCTAGTTTTAAATTGGGATTATGTTATTACTTCATGGCAAAGATTTTTAAAAATTTAACAAAAGTGTAGTTTTTAATAAGTTGTATCTTTTTTTGGTTTAAGAAAATTCAAAATGGATAACGGGAGTTTGTTTCGTATATCTTAGATTATATAAATATCATTTGACTTATGGTTTGCGACAACTATTGACTTTTCTATTTCAATGCTAAGCATGGCAAAGATCTTTGCCATCGGCAGCGAAGGGGTTAAAATGAAACTTCTACTCATTTGTTTAAAACTTAGTCAGCTTCAAAAATGTATTCTTGAAAATTATTGTTTTTTTGCATGCTGACAAAGTTAAGGCCCATCTACTACATGGAAAACGTTTTTTATGTTGTTTTTTGAAGTTCTGACGGCCATATCTTCTTATTAACTAAAGATAAAAGATTAAGTAAACAACTGATTTGTAGGGAATTTTATAAGCTTTCAAATGAATATTATAATCTTTGCATTTACAATAATAAATAAAGAGATTAGGCTTGAACCCCCCCCCCCCACCCCCCCTTAACTTCTAAACTATTTGACCTAGAGATCTGAAATTTGGTACACATATGTATTTTCACGTGTAAATTATGCGAAAAATATAGAGAACATGATCTGAATTGATGGCCATAGCGTTGTCAAGAAGAAACTACAAATTTCCAAAAAAAAGTTTTTTCTCTCTAACTTTGTTATTATTTGAGCTAGAGAGCTAAACTTTGGGACACTCGTGTATTTTTGCATGCAAATTATGAAAAAATTATGTTCAGAAATAAAATTGAATATTATGAGGTCACAAAAAAAAAATTCAAAAAATGACCAAAAAGAGGTTTAGACCCCTATGCGAGAGCTCACCCTAATTGTCCTACAGTACCCCTCAAACCAATAAAATTTTTATTTGTTTGCTCTGAGTTTAATAAAACAATATAAAACGCGATTAAAAATTGATATCACATTTTTTTCAAAATAATTGAAAAATTATGAATAAAACAAGAAAATTTTTTTAATCTTATACAAGGCTTGATCAAGGCTGACACAGGACCTATAATCAACACTGTCATAAGCCCTGAAACCCTATAAAAATTTCAGGGCCTCCACCTAAAAAAAATTCTTGATTTTTATATTATTTATATGAAATACAAGCCTGTACCCTGAAGCAACAGTTTCATGTACTTGAAGGTAGAAGTATTTTCATAATCTGTACATAAAAATATACAAATGTACCAAATTTTAGCCCTCTAGCTCAAATAGTGTCACAGTTATGGGGAATAAACTTTTTTTTCGAAAATTTGCAGTTTTTTTTTGACAACGTTTTGACTGTGAATCCAGATAATGTTCGCTATAATTTTCCTGTAATGTACACGTGAAAATACATATGTGTACCAAATTAGAGATCTCTGTTTGTTAATAAGGTTTATTGCTTCCTCATAGAGGAAGCTTTGTGATCGTTAAAATTTTCGATTTTCCAAAAATAGTCTAAATCGACTCATTTTCATCTAAAAAGCGAAAATTTTCATTCCTAAGCAAATGTCCAGATGTATGTGTGTGTGTGTGTGTGTGTGTGTGTAGCGTTTTTTGTGTACAAGATATCTTGAGAACGCTTAAACGGATTCCAATAAAATTTGGATGACTTATTAAGCTCATGAATATCTAAATTTGGACACAGGGGTTTTTGAAAATACCCAACCAAATTTTTTGAGCACCTTTTTTCATAAAAAAAATCGTTTTTTGCCAAAAATTTTTTTCATGCTAAAAATACAACTTAAAGAATACAAAAATCATATTCCTTATCTCAAAACGAATCGATTGACCTATATAACTTTTATAATGGATCAAGAATTCGTATAATAATTCATATTTTGACATTTTTTGCATTAAAATTTTTTTTTTAACAACTTCCCCAATTAACTTATATATTATTAATTTCTTGCTTCCTCTATGAGGAAGCAAATTATTTTGCTTACTTGGAAGCGAAATGTCCATGAAATAGACATAATTCTCACCTAGTTATTTTTGTTTCGTAAATGTACGAAACCCTAGATTTTGGTACGGGTGTAACTCGTACTTGCCCGATTTTTTTAACATCATAATTGTATAAATGTTGCTTAAGTTAAACGTACAAATATTTTAAGTTGAAATTGTAACCGTGGAGTGGTTTTAAATGTTGATAGAACAATTAACCTTCAAAAAATTACAAAAAATTGAGTTTTCTTTTCATTCCTTCCATAGAAGATTTTAATTTTTGGCTTAAATTACTCAATTCTGATACTAGAATAAGAATTAAGAGAAAAATTTGATGGGGGGGGCACCTTTGGGTTAAACCTAATCCAAGAGGACCGTGTCATTTGACATAAATGTCAATTGGCATAATTCCATTTGACATAAAACTCAATTGACATAAAACTCAGTTGACATAAAACTCAATTGATATAAATCTCAATTGACATAAATCCCATTTAGCATAAAACTCAATTGGCATAAAACTCAGTTGACATAAAACTCGATTGACATACTCTAGAATCTCCCAAGAACCGTCTTTTAAAGAGCGGACAAGTTATATGCAAGGTGCGTTTAGGAGTAAGGAAGAAAGAAATGGGTGGGACTAGAAACAGACAGTGAGCGCAGTTTCAGGAGCGTCTACATTAGGGTGGTCCAAAAACAAAAAGTTGAAAATGTTTTGCTCTCACCCCCCAGGATTGTTCTATATCGAAAAAAAATTACCCCTATTTTTTTTTTTTTTAATATTTAGAGGTCGCTTAAAGCGCTCAAAGCGCTTTTCGTTCGCTTTTTTCGTAGAATTCATATAAAATCCATGAAAATTAATATTTCTTGATCGGATAATGCTGCTTCTCTTCAGGAGAGTTCAAAGAATAAGATCCAATCATTTATTAAACAGTTTTTTATTATTAACTATTTTTTAAAGGGCCCTAAAAAAACCCTATAAAATGAAAAAATCGTTAAAAAATAATTATTACCACTTTTTATAATATTGTTCACTAAAATTTCATTTCATTACATGCAAATAATTTCTAACAATTACTGCATTTTTTTTTTAATTTGTTTAAACAAATTAATATTGTTTTTTTGCAATTTTTCATTTAACATTGCTAGAGAGTTGTAGCTTTTTCCTAATTTTGCAATTTTTAAAAGCTATAAAAGCCCAATACTAATAATAAACGAACATCCACAATTATAAAAATTGTTTAAACAAATGAATATTGTTTATTTGCAATATTTCATCTAATAGAGCTAAAGAGTTGTAACTTTTTTCTAATTTTGCAACTTTTCAAGCCTAGTAAAGCCCAGCACTAATTGTAAAGTAAAATCAACAATTATTAAAATTGTTTAAAAAAACTAATTTTGTTTTTTTGGAAATTTGCATCTAATTAAAGGTATAGAAATTTGTTGAGTTCTGCTTAAAAAATAAATTGTTCAGAATTTATACTTCATTATTGTCGTTTACATTTAATTTTATACTTTGATCCTAAAGCCACTAACACTTTTCGATACATTTGAGGAGCACTTTTTCAAAAGTTGATAAATCCATTTTTCAAAAAAGTTGAGATAATTACAAATTTAACATATTAGAAACCTTACAAATCTATCTGTCACTGTTGAATTCAAGAAAACAATTTATTACCGAAGAATTTTCAATTTAAAAAAAACTTGGACTTAAACAAGATGATTTAAAATTTTATTTGTTTTCCTAGAATAAATTACAAAAACCTTTAAATTCCTTTAATACTATAAACTTTAATTAAAAATAAATCTCCTTAAGTGCAAAAAACATTGGTATATAAATAATTTCATATATTTTTTCTACTTTATAATTAACTCTATGGGTTAGGTGCGAAACTGCATTTGTTTAATTTTCTCGAAATAACAAAATGTGGATTTATCAACTTTTGAAAAAGTACTCCTCATTTATTCTTATCTTCCGAAACATAAAAGATCGTAAACTTAATTAAAAGTACCAACTTTCTAGCTTCATTAAATGAAAATTTACAAATAAACACTTTGAATTTATTTAAGGACGCTTATACCCTCAAGCGGTTCTTATTGTATCGGACCATGATAGCCAATAATTTTTTTAATTTCATTTCTTCTTATAATTTGGTAATTTAAATAATATTTTGTAGTTAAAATCATTACACAAACAAATTTTATTGAAAAAAAATTTTTTCGTTGAAAATTTCAAGCTATTAAAATTTTTTCTTCCTAATTATTTCAAAAATGTGAAGAATTATTACCCTTGAATAACATTTTCTTAACAAAGGTACGGTAAATTAATTAAATATTGTTGTAAAAGTTGTATTATGTTACAGTTTAAAATATATTAGTTTTTTTAACAAATTTGTAGAAGGATATCTTTTTAATTAATTAAAATATAGTCATTTTGCGCGTTTTGTTACTGTTTCCATGTAAAAGTCATAACTTTATAAATTTATATCTTAAAAACAGAACGGTAAAATTGAATAAAATTGTAACAGTACATGTAAAGTAATGCATTTAATATGTCATTAAAATTTTATAAGAATATATAGAAATTGGTTTTTTGGGTAAACCTCCTTAAACAATCTTAATAACTGTTGATTTTACTTTACACACTGAAAGACTTTAGTAATTAATTTTTACTATCAGGTTTTTAATCTGGGATAATCGTGTAAAACAAAGATTTTTTCTAACGAATATAGTAAATTTTCAGTGCATGAAAGTAAAATTTTCTCAAAAAAGAAGTTAATATTTCTATCCTGAATTTAAATTTAAAAAAAAAAACTAAATATTCCTATCCAGGTTTGAAACTTTAATATCCTCGCTGGGAAAATTTTTCTTTTTGCATGATTATCTCAGAATAATAGTTTTTATAGTAAAAATTAGTGAATAAACTATAAGAATTAATGTCACAAGTCTTTGAGTGTAATTCTTACTGTGCTTTATTAAGCTTGCAACGTTGCAAAATTAGGAAAAGGTTACAATTCTCTACCTCTGTTCGATAAAAAGTTACAAATAAACAATATTAATTTGTTCAATTAATTTTTATAATTGTTGATTTTACTTTACAATTAGTGCTGGGTTTTACTAGGCTTGAATAGTTGCAAAATTAGGAAAAAGTTACAACTCTCTAACAATGTAACATGAAAAGTTGCAAATAAACAATATTAATTTGTTCAAACAAATTAAAAAACACATGCAGTAATTGTTAGAAATTATTTGCATGTAATGAAACGAAATTTTAGTGAACAATATTGTAAAAAGTGGTAATAAATATTTTTTAACGATTTTTTCATTTCATGGGGTTTTTTAGAGCCCTTTAAAAAATAGTTAATAATAAAAAATTGTTTAATAAATGATTGAACCTTATTCTTTGAACTCTCCTGAAGAGAAGCAGCATTATGCGATCAAGAAATATTAATTTTCATGGATTTTATATGAATTCTACGAAAAAGTTTTTTTTACCCATGCATTATGCATGGAAATTTTTGAGCGCTTTGAGCGATCTATAAATATTAAAAAAAGACAAAAACAAAAAAATGGAGGTAATTTTTTTTTTAATATAGAACAATCCTAGGGGGTGAGAGCAAAAGATTTTCAACTTTTTGTTTTTCCCATTTATTTTTGGACCATCCTAGTCTACATACATCTGTTGGATTTTTATTTTCTTACTAACGTTAACCTTAGAAGGGATAACTGAATTTTCTCACCCTCTAAGGGCTAACTGGGGTCCTTTGTTACCCCAGATTTTTAAACGTGTACACGGAAAAAATTTATTCACGAAAGTTTACCGAATTTATTCAAGAGCGGTGGATATGAGAAAAACTCGTCAATATCTACAAAAGAGTCAATAAGCATCCTCCAATTTTTCAAGTATTTCTACAAAGTCTCCAAAATAAATTTTCATGACGCGCAATCGAAAGATCGAATCTGGACAGTTACCGAAGACTTTGGGAAAACGCAATACAGTGACCAAGCGCTTGGCTCACTCAAGTATGTTTTCACTGTACAGTAATTCAATCGCGTACTTAGCTCAGTTGGACAAAGCGGAGATTTTGTAGTCTAGAGCAACTGAGTTCGAGTACTCATAGAGGAAAATTTTTTCAAAAATTAAAAAAAATTTTAACTTCTGGAGTACTTCGGTAAAATCTCATAACAGTTAGAGAAGCTTTCTTGAATTTAATTCTTATTCTTCTAGAATAAGTGTTCGGTAGTTTTTCAAGGAATTGATAATAAAATCTCACGACTTTTTCTCATATCCACCGCTTTTGAGTTTCTTCAGTAAATATTATTGAATTATTTTTTCCCGTGTATATAAGATTTGCATTTTAGCGAAAACAGCTTTCATACAGTGAATTTTTTTTGTTTTTTATTAAGGAAGAAGATGGTGTAATTTATTTTTTAATACAATAAAAATAAATCTAAAAATATTGTAAAATCAAAAAAAAGGGACCAAATTTTCTCAAAATTGTCAATTTTTACAAAAAATATTGTAGTTTTTTTTTAACAAATTGACCAATTTAGTAAAACCCTGTGGATTTTAAAAGCAGAATAGACATATTTGAAGAATTTTTTTTTACCTTTAAATTATTTGAAAAAAGTATAATTATTTGAAAAGATAAAATTCCAAAAATTAATAAAAAATGACGCACAAGAAATTCATCAAAATCAACTATAAAAAAATGGTATTCTTACTCAAAATATATATATTTTTTTAAACTTTTTTTACAAGTTCAGTCATTACATTTTTTGCTTTGTAGGTTCAATTGAACCGTTTTAATAAAAAAACAAAAATTTATTATCCTGACTTTTTTGAAACGTAAAGGGCTAACTGGTGTATTTTGGGATCCGAGACTTACTTTAACTGCATACTAAAGAGAGACTTGCGCACGCAATTCGCGCTCACCTATTAAAATCAACTGTCAGATTACTAAATTGAATTATGGTTAGGGTCCCCAACCGAAATTTCCACTGTATGGGTCAGGAGCCTACTTTAAATTTCACGTGGGGTACCAATCGACCCCAGTTAGTCCTAGAGTTAAATTTATTTTCGAGTTACTAAATACTTTCATAAAATGAATGAAAAAAAGGAAAAACTTTCTTGGATGTAATAGTTATTTATGACACAAGGACCCTAAATGGCACTTTATAGTACGAGTATGTATCATAAAACGAGCCTAAGTCCAATCGCAGCCGAGGCGAAGTAGAGGTGGTGACGAGGCTTCATCGAACGTAGCTGAGGCGAAGCCGACCCAGATGCGAATTTTGGTCGGCAGCCAGAGTTTGTCCGTCGGGCCAAAGTCGGCACAACTCTGGCATGCGTAGTTACGTCTGCCAGAGTTGGCCCAACTATATTTTTTTTCAAGTTCCCAAAGTTGGGCCGACTCTGCAAGCCAACTGTGGCACTCGCAGTTTTCCAGACCGCCGGCCCAACCTTGCCCAGAGTTTCCCCGACCGTTGGGGAAACTTCGTAAAACACAGTTTAAAAAACTCTAAATTTAGAGGTCGGCCCAACCTTGCCCAGAGTTTCCCCGACCGTTAGGGAAACTCTGTAAAACACAGGTTAAAAGACTTTAAATTTAGAGGTCGGCCCAACCTTGCCCAGAGTTTCCCCGATCGTTGGGGAAACTTTGTAAAACATAGGTTAAAAGACTCTAAATTTAGAGGTCGGCCCAACCTTGCCCAGAGTTTCCCCGACCGTTAGGGAAACTCTGTAAAACACAGTTTATAAAACTTTAAATTTAGAGGTCGGCCCAACCTTACCCAGAGTTTCCCCGACCGTTAGGGAAACTCTGTAAAACACAGGTTAAAAGACTTTAAATTTAGAGGTCAGCCCAACCTTGCCCAGAGTTTTCCCGACCGTTGGGGAAACTTTGTAAAACACAGTTTATAAAACTCTAAATTTAGAGGTCGGCCCAACCTTGCCCAGAATTTCCCCGACCGTTAGGAAAACTCTGTAAAACACAGGTTAAAAGACTTTAAATTTAGAGGTCGGCCCAACCTTGCCCAGAGTTTCCCCGATCGTTGGGGAAAATAATTGATTTTTTTTAGAAACATTAAAAATGTTATTTATTAATTTATTTAGCATAATTAAAAAGTAGCAAAAATATTTTTTTTAAATTTAAATAGATAAAAAGAAGTCTACAGAAGAAATGTAAAAATATTTCAACAATAAGAAGTTTAGGAAAATTAAACCAACAATATTTTAATAATAATAGTCTTAAAACACTTCTAAAATCAATTTTAAAAACTTGTTGACAATCAAAAATGTTTTGGAAATAATAATTAAGTTTACAAAGAAATAGACATTTATTTATTGAATGTTGTAATCTTATAATAAATGATGATGCGATGATTTAAATCAAAGTGATAAATCAGTAGTAGACCTGATTTTTTTATTTTTCTTCCATTTGTTTATAAAAATTTGTTTAAACAAATTAATTTTCAAACAATTTTTGACTTCAAGGTCATCATTTATTCCACACTGCTCTTTCCTATAATCGTTTTTTAATATGATTTTAGGAATATCATTGTATTCCTAAGCGTAAGCTGAGATGAGTACAGAGTCATTGTCATTATTTATTAACTATTTAAAATATACAGAATTGGAAATTTTAAAAAATCACTTTGTTTATTTTGTAATTTTTTCTTTACTATCAATTGCCGCGATTTATTTTTAATAATTTTTATTTTATTTCTATTTGTTTATAACAATTTGTTTAAACAAATTATTTTTTAAATAATTATTAACGTCAAAAATCATTATTTGGTCCATGGTCATCATTCCAGTATTCAATTATTTAGTATCTCAGTCTCTCTAAGAATAGGCGGTAATGAGTTAAGCTATATAGTTGATTTATAATTTCTTATTGCAATCAGTGATACTATGGTGCATAGCGTACTGGACTGTCAGCTGGAGGACCAGGGTTCGAATCTTCGTGACTACAAAAGTTTTTCTGTTTCACGTTCTAATAATATATGTAATTTAAACTATTAATATTTATGTAATTGAATTTATAAACTGTATTATGTAATTATATGTAGGGGAGAGTGGCCATCAATGTACCAGCTTTTTCAATGAACCATTTCAATTTTCTCAGAAACAATTAAATAAAAATTCTCCTAATTTCAAATATAAATGAAGTTTGCGTAAACACACTACGTCCATAAATTTGAGACATGTGGATTTATTCTTTATAGAGAAAACTGAAAAAAACTGTTTTTGATGCTCTGAAGAAAAAATTTACCTAAAATACAAACACGTTTTTTAATTGAAATAAGGCAATTTAAAAATAAATGAACTTACGATTTATTTTGTATCGGGCCTGAACTACAATATTCTAATGAGATAAAGATTTTGAAATATTGCATTAAGTTATAAAAAACCATTTTTGTTGCAAATGTCATGTTGATTCAATGTACCAGGGAACAATGAACCACCTGGAATATCAGTGTATTTTCGATTTCCAGAGTGGTATGCCTGATTATAAAACTAGGCATGCGTACAGCATGTGACAGCGATTGTTATCAGTACTCTTCTCAACATAGCAAAACTAAAATGCCATTTTAGCTAGTTAACTTCAATTTGAGGTATATTTATGTTATACATTATCAATTAAAAAGTGTTAAGTAATAATTTTTTATAGTATTTGATGTAAAATAAGTTTTTTCACAAAGTGAAAATTGCAATATTATTATTGTTGAAAATTTTTAGTGTTTTTATAGAGGTGGTTCATTGTGTACCCAGGTTGTTGAAAATGAAAATAGCGTGGTAGTTTAGAAAAATCCTAAATTTTATTATTTAATCAAAATAAATCGGGTATAATATGTGTGCATTACCTAGAGAAGTGTTGTAGTTTTATATTGATGCAAAGAAGTGCTTGAAATTAGGGAAATTGAATAAATACTATGACCTTGAAAAAAACCCTGTACATTGATGGCCACTCTCCCCTACTTTAATTAATGGTAAAATTTAGATAAAGTAGTAGGTTGGCCTAACTTTGGGATGAGTAGTTGGGCCAACTTCGGGAGCAGTAGTTGGCCCGACTATGAATACCGTTGGTCGGCGAACCGTTATCATTTTGCTGGTTGGCCCAACTTTGGGATGAATAGTTGGGCCAACTTTGGGAACAGTAGTCGGCCCGACTTTGGGGTCAGTAGTTAAGCCGACTTTTTGGTTGGCGGAACTCTGGGCTTTGAGGTTGGCCCAACTTTGGGCTCAGTAGTTGGGCCGACTATCAGTACCGTTGGTCGGCAAACCGTTATCATTTTGCTAGTTGGCCCAACCTACGGCATGCAGAGTCGGACCAACCGCCGCAAGGTTGGCCCGACCGTGGGCCGACGGACAATTTGCACCTGGGGAGGTGAAGTGAAGATATGAAGCCGAGCCTCCACCGAAAAATAGCCGAGGCTCTGATGTGACGTTGGCGAGTTGTACGATACACTAGAACTTAAGTGCCGAAAGGGTCCAAGTGTCATATAACATTTTTTATCACACCAAAAACTAAGAATTCGAACCTAGGGAGATGTGGTTATCGTAAAAAGGGCCTCCGGGGGCATTTCTAGGTGGGAGTAGGTCGACAGACTTAGAAATGCCCCCGGAGGACGGCGAAACTGTGAACAGCCGTGAATTTTGGGCAGCTCAAGGGCAGCTGTACCATAAAGTAAAGGTCAGCTGACCAGCATCAGCCAATCAGATTGCGACTTCATTTACTTCACGGCCTAGGCCGAGAAATGAGCTCTTAAAGGTTCCCAAAAAAGCCGTAAAATCTAACTTTTGATGTGTTATAAAAAATATATTATATTAAACAGAATACAATAAGTCAAAAAGCACATCTTTTCAATTCATTGCACGGCCCTGAGTGTTTATGGCTCTCGACATCAAGGTGGCGTCAAGGGTAAATTTTCGTAGAACGGTCCAAGACTCTAGCCGTCCGCTCTTTGACATTTGACAAAAAACTGAATTGACATAAATCCCATTTGATATAAAATGTTCCCTATTTTAAAGAACATTTTCTCTGTCTTAAAGAAATTTATCTTTATTTTAATAAAAATGTTATGTCACATGGGATTTATGTCAATTGAGTTTTATATCAACTGAGTTTTATGCCAAATTAGATTTATGTCAATTGAGTTTTATATCATTTGAGATTAATGTCAATTGAGATTTATGTTAACTGAGTTTTATGCCAAATAGGATTTATGTCAATTGAGTTTTATGGCAACTGAGTTTATGTTAATTGAGTTTTATGTCAAATAGAATTATGCCAATTGGGATTTATGTCAAATCAGTCTTAAGGAATATTCATGCGCCTCCCTTGATCAAGCCTTGTATAGACTTTAAAAAAAAAATTTGTTGCAATTTATCATTTATTTTGAAAACATAGTGATAACAATATTCAATCACGTTTCATATTTCTATTTTAAACTCTGAGTATACAAATAAAATTTTTATTGGTATGAGGGGTAGGAGTTACTTGGGCTAATAGTTAAATTTTTGATAAATATTTTTTTTAAGCACTAGAACTTCTAAAGCGCGCTACGCGCGCAAAATTGTGCTCTTGTTTTTTTCTTTTCTAATTGTCCAAATTTATACTTACCAATTTCTTTAATTTGTCAATTTCCTAATAAAAAAATCTCCAATTTCTCTATTTACCAGTTTGCGAATTTTTCTATTTTGTTAATTTTTTAATTTTTCAATAACTACTTTTTCAATTTTTTAATTTGTTAATTTTCCAATAACCAAATCTCCAATTTCTCAATTTACAAATTTTTTTACTTTGACAATTTCCCGTTTAGAAATAGCCCTAGTTAGCCAAAATAGAAATTGCTTTCTGGTCAGGGGCTGGAAGGGCTAATTCTTTTCAAAATGAGAACATCAGAAATAGTAAGGAACTGGCTGGGCTTAGTGTATCTAAGGCATAACTGGATTTTTCCTGACAATATCTTCAGGGAAGTCAACCTCAAAATGTGATAATCGACTTCTCTGAAGTACCTAAGTACCCACCCGCCCAATTAGCACGCAAGCTTGCAGCAAGCTTGCTGCAAGTAGTGAAATGTCCGCACAATGCAAGCTTACCTCGAAAGTTTGCTGCAAGCTTGCCGTGCAAGTTTCCGGCAAGCTTGACCAGAAATTTATTACGTAAGAATTTAGTAAAAAAAAAAAGTGTAACAGATTATAAATCTTAACTACAGCATCTTATATATATTTTTCCAAGATTTTTGAGAAGTATTAGATATTCTGTAAAAAGCAATAATCCTTATTAATAATTCATAGACAATTTTGAGTGAAATTTTTTATTTGAATTTATTTTTACAAGCTTATTTCTTGCTTGCCGCAAACTTGCATGGAAAGCTTACTGCAAGCTTGCCGGAAACTTGCATGGCAAGCTTACAGGAAGCTTGCATGGCAAACTTGCAGCAAGCTTGCCGCAAGCTTGCATGGGAAGCTTGCCGCAAACTTTCGAGGTAAGCTTGCAGCAAGCTTACATTGTGCGGACATTTCACTACTTGCAGCAAGCTTGCATGTCAAGCTTGCACGGCAAACTTGCTGCAAGCTTGCGTGCTAATTGGGCGATGTCCAGGTCATTTTCGGACAACTTCCTCAGGGAAGATAACCTCAAAATGAAAAAATTTCCTTCTTAGAAGTACTCCAGTAGGTACCCAGCCAATGTCCAGCTCTCTTCCGGTCAACTTTTTTAGGGAAGTTAACTTCAAATTGGGACAATCGACTTATCTAAAGTAGCTAATTTCCCAACCCCAAAGTAATAATAAGGAAACTTCAGTTTATAGGGATTCTCTTGAAAATATGTCCCCACTTTAGGGAACAAACGACTGTGAAAGTAGAATCTCGCAAAAGTGGCAGCCATAGCGGGAAAAATGAGAAACTGCGTATTTTCCAGTGTCTGTGTTAAACCTTTAAATATGTGTATGTGCGTAAGCTTGAAACGTTTGTTTTGTTGTGGTTTGTAAGATATGTTTTGTTATAATTAAATAGAAAAAAATTGTTTTTTACAACATATAATGTATTAATTAACTAATTAATAATAATAAATTTCATAAAAAGAAGCAAGAATAAACGAATTCTTCAGACAAAGTTTTTTAATGTTTAAAATTTGTTCTCCAACCTTTTAAAATCTAAATGATTTCATATGTTTTTCTATTAAAAAAGAGGGAAACAATAGTTTAAATAAAATCAGGGATTTAAATAATTTTTATAAATGTTATGAAATATTGTTGAATTTTATTTTTGAATATTCATATTGCTCATTTCTCTGTTTTCTCTCTTAACTGTTGGTCGAGTCCATACCAAGTGATCACACCAATTTCAGTCATATTGAGTAATATTTACGAAATTGATATTTTGGGTTCCTTTAGGAGTAAAAAAAATAAATTTTAATTATTTTTAAAAAATTCAAAATATTTTCGAAAATATTCAAATTCAAAATTTTGAGTACTATTTTTTTTGTTTTATCATAACTTCTGTAATTTTGAAGCAATTGAGATCATTTTTTTTTAAATTACTCGTATTTAAATACTCTTTCAAGAAAAATTATAATAATTAAGAAATTGTTTATAATTAAATTTTTATTAAAAAAATTAAATTATTTATTTAAACAAAATCTAAAGTATATCATCGATCTTTTTCAAAAAATTCATAAACATAGCCTATAATGTGCTTAAAAATTTAAGCCAAAGAAAAAGATGGTATGTATTATAGTTTTTGAGAAAAAAATTATTAAGTTATGCTAGCGCGGCGCAGACCGGTGTCACCGCTACTCAACGCGTAGTTCCGTAGTAACCGAAATGTATGTATATTATTACATAATATAAATACAGTTAATCGTCATGTTTATTTTTTTATTTTACAAATTGTGCTGTGCACAGAATTTGAAAAAATTTTTGTTTCAATTTTATTCTCAAGGGGTACGAAGGAATGAAATTTTTGTGTACCTTTAATGGTCATAGCTTGATTAAATCTTTCACTTAACAATTGTTTTTCAGCTTCATATTCTGCGTAATTACAAAATTCTACATTAATTTTCTCTAAACTGGATTTTGCCCACTCGTATAAGTCAAGAGGAGTAACAATTTGATTGTTTAATGGTCGTTGTAAACTTGCTTGAGCCGCTAATCTTTTGATAGTGCCACCAATGCCATCACATGGTCCCTTACCATGTGATGTAGCAAAAAAGTGCCATTCTGCTTCAGAAGCAAATTTTATGTTTCATACTTTATGTTTCAAATTTTTAATCATTTTTCTCCTTATAAAATTTTGTCATCTTTTAAATTTATTATAGTTTTCATTTCTTTCAACTATTTTCAAACTATTTTTATCATTCTTTAAGAAGAGAGATAGGTGAAATTTTAACTCAACAAAATTTTTGATGCTCAGAGGTGTCATTTTTTTTCTTACATCAATTAAGATGTAGAATTATGGTATTACATAAAAATTAAAAAACAATATTTTTTTGGTCATTTTTGAAATTTTATTTTTCAAAATCCATACGATGGATTGTAGAAAATCATTTAAAAATCCCACAAAAAAATTGTCGATGGAAAAAATGAAAATTGTGAAAGAGGTTTAATTTTTAAAATTTAAGTTTTTCTTAGAATAAATTTCTCAAACTCCGCAAATTATTTGTTTCTCTATTTTTGACATTACCCCATAATTTTAGGTCTAAAATTGCATAAAAAAAAAATTAACACCCCTGAACATCGCGAATTTTGATAATTTTACCAGTCCATTATTTTTCTTTCTTCAGTTTTAAATTATTTTAATTATTCACTTATTTTCACTTATTTTTACCAGTTTTTAATTATATTAATTATTTTTCAATTGATTTAACAAATTTTCAATTATTATTCTTAAATTTTAATAATTTTCCCAATTTTTAGTTATTTTTATTATTTTTCTATAAATTACCAATTTTTTAATTACTTTTTTTTACTTCAATTATTTTCTCCGATTTTTTTAATTCTAAAGTTTGATGTCCATGTACTATGAAAAGATCAGTGTGACTTTCTGAAGCTTATAATTTAAATATAATACACTAACTATATTTACATTATGTAAAAATATACATACATTTCGGTTACTACGGAACTACGCGTTGAGTAGCGGTGACACCGGTCCGCGCCGCGCTAGCATAACTTAATAATTTTTTTCTCAAAAACTATAATACATACCATCTTTTTCTTTGGCTTAAATTTTTAAGCACATTATAGGCTATGTTTATGAATTTTTTGAAAAAGAACGATGATATACTTTAGATTTTGTTTAAATAAATAATTTAATTTTTTTAATAAAAATTTAATTATAAACAATTTCTTAATTATTATAATTTTTCTTGAAAGAGTATTTAAATACGAGTAATTTAAAAAAAAATGATCTCAATTGCTTCAAAATTACAGAAGTTATGATAACACAAAAAAAATAGTACATAAAATTTCGAATTTGAATATTTTCGAAAATATTTTGAATTTTTTAAAAATAATTAAAATTTATTTTTTTTACTCCTAAAGGAACCCAAAATATCAATTTCGTAAATATTACTCAATATGACTGAAATTGGTGTGATCACTTGGTATGGACTCGACCTGTTATTGTTAATGTCCTCCAGTCCGTTTAAGCACAGCGGGACACCAGAGTCCCACCTACACCTGTTTGTATCTGATATTTTCTGTTTTTCACGTAAGAAGAAAACAATACAGACATGGTGTTTTGCATTTTATGATCCTAATCCATTACTTAACAGACAATTGTGTTTATTTTCTGCAATTTGAATAACAGTTTATTGTTAATAACAAATTAATTATAAAATATTAAAAAAAATTAGAATTAATTTGATTGTTACTAATTGTATACTAGTAAAAACTTTTGATCCTCCGTATTTGAAGGTTTTTGGAGTCTCTGAAAACAAATCCGATGTCATTTTTAAAAAATTCAAAATATCGGATCCAATATGGCGGACGACTTGTCTTAACCCACCTTGAATTTTTGGTTTTTTCTGTATAATTTGAGTCCGCTTAATTTTATCAAAACATAAAATTTTTTCTATTTTCTCCAGTAAATTTCAAATCTTAAATGCATATTATGAAGGAAATTAACATTGTTAGTTTACGAAATAAAAATTAAAATATATCAAAAGTTTAGATTTTGCTAAATTTTGTATTTTTTACTTTTTTGATTTATAAAGTTAATGTTTATGCCAGGAAAAATATTTTTTATCTTTTCAAAAAATTCGTGCTGCAAAGGGTTTCATGTTATTGTTAATGAGGTAAAGGTGTTTGTAGTTCAGTTTAAATAGTGAAGTCATTTAACACTTTATATAATTTGTAATTCTGGTGACTTTTATTATTTTATTTATTAATTTTTAATTCTATTAACTTTTATTATTTTATGTGTTTTCATGTTTTATTAAACACATTTTTTTGTATGTAGATTTTAATAATTTCTATTTTTAATTAATTTTACAAATATATAAATTTTTGTTTTCTTATCTAATTTTAAAAATTCTTATATTATTTATTTTTAATTTCTTTTTAGTTTCTCTGACTCCATGCAATGGTTAACTCTAGAATTTTTGTATTTTTGTTATTATTATTTTATTGTTAGACTCCCAAAAGAGGAAATCATATAGATTTCAAAACGTCTGAGAACTAATTTTAAACATTGAAAAAACTTTGTCGTAATGACTTTGTTTTTTCTTGCTGTTTTTTAATAATTTACTCTCGTAAGTTAAAGAGTTTTTTAATAAAGTTTTATAAATTCTTACAAATAATAGCACTTGCCCTGAAATAAACTAACATAAGTTTAAATGTTTTAAATATAGGGACTAAAAGTCTCAAAACAAGACATTTGGTTTTGCAGTGTCAGTATGTTAGTTTATTCAGCGTTGTATATTTTTCACACCATAAGGTAAACTTCCTTGAGAAAGATAACCAAAAATAAATGAACATCGGTTGGGAGCTGGGGTAATTCTGAGAAGTCAATTTATACATTTTGAGGTTATCTTCCCTGTTCAAGTCAATTGGAAATGATCTAGATATCAGACTGGTACTTGAGTACTTCAGGAAAGTAGATTTTCACATTGGGAGGTTAACTTCTCTGCGTAAGTTGTCCGGAAATAACCTGGACTTCGATGGAGTACTTAGGTCTTTCAGAAATGTCGATTTAAACATTTTGTGGTTGACTTTCCTAAAGAAGTTGACCGAAAAAGACCTAGATATCAAACAGCTACTTAAATATTTTAGAAGAATCGATTTTTCCATTTCAGGGTTAACTTCCCTGAGAAAGTTGGCCGGAAATGACCAGGACATCAGTTAGGTAGTAGGGTACTTCTATAGAGTAAATTTCTTCATTTTGAGGTTAACTTTCCTGAGAAAGTTGTCCGTAAATGATCTGGACATCGGTTGAGTACTTCTGTACTTCAGAGAAGTCGAGGTTTAGAGGTTAACTTCCTTGAAGAAGTTGACCGGAAATCACGTGGACATCGGTTGGGTACTTGAGTACTTAAGAGAAATCGATTTTCACATTTTGAGGTTAACTTCCCTGAAGAAGTTGACCAGAAAAGACCTGGACATTAGTTGGGTTTTGGGGTACTTCTGAGAATGAACATTTTTCATTTTAAGGTTAAATTTCTTGAGGAAGTTGTCCGGAAATGACCTGGACTTCTGTTGAGTACTTCGGTACTTCAGAGAAGTTTATTTTAATATTTTGAGATTAACTTCCCCGAAGAAGTTGGCCGGAGGTGACTTGAACATTGGTTGGGAACTGGGGTATTTCTAATAAGTAATTTTTTTCATTTTGATGGTAACTT
Source organism: Ganaspis brasiliensis (assembly GCA_037103525.1). Lineage (NCBI taxonomy): Eukaryota > Metazoa > Arthropoda > Insecta > Hymenoptera > Figitidae > Ganaspis > Ganaspis brasiliensis. The sequence continues at coordinate 920,254 of JAZKLR010000135.1, read as the reverse complement.
CCCTGAAGAAGTTGTCTGGAGATGACCTGGATATCGGGTTGGTACGGGTCGCCTACATTTCCTCCAAAACCCAAATGACCGAACTCGCAATTAACCAAAATTCAAGTGTTCGAAAAGTCAACTACCAGAACTCGCAATTGTCCGAACATCCAATTGCCCGAATTCGAATTTGTCCAAACTTCCAAATAACTGAACTAACATTTGTCTGAATTTTCAATTCCTCTAACTCGTATTTGTCCAAACGTCCAAGTAACTGAACTAGCATTTGTCCGAACTTCTAACTCCTCGATCTCACATTTGTCAAAAGTTTTAACTACCCGAACTCACAATTGTCAAAACGTTCAACTTCTTGATATAGCATTTGTCTAAACCTTAAATCTCCCAAATTTGCATTTGTCAAAAACTCCAGCTACCCAAATTTGCACTTGTCCAAACTTTCAACTCTTCGAAATTGCATTTGTCCAAAATTTCAATACTCCAAACTCGCATTTTTTAAAACATTCATCTCCCTGAATTTGCATTTGCTCTAAAATTTAACTCCCCGAAATCGCATTTGTCAGAAAAACTAAATTCTCGAATTCGCGTTTACCCAAACTGTGAAAACCCCGAACTCGCATTTGTTAGAACAACCAAATCCTCGAAATCTCTTTTGCCTGAACTGTCAATTACTTGAACTCGCATTTGTCCAAACTATTAAGTCCCAAAACTCGCATTTGGCCGAACTCTTAAGTACCCAAACTCGCATTTGTCAGAACTCTTAACTCCCCAAAATCACATTTGTCAAAACTTATAAGTCCCCAAACTCACATTTGTCAAAACTCTTAAGTACCCAAACTCACATTTGTCAAAACTCTTAAGTACCCAAACTCGCATTTGGCAGAACTCTTAACTATCTAAACTCGCATTTGGTCGAACTTTTATATCACTAAATTCGCATTTGTCAAAATATTCAACTCTTCGAACTATCATTTGACAAATTCCTTAACTCACATACTTCACAAATCCCCGAACTCGCATTTGTCAGACCCTCGGAAAAAAAAAACTAAAATAAAAAAAACAAAAAACTTAAATATTAGAGAAATAAAAACTATATGACACAAAATAGCATGTTTGGTTAAACCATTTTTACTGAAAACCAAATTAAATTCACTGTTTAAAAAAACTTTACTTTTATATTTCGAATGTTATTCAAAATACGTATCCTTCATTCCTACGAATAAAATTGAAAAACTTACCTAAGATAAAAAAACAAACAACTATTATTAATTTACAACTTCAAAATATATTTTCTTTAAGTGATCTACTAAAGAAAACGAATGATTCAAAACAAAAATAAAAGAAAACATTTGAAAATTCCCACCAACGCAAAGATGTCTGAAACGCCATCTAATCTGCATTATCGATAGGTAAGAACTACTCTCTATTAATACAGGGTTGGGAAACACATGTCAAAAGTACATAAAAAATATTTTAGGTTCAATGGGATTTCGGTGAACTGAGATTTAGGATAAATGCGTTTTAGGTTAAATGGGATTTAGGATAAATGCAATTTAGGTTAAATGGGAATTAGGTTAAATGGAATTTAGGTTAAATGAGATTTAGGTTAAATGGAATTTAGGTTAACTGAGATTTAGGCTGAATGCATTTTAGGTTAAATGGGATTTAGGTAAAATGGGATTTCGGTTAATGGTATTTAGGCTGAATGCTTTTTAGGTTAAATGGAATTTAGGCTAAATGCGTTTTAGGTTAAATGGAATTTAGGTTAAATGGGATTTAGGTTAAATGGGATTTAGGTTAAATGAGATTTAGGTTGAGTGCATTTTAGGTTAAGTGGGACTTAGTTTAAATGCGTTTTAGTTTAAATGGGTTTTAGGCCAAAAGCATTTTAGGATAAATGAAATTCAGGTTAAATGAAATTTAGGTAAAATGGGATTTAGGTTAAATGGAATTTTGGCTGCATGAATTTTAGAATAAATGCATTTTAGGTTATATGGGATTTAGGTTAAATGGAATTTAGGTTAAATAAATTTTAGGGTGAATGCATTTTAGGTTAAATGGGCTTTAGGCTTAATGCCATTTTTGGATAAATGAGATTTAGGATTAATGGAATTTAGTTTAAACGAGAATTAGGTTAAATAAGATTTAGACTGAATGAATTTTAGGTTAAATGGGATTTAGGCTGAATGCATTTTAGGTTAAATGGGATTTAGGCTGAATGCATTTTAGGTTAAATGGGATTTAGGCTGAATGCATTTTAGGTTAAATGGGATTTAGGCTGAATGGAATATAGGTTAATGGGATTAAGGTTAAATGGAATTTAGGTTAAATGGGATTTAGGTTAAATGAGATTTAGGCTGAGTGCATTTTAGGTTCAGTGGGACTTAGTTTAAATGCGTTTTAGTTTAAATGGGTTTTAGGCCAAAAGCATTTTAGGATAAATGAAATTCAGGTTAAATGAAATTTAGGTTAAATTGGATTTAGGTTAAATGGAATTTTGGCTGCATGAATTTTAGAATAAATGCATTTTAGGTTATATGGGATTTAGGTTAAATGGAATTTAGGTTAAATGAATTTTAGGCTGAATGCATTTTAGGTTAAATGGGCTTTAGGCTTAATGCCATTTTTGGATAAATGAGATTTAGGATTAAGGGAATTTAGTTTAAACGAGAATTAGGTTAAATAAGATTTAGACTGAATGTATTTTAGGTTAAATGGGATTTAGTCTGAATGCATTTTAGGTTAAATGGGATTTAGGCTGAATGCATTTTAGGTTAAATAAAATTTAAGTTGAATGGGATTTAGGTTAAATGATATTTAGGCTGAGTGATATTTAGATTAAAGGGCAATTAGGCTAAGTGGATTTTAGTCAAAATGGGATTTAGGCTCAATACATTTGAGGTAAATTGGGATTTAGTTTAAATGGAATTTACGTTAAATGGATTTTATGCTTGATGCAATTTAGGTTAATTGGTTTTATGCCTAATGGGATTAAGGCTAAATGGGTTTTAGGGAATATTCATGCGCCTCGTGCCAGAGATTTTAATAAGGTCTTAAATGAAAGCTTTAAAGGTGCACTTAATACCTAAGATTAAGGAAAAAAATATTAGAAAATCCCAAACAGACGTTTTTTGAGATATTTACCCCAACTTTAATTGAAGACATTATTATGGTTCTAGCACGTCAGGTTAAAAAGAAAAAAAATGTTGAAAAACCCTATACTTCCACTTTTCTCAAAATCATGAAGTGATGCGCTATTTTGGAACTCGGCATCGTGTTAAGCGCAGAAAAATACATCGGAAACCACTCCGATATATAATAAAAAAAAATGTCTGATTTTGTAGCCCTGTGTTATCGATTCATGATAATACCCGGTAAGAAGGCTGAAATAACATAGAATTAATTTTATCAATTCTATTTAATACTTGAATTTTCCTTCATTTTATGCTTTTGCATTAGGAACTAAAAATAACAGAATTTTATTCCTTGTAATTCAGTTTTTGAACAAATTTCAATAAATATAAGAATCAATCCCAAGTTTTTATGTCACAAGTCTATGAAAGTAACCACTGAGCTACTCGTGACTTGAATATATACTCTTTAAATTTGAATCAGTGAAATATTACTGGTGAATCAGTGTAAAAAAGCCACTGCTTTGAATCAGTGAAAATTTCAATGAAATTTCACAGGTTCTCAGTCAAAATGTAACTGATTGAATCAGTGAGGTTACTGAATCAATCAGTAAGATATTTGACTGAGAATCAGTTAGATTTGATTGATTCTCAGTCAAAATCTCACTGATTGAAATCAGTGGCTCCTTTCTCACTGATTCACCAGTGACATTTCATTGATTCAAATTTAGAGAGTAAACATAAATGAACTTTTTGACTCGAAACTGTGAAAGAATTGCCAAGGTAAGGAAAAATTTCAACTTTATTTTCTATTACGGAATTAAACATTTTGGAGACGCTATTCCAGAAGGAATTATTGGGGATAGAAAAATCATGAATGCCTATTCTGTTTCACAGACTAGAAGACATTTCTGGAATTAAAAACATTTTAATTATATTCTGCTGCAAGAAATTCAATTAATAATTAACAATTAATTAAAGCAGGATTTACACTTTATCAGTTTAAATTTATCTTTTATATTTATCGTTAAAATATTGGTAAATATATATTAATCATATAAATAAGTGGGTTGTAAAATTTTTCGAAATACTGGGCGGTTCTTTTAGGTTTTAAGGCGAAGGGGGTTTGAATTAGTGTAGGTATATAATAATATTATAATCTACTACTTTAAAACCGCTTCGCCTTTAAACCTAAAAGAACCTTCCTGTACACTCAAAGTCCCATCGGTGGAACTTCGATCGGTGGAACACTGCGTTTACTTAGAACGTCGAAGTTTGTTGACGAAGTGGGATGGAGGAAAAAGCGGATATTCTGAAGCGACGAATCAAATGCTTCAAATTCTCATACGATCCGTGGAGTTCCATCCCCGATCAACCCCACTGATGGGACTTTGAGTGTATTTCGTATATTTTTCCATGCACTCCTTAATTACACTGCCTTTTTCTTCGTGTTGCATTACATTTGTTTTCGGGAAAATGAAATTTCAGGATATTGATAGTTCTGGTAATCGATATGCTACCGTTAAATTTCAAAATTTTTGAGTCTTTTCGAGTTCATCTAATAATAGCTTTTTAAAGAAAGGATAATTATCTTCATCTCTTTTAATCAAAGGTTGTCCCAAAGAGCATATTAGATCACAGGTGATTTTCCCAGATAAATTCAAAGAATTTTAACATTTTTGTCCTCCATCTTAAATCCACTATTATGTATTTTTTAAGTTACCAAACATATTCGAATTCAACGGCTCCAAAAATCCTTAAATAACCAATTTCAGTCACAATCAATGATTTAAAAAATTTTTTGTTTACTATTTTGAATCTGCCAATTTGAATTTTTGTATTTAAGAAACATATTCCAATTTAGCCACCCCAAAAACCCCCGAGTTATCATTTTCAGACAAATTAAACAATTTTAAAAAATTTGTAACCCATCTTGAATTCGCTATTTTGAATTTTTGAATATAACAAACATTCGAATTCAGCGACCCCAAAAATCTCCAAGTAATCATTTTCAGACAAATAAAACAATTTTAAAAATCTTGTAACCCATCTTGAATTTTTGAATATAACAAACATATTCGAATTCACTGACCTCAAAAACCGTAGAAATCATAATTAGGAATCGAAATTTTTTCGTTTTTTTTTTAGAATTAATATTTTTTGCCAATGTAACAACCTATTTTGGTTTACTTTTGGTCAATTTTTGGGTCCTTTATAAAATAGTAAACCTAACAGGTTTCATATTTATGTAAATAATTAAGTGTTATTCTGTAAGTATTTGTAAAGAGAAACAGAGTAGTCCTGTAGAAAATTATAGATTTTCAACGATTTACAGGATATCTATGAAAAAAAGTTTTTTGCCGCTTGCAAAATACATGCAAAATTTCAGTAGCATATAGGCACCACTAAATATCAATTTAAAAAAAACACGAATCGATTTTTTTTTTTTTGATTTGTGATAAAATAAGGGGCGGAAATGGATTAAATTCCAAAATGTCAATTTTTACGGCCACCCTAATATTCAGAAAGATTTTTTTTTTGCTTTTTACATAAATAAAAAAAATTTTGCATCCCTTAGTAGTATTTGTAATGTTTTTATATATGATTTTAATGGTAAACGTGTGTGTTCCCAATTTCGAGATTTTCTAAGAAAGGATCACAAAAAATCATTTCAGTGTGCTGCACAGGATTAATTAATTAATTTTTAAAAATTTATATCAATTAATTTGACAAAATTTATATCAATTAATTTGACAAAATTTATTATAATAGATTATAATGACAGTTTGTCAATTTAACAAATCGACGAACAGAGTTTTTGGTTGAATCAAACGTGGTATAATGAAAGTTGACAAACGTAGTTTCGGGGTTTGAATTAGACTGATACAAAGATTTTACAAACAGATTTCCGGGGTTTGAATTAGACTGGTCTTCTTCATTTCGCACAGCACTTTATATAGTCTTTAGTAATCGATAACGTTTCGAGACTTTTAGAAAAGTTCTGTCGATTACCAGCTTATTATTAAGCTCCTTGCACGTTACCTTAAGTAGTTAGTGTCCGTTTGGGCCCGCCGGAAAGTGGGCGTGGCTATGACGTCACTGGCGCCAGACTGACAGAGAGGGGCGGGGGGAAGTAGTGAGTTAGAGAGAGAAAGAAGATATGAAATGGGTGTGTAGTGGTGGGGGTAGGTGTAAAAAGGGGCGTGTCGGAATTATGGGCCCCCAATAGGAGAAGAGTGGGGGTTGTAAGGATTTTGGGGCCCTTGGGAGTGAGGGTGATAAAGGGTGTGTGGGTGTGTCTGTCTTTATGGGCCCCCCAATAGGAGAAGAGTGGGGGTTATGAGGATTTTGGGTCCTGTGGTAGTGGGGGGGATTAAGGATGTAGTGGGTGTGTGGGATTTTGGGGGTCCAAGATGGTGGGGGTGAGTGAGGAAGTATAGGTCTTTTCGGGCCTTGAATAGGAAAAAAGTGGGGTAATCGCAGTCATCACGCCAAGATTCGAGAAGTTACGAATAGAGGATAGCTGTTTGGTCATCAACAAAAGGCAAGTCTAGTGATTGTCCAATTTCCTTCTTTGATTAAATACTTTCTTTCCTGTTTTTGATTTGAATGTTTTGGTTTCTCGTTTATTAAAAAAAAAAAAATAAATAAAAATGTCAGAAGCAAGAATAAAGGTCCTTAAAGCTCAACGCAGTAACGCAAAACGCGTGTTAACTAACTTTAAAAAATATATTGATTCGTTTGTACATGATGAAGACTTTCCGATTCTAGAAAAAAGAATAAAAGAAATTGAAGAAAACCGTGTCACTTTTGAAACTTGTCAACTTGAATTAGAACAACACGAGGAAGATTCCGCTCTTCATGAAGCATATCGAAATGAATTTGATGACAAATTTTATGAAGTTTTGAGCAAGGCTACCACTCTCTTTAATAATCCGTCGAAAAATACTGCGCTGCCCGCGAATTCTAAGAATTCTGGCAACGCGTCGAATCAAGTAATTTCATTAGAATCACGGCTTTCGGGTAAACTTCCATCCTTAAATTTACCTACATTTAATGGCACTTTCGATACATGGCTTGGTTTTCGCGATTTGTTTAAATCCTTGGTAGATGAAAATTCACATATCTCCGATATCGAAAAGCTTTATCACTTGAAAGGTTGTTTACGTGATGAAGCTTCCGAAGTTTTATCGTCTCTCGAATTATCATCCGAGAATTATAATGTTGCGTGGGATCTACTAAAGGAAAGGTATGATAACACAGCCCCACAAAAAAAAAAAAGTGTCATGTACTTTTGACCGGAATACATTAGCCCTATGTATTTTGACGCGCTGAACACGAATCCGAAGTCCATTTTGCTCCATCACGTCAGGATTTTTTCCTAACCTCAAAATCAATAAAATGACACTTTTTGTTCATTAGCATGTGAACCCGACTTAACATTAATACATGCCTTGGGCGAATAGAAAGCTTGGATTGTGACCTTTAAAACGCTTTTTTAAAAATTGTTCTACGATGATTTTTAACGAAGTTATGATGTTTTATTTAAAATATAAATTTTTTCCAAATGTAAATAACACTTCAATTATTGATGTGGTATGGTGTAATGGAAAAAAATGATTTTAAATAAAACATCATAACTTCGTTAAAAATCATCGTAGAACAATTTTTAAAAAAGCGTTTTAAAGGTCACAATCCAAGCTTTCTATTCGCCCTAGGCATGTATTAATCTTAAGTCGGGTTCACATGCTAATGAACAAAAAGTGTCATTTTATTGATTTTGAGGTTAGGAAAAAATCCTGACGTGATGGAGCAAAACTGACTTCGGATTCGTGTTCAGCGCGTCAAAATACATAGGGCTAGGGTATTCCGGTCAAAAGTACATGACACTTTTTTTTTTTTGTGGGGCTGTGTAATTAGAAGATCATTCGTCAAGGTCATGTTAATGCTTTATTAGGTTTACCAAGTCTTTCAAAAGAATATACAATTCGGTCTCTGGTAGATCAAGTACAAAAACACTTACGTGCTCTTAAGGCACTAGATGAATCGGTAGATACATGGGATACTTTACTTATAGGTATTAAAACAAAAAAATTAAATCAATCTGCTCGTGAGAAATGGGAGGAATTTAGTAGCGAATCTCCGCAACCCAAATTTAAGGAATTAATTTCTTTTCTTCAACGCCGCGCTCAGCTCGAAGAGGTTCAAGGTTATCAAAAATCAGAAAAATCGAGCTGTGATAAAAAACAAAATCCTAAACAGAGTCGTTCTCCACAATCGTATTCTGCTTCTACCACAAGGCCCTACTGTAATTATTGTGAAGGAGAACACGGAATATTTTCATGTGAAAAGTTTCGAAAACTCTCGCCCAAAGAGCGGTTTGAAGCTGTTAAAAAGGCTTCTTTATGTCTAAATTGTTGTAGAAAAAACCACCGCTCGAGTGAATGCACACTATCTTCCTGTCGTAAATGTAATAGAAAACATAACACGTTATTACATTTTGAAAAACCTGTCGCTGTTTTTAATTCAGAAACGAATTTGGATAATAAAGTTTCAGAATCTCAAACAAAATCACTTTCAGCTTGCCATGCAAGCGTGTTTTCTGAGGTGCTGCTTGCTACAGCAATTGTTGACCTTGTTAATGATCAAGGAAAATCCAAACCATGCCGTGTCTTTCTCGATCCAGGATCACAAGTGAATTTTATCACTGATGAAGTAGTTAATTTCTTAAAATTGCCTCGAACTCCAGTAAATATGTCAGTGTCTGGTATACATGACACAAGTACTGACATTAAACATTTTGTTTCTGGAACTATCAAATCTAAATTTAATAAATATCAAAAGCGTCTTGAGTTTTTTGTACTTTCTAAAATAACAAAAGATCTACCTTCGGTTTCTATTAATGTATCAACTCTCGGAATACCAAAAAGTATACGTTTAGCTGATCCTCACTTTTATAAACCAGCTCCCGTTGATCTTCTCATTGGAATGAAACTATTTTTCCAACTTTTGTGTCAAGGTCAAATAGCAATTAAGGAACAGCCCGATGCTGTCCTCCAAAAAACTCACTTTGGTTGGATCGTTGCAGGCGAATTAACAAATGCATTACATAAAAATCGTGACTTTCAATGTCATTTGGTAGTAAATCAACCTTCCCTCCATTCGACTGTTTCTAAGTTTTGGGAATTGGAAGAAATTCCAACATCTAGATTGCTCTCCCCCGAGGAGAAAGCATGTGAAGAACATTTTTTAAAAACCACTCAAAGATCTCCGGAAGGCAATTACATTGTTAGACTCCCTTTTAATGAAAAAAAACAGGAACTAGGTCATTCGTACGCTATAGCATCTCGTCGATTTGGATACCTTGAAAAACGTCTCGAAAAATCTCCTGATTTAAAAGCAGAATATACTAAATTTCTTGACGAATACCTTGAATTAAATCATATGTCAGAATATCAAGAAAATAATTATACTGGATCTGGGTTTTTTCTACCACATCATGCGGTTATAAAAAATGACAGTATAACAACCAAGGTGCGTGTGGTTTTTGATGGATCTGCTAAAACTTCGTCAGGTGTTTCTTTGAATGAAACACTTATGATCGGTTCTGCTCTTCAAAATGACTTGTTTTCCTTGTTGATTCGCTTTCGTTCTCATAAATTCGTTCTGACGGCAGACATCGAAAAGATGTATAGACAGATTCTGGTACACCCTGAAGACAGAGTGTATCAAAAAATTCTCTTTCGAAATGATTGTCAGGAATCTATAAAAAGCTATTTGTTAAATACTGTGACTTACGGTACATCATGTGCTCCATACCTCGCTATTCGAGTACTACATCAATTAGCAGACGATGAAAAACTTGCTTTCCCCTTAGCATCCGAAATTTTAAGAAAGGATTTTTTTGTCGACGACTGTTTGACTGGAGCTAAAACTCTCGAGGAGGCAAGGGCGCTGAGGAATGAATTAATAGAGCTTCTCAAAAGAGGAGGTTTCATTCTTCGCAAATGGGCATCTAATCACCCATCTCTTGTTTTGGATGATTCAGATCATCCTACGACTACTCACATGTCCTTGGATTTAAACTCTTCTTTTAAAACTCTTGGAATCCGATGGGATTTTCGTCAAGATTTAATTCGGTATTCTGTGAATTTAGAAGAAAATAATAAAAAAATTACGAAACGCATAATGCTCTCAGAAAGTGCCAAACTTTTTGATCCTATGGGATTACTTGGTCCTGTTATTGTTTTTGCAAAAATATTAATACAAGAACTCTGGAAAGCTGGCAGTTCCTGGGATGAGTCTGTTCCTTTAAGAATTAATACCAATTGGGTGGACTTTCGAAATCAACTGCCACAGTTAGAAAATGTGCAATTTCATCGATTTGCTTTACTTTCCGAATACATTAATTTGGAATTGCATGGATTTTGTGACGCAAGCGAAAAAGCTTATGGAGCTTGTGTTTACTTGCGTTCAACAGATAACACTGGCAGGCACTTTGTATCGTTAATTTGTTCTAAGTCAAAGGTTGCGCCTATAAGTCCTGTAACTCTACCTCGCCTAGAATTATGTGCCTGTTTGCTACTCTCTCGTTTATACACTGCTACCAAAACAGCCTTATACCTTGAAAATATAAGGGTCTGTCTTTGGTCTGATTCCATGATTGCGCTACAGTGGATTCAAACGCAGCCTCATATTTTAAAAACATTTGTTTCAAACAGGGTCGCAGAAATCCAAAAACTTACTGAATCATGTGAATGGCGACATGTGTCTTCACCAGACAATCCTGCAGATCTAGTGTCGAGAGGACTAGAGTCCCACTAGAGTTTTTAAATGCACAAATTTGGAAGCACGGCCCTATATGGTTGACGAAAGACGAAGGTTTATGGCCTGAAACACGGCTTTCGATTACAGACATTCCAGAAAAACGAAAAACTGTAATATCTTCTCCTTGTTTAAATCTTATTAGCAACCATACTAATATAATTAAAAAATATAGCTCGATTAAAAAATTGCAACGAATTGTCGCGTATATTTTACGGTTTATTAACAATTCAAGGGCAGTGGAGAATAAACTAACTGGAATTCTTTCTCCGATGGAACTTGAAAATTCAATGCATTTAATAGTTAAAATCACTCAATTTGAACAATTTGAAAATGAAATTAATTGTCTTAAACAATCTGAACCTCTTAATTCTAAAAGCAGTTTAATGTCATTAAATCCTTTCCTCGACAATGAAGGAGTTTTGAGAGTTGGTGGTAGACTATCTCGATCGGACTTGTTAAACAATCAAAAACACCCTATTTTATTGCCTGCAAACCATCATATAACTCTATTAATTGTAAGAAACGAACATATCAGATTGTATCATGCAGGGATTCAAGCCACTCTTTTCTCAGTTAGAGAAAATTATTGCCCTCTGAAGGGTCGGAGTCTTACTCGTAAAGTTGTTAAACAATGTGTAAAATGCATTCGTGCAAAACCTGGTGAATTCAATCACATCATGGGGGATTTACCCCAAGAAAGAGTGTCCGCTTCTAGACCTTTTCTTCATGTTGGTGTGGGTTTTTGTGGTCCAATATACATTAAGGAAAAACGGTTTAGAAACACGAAAAAATTGAAAGTTTACGTAGCTATCTTTGTATGTATGTCTACAAAGGCTGCTCACCTCGAAGTTGTCAGTGACTTAACTTCTGAGGCGTTCATTGCCTGTTTAAAACGTCTGTTTTCTAGGAGAGGAGTTGCACAAATTATTTATTCAGATAACGCGACAAATTTTGTTAGTGCTAGCCATGAGCTTGAGGAACTTTATAAATTACTTCAATCAAATGAATCTAAAAACAAAATACAAGGGTATTTGAACAACGAAAAAATTAGTTGGAAATTTATACCTCCCAGAGCACCTCACTTTGGAGGACTTTGGGAGGCTGCCGTAAAATCCTTCAAACACCACTTTTCGCGAACAGTAGGCGATACACTTCTTACGTTCGATCAACTTGAAACCTATGCAATTGAGATTGAAGCGATCCTAAATTCCCGACCTATTTCTCCTATGTCAACTGATCCAAATGACTTACGTTCTCTCACTCCTGGACATTTTTTAATTGGCTTTCCAATGACAACCCTTCCTGAAACAAACCTCACAAGTCTTTCTTCAAATCGTTTATCTGCATGGCAACATGCTCAACAGTTACGACAACATTTTTGGAGACGGTGGCAAAAAGAATATTTGCACCAACTGATAACACGTACCAAATGGAAAACTGGCACCACTCAAGATATTGAGATTGGTTCTCTGGTCATCCTCAAGGAAGATAACTTACCACCCTTGCAGTGGATGTTGGGACGGGTCACCGAAGTATATCCAGGTCAAGACGGGGTTATTCGTGTTGTAAAGGTTAAAACTTCAAGTGGTGAATATAAAAGATGTCTTAAGAAACTTTCTCCACTAACAATTGACTAAAGACTTTACATAAAATAACGTCTATTGTGCTACAAAATTAATAGTGGACTCTAACTACTTCTTATGATTATAAAACTTGTAGATTTCAATGTGACTATTAGTTTTTTTTTTTGGTAAATTAAACGTATTTATTCATTTAACGAACTACAACCTCGTCGATTTCACCCATTCAATTCAGTAACCTGCGTGTTACTTGTATTATAAGGAAGGGTGTTCTCTTTTTCTTGTTTTGTGTATCTTTACTAGAGTTACATAATGATATAAATTGATTGAACTCCATTAGTTCAATGTGGGCCGGCATGTTACTTCATAACTTTTTTTTTGCATTTGTCTTTTTACTTTTATTTGTAAAAATATATTATTTGCCATTTTTCTTAAATATTACAAATTTTCTACTTCTCAATTTTCGTGCCTGTACTTGTAGAAAAGATTGTGAAAAATATAACCAGGTATAGCCATGTTGTTCCAACCTGGGCCTTAAGCTGTTTATGATCTTCAGCCTCGGCGACTACGCAGGGGCGTTGTAATAAAATTTTGTACCTAGACATCCCTATTTTTTTTGCAACTAGCACTTCTATCAGTTTTTAAGGAAATTGTAGGCGATGTTGCCAAATTTTAGAAAGTGTAAGCAACGTTGCCAAATATTTAATAGTTTTCTTTTCGATCTTGACCAAGCGTCAGTTACTGTTAAGCGCTCACTACGCATACACGTTGTCGGCCCAAGCGCTCTTTTATACTTGTTCTTTTTTTCTTGAATAAATGATATTTAATTGTTCCTATGTTAATCAAAAATTAATCACTTGTTATTCTTATTTAATTTCCTAACCCCGTTAAACTAAACGTGAGGTAACATATGGTCCTTCGAGCCGGATTTTCTGTGGTTTAATGATTACAGAAGTGATGCAACGAACATTTTTTGAATTTGAACACTTTTTATGGAAATAGAGTGCAAGTGATAAGTCGTGTGAACAATTTAAATATGTTTATTTAAATATGTTATCATATTTAAATAAATATGGTATGGAATTGTTGAACGCTTGGGCAATTGTCGAAGATGAGTTAGAAATTGGTTCTTACTCTTCATAAAAGTGTGTATCAATTGTTGGACTATATTTAAAGTTTTTTAAAATTACACACGAGTAAATCAGTTACACACACACAAACACACACCCACACACTAGAGTTTTTAAAATACAAACATATATTTAAAGTTTTTTAAAATTACACACGAGTAAATCAGTTACACACACAAACACATACACACACACATACATATATATATATATATATGGAACGTTCCATGTCAACCGGGACAAGGCCGGTGCCAAAAATCTATTGAAAGGATTTAAATGGTTAAAAGCTTAAAATCTTCGTCCTTAAGTCCTTTATCAAATACAATGTGGTACTTTTCAAAATTCAATATGGCGACCAAAATATGGCGCTTTATATGAATGAAAAACACAACTTTAAATGTTAAAATGTTATTTAAGGTAAAAAACATAGGACAAATAGCTTGTAAGTAGATATTATCAACAACTGCATGTCTCTAACTGAAGATATAAAGACATAACGGCAAAATAAAACAAAAATTCAAAATGGCGAATCCAATATGGCGGACGAGTTTTTAAAAATTATTCGGATTTACTTGAAAATCGTTACTCGGGTGTTTTTGGGGTCGCTGATTCCGAATCCGAAGTCAGTTTTCAAAAATTCAAAATGGCGGATCCAATATGGCGGACGAATTTTTGAAAATTATTCGGATTTAATTGAAAATCGTTAGTCGGGGGTTTTTGGGGTCGCTGATTCCAAATCCGAAGTCAGTTTTCAAAAATTCAAAATGGCGGATCCAATATGGCGGACGAATTTTTGAAAATTATTTGGATTTACTTGAAAATCGTTACTCGGGGGTTTTTGGGGTCGCTGATTAAGAATCCGATGTCAGTTTTTAAAAATTCAAAATGGCGGATTCAATATGGCAGACGATTTTTTAAAAATTCTTCGTATTAACGTGAAAATCGTTACTCGGGGGTTTTTGGGGTGGCTGATTACGAATCCGAAGTCAGTTTTCAAAAATTCTAAATGGCGGACCCAATATGGCGATGATTTTTTAAAAATTCTTCGTATTAACATGAAAATCATTACTCGGGGGTTTTTGGAGTCGCTGATTACGAATCCGAAGCCAGTTTTCAAAAATTCAAAACGGCAGAACCAATATGGCATACGATTTCTTTAAAATTCTTCGTATATACTTAAAAATCATTACTTGGAGGTTCTTGGGATCGTTTATTAGGAAACCGACGATATTTTTCTAAAATTGAAAGTGGCGTTTCCAATACGACAGATAAAATACAATTTTGGTAATAACATTTTTGAAGACGAGTATTTTGGAAGCTCTCTGCGTTAACAGGGTGGAGACTGTCTTCAAATTTAAATTCTGAAGCCCGCATTACTTTTTTTTCAGTTTTTTAAAATTTAAAAATTTTTTTTTTAATTTTTACTTATTATTTCTATTTTTTTTTATTTTTTCAATTTTTTATATTTTTTACGTTTTTAAAACTTGTTTATTTTTTACTCTTTAAAATTTTGTTATTTAATACTGCACAGTAGTTAAAATTTGTGTTACATCTGAGTAACGGTTAACTTCCAATTTTTTACCATCAATCGGAGCAAAGGAATGTCCGCTTTGGATTTTGGTTACACTAGGAGCTTAAAAGAATCTTTTTGAAAGTCTTTTTTGCGTGCTTCTGTGGGGTTTTTGACTATATTAAAAAATGGTTATATTCTCAAATTTATTTTTTGCTGAATTAAAAAGGTCATGTGATGTTAAGATGACATTGGATGCTTGAGCTTGCAGGCTAGCTCCAAAATCCAAAGCGGACATTCCTTTGTTCCGATTGATGGAAAAAAATTGGAAGTTAAACATTACTCAGATGCAACACAAATTTTAACTACTGTGCAGTATTAAATAACAAAATTTTAAAGAGTAAAAAATAAACAAGTTTTAAAAACGTAAAAAATATAAAAAATTGAAAAAATAAAAAAAATAGAAATAATAAGTAAAAATTAAAAAAAAAATTTTTTAATTTTAAAAAATTGAAAAAAAAGTAATGCGGGCTTCATAATTTGAATTTGAAGACAGTCTCTACCCTGTTAACGCAGAGAGCTTCCAAAATACTCGTCTTCAAAAATGTTATTAACAAAATTGTATTTTATCTGTCGTATTGGAAACGCCACTTTAAATTTTAGAAAAATATCGTCGGTTTCCTAATAAACGATCCCAAGAACCTCCAAGTAATGATTTTTAAGTATATACGAAGAATTTTAAAGAAATCGTCTGCCATATTGGTTCTGCCGTTTTGAATTTTTGAAAACTGGCTTCGGATTCGTAATCAGCGACTCCAAAAACCCCCGAGTAATGATTTTCATGTTAATACGAAGAATTTTTAAAAAATCATCGCCAAATTGGGTCCGCCATTTAGAATTTTTGAAAACTGACTTCGGATTCGTAATCAGCCACCCCAAAAACCCCCGAGTAACGATTTTCAAGTAAATCCGAAAAATTTTCAAAAATTCGTCCGCCATATTGGATCCGCCATTTTGAATTTTTGAAAAATGACTTCGGATTCAGAATCAGCGACCCCAAAAACCCCCGAGTAACGATTTTCAAGTAAATCCGAATAATTTTCAAAAATTCGTCCGCCATATTGGTTCCGCCATTTTGAATTTTTGTTTTATTTTGCCGTTATGTCTTTATATCTTCAGTTAGAGACATGCAGTTGTTGATAATATCTACTTACAAGCTATTTGTCCTATGTTTTTTACCTTAAATAACATTTTAACATTTAAAGTTGTGTTTTTCATTCATATAAAGCGCCATATTTTGGTCGCCATATTGAATTTTGAAAAGTACCACATTGTATTTGCTAAAGGACTTAAGGACGAAGATTTTAAGCTTTTAGCCATTAAAATCGGTTCAATAGATTTTTGGCACCGGCCTTGTCCCGGTTGACATGGAACGTCCCATATATATATATTCATATTTAAGTGAGAAGGTTTAACTGAAATTTACTCGTATTCATTATTATACACTGGGTTATAGAAACCAAAGGGAAACAGTGTTGTGGAAGGTCTACTAGACAGTTGTGATGTTGAGGGGTCAGGAATGCGGTGCGGGGAATAGTCAAAACTGCTCTCTCGGGAAGCAGTGTCGATGAGTAAGTCCTGTGTGTCTACAGGTTCGAACATATCTCCGCTGAGATCTACCTCCCCTGCAGCATTGAGATGACTCGTACTTTCTATGACTACTGCTGGTCTAGAATAGACGAATTCTCCCTCAAAGTCTTCGTCGTAGATTTCTATGGGCTCTTCGGGTTGTGGACGAGGTACGGTGTCATTGACCTTTATGTTGACGTCTCCATCATTCACTACATCCATAGGTGTTGATTGCCAATCTATAAACAAAACAACAAGCTATTATATACAATGTCAATAGAATGTTATAAAAAACACTTTTAATAAAAAATAGTTAATTAATTAATGTTTTTAACACACTAGATAAAACATAAATACGTACATATTTTTTTTGTTATATTAAATTTAACGCTATGGTAAAATTATGAGTAGAGTGTCGGTAACATTTGAAATAAATAATAACAATAAATAATGTAAAATTAATAAAAAAATTTAAATATGATAAATAAATTAAATTAGTACAACAAATAATAATAAAGAATTTATAATAAATAGAAAGCTGGTAAATAATTTTAAAAAATTGAATAATGATATAAATAAACTATCAAAAGAAATTAGAAATCTTTGCGGAGTCGTTTATAACCGTAGGGTAAAGAGTCGTAGTTTTTAATCCTACGGCGTTTCATACTCACTACCCTGCAAAGTTTTTCTTCGTCGCGTGTTATCACATCATGTAGTCCAGTTGTCCGAATTACTCTTGATGTCACTTTTATGGGTTCTACGTCATTTGTTACTAGGTCACGAAGAGAAGCAAAGTTGATAAGTTTCGAATTTTTAAAATTCAAAGTGATCCCCTTTGCCTTACATACTGTCGGTTTTGTATTGTCGTACGCTTTAACTTTATAGGCGTAAAATTTAGGGCCACCGGAAACGAAAGTTTGAATAAAACTACCCTGACCATAGTCTTTTTCAAGCTCGTCTGTTAAATCACCTAACAATGACCCTACAGGAGGCTTGTATTCCCCAGGTGTATTGCGACTTACATAAATGCAAGAATCCGTATCATAATACAATACCCTTTTATCTAAGTTAGAAAGATAATGGTATAGTTTTAGTCGAGCTTGTGCAGTTGTGTAAGCTGCAATAACGACATTGGTGTTTGGCTGAGGAGTAGAAGCTGCTTTTCTGTACTGCCTACCAAGATAAAGTGTTTCATCATTGACAGGTATAATGTCATTTACTACAATTTCTGGATTTGATATTATTTTTAGTAATTGTTCTTGACTTCGAACCACTGTTGTTCGAGGTAGGTTATCTCTCTGTCCGAATTTTCCCCAAAACGAATTTAAACAAAGTTTTGCTACAGAGCGAAGTCCAGGATTTTTTTAAATATTTTTAGGATCTAATTTAATCCCTTCTACCTGTTCATAATGGGTTAAATAAGCATGCTTTGAAGTTTCGTCAACACAATATGCAGGCCAACCATCAGCTTCTTGTTTTATTTTTAAAAATTTATTTATATATTTTACAAAAAGACCTCCGTCGCGAGTGTTTGGGTTGTATTGAGTTGTTTCATATTGCCAAATTTCAAAAATTTCGATAATTTTGTACCCAAGCTTCACAGCTTCCTTTAACTCAACGGAAACCCATGTACCTTCTATTATCCGCTGTGCTTGATCCTCGTGAGTGCATTCACCTTGCTCAAGAGTATCACAGCAAGTTCGACAGAGAGGGAACATGAGTTTTCCATGTCTGACAGGTAGAACGGGATGATATAAATTTCGAGGTGGTAATACTGTACAAAGTATTAAACCCTCTACATTTTCGAGATTATAGTTACAACCACTAAATTGTTGACACTCTTCTCGTCCAAAGTAAAGTTTCGGATGGCCAACAGGGAATTTCCCCGTTTTACAAATGAAAGGTTATAAAGAACATACGTCTTTATATTCAATTATTTCATTGGGTTTGGCTTCATAAAATGATTTTGTGTTCCCTGTTCTACCTCCGTAAAACGCGTCACGAGGGTTTAATACTTTGGGACTATTCAAAATGGGGTGATTTTTTAAAAAGATTTTTAATTCTTCGTCATCTTGTTTTATTGAATTAAATTTGCATTCCCACATTTCAATAACATTATACCCACAACGACGAATTTTATCACTTATTGCAAGTGTACGACTATACCGAATGTTCATTGACTCTTGTGTATCACGTAATTTCTCATCCCTGTTTACATTATAGCCTTCAGGGCAGCCATGCCAAAAGCAACCATGGAATTGGTAAACATTACGAATCGATTTGTCACCATTTTCGTAATAACCATCAACTAAAGGTCCTTCAGGTAGACGGTATTCTCTACCTCGACCAGCGTGTTCAATATTGACACCAAGCTCATTTTCAACGGTAAAAAGCCATTCGATAGCTTCACGAGATTGGTTATCATTACATCTATAACCTCCTCTTGGAATAATTCCTATAGTATCCTGATGTAAACAGTGTGTCCTAAAGAATTTATTGCAAGCTGAGGCAATAGTTGGTGTGTCTGTGAACGGGCAAACATTTCCACATTCAAGAAATATTTTACGAAAAGCTAAACATGCATTCCGTAAAATATCCACATCATTTTAACAATACGCTACTAGTTCTTCCCAGAAATTAAATTTATATGTAGGGTCTGAATTTTTTTCAGTATACCAGCTAAGAAATTCTTTTCGAGCCTTTTCGTTCATAGAATCAGGCGAATAAAATTGCAAAGGTTGTAACTTACCAACATAATTTTTATTTTCTGGCGTATTGAAAAAATGAGGAAAAGTACCTTTTTTTCACCAATGCCTTTTAAACCAAACGCAGCAGGTAATGCAGCTAAAGGAAGCTGGAAATAGTTTAAACTATCAATAAAAGTAGTTCGTTCTACTTGCATTGATATAATTTTCGTTCCTGTTAAAATGAGTGTTGGATCCTTGCGTGCACTGTTTGGGTGATTGACCAAATAAGATAAAATAAATTGAGCATCGTAACCTCTTGCATTATGAGCAATACAAATTCTTTTTTTTAATTTTTTAAGAGGGGTTAAGGCAAAATTTATGAAATCACCTACCGGGTCCTCACCTGCAAAAACATATTCACGAATACCACATTCACTACAAAGTTTTGAAATATCATTATCATTAATACACCACGTGCATGTTTGTTGAACAACACAAAGATTCGGTTTATGTATGTTTATCCGACTATTATTTTTGCATGTTGTGTTTTGGTGGGTCTCAAAATCAAAAAAAAAAAAAAATCAACTGGATCTTGTGGTTGACCATCTTTTTTAATTCTTTGATTTCGCGAACATGCCACATAACAATCGTGGTTAAATTCACGTTCACATTTACAAATACTACAATAAGAAACACCACATAAATGGTCTTTCTTTTTGAGTAAATTAAGTAAACGCGAACATGAATTGCAAATTCTTAATACATCACAGACAGTTTTTCCGGATGAATAAGAATTTCCTTTTAAATGATTTTCAAAACATTTATCTCCAAAAAAGTAACGCAAACATGTTGAACATTTGCGATCTTGTTTTTGACCTACACTATAGCAGGATTCGAGGCATGCTGCATGCGACAAACAGGCTTCGCATTTGGCTACGCATCTATGGTCTGATTTGTACCTGAAAGCTACATTACATGGTACACAAAAGCCTGTAGCCTTCGTAACAGATGAGGCAGCTGATAAATTTAAAATTAAATTAAAATGATTTTTGTTTCATACCGTAAGAGATAAATGACATGTAAAGGCACTTGTCCTCTTTCAATGAACATTTTACGACCATCGAAAAATAGACAAACCTGATCGAGACCAAAACTATCCTCGTGAAAAGCAACAAGAGCTATACTTTTCTCATGAAAAACGTAGTTTTGGAATTTCTGTATTTCCTCAATACCACATCCTTCTTGAGGTATAGTAACTTCTGCTTTTATTCTTAAATCTTCAGCCTGATTTTTTTGCACAATTGAGTTTTGTTTTCGGATTTTTTCCCAAGATGTATCTCTTTGAGCACGAGACATGCGATCTCTGTTAACGTGTGCAATACCAACAACGATTGCACGTGGGAGACATGAGTTTTTGTTATTGGTAATTGTTAAAATAGATTTTTTACTAAGAGCAACAGGATCGGGGTTATTATCTTTTGCACCTGTTGGATTGCGCGCAAAATGAAGAGTTATCATAAAACTGTCATCAACAGTAAAATTTTCATTGCTTTGTACGATAGAGAAAATCATGTTCTAGAAATCATCAAAATCTACATCTCTTAAATAGCGGATTGATAATCCACCCTCCCCTTTCGTAAATGAATCAGAATTAAATTTAATTTCGATAAAATCCGAAGGGGAATACTTTTCGAGAAGAAATTTGAAGATTTCTGAAAGTGCAGATTGGATCCACTCAATAGGATTAATGTTTGTGTCTACAGGTAAATTTGAAAATTTAAGTAAATATTGATCTGCGTTTAATTTAAAGTGTAGTAAATAAACCCGTGAGGTTTCAGTGATTTTAAATTTATCATTTTTTTCGTTATTACCAACTATATTCAAATTAATACCCGCATTAGAAGGCCCTGGCCTGACTTCAGAAGGTGAGTGTAGCCCAGCACCACGTTGAATACTAAGAGGATGCGTTTGACCTGTACATACAGATATACTCATTTTTAATTCTTATTTACGTAATTTTATTAATATTGACTTTATCAAATTCTGTAAGATCAAGTTGCATATTTGTAGAAAAATTAGATTGATACAAAATTTGGTGAAATAAAATTTTATTTCTTGTGAAAAATCACTTTCTAGTTTAAAGTTATAGTATTGAGTAAATTTACTTTAATTGAACATTCTGAATTGAAAATATAAACATTTTAATATGTTATATTTGTTAAAAAATAAAATTGATTTTTATGACTCACCGTGATTTGAAAGTAACTCATCCTCCATTTCTCTAAAGCTGGAGTTATTTGTTATTTCGTATAGTGAACGTCTTAGATGGTCGCACTCGTTAATGATCTCGCGTATATCCGTTTCTATTGTATTCACTTCACTACTACTACTACTACTACTACTCACAAGGTCAATTATTTCTTCTCCTTCGTGAGGTAAATTGTTTCGAGGCACTACACTTACATTATCGAGAGTATTATCACTTTCTTCTTCTTCTTCTTCTTCATCATCATCTTCTTCTTCTTCTTCTTCATCTTCTTCTTCTTCTTCTTCTTCTTCTTCTTCTTCTTCTACCTCTTCTTCTTATACTTCTTCTTCTTCTTCTTTTTCTTCCATTTCATCGTCTTCGTCTTCATTGGAAGTACGTCTTTCCTGTCCCTCATCCAGGGACAATATTATTGTTTTGTCCCAGGGTGATGGTTGAAAGTCTGGTATCTCTATCGGGGCGATGCTAGCACCAGGAAAAGCTGAAATTAAACCAAAAATAATTAAAATTTTAGAAAGTAGAAATTTTTTTTAAAAATTCAATATAACATGTTAAGAAAAATATATTAAAATCAGATGTTATTTATTAATATTGTATTTTATGATGTAATTTGAAATTATTTGCATATAATTTACTTACTATTAATTTCTTCAGCCTGTACAGGTACAGACACTTGTTCAGAAGGTTGTATACTTGTTTGATTGCAATCTGAAAATAAAAAATAGAATTTTAAATAGAAAAATATAGAATATAATTTATAAATAACAACGGTAATAATAATAACTGTTACTTACTTGTAGTGGTTGCATTCTGCAAGCTAGTTAGTTGCTGTATTGCTTCTTCCACAAGCAATAATAGTTTCGGATTTTTGCGAGCAAATAGTTTTGCTGCTTGCAGAGCTTCAAGTTTAAACTCCCTTAGAATACATTTTATTATATTCACTAAGCCTTGTGAACTAAATTCACCAGCACCAACACCCAATTCAAAAATTGCACGCACTACAAAATCTGACACCATTTTTCTACTCCACTTAGAATTATGAGAGCGATAAAGACCGAAGAAGAGACTTACGCAAAGTCAAACGATAAACTGAAGGTTTCACTAAGGGAGTATTTCTCTTATAGTTTTTACTCTTTTTTAAAAGAAAAGTGGAGATGGAAAATGGGTGGTTTAGTTTAGAACCTATTAGATTTAAGGAATCTGCAAAAACAAAATAAGCTGATTGTAAAGTAGGTGTGTTTAAAGAACGCAACTGATCAATAGAGTCACGAGAATGGTTTTCATTACTTTTGTCTAGTTAAGGATGTTTCCATGTCGAGAAAAACACTTAAATTCCTGTACAAGATATGGGTCAGTGATGGTGACTCATAAAGTCAGGTAGGTCTACTTTAGGGATGAAAAAGACATTTAAAGGTTTCTTCTGTTAAAAAAAAATAAAATTCTTCATTGTTTCAGTTATCAGTGCTGTCTAGACAAGTCTATGAGAAATACAATAATATCTTATAACGATAGACAAAAATTTATCCAACTATCTAGACAATAATATTACCTTAACATAAAATAGACACACAAAAGTAAAAAACGATATCTGCTAATTTGGGTGTTATTTTCTTGAAAAATTTTTCAAGACATTTCCAACAAAAATATTTTGAGTTTTTATAGTATATAAATCATTATAATTATAATGAATTTTAAGAGAAAGAAAAAGTAAAATTTTAAAATGAAAAAACAAAGATTATTATCTTCTTATTCAATCTTTTTATTTTTACCTTATAACTAGTAAAGAAAAATTAAAAAAAAATTTCAAACTTTTTAAACTTTTCCACATAAAATCAACATGGCTGTAGTGACGAAGGGGGAGGGGGCGGCGGCGGCGGATCTTGCGTCTTATTAGCTCATTTGTGACGCAAGACATACGCAACGCCGATAAATTAGCGTGCAATCGGCGTTTGAACCAGGCTTGATAAGCTCATGAAGCCTGGTTGGCGCGCGCGCGTCCGCAACAAACGTACGCGGAACCAAAATTTAGCTTAAAGGTTCCGCGTTCTGAACATGCGCACGTGCTTAATCTTTATCTGTATTTACGTAAATTATAAAAGTATAAAAGAGTAATAATTTTATAAATGTTCAGTACAAAAAATGGATGCACGATGGAAACATCCATTTACATCTATGATTTGCGGGCCCTACTGGTTGTGGGAATACAGAAAGAATTAATTATTGATGGTGAATATTTACTTAAAAAAATATAAACTACCTTTTCTATTAAAAAGGGTGTGTTTTTAGCGGGTCGGCAGAACATCGCCACCCCCGCATAACCCTGTAGTACGGGCTACAGAGTACCTGGTAGCAGGTTTTCACATCCTACGCAAAAAAAAAAAAAGATGAAATGAATGCATTGTACGATAATGGTACCGAGAATAACATCATCTCAAAAGATTTAATAACTGGAACGTGGCGTAGACCTATTGTTAACATTTTTTGACCTGGAGTTTACAAACAGATAAAAGATCTGGTCACAGTGATAAACCAGACGAGAATTGCACAAGAGCATGCACGATTAGTTTTTAAAGATGGTGAGGATGGATACGTTAAAGTAGAAAAAGTCTGTAAACCCAATTGCGAAAATAGTGGTAATCATTTTCTAGTAATGAGTCAAAAAATATCACGCATTCTCGGCTTCTTTCCTCACCAAATTATTCCTGTAAATTCGTACTATGCCCGTCACCCAGCTAGTCTGGCTCGTGGGCTACCTGAAAAGCTCTTTGTCTATTCTCTATTGTGATATTTGCGAGCCTCGTACAACTGGAGACGTTCAAACACCGCTTTTACGAATTATACCTGTTGATACACAAAATTATGTTTTTGGCTCTACTTAGACAACTCAATTAACTTCAGCAAATTATGTACCACTTATTCGCACAGAATTTCGCACAATAGAAATTGATATAAGAGATCATTTAGGACTTCCTGTACCATTTGAGTTTGGTACTCTGACGGTGACACTACATTTTAAGAAAATTTATTAAATTAATAAAAATGAGTCATTATATCGATTATTATACCTCACAAGTTGGTAGTGGTGGGATTTCAAAAATTTATGTTGGATCACCTTATCAAAGAGGACAATACCTTCCTTTTAGATCAAGTTATTCGAAAATAAATTTAACAAAATTTTTAATTTGTCTGTTCAAAATAAAAATCATAATGATAATGAAAAACAAAAAAAATTTTGTAATAATAATAATATTAATTAAGAAGTAAATTGTTTTCATAGAATTAGTTTGAAATAAAAATATCAGAATAGAAAATAAATGAACTTTTAAAAGCAGTTTAAAATCTGATATATATCTAGTTTTAAGTTTCTTTTTTCTTTACCATCCATATTCTTTTATTTTGAAAACCTGTTTTTCTGTCTTGATTTCAAGCAAGCCATTTTCCTTTCAACGCTCCCCACCCTCCTGGACCCAAAATCCAACACTCTTCCTAACATAACCCCACTTTTTTCCTATTCAAGGCCCGAAAAGACCTATACTCCCTCTACTTCCACACTCACCCCCACCATCTTGGGCCCCAAAATCCTACACACTTACCACATCCTTAATCACTCCCACTACCACAGGCCCCAAAATCCTCATAACCCCCACTCTTCTCCTATTGGGGGGCCCATAAAGACAGGCACACCCTTTATCACCCTCACGCCCAAGGGACCCAAAATCCTTACAACCCCCACTCTTCTCCTATTGGGGGCCCATAATTCCGACACGCCCCTTTTTACACCTACCCCCACCACTACACACCCACTTCATATCTTCTTTCTCTCTCTAACCCACTACTTCCCCCCACCCCTCTCTCTCAGTCTGGCGCCAGTGACGTCATAGCCACGCCCACTTTCCGGCTAGCCCAAACGGACACTAACTACTACCTTATATGGTATGAGTTTGGGGTGTTTCTCTATTTTGTTAAATCAATGCGGTGAGAAGAGTCATGATAAACGTTATTGTTACACATTGTTTCCTACCCGTATCCTTATGTGTTATTATTCACGGTAAAAATTCAGGAATATATATTGAGTCAGAATTAATAAATTATATGTATTCATATAATAATATTAATAAACGTTACATACGTAACATATTCAACATTAATTTATTAATATTCAAGTTTTTATATTTAGTTAATATTCCTTTTATATTTAATTATTTATTAAGCCTAATTACATTTAATTTTAAGATATATATGGGCTTTTTTAGGAAGTTTAATTATAAGTTTCCAAATAACCACGCGCGATTTCGATTTTGAACAATCAGATGATTTCAAGTTAGTATAGGTTAGGTTCATTGTGTTTGTTTTTAAGATATTCATAAAGTATATTTGTTTGGCTTTTTCTTACATAATTTCAATTAAAATTTTAATTCTTATTAATTTGTAGATGCATATTTAATTTAATTCTTATTATTAAATTCAATAATAATAAAGCCTAAAGCACAACGAATACGGTTACGAGAGCAGGGCATGAGATAATAAAGGACAGAGACTGTTTCTGTCATTTTCTGATTCATGCTCTGGTAGCGTAAAAGTTTTTTTTATCTGCTTAGGCCTTAATAAGATGATTTCAAATCAGTATAGGTTATGTTCATTATGTTTATTTCTGAACGTGTCAAATATATTCAAAAAGTATATTTTTTGTCTATTTATTACATAATTTCAATTAAAACCTTAGTTCTTATTATTAAATGTAATACTACAATGGTATTTATTAGTAATAATATTTTTTATTGCCGTCGAACGGGGCTATTCTGGTACACCGGGGGCTATTATGGTACAAGCTGGTTTTTTATTTCTAAAAAATTTATTTTGGAATTTATAAATATGATTTTTATTTGTAAATATACTGTGATATTTCGCAAACAAAATACAGTAGAACCTCGATAACTCGAACCTCGTTGAGTCGAATTCCTCAGTAAGTCGAAAAAAATAGCATTCCCCTCCCGTTGAAGCCTTAAATACTCAATATCTCGAATTTTTTTCAATTTTTAACTCGAAGAGGTTACCTCATTCCCCTTGAGGTACTAATAGTGCATTTTTATACTCTATAACTCGAAGTTCGAAAAGATGACTTTTTAAGTCGAATTTTCTTTACAACAGATTTTTTTTAAAATTTTTTCTTTTATAATTATATTTTTATTAAGTTTATTTTTCTAACTTAAATTATTATTAATTCGACATATATGTCGATTTTATATTTTATATTACTCTACAAGTCGAAAAATGTACATTATAATTATGCCTCTGTAAGTCGAAATTGTGATCAATAAAACCTTTATATCTCGAAATCCTCGTTAAGTTGAAAACTCATTAACTCGAAGTTTTTAGCGTTCCCCTTGAAATTCGAGTTATCGAGGTTCTACTGTAACAGTATTGTTTCTAATAAATTCTTTGTCAAAAATCCGGAAAAAATTCATATATACATACAAAATTCATTAAAAAATTGGAAGTTCTCTAAAAATATGCTTCGATCTTAATATTGACAAATTCAATGTAAAAGATACTTAAGATACGTGTTGAGAATTTAGTTGGGACTATATTCACGTGATAGGCTAACTAATGTTAAAAAGAGGGTTGCTGGTATTTCACTGAAACTCAAAACACTTTATAGTTTACAAAAGAAAGTTTATTTTTATTGCAATTAGAGAAGAATACGTCACAATTGATGTAAGAAGACAGCGGACTGGCACGGCCTGGACTGTAGGATGACCAAAGGAGTACTAAACCGCACAGGCAGACCGCAGAAAGACCAGGGGTGCACAGCAAGGCACTAGGTAGACCGCAAGAAGACCAGGGGTGCACGTCAAAGCACCAGGCAGACCGCAGGAAGACCAGGGGTGCACAGCATGGAACCAGGTAGACCGCAAGAAGACCGGGGGTGCACAGCAAGGCACCAGGTAGACCGTAAGAAGACCAGGGGTGCACGTCTGATGCACGATGTTGGCTTGATGAAAACCAAAGATGAACTGCCGAACATCCGTAGGCTGTCCGAGGGCCACCAGGCTACCTGTCCACAATGCCGGTTGGTGGGAGCCAGGAAGCTACCATTGACGATTCTGTATACCGCACGACTCCCACCAGGCTACCCCCTGCATGATGCCGAAAGGTGGGAAGCCAAGATGGTACCATCGACGACCCTGTATCCTATAGAGAGAGAGAGAGAAAAGAACAGGCATGGCCACAGCACAGGGGAAAACCACCTCAATTACAATTTCAAACACTATTCAGAATTTTATGACGGACTAGAAAAGGCCACAATCGAGCAATCAAAATATTGCCAGAAATTATTCTTATAAATTTAAAAACATTTTAAACAGAATTTAAGAAAAAAATTGTGAAAAACTAAAAGTTCAGCACATAGCAGGGCTATTCTGGTACAAAACTATTTTAATTATTTTATGAAAATTCGTTTTATTAAAAAAGTGAAAAAGGTTTCTGGGCTTTGGTTTAATAGTTTTTATTAAGTAAATGTTTTACTTTTTGGCAGAAAATTGAAAATAACTCAAATTTGTCAAACTTGACAACGAGTGCATTATTAAGTCGTTTAATTATTAAGATAACATAAAATACAGATTTTGACAAATTTCATTATTTAACTGTATATTTTCATAAATAATTTCTATAATAATAATTACAATTTGGCGATTTATAAAAAATTTGTCTCTGGGATATCTATTGAAAGGTTCCCACATAGTTTAATGCAAAAAATAAAATGTTTTCTTTATTTTATAAACAAAAATAAATTTTGTACCATAATAGCCCCGACTGCGAAATTATTATAATACAAACTTTAAGTTTTTATAACTCGAAGAAAAAATGTTTTTTGATGGTAAAACTTACAGTAAACTTTCAGAAGGATGCAAACAACGTGACTAGTTAGTTAAAAAAATTTTTGTATACAATTCTGATTTTTGGTGAAGCACAGAATACAAAAAAAAATGCAGTTTTTGTACCATAATAGCCCCGTTTGACGGTATGTTTAATTAGAGGTTCTTAAAAAAATCCGCGCATTTTCGGCTCTGCCCAATCAGGTTATTTCAAATTAGTGTAGGTTATTTTCATTATGTTCGTTTCTGAACGTGTCAAATATATATTCATAAAGTAAATTTTTTTAGCTTTTATTACATAATTTTAATTAAGACTTTAATTCTTATTATCATATTTAATGATACTCAAGTATTTGTTAATGATATTAAAAAATTTTATTAAGTTTAATTACAGGTTTTTAAATAAGCCCGCGCAATTTCGGTCCTGACCAATCAGACGATGTCAAGTCAGTATAGGTTATGTTAATTACGTTTGTATTTGAGCGTGTCAAATATATTCATAAAGTATATTCTTTGGCTATTTATTATTTAATTTCAATTAAAACCTTAATTCTTATTATCAAATGTAATACTACTAAGATATTTATTAGTAATATTTAAACATTTTTATTAAGTTTAATTACAGGTTTTTAAATAAGCGCGCGTAATCTCGGCACTGACCAATCATATACGATTTCAATTCAGTATAGGTTATGTTCATTACGTTCATGTTTGAACGTGTGAAATATCTGAAAATATTATTCATAATGTATGTTATTCGCTTTTTACACAAATAAAAAACTTACTAAGGGTGTTGGAAGCAGGCCCTCCAAGCTCCAATGCATTTCGTTACGCCAAAGTTTCTTGAGCTATTTAGGGTAACTAACGGCCGAGGGCAGCACCTGTTGTCACCACTACATACAAATGTCCCTGTCAGTGATGTCCCTTGTGTAATTGTGTACGTGTGCTAATGTGCTACTAGCCGGCAATTTGAATAAATATAGAAAAATAGTTGTTTTATTTATTGAATAAATAATGAGTAAATGCGTATAATTAATAAGTTTTAAATGTTTTTATTTTACTTCTTTTAGGTATGTATAATAAATTACATCATTACTATAATTTGTAATAAATACAGTTTTGTGTTTAGTACACATTCTTTTAAATTTGTTATTAAATTTTGGAATATTTTAAGTATTGGTTAGTAAAATAACCTTCATATATATAAAGGTTCTGAAAGTCGGTTTTGCCTAACCTCAAATTTAATTTAATATTATTAAAAAGAATTTATTTTATTGTTTTTGCAGTGCAAATGTAAATGAAAATGGACAGGAAATGTGCTGTTACTTTTTGTGGTGTTAATAAGGGCACTTTTTATCGTTTTCCACATCTGTCTAAAGGACGAGACCGTCTTCTTAGGTGGATAGCTGCTTCGGGGAATGATTCCCTTTTAATAATCTCACTTCATAAGATCTCTATGAAATATGTCTGTAAAATACATTTTGAGAATAAATTTATTTGTTTATTTGTTGAACAATACCAAAAAATATTGTAAAATATGCAGCAAATAACATTTTTATTGAAACAAAAAATCAAATTAAAATATGAAAAAAAGTAAACTTCAATTTTAAATTAAATAAAACGATGTATTTCTTTGACTGTAGTGTAACAAGTGAGGGTTAAAAAAGAACGTAAAAAAGTGTATTATGAAAAATACTTTTCTTTTTTAGATTTAATTACTGTGAAAAATAACTTTAATGAAAGCGTTGATTTGGAAAATTCAGAAAATGAAATGCATTGTTCAACAAATAAATTTATTCTCAAAATGTATTTTACAGACATACTTCATAGAGATCTTATAAAGTGGAATTATTAAAAGGGAATCATTCCCCGAAGCAGCTATCCACCTAAGAAGACGGTCTCGTTCTTTAGACAGATGTGGAAAACGATAAAAAGTGCCCTTATTAACACCAGAAGAAGTTACAGCACATTTCCTGCCCATTTTCATTTACATTTGCACTGCAAAAACAATAAAATAAATTCTTTTTAATAATATTAAATTAAATTTGAGGTTAGGCAAAACCGACTTTCAGAACCTTTATATATATGAAGGTTATTTTACTAACCAATACTTTAAATATTCCAAAATTTAATAACAAATTTAAAAGAATGTGTACTAAACACAAAACTGTATTTATTACAAATTATAGTAATGATGTAATTTATTATACATACCTGAAAGAAGTAAAATAAAAACATTTAAAACTTATTAATTATACGCATTTACTCATTATTTATTCAATAAATGAAACAACTATTTTTCTATATTTATTCAAATTGCCGGCTAGTAGCACATTAGCACACGTACACAATTACACAAGGGACATCACTGACAGGGACATTTGTATGTAGTGGTGACAACAGGTGCTGCCCTCGGCCGTTAGTTACCCTAAATAGCTCAAGAAACTTTGGCGTAACAAAATGCATTGAAGCTTGGAGGGCCTGGTTGGAAAGACAAAATATGCAGGCGTTCTTAAAAACACTTCCCCCGCCTCCACACCCCTTTCCTGTAAATATCCACTTTAACCTTTTTTTTCAAACAAACTGTACACTTTTCCGACAAAAGAATATAATAGAAGGGATTCGCGTGAAATGAGGAATCAGAAAATCACTTTGATTTTTTATTTCATTCTTTCCTGAATCGATAATAAACAGTACAAAAAGCAGGCGCAATGCGCCTACAATTGAGGGTTTCGTGGCTTTTTATTATTGATTTCCAACAAGTCTTACCCACACCCAGAAAATGGTCTCAAATTCAATACAAAAATCTAAGGTATTAATGTATTAAATAAAATTGTTTCCAGAACCAATCGGGTAATTCCGTAACCTTTCGGGTGTTTTTCGGAACTATTCGGGTGTTTCCGTAACCACTCGGGTGTTTCCGTTACCATTCGGGTGTTTCCGTAACCACTCGGGTGTTTCCGTATTCACTCGGGTGTTTCCGTAATCATTCGGGTGTTTCCGGAACCGTTCGGGTGTTTCCGTTACCATTCAGGTATTTTCGGAACCATTCGGGTGTTTCCGTAACCACTCGGGTGTTTCCGTAATCATTCGGGTGTTTCCGTAACCACTCGGGTGTTTCCGTAACCACTCGGGTGTTTCCGTTACCATTCGGGTGTTTCCGTAACCATTCGGGTGTATTCGGAACCACTCGGGTGTTTCCGGAACCACTCGAGTGTTTCCGTTACCATTCTGGTGTTTCCGGAACCATTCGGTTGTTTGCGTAACCACTTGAGGGTTTCCGTTATCATTCGGGAGTTTCCGGACCCCTTTGGGTGTTATCGGAAGCCTTTAGGTGTTTTCGGAACCACTCGGGTGTATCCGTAACCATCCAGTGTGTGAAATATCGTCTTAATCTATGAATTCAACTTAAAAGACGTCTTAAGGTAGCAATAATTAAAGAAAAAAACGTTAATGGTTTCAAAGATATTTTGGTCTCAGATTCAATAAAAAAATCTAAGGTATATCTACCTTACCAATATCAGCATCAAAAACCACCCTTTAAAATTGCCACTTAATCATTAATTATGTGTTGAACTCCCTCTAGCACACAACCTAAAATGACAGCTATTGGTTCGTGTGTTTTCGTCTCTGTCTCTGACTATCACCCTCTCTCTCGCACACAACCTAAAATTGACAGCTATTGGTTCGTGTGTTTCCGTCTCTGTCTCTCACTATCACCCTCTCTCTCGCGCACAACCTAAAATTGACACCTATTGGTTCGTGTGTTTCCGTCTCTGTCTCTCACTATCACCCTCTCTCTCGCGCACAACCTAAAATTGACAGCTATTGGTTCGTGTGTTTCCGTCTCTGTCTCTCACTATCACCCTCTCTCTCGCACACAACCTAAAATTGACACCTATTGGTTCGTGTGTTTCCGTCTCTGTCTCTGACTATCACCCTCGCTCTCGCACACAACCTAAAATTGACAGCTATTGGTTCGTGTGTTTCCGTCTCTGTCTCTCACTATCACCCTCTCTCTCGCGCACAACCTAAAATTGACACCTATTGGTTCGTGTGTTGCCGTCTCTGTCTCTCACTATCACCCTCTCTCTCGCGCACAACCTAAAATTGACAGCTATTGGTTCGTGTGTTTCCGTCTCTGTCTCTCACTATCACCCTCTCTCTCGCACACAACCTAAAATTGACACCTATTGGTTCGTGTGTTTCCGTCTCTGTCTCTCACTATCACCCTCTCTCTCGCACACAACCTAAAATTGACAGCTATTGGTTCGTGTGTTTCCGTCTCTGTCTCTCACTATCACCCTCTCTCTCGCGCACAACCTAAAATTGACAGCTATTGGTTCGTGTGTTTCCGTCTCTGTCTCTCACTATCACCCTCTCTCTCGCACACAACCTAAAATTGACACCTATTGGTTCGTGTGTTTCCGTCTCTGTCTCTCACTATCACCCTCTCTCTCGCACACAACCTAAAATTGACAGCTATTGGTTCGTGTGTTTCCGTCTCTGTCTCTCACTATCACCCTCTCTCTCGCGCACAACCTAAAATTGACAGCTATTGGTTCGTGTGTTTCCGTCTCTGTCTCTCACTATCACCCTCTCTCTCGCGCACAACCTAAAATTGACTGCTATTGGCTGTGAACGACGGACGGACGGACGGACGACAAAGTCTCACTATAAGGGTTTCGGTCCCGAACCACGAAACCCTAAAAAGTCGAGAACGGTGAGAAAATCGTGACTTGAGTTGACAAACACTTGTCTCTATTCACCTAAAAACTGCACTTTGACAATTTTTTTTAAAAAAACTGTACACTTTTCCGACAAAAGAATATAATAGAAGGGATTTGTGGGAAAGAAAGAATCTGAAAATAACTTCGATTTGTTATTTAATTCTTTCCTGACTCGATAAAAAGTCGAGAACGGTGAGAAAATCCTGACGTGAGCTGTCAAACACTTGTCTCTATTTACCTGAACACTGTGTTTTGACAATTTTTTTCGCGAAAGTTATACACTTTACCGTCGAAAGAAAATGATAGAAGGGGTCTACGAATAATAAGGAACCTGAAAATAACTTTCCTTTTTTGTTTTATTATTTCCTGACGCGATGAAAAATCGAGAGCAGTGACGAATTTTGACGTTTTCAATATCAAAATGTTTAGGTAAATAGAGACAAGTGTTTGACAGCTCACGTCAGGATTTTCTCACCGTTCTCGACTTTTTATCGAGTCAGGAAAGAATTAAATAACAAATCGAAGTTATCTTCAGATTCCTTCTTTCCCACAAATCCCTTCTGTTATATTCTTTTGTCGAAAATTGTGCAGTTTGTTTGAAAAAAAAGGTTAAAATGGATATTTATGGGAAAAGGGTGTGGGGCGGGCGGGGGAAGTGTTTTTGAGAACGCCTGCATATTTTGTCCTTTTTAACACCCTTACGTGCTTTAGCAATTATTATGTAAGTTTATAATATGTGATTTTAGTGGTTAAATGTGTCTATAATTTCGAGATTTTCGATGTATTTCGAGACATTTAAAGATTTTTCGAGTTATTCTCATATACTGTCTTTTTTAAGAAAGGATAAAAGTTATTGTTTTTTTAGGTTAATTTTGTAATTTAATTTTACATGAGATAATTAAAATTACTCATTAACCTGGTTTTTTAGTTTATTTTATAAGATCAATAAAGATGCTTGCGAAATTTGTAGGCAAAAATAAATTGATTTTTATACTACCCCAGCTTGCCCCCACATTTTGTAAAATGGAAAATATGGATTTTTTTACTTATTCCTAATTTTATATTTAATTAAGTAACAAAAGTTCCAAAAAAGACTTAGTCATGAAAGACTGATTACCAAAGATTATTATTATAATAAATAATATATTTTTAAATTGATACTGTTAGTTTTATTGAGCTTCAAACCTTAGGTACCTTGTCTTGCCCCCACCTCCCCTTTTTACATTTAAAGCTGAAAAATATAGACTTAATGGTAAAAACTTGTTTTAAACATACATTAAACGTATATTTTGAACATTATGAACTTTAAAATATATTATACGTTTTATTTTAACATAAAAATTCTAGAGAATTTCGGTTTTTTTCATCGACTTGCAAAGTTTTATTTTGGTACAAAAAATACTACCGAGTTTTTTAAACTGATGAATATTCGTGATGACTTTTTGAAAGAAGATCTAATGCTATGGGACAAAATGGACAATTATCTTAACGCAAAATCACAAGTTCAGCAACTTAAAGTTGTAAATGATGCAGCCGAACATGGAGTCGCTTTAATAGACAATTATAACTCTATTTTAACAACACAGGTAGATCAAAAACATTATCTCTTGGAAGTCGTTGAATAACATCGAAAAGAGTTACCTAATTCGAAATGAAAACCAATTGTTAAAACATTTTCTTAAATAATAATTTGATTCTCTGGAATTTTTATGTTAAAATAAAAAGTATAATATATTTTGAAGTTCAGAATGTTTAAAATATATGTTTAATGCATGTTTGAAACAAGTTCTTACTACTAAGTATATATTTTTCAGCTTTAAATGGCAATAAAGATCTAAAACAATTGTACGGTAAGTTGTACATGTCCCATGTATCTATTTTTATAGTGTATTATAAATTCTACTTTCATTATTGCAATTAAAAAAATTACTTCCTATGTTTTATAGCTGCAAGATTGGTTTTACTTAGAATTTTAACACTTTAGGTTAAGTAACAACTATTAAAAGTTTATAAATTAATTCTCAACTACTTGTTCTAATACATTTCTTATCGCACAACAAAATTCCATCAATTTTTGTCGTTCAAAAAAATTTTAATTTACATTTTGAGGCCAATTTTACGACAAAAATCGAAATTCACTATTTCTAAGGTCAAGTATGATTAGAAAATAGTTATTTGTGTAACAATGGTGCATCTGTAGGGGAATCGAGACTCGTGTGAAGTTTGCCGCACGAGCGAAGCGAGTTCGGCAATCACACGAGTCGAGATTCCCTTAGATGCGCCCATGTTCCACACATAATTTTATATAATAACCTTGTATTAAGAAATCTACTGAAAACGATGTTTTTAGAGTTTTAGAGATTAAAATGAAGAGAATCCTTCTTTTTATCACAGTTTAACCCCACCAGCAATGCCATTCAAGTACGCTTGTTGTTCTAACACGTGACGCGACAGCTGATGTTTAGGTTGGCAAGCGTGCTTGAATGGCGTTGCTGGTGGGGTTAACTGTGACTAAAAGTAGGATTCTCCTCCTTTTAATCTCTAGAACTCTAAAAACAGACTTTTTAGTAGAGTTCTTGATGCAAGATATTATATAAACATTTTTTTCTTTGCCTTAAACACAGTAAACTTTCTTCAGTAACATAAAGATTATTTTACACGGAAAGAAAATTTTATTGACATTAGTTTTAATTAAGCTAGAGTCATAAAATTGAAAAAATCCGTGTTTACATGAAAAATGGACTAGCGCGACCCCTAAAAATGATTTTTTTTTTTAAATAAAAAAAATACGTGTCTCATTTTTTTCCCTTAGGAACAATATTTTGAAGTAGCATTATAGAAAATTAAGAGTCGTGTTTTTTTTTGGGAATCCTAATGTGTAGGTTAAAATATTCCACCCAATTTTGTATAATTTTTAATCCAAAAAAGAGGGAAACAAAAAGCTTCAAACATTTTAAAATATGTTTGAAGTCCTACTGATCGACATTTTTCTGAATATTAAAAAAAATCATATTCCTTTTCTCAAAACGAATCGATTGACCTATATAAAGTTCATAATATCATAATTGATCAAGAATTCGTAAAATAATTATATTATTACATTTTTTTGCATTAAAATTTTTTTTTAACAATTTCCCCAATTGACTTATATATTAGTAAATTTATTGCTTCCTCTATGAGGAAGCAAATTATTTTGCTTACTTGGAAGCGAAATGTCCATGAAATGGACATAATTCTCACCTATTTACTTTATACAATTCTTCTCTATTTTCTAATTACCTTTTTCATTGTCCAAACATTTTTACGGTTTTATTTTTATTTGTATTTAGTTGTTTATTTGTAATTAAATCAGTTTTACAATAACCAGGGATT
This sequence comes from Ganaspis brasiliensis, assembly GCA_037103525.1. Taxonomy (NCBI): domain Eukaryota; kingdom Metazoa; phylum Arthropoda; class Insecta; order Hymenoptera; family Figitidae; genus Ganaspis; species Ganaspis brasiliensis. The sequence goes on along the minus strand of JAZKLR010000135.1, from coordinate 883,520 downwards.
TTTTCATTATCTAGTTTATCCGTCAGATAGAAAAAGTTAAGAAATTTTATCTCATTCTATCACACGTTTATTAATCGCTATCTGATTTTATCTTTTATGTCTTTAAACCTATCCCTTTTATTCTTTTCTCTATATCTTATTATCTCATCTCTATCTTTTTGTCACCCTGCCCGGTAAAAAGACTTTCATTAAAAAGTATTAAAATGTTTAATACATTTAAAGCCCTGATTATGCCAAACTTTTTAATTCAAAGAATACGAATTAAATCAGTTTCAGTTGTTGTTTTTTCCGATATTTTTTCCCAGAATTTTCTAATTATTAATTAATTCTAATCTAAGATGTGTTCAATTTGATTTAAATATCGAGAAAATCTTCCTGAATTTTCGAACTTAGTGTCGATATAATAGGTTTCTGAGATGCACGATTTGTGTATGAGCCTACTCATGATTGGCAAATAAAGTTCAACACCAAAAATTCTGGGAAAATTTGAATTACCAAAATTAAGTTTAAAATATATATGTGTCTATATATATGTCATGGCTGAATGAGGCGATAAATCTGTGAAATTTTATCCGACATGGACCTCTGTAACTTAGTTGGTTTAGAGCAGTCAAGCGCCATTTAAATGACCTGAGTTCGAATCCCGGTGGAGCTAAATGTCCGATATTTTTTCACAGAATTTTCTAATTTCATATTTTTATTTTTTTAGTGTACAAAACTAATCGATTTTCCTAAACTTGTTATTTTTAAAGCCGGTGACTAGCCTACTGAAAAAACTACTGAACCGATCGTTTTGAAATTTTTTACATTTATTCTACATATAAATAGCTCTCTAGCTACGTCGAGTTTTTTAAAATTTTTTAATTATTAACAATTTTACAATAACAAATAGGTCGGTTTTTTTCGTCAAAAATCGTCATTTTTGGCTTTAAAACGGTGCCAAAAATTGAAAACTTGAAAAATTAAAAAAAAAAAACTGGACGTCACTGGAGAGATTAAGTAATAAACTGAAGAAAGCATTTTAATTTTTTGGTTTCTGATGATCCAGTGATGCTGTAGTTTAGTCACCGCACAAACACTTTTTTCTAAGCGCCTGCGGAGATCTCAATAACTTTGTTCTTTCTCTCAATTTTAGAACAAAATTTTTTTTGAATATTCTTCAAATGTCATACTTTTATATAATAATATGTAAAATAAATCCACAGTAATAATAATTTCTTCTGAAAGAATTCATGAAAAAACGTATTTTTTAGACAAAACAAACCTTCCCCACCCCCCCCCCCCCCAAAGAGGTTCTCTCCGTTTACATAATTATAACCTTAAACTAAAAAATGGCTTTTCTTTTTACATCGAATAAAAATGTTGATATCATTAATTTAACCAAATTTTGAAAGATACAAGTGTAAAATTTTCATTAAAAATTAGGTTGAGCTAAAATTGTTTGTTAAATAATAATTATTTAACAATTGGTGTTTCTTTTGTTAAATCGAGTTAAAATCTAATCTAATCCTATTTTGACAAATAATAGCTCATCTTACTTGTTGAAACATGTTTTACAATTTTATTGTTTGGATTTTTTAAAAATATTTTGTTTAAAAGTTATTGGATAAATAAAATTTGATTTAGATATATTTTTAAACACAATGTTATTTAACGAAATCCAACAAATAATAATTTAAATCAAGTTTTAAAGAGAAAAATCTGGCAAGTACGAGTTACACTCGTATCAAGTCGAAGGGTTCCGTACCTTTTTAATTTTTATTCAATTATATGAGGTAGAGATTTAAAATTTTCCAGTAGGGAACCAGTTTTAAAAATAATTTTTATTATACACTAAATAAAATTTTAATAGTACACATTTTTAGCAGTATAAGCCAAAACTTTTGCAGATGGGGGGTCAGAGTTATTTTTTTAATATGTTTTAAAAAAATAAGGAATCAGCCAATTATTTTTTGATTTATTTTTTTAAAAAAAAACACGAATTTTGGCTTGTGAATTCTATAAAGGCGAACATTAACAAACTTCTATATATTTTTTTTATATTCTACACGTCAAACTACATATGTGTACTAAATTTTAGCATCCTAAGTCAAATAGTTTGAAATATTAGGGGGGGAACATGGTAATTTTTTTGAATTTTCTTAAAAAAATCGTACTTTTTGGCTAAAAAACACTATGAAAACCGCCTTTACGAAAGTTCTGTATATTTTTTCTGTAATCTTCACGTAAATCTACATACGCGTACCAAATTTCAGCATCCTAAGTCAAATAGGTTGGAAGATTAGGGGTGGGGGGGCATGGTCATTTTTTTTGCATTTTAGAGCAAATAAGTCGTTTTTGCTGGATTTCGGCATGTTCATGAGCTCGAATCGCGTTTTCCATATCATTTTCGAATCCAAGGTCAAATCCAAGGTGAAATTACATATGTGTACCAAATTTGAAGACTCTATAGGGGGTGCCAAAACGGACACACAGTGATTTTAATAGTGTTCCGTTTGATGGTACGGAACCCTAAAAATGAGTTATTATTTTTCAAGATTGAATAAAAATTACATATTCCCACTAGATTCAAAGAAAAAATATAAAATGTTAATTAACCAATATTTGACAACAAATGTTGACATAATATAATTTTTTTTGAGAAATGTAAAACTTAATATTTCCAAATTTGGTGTAATTAACTTTAATAATATTTTTATTCAGCTAAGAAACCATTTCTTAATTTGAATTTTCTAATAGAAAGAGTTTGGAAAACAACTTTTTGGAGATACTTATTTAATTATATTATTAATAATTTGCTAATAACTTTTGTTATACTAAATTTAACTAGACTAAACTTTTATCAATTTTTACCAGAAAGAAGTTAATACTGTTCCAAATGATTTTAATGAGATGTTAAATTTAAATAATATAAATGCTTTCAGTTTTTTATTATTTCATAATTTTATAAAGATAAGACGAAATCTAAAAATTCCTCTTAAATTCAAATATTATTTTGATAAGATTCTTCAATATTATTCTTCCAAAAAATATCTTTATCTCTAAAATAAATAAATAACGAAAGATTCTCGAAAGAAAGTGCTATTTCCTCTTTTGGTGAAAATTTATTTGAATGACACGTGCTAGAACTAGAGGTCACCGAGTACTTCAAAAACCAAATCTTATAGCCTCAGTAGCCCGGTGGTCAGTGCGTCCGACTCGTAATATGCGTTTAGCGTTCGGTTAGGAAAATCAGGGTTCGAATCTCAGCATCGCACAGTGGTCTGAAACTGGAATTTACTGTTCAAAATGGACGACAGGTCACAAATCTTAACCGATTTTAAAAGTTTTTTTTTTTTTGAAATGATCAGCGATAAATTCTTAAAAAAATAGTCTTTCCTGATTTTTTAATTTATTATTTATAACATTTATAAATAAACAAATAGGAGAAGAAATTATAATTTTTGTAAAAATAGTTGTGTTTAAAAAATAAAAATAATAACAGCCTAGACACATATTAACCATCAAAATCATATTTAGCAGTCGCTTAAGGTATAAACAGTTGTATATATGGATAAAATAATTGTTATAAACAATTTACTTAATTATATAACTTTCGAGTGAAATTGGCAACTTTTTTATAAAGTAAGTTTCTTTGACAAAAATGACAGTAAAAGGGTCTTCTGGTGTCGCTGAATAAGAATTTTATGTTAATTTGACAGTTGACAGCTGTCAAAAAACTGCGAACATTTTAAAGAAAGTAAATATTAATTTTTATAGTTAGATGAAATTTTGATTTGCAATTATAGTAATAATTAAGAAAATTGTTACATTTATAAATGTTATAAATAATTAATTTAAAAATCGAGGAAGACCATTTTTTTTAAGAATTTATAGCTGAACATTTAAAAAAAAAACTTTTGAAATCGGTTAAGATTTGTGACTTGTAGTCGATTTTGAACAGTAAATTCTAGTTTCAGACCACTGTGCACTGTGCGTCGCTAGGATTTTTTAAAATATTCGTTTCCATGCTTTTACTTGTGTTGAAGGTATGAATAAAATATTAGTTAATTATGTATGTATGTATGAATGAATGTATGCGAATTGTCAACTTTCGACCAATCACCTTGCATCTCACCAGCAACAGTAGAGATACCACTCCTACTAGTAATCAGAGAAGGGGAAGCGTTCACAGTCTCATCAAACAACTGATGAGTCATTCTATTGTCTTTTTGTGCATGGTTCTATTTTACAAAACTCCTCTAGAATTCTTACAAACTCCCCGATAAAGATACTATTGCTTCATTTGATATATTTTCTATTCTTCCTCTAAGAAATATTATAAACTTCCTATTTGTACACTATGCAAACATATTCAATAAAATTAACGGAATTTGAGTATCATACACTGAGAAAAAATCCTTACGAATAACTCACAAGACGGTTCCTTTCGTTCTTCACATTAGACACTGTACCAGAAAAAGCATTAAGGTTATGCGATATTAGCAAGGTCCGTGAAAAACTAGCAAGGATTTGTGCAATTCTCGCCCGCAGTAATAATATGCTATATAGGCCAAAACCGCTCGTGCGGTATTCGGAACAGAGTTTTCTCAATGTTTTTATGAAGGAATTTAGTAATTCATACTAACTGTTATGTCCGAGCAGAGCGAGGCTATTCTAATCAAAATGTCAAGTATAAACTTAACACAATCAAGTGAATAACAGCTAAAAAACTAGACCTGAGATCTAATCTTTATATTTTTTATTAATGGGGATCGTATATAATATCAAGCCTATGGGGCTTGTGTTAAATAAATGATAAAATGCTTCCTTTAGAGAATATGATGGTTTATTTATAACAATTTAAAGTTATACAAGGTTATACAAATTTATTATCAGTGTGTATGCAAGGTCGAATATAATATAGAAATCATTAGATTCTATGGAACTATCCGTTTGAAAAAGATTATTTGACAATTTACCTTTTTGTATATAAAGAATAGAAGAGAATACAATAAAAACTTACTTTTAGAAAGTTACGGTTGATAACTACGGTTGAAACACGCTAAGCTTTGCTGATACTGGCATGATAACTTACGAACGCTGACCCAACACTGGTACAGGAAATTATGGTTTATGAGTTCGTTTACAACGGAAATTTGCACTTCACGACTCGAAACTTTTACGTCACTGGCGGATTGTTATGATTTATGGTGCCTTACCGATTAAGACTATTACTTTATTATTAAGAGTTCAGTTTTTTAAACTGCCAAACTTGCGCAGAAACTGGGTTATTATTAAGCGTACAATAGCCAGTACTGGCAACACCATAAATGAACAAAACGTTAGTGACGATTATTAGAAAAGAAAGTAGATTTAAGCCGTCTAAAGGATAGCACACTTCACGACTCGAGATTAACTTTGTTGTCGCGTTATTTAAGGCTATGGTATTTGCCTGTTTTTTCGTACTTTGCCCTATAATACTGTTTTTTAAACTACCAAACTTGCGCAGAAACCGATTTATCGCTAGGCATAAGTAACGACAGACGCGCTCAGAACTTTGATCAGTACCGGCAATACCATAGGCAAACAAGACGACGAACGACGGGTCTACTCACGACGTGCGCTATGATCAGCTCACAAAACTTTCGACAATCAGAGCTTGTTCGTCGCTGATATTTAAAGACAATCTTCCCATTGTGAGGGAAAGATCGGTATAATATGGGGGTAAGGTCATGACAAAGTGTACATCGGCACGCGCGATGCTAATTTGTACATGAGCATGTTTTCATAACAATCACGGCGATGATTTTTTAAGCTATCTGTGCTAACTAGTGTTTGGTCACGTACTGTGATTCACGCATGACTCGCTCTTCGACTCAAACGTTAAACCATATGAAGGTCAAAGTTCACTCGAAGATCAGTAGTAAGACAGTATGACAGAGAGACAAAACGATGTCTGACATCCTCGTTGACTCTCATCACTAAACATGTCATATATAATAATATGCATGGTAACTATTTCTTATACCGCACTATGATAAGTGCTCTATATTACGAAGTGATAAAACATCGATGTCACTCTGCCTTATCACGCCCACACAGAACGAAGAGTTATCGTACATTCTATTCAATGCGTTTAGTAAGCCAAAATATTGTGATAACAAATAAATATTAGGTAACGCTCACAATATATAGTAGTAGTATCATTTCATAGATTTTACTAAACATAGAGGCATATTGGACTATCTGTTGAGTAAAAGTAGCTACATATACGGTTTCTTTCCCCTACCCATTGAATTATCCAAAATGGCGGACCATTTACAGAAATTCGATGCAAACTGTTAATTTGCAGCTTAGTTAAACGATTGGAATTGGATTGTAGAAAGTTTTAAATCCATTATGTTATAAAAGTGTATTTTTTAGTTGGAAAAGACCTATAGAATCTTTGTAGAATGATTCAACTGACTTTCTGTAGAATAAAAATTTGACACATGAAAATATATGTGAAGTTTGTAACATAAACTCATATCGTTTGTTTTTACAAACTTCAAATGTATTTTCAAGAGTTAAATTTTTTTTTTTATAAACAGTAAATTAAATATTTTATAGAATTTATGCAGAACTTTTATAGATTCCTTATAGAATAATTCCATAGAGATTCTATATAGAATCGTTCTACATAGATTGCATAGAACTTTTCTGACTAAATATATTAAACTTCACGTGTAGTCACAGTGACATTATATTAACTTGTCATTCTGACAAAACGCCCGTTGTGTAAATTTTACTTCCCGTTTTGTTAGTCCAAAACTAACAATCTTGTTGAGTAGATTTTACTCTCTCCCGCGTAGGATCTACTATTCTCTTCGTTCCGTGCAGCACTTCATTCTATTACCATTATAAGAGAACGACTAGTTATCATCGGGTTCGTTACCTACAGTCGTACATTCTTTATAGATTTTACATTGATTCACGATCCTTAACAGTTTCCTTTTACACAATACAATGTCATAATGTATGATGTACGGAACACAGATGCTCGAGACATTCATACGCATGTACATAATATAGGCGTACAAGCACATACACATGCATGTATAACACCTAAAGTGACATACAATTATATTCATACAAACGGACAATATGTATTACAGCTGTATAAAGAAGTTTTAACAAAAATTTGGTTATGGGATATAACACTAACCATGCTATAGGGGTTTTCACAGAACTTTTTCATGTATCCAAGAGTCAAAAAAAAGTTTTGTAAATATCAATGAATTTTTTTACGTGTATCAAGTTCAGGTCTCTTTTTGTGACTGCCCGGTAAAAAGACTTTCATTAAAAAGTATTAAAATCTTTAATACAGTCAACCTTCCATTCCGCGGACAGCAATTTGACGTGTCCGCGAAAGAGAAGGTCATTAAAATGCTATTAGTGACCCTGAATACAATGGTGCGCACACACATGCACGCAGTCATAACTCTCACCGATATAGACCGTTCTACGCTTCCCTACTGAGTTACCGCCGATTAGAAGTCCGCAGAATGGAAGGTTGACTGTACATTTAAATCCCTGATTGTGCCAAACTTTTTAACTCAAAGAAAAGTAATTAAATCAGTTTCAGTTTAATGCGTTTTAATCATTTACTAAAAATGATTTAAAAAAAAAAACTCAAGCTCGGATAATTGAACTGTGAACCCTCGTTCTTCAGTCCTGAGCTACATCCAAACGGCTATTGATGCGCTTACAGACAGTAACAAATACGTTACCTACAAGTGACGGCTCGTAGTGGGTCTTTAGATTTATGTCTGGTAACAGACAATTAACATTACCGTCAAGTGGGGCTATTTTGTGCGCGCGAGATTTTTGATGAATAACATCTTTATATTCAATTGCTTAAGTTTGCTACTTGGTATAAATATTTTCTGATATCTAGACTACAAAGAGTACTAAATGAATTTATTTAATTCTTTATCAGAAATCAGAAAAAAAATCGTAAAATCGTGAAAATCAAGCAGAAAAATTTCAAAGTTCTCAAAATTCTGTTCAGATCTCCGGAAGTTTAAAAGTGTTTCTGAAGGTATTGATAAAACTTGTTGACCATTTAGTTGTGATGATGTATACGTGATGCGCTAACTTTTTATAGAATATTTTAAGAAAAAAGTGTAAAAAACTGAAAAACCAGGATTTGGTGGGTCATTTTGTGCATTCTTTAAAATCAAGTTTTTTTCAATAATTTGTTTTGTAGTTAGTAAATATTACTTTAGAATTCCGTTTTGAAACATTTTTGTCTTACTTTTGTTATAGAAGACAAAAAATAAGCATAAAATTTCAGTTCTACCTATGGTGTCTTAAAAACCTCAAAAAAGTAACATTAATAATTACATGCTTTTCAAGTTAATTTTGAAACTTTTTCTCTTAAAATAACTGAAGAAGTGTAATAGAAGTTATTTTAAGTAAAAATTTTTTAAAGAAATAACTTTTCTTGTAAATCTACTTTTTTTTTGAAATTTTAGTGTTTTAGTTTCAAATTAGTTTAACAATTCCTAGGAAAAAAATATTTCTGGCTTTGTTTTTCTTTATTGTACTCTAAAATATCTGGAAATAATACGTCATACAGCAAAAAGGTTAAAAAAAAAATTTTTACACAACTTTATAAATAAGCAAACTTTGATGCACAAAAAGCCCCACCATGGGGTATATTTTGTGCAGAACTTTGAATTTCTATAACTCAGACAAAAAATTTTTTCTTGTCGGCTAACTCATAGGAGACCTTTAGAAGGATGTCTACAACATAACTGAATAGATAAATTCTTTATTTTTTCAGATTCTGAATTTTAATAAAGCATAGAATGGAAAAAGAGCAGTTTTGTGCACAAAATAGCCCCACTTGACGGTAATTAATAATTTCTTGATTGTGCTAAATATCATTAAAAACAAAAATTATAAAATTCACATTAAGTTTGATCAAGCTTGTTAGCACAAATGCTATTGCCTGATTTCTGTATAGACGGTTCGTTTGTCAAAGATAAGATTAATTAGCAAATGTTAAATAATTAGAAATGAAAGTGTCGTACAAAATATTTTTTTCTGCTATAAAAAAAGGCCAATTATTTTAAAAATTTTTTTCAAGTTTCAAAACTAATGTTTAAGAAATAATATTTAGCTTTTTTTATAGCAAAAAAATTCCGTTACCTTACTTGTGCGGCTCTATTATTTCTAATTAATCAACAGTTGCTATTTTAATATTGTCTTTTACGATCGAGAAACATCAAATTAAAACTAATTTTTTTAATTATTAATATTTGAAATAAATTGTATTAAAATTTCCATATTCATACAGTGAAATATATTTCTGTAAAATGGCGTCTTTTGATTTAGAATAAGAATGCATTAAATGTACAACAAACTAATCTTAATTTTAGGCATTAAAAATATTTTGCACAATCAGGGATTTAATAATATTAAAATGAATTAAATTTGGCATTAAAGTGTAGAAACTTTAATACTCACTAATGCAAGGCTTTTTACTGGGTGGACAGTGAAAAGGGGGTTTCAGTGTCAAAAAATCTTTTTTCACTTTTTTGACGATTCTGATAGATCATGAGATGCTTTTTCACGTAGTGTAAACCAAAAATCATAATTTGTCGAAAAGCTTGTGAAAACTGAAGCTAAAGAAGAGTTCTTTTGCGAAAAAAACTGTGTTTTTTAAAAATCTGGAAAAAGGAAAAAAAATTGATGGAAATCGTTTGATCCAATATGACGGACAAAAAATTAAAAACTTATCGGATTCGCTTAAAACTGGTTACTCGGGGGTTTTCGGGGTCGCTGATTACGAATCTAACATACATTTTTTAAAATCAAAATGTCGGATCCAATATGTCGGACAAAAAAAAATTAAAAACTTTTTGGAGTTGCTTAAAACTGTCTGCTTGGGGGGTTTCGGGGTCGCTGATTACGAATCTAGCATCAGGTTTTTAAAATTCAAAATGGCGGATCCAATATTACAGTTTATTCAAAATGTGAACCTCAAAAACTACTGTGTAACGAGTTTTAAGCCGTTCGGACATGCAGATGTATCAATGTTGACTAGGGTAGAGAATGAGTTGCTCTTTCACATGCTAAAAACCGGAATTTCATAATTTGTTAAAGCGTTTCCCAGGTGCGAATTTTCGGTCGGCCCATGGTTGGGCCAACCGTGCAGTAAGTTGGCCCACCTTTGGCTCATAGGTCGGGCCAACCTGTTAGATAATCACGATGGCCGACGTTGGCTGCCGACCGTCGGCTACCAAGGTTGGCCCAACTCTGGCTGCCGACCGTCGGCTAAAAAGCACTAAAAAGGTTGGCACATCTCTGGGTGCCAAAGTTGGCCAACCTTCTATCTCAAGTGCAAACTCACGGTTGGCCCGAGGTTGGGCCAACTGGAGACTACTTGTACCAAATTATTCTATTAATGAAAACATATATAATTACATAATTCACATGTTATAAATTTAGTTACACAAATATAATCAGATAAGAATGTAGAAATTTAATATTAATGAAAACCTGAAACAGAAAAATTTCATTAGTCATGAAGATTCGAACCCGGGTTTTCCAGATGCCAGTCCAGTAGGCTAACCACCAGCCCATCAGAGGTATGAGTGAACAATACCAGATGAACCTTATAGCCAGACAGTAGAGTAACACAGACCATTGGCCCACCTATCAGCCCCAGATTAGGCCGACCTTCTAGTGTTGGTTTTGATTAAGTTTTTATTTATATTATTATTTTATTATATCATTTAAGAGACAAAGTGTAGCTAACGGTCGGCCCAACTCTGGCCACTGTTGGGCCGACCGTCGGCATTTGGTTGACAAAGTTTGGTCGGCATGCTTGGTTGGCCCAACTTAGGTTTTTTTGGTCGGGCCAACTTTGGGTGCCGACCAAACTTGACAACCAAGCCGACGGTCGGCTCAACTGTGGTCAGAGTTGCCGACCGTCGGCACTTGGATGGCAAGTTTGGTCGGCACCCAAAGTTGGCCCAACTTAGGTATTTTCGGTCGGGCCAACCTTGGGTGCCGACACTCCGGCAGCCAGAGTTGGGCCAACCAAGGGCCGACCATTCAACTCTGGCAGCCGACCGCAATTCGCACCTGGGTTATTAAAAGTGAAGAAAAAGAAAATTACCAATACGAAGAATTCTGAATTTTGTTAAAATGTGAAATAAGGAACATACCTCGATTTTTAAACTAAATAAACATTAATATAGGCCAGAAAAACATATTTTACGCCAAAAGAACATCATTTTTTTGTCTGCAATATTGGATCCGCCATTTTAATGATTAAAAAACTGATCCTAGATTCGTAATCAGCGACTCCGAAAACAGCCGAGTAGCCAGTTTTAAGCGAATCCGATAAAGAAGTCGAAATTTGTCGAGATATGTAAAAAAAATTGCAATGGATAATTTGCAGGTAAAACAATACTTCCTCTAAAAGAAAGCAACTAAACCGGATATATAAACTTTCTCATACGCTAACGGTTAACTGGGGTGCTTTATCACCCCAGACTTGAAACGTGTGTTTAAGGTTTCCATTTTATTAAAAACAACTTTTATACAGTGGATTTTATCGTTTTTCAATACGGAAAACGATGACATTATTCATTTTCTAATAAAGTGGAATAAAACAGGGACTGACACGAAAACCGAATTCTGTTTCTGTTTTGAATTGTTGTGACGAAACAAAAATGTACAAACAATATTGTTTTGTATTGTGCCTGAAACAAAAATGCTCTGAATTACGTTTTCGTCTCATGCCCGAAACGAAAATCAACTCCGAATTTCGTTTCAGTCTCATGCCCGAAACGAAAAGATTCTGAATTTCGTTTTCGTCTCCTGCAAGAAATGAATTGTGTTTAAAATTGTTTTTGTGAAATTTAGAGCCTTTTTTATAAGAAACGAAAACGGAATTCGGAGCGGATTTTCGTTTCAGGCATGAAACGAAAACAAAATGTGAAGCCTTTTCGTTTCGGGCATGAGACGAAAACGTAATTCAGAGCCTTTTCGTTTCAGGTTCAACACAAAACAAAATTAAATTGATATTTTGTTTCAGTTTTTCAAAACCGAAACGAAACAAAAATAAAATATATTTTGTTTCGGTTTTCGTGTCAGTCCCTGGAATAAAATTATAAAAATGTTGTAAAAACAAAAGGGAACAGAAAATAATCAAGAATTTTATCAAATTTATCCTCTTTTTGTAATTATTACAGTTTCTCAGCAATGTGGCCAATTTTAAAGAATCCTGCGCATTTTAAAAGATAAATAGAGACACGTTAAGAATAAAATATTGATTTTTTTATTACTGGAAAATATTAATTTTTTTTGAGAAAAATATGGCCGCCGACCAGTGATCACGTACTTATTTTGTGCTCTCCGCATTTTGACGCTTTCTTAATAATATCGACTGTATTTTTTGCTTTTACTTGCTACGAATTGAAGACTCTGAAATCTAAGTTTCATTCTAATATATTATTCAGTGTTTTGCAATCTTGAGTTGTGTATTTCGAGCTTTTACCGGTGAACGTGTGTGGTTCTTTACAATGTCTGAGAAGGATTTGGAATTAAGTGATAACTTTTGTACGCGCTGCTCCAAAAAAGTGGTTGATGCCATCGTGTTTTGCAAAAGATGTGATGCACCATATCATTCATCATGTGCTGCATTAATTAGTACTTTGGAAAGTGGAGTTTATTCAAGATGCTGTGGAACACGTGCTCGGACGCCGACCACATTGGAACCTCCTCCGTCTCAAGCTTCTCAAGGTACGCAAATCTACGCAGCTACAGTCTCAGATGTTGAGAGGATCATTAATAATGCGGTTGCAGGTATTAATCAGCGAATTGATGGATTAACGAGTTCAATTGAACGCTTAAAGGAGGATTATGGAAACCTAACCTCGAAGCTGAATGAAGTTAGCTCAGAATTAAATACAGTCAAAGCGGATGTTGGTAGCAATGTCAACAGAGTGGACGATCTAGTGGAGAGGGTTGTCACCGTGGAAGGTACATTAAATGCAATTTCAAATAATACCAATTTATCAACTAACAGTCTTTCCCAAGTAAATAAATACTTTTTGGAGTTTGAGGATAGAATTAAGAGGAAAAGTAATTTAATGTTATTTGGCCTCCCTGAATATCTTAATTCTAGTAAAAATGGTGTTGACGAAACTAAAGAAAGACAGGGCATAACAAATTTTTTCTCGCAGCTTTCTTATTCCCAACTGAGTGATTTTAATTTCTCAAGAATTGGTAAATTTGTACAGGATCGACAGAAACCAAGACCAATCAAGATAGTGTGTCGGAATGCGATACTGGCCAAGGATGTTCACCAAAAATTCATGGGATTAAAGAAGGCTGGGCAAAACTGTCTTGTGCCGAAAGGTATTACACTTCAACCAGACAAGACGAAGCAGCAACAGGAAGAATGGCATCAATTACGCAAAGATCTAGAAACTCGTCGTCTACAAGGAGAAATAGGTCTTCGCATTGTTTATCGCAACGGTGTTCCGGAGATTCTCAAAAGTCCCTCTCCAGTGACGTCGAATCAGAAGGTGAAATCAGCCTAACTACCAGTGAATCATCGATTGAAACAGACGATACAGACACAGAACAGCAAGTCTCTCCCTCTGATACACGTTCAACTCCCCACCAACACTCATCGCAGGACAATGGAGAAGGTCCCTCACACGGTTCTGGAAATTCTACACAGATTAACTTCGCATGCAAAGACATTGATGTCTACTATCAGAACGTTAGAGGAATTCGAACGAAACTGAATATACTACGTAGAAATCTTCCGACATCGCAGAACAAAGTTTTTATTTTAACTGAGACGTGGTTGAATGGAAATTTTAATACAAATGAACTGGGTTTTTTTAATTATAATATTTTTAGATTCGATAGGAATTCACAAACAAGTGTTTTTTCTCGTGGGGGTGGCGTTCTCATCGCGGTACACTCTTCTATACATGCTTCGTTAATCGAAACTAATATTTATTCTGTAGAACACGTAATAATTAAGTGTTTAATTAATTCAGAAATATACATTTTTGGCGCGTTTTATATACCTCCAAATTCTAGCCTTGAATCTTATAGTATGGTGAGACAAGTCTTAGAAAATGTTGTGTTTACTTTTCCGACAGCCACGTTGTGTATTGCCGGTGATTTTAATACTCCTTTTATCCAGTGGAATAATGATTTGAATTTGACTATAACTCATGAATGCATACCAGGCTCATCATTGGCACAGAGAAACATCGCAAATGTTTTTTGTGAATTGTGTAATTACTCGGATTTAAAACAGGTAAATACTTTACAAAATAATCTTAATTCTGTTCTAGATTTGATTTTTTGCAGTTCATATAATTATAAATTAACACAAGCAGCTGAGTCTATTGTGCCGGTTGATGCCTTGCATCCACCTATTATTATAACAATATTTGTTAATTCTGCACGGTCATCAAGTACTCCAATCATGCGGTCAATGAAATATGACTTTAAGAACACAAATATTGCAGGATTTTCATCTTTTTTGCAAAATATTGATTGGAGTACTTGTTTGGATAAATTCGATGTAAATCAAGCAGTGGCTACATTTTATAATATTATATATGCAGCATTCGATTTTTTCATTCCGATTAAAATTGTTATCCAATCAAACTATCCTTCATGGATGAGCTACGAGCTAAAAAAACTTATTTGTCTTAAAAAAATTGCTCACATGAATTATAGGCAAACAGGCTCCGCGAACGACTATGATAGGTTTTCCTTACTAAGAGCACAATGTAAAAGATTATCTAAATCGTGTTACAAGGAATATATTTATAGGACGGAAAATGCAATTTCTGAATGCCCGAAAAAGTTTTGGACTTTTGTAAATAATCTGCGAAATGACAGAAAATTGCCCAAGAGTATGGTTTTGAATGAATTTGAGGCCAATAATGATATAGATATCGCAAATTTGTTCGCGCAATTTTTTGAGAGTGTTTATGAAGTCTCTGAAGTTGAAGTTAGCAGTAATGGGCCGGACACTAATTCCTTGAATTTGAATAACCTTAATTCATTTAATATTAGTAGGGAAATTATTTGTAATAAATTAAAGAGTCTTGATCAAAGTAAGGGAGCGGGACCTGATGATTTACCACCCTGTCTTTTGAAGTCTTGTTATACCTCTTTTGTAGAACCTCTTTACTACATTTTTAATTTGTCGATTAAAACTAGCACTTTTCCATTTGAATGGAAAAAGGGAATCGTTGTTCCGGTACACAAATCTGGCAATAAAAATGAAATCTCAAATTACAGACCAATAACGATCCTTGATTCCATTTCTAAGGTCTTTGAGAGCATCATTTACGATATTATTTACAGTCATGTCTCGGATACCATAATTCCGCAACAACACGGTTTCATGAAAAATAAATCGATTAATACTAATCTCATATCATTTTCAGACTTTTTAAATAACAGTATAGAGAATGGTCATCAGGTCGACGTGATTTACACGGACTTCTCGAAAGCATTCGACAGGGTCGATCATGGGGTACTCCTACAAAAACTGCACGCGTTCGGACTCTCAGATGAACTAATTGGATGGTTAAATAGTTACATAACAAATCGTTTCTTGACAGTACGTGTAAATCAGGATTATTCACTATCCTTTAGTGTTGCTTCGGGTGTCCCACAGGGATCGAATCTTGGCCCACTTCTTTTTTTATTACACATCAACGATATTGGTAACTCGTTTTTAAATTGTAGATTTGTACTATTCGCGGATGATCTCAAATTTTACAAGATTGTTGAGTCTATTGTTGACTGCGTTGACATTCAGTCTGATTTAAATAATTTAATACAGTGGTCAGCGGATAATAAGCTCAACTTGAATGTCACCAAATGCAACGTAATCTCTTTTTTTAGACGAAGGAACTTCGTTGAATTCCAGTACAAAATTAACGATGAAAATTTGCAAAGGGTCTGGAGGGTTCGTGATCTGGGGGTCACCTTTCGCAGTAATATAAGTTTTGATATTCACATAGATAACACAATCAACAACGCACTTAGAATGCTGGGTTTTGTATATAGAAATACCAATTACTTTCGTAATCTGGCAGTCTTAAGATCTTTATATTTCACCTTGGTGAGATCGATTTTGGATTTCGCTGCAGTAATATGGGTACCATATCAAAATTTCAATCTACTCAGACTGGAGCGGGTCCAAAATCGCTTTCTTCGGATTGCGGCGGTCAGAACTGGAGTACAATTTGATCGATTCAGTCATGATTATGAGATGCTAAGACGAAGTCTGTCAGTACCTGAATTTTCCTCAAGGCTCATCTACATTGATTTACTGTTTTTGTTTAAACTTATTAATGGAATAATTGACAGTCCGGAGGTATTAAGTTGTATTGATTTTGCAGTACCCTCGAGAAATTTAAGGAATTACTGTTTATTTAAACTTAGAGTCCGCAGAACAAACTATGGGGCTAGTTCAATAATACATCGTTTATGCACAAGGGGCAATACTTTTTGTGCGGAACTTGACTTTTTTGGAATTTCTCTAGTGAAATTCAAGAGTGATTTAAAAAGAATCCTGTTTGATTGGCGATGATGATACGACTGTCTACATCGAGTGTTTGCGTATTGTAGTATATTGTTGTGCGATACTGGTTGGCCTTTAAATCAAAAGATTATATTTTTATTGTTATATTTATATGTAAAATTCTATTTTTTTATTATTAATTTTTAGCGCACATGCGCAAAAGGGCATTTTATTTATGTAAGCCCGTACACAGTATTAAATAAATAAATAAATAAATAAATTACTGGAAAATATTAATTTTTCAAAAAAAATGAAGTCACAAAAATAAAGGAATATTGACCCACCAATCACTTCTAGAAACATATCTATCTCTCAAACTTGCCAAAACCAATTGTTAGAAGTATAAGATGAATTATGGTTAGAATTCCAAAGTAAAAATACCAATGGTTAAGTCGTGAACGTACCTTGAACTTCAAGGTCCGTTCTAGGATTGAATAAAACGCCAGGACGAGCAGCCAGGATTTGAAGATTCGTTAATTTTGAAACTTAGGGTCAAAATTAGCTTTCTAGGCAAGGTAGTTACCCTCCACCTCATTAAACATAGATATATACCCATAAAATACTATTTATAACCTCAGAATTCTACGTTTTTAAATATCTGTAGTTTTTACGTTTCTTATTTTCACTTTTTTTAAAGATAACTTTTCATTATCCATTAACTAGTTAATTTTTATTACAAAATATCTCAACAAGACTTGACTTACAATAAAATATACTTTAAATCACATATTTTCACTTCTGTGCCAGCCAACCCTGGGTTGTCCCTAATGTAAAAACGTGCGTGAGATCTGTCGTAAGAAAGTAGGTATGTACACCAGAGACTCGATTTAGTGGACAGTTCGGTTCTATGTCACTAAATCGAGCGTGACGTCACGAGCATTCTGATTGGTGCAACCCTGCACATCTTTGGGAACGGTGCCCTGAAATGATCATGTACAATCATGATAAAAATCATTTATTTAATTACTATAATAATTAATTTTGGTCTTTATACTTTCTTTTTAATAAATAATTATAATCAAGCACACTATATTGAGCATACATATTACTCTTTCAAGGAATTATATGACTAAGGGGCTAGATTTGTGTGTACGCTACTGAAAGTAAGTGGGATTTCTCGATGAGCTCATTAAGTGTCCACTAAATCGAGTCTCTAGTGTATTTAAATGTGTACGCATATACGATCTCAGGTGACACAGACGAAATCTCATATAAGATCTTATGTAAGAACGTAGGTACGAACGCATGTAAGTTCTTATATTAAGTTCCGTTATGCGCCGCGTATAACGTTACTCAAAATGAAATTGAAACAGCGTTCTTATATGAGTTCTCATCTGCGTACGTATGTACGAACACACGTACGAACTCATGTGCGAACACACCTAAGTATTAAATTAAATATATTAAAAAAAAAAAAAAATTCTCGCTAACGGGATTCGAGCCCATCTAACCTGAGCCTAAGTACACCTTAAACCCCTCGGCCACCGTAGTTACAGAAACAACTTTACAAAATCTTAGTCATGTTTAATACATAAATTTCTCTGGAAAGACATGACTAAGATTTTGTAAAGTTGATTCTATAACTACGGTGGCCGAGGGGTTTAAGGCGTACTTAGGCTTTTTACGAATTATTAACTATATATCTAATAGTCGCTAAGACTAAATATTTGATAAAGCGTATGATCTAAATTAATTTATTCTATTAATAGTTTTTTGGCGAGATCTGTAATTTACAGCATACCAAATATTATATTGTTAGTCTATAAGGTTTTCTAAGGTCGTTTGAACCTTTTTTCTGTACATTAATGTTAAATTTGCTTCAATAAACCTCCTTTCTAAAACTAAAAAAACAAAAAAAGCGTACTTAGGCTCAGGTTAGATGGGCTCGAATCTCGTTGGCGAGAATTTTTTTTTAATAATATATTTAATTTAAAATATTTAATTTAATACTTAGGTGTGTTCGCACATGAGTTAGTAAGTGTGTTCGCACATGAATTCGTACATACGTTCTTACATATTAACTCATATAAGAACGCTGTTTTAATTTCATATTGAGTAACGTTATACGCGGCGCATGACGGAACTTAATATAAGGACTTACTTGCGTTCGTACCTACGTTCTTACATAAGACTTATCACCTTCTTACGACAGATCTCGCGCACGGTTTTACAGTAGGGGTGCGCCACTTGACCCCGGTTCGGGGCAGGTTTGTGCGCTTTGAATTACTTCAAATAAACTGTACTAAAAGCAAAAATAGGAAACGTTTCAAAGTTGTCCTTTTTTTAAATCAAAGCTGAAATGTCAAGCAAGGTTCCTATACAATATAGTTTTCATAAATACAAAATGGCAGAATTAATCAACAAAGAGTGAAAAGTGCGTTAAGAAGCCCCGATCCCTCCTACATCTAGTTTAACCTTTCAATGTGATGTTCATGACGGTACAGTTTCAGAATTCTTACAAAATTAAAACCGCAAATGCTCTGCTTTAGGCAACTGTAATATTCCGTCACAAGAAATGTGATTTCTACTTAAAAGTGTCTGAAATATTTTGTGGAACAGTTCTCGAGTTTTTCAGGAATTATTTTTTATCGTTATGTTTATTAAATTACGAAACCAGTTTCATAATTCTTTCAGAATAGTTACAAATATTTTACGGAAGACTTAAGGTATTTTGCACAAATCCTCAAAAACTGAAAGAATTCAGGATATTTTACAGATTTAATTTTTTCCATGTATAATTCATTTTTTTAATTTCAGGAAAGATTTTAATTTGCCAAAAAAAGTTTGACAAAACACTCTGGGATCATTAGTCAAGTCGAACCACATGTTTTAGAATAAACACGAGTTGGAGACGGCCAACCAAACTTTTATACTATATTTGCGTGGACTTCGATAGCCTGTGTGTTATCCAGTTATTATAGAGATCATTATGCCCAAGGAAATGTAAGCAATAGAAAGTAATTCAGATTCCCTATTGATTTTAATACTCTCTGTCACAAAAATGAATACTTTTTAAACCGAATTATAATTTCTCACACAGTATTGTAAAATCGATCTATACCTTTCAAACTTTTGTAGTGTCCAGTTTCGTTGTTTGATATTCTGTTCACAATTCTCCCATAAGGATGGGAAATCGATTTTCCCTTTTTCTTTCTGTTTCTGTCACGCGCTTCATTAACTCGCTCACGATCCTCCAAGCGCAGGATCGTAACTCTCCAGTTTTCTATTTCTCAATTCTCCTGTAGTTTGTATGTTAGTTACAGATGAGCAGTGGTTTTTTTATGATAGTTAGACATGCTCACTGTAAAACTAGTTTAACTATGTGTAACTAACGGAGAAGCTTATTACGCAGGTATTATTATTATAAAATACTACTTATTATTTATAACTAAGATAGAACACATCTGCGCATGTAAAACTAGATAAATTTGTGATTAATGTTGGCACTACTTCCTGTGGGAATTTGGCCATGACCAGGTGCATGTGTAACTATCACAGCACATTTCTGCGCATGCGTAACTGTTTTTATTTAAATCCCTTACACTGAGAGAAATTCCTAGTTCAGGGAACCACGTTTTTATGGTTAAATTTGTCTTTAGCCATAGATTCAAGTTGTAGGAACAAAATAACGTGGTTATTGTAACATTAAAAGCTGGTTGCTATAACCAGGAAATGTAGTGGAATAATAAAAATAAAATACATGCACTCTGGAGTAATATGTTATGTGTAATTAAATTGAACAAAATAATTATTGTCTGTAAAGTAACTAAAAATATGTTGACAAACTATCATACACTCACAGAAAAAACCTGAACTCATATAAAGCCCGTTTTTGCTCGTTTTGATACGCAGCAGAAATGAGATTCCCATTAATCTTGTTAAGTTTTAGTCCAAAAAGTTTGCAAAATGATTTTTTTAGTTTTAATAAGTCATTTTGCAAACTTTTTGGACTAAAACTTAACAAGATTAATGGGAATCTCATTTCTGCTGCGTATCAAAACGAGCAAAAACGGGCTTTATATGAGTTCAGGTTTTTTCTGTGCTGCAAAATAAACATACCTACAGAGTTTTATAAATATTAAAAATTTAATTACAAAAGTTATTACAAAAATAACTCACCAAAATATAATACCAAGTGTCTATTCGTACAGAAAATCTCGACCAATCAGAAATTCATAATGGAATTCTCGACCAATCAAAAAATTGCTTGTATAAGCACGAATAGCTCATTCTATGTAGTCTGGCTATTGGTACAGAAAATTGTAAAAGTCTTTCTTTTTGTGAAAATTAATATCAGCCGGGTATCTTTTGGTAAAAAACTACTGTATGTGGCACAAGAACCCCCATGTAGCTTTACCAAAAATTGTATTATATTTTTTCACAACCAAAACAAAAGGTATTACGCTGCCAAAGACAGCGTTTGAATTTTCTGTACGAAAAGCCGTTCTACTTTGGTCTGGCTATTCGTACAGATTTTCTGTACGAATACAGAAAATTCTGGGCCAATACAATAATATAAATCAATGCAATCTTCAAGACATAAACAACTTCTCAACAATAAGAAATATCTCATTATAAGAAATGTAGCAATGTTGTCACTTTGTAATTTGCAGTCTTTTA
The DNA here is from genome assembly GCA_037103525.1 of Ganaspis brasiliensis. Lineage (NCBI taxonomy): Eukaryota > Metazoa > Arthropoda > Insecta > Hymenoptera > Figitidae > Ganaspis > Ganaspis brasiliensis. The sequence goes on along the minus strand of JAZKLR010000135.1, from coordinate 862,285 downwards.
ATAAGATAAAACATTTAAAAAGGTATTAAGAAAATGATTCTGCACTTAATGTGTAGCGCACTGTTTACACATTGCGGCCAAACATCAGATATGCAAGTAAAGATGTAGTACATGCGCCAGTTAAATTTTTCTTTTTGCGCATCAACCAAGATTTCATGTTCCGTCAAGTTGTGACTGACATGACGTTGAGATAAATATCAATTAAAGCGTTGGGTGCAACAAGGGCGTTAAGACAAAAAACGTCGATCGGAGATATTTTAACTTTAAGTTTTTAAACGTTAATAGATTAAAAACTGTAAATGCGAATTAAATAAACTTATTTTTATTAACCTTTTATCGAAATATCCGATTCATGTGTTAACTTGACTAAAACTTGTGATTATCTATTAAAAACTAATTTTTTTCGTAACCAATATTACCAACCACTAAATGCTATAGGCGTTAGTAAAATTTTGAATTTAAACTTAGGATAAATTTCATTTTAGAATATATTTCGTTATATTTCATTATATTCTGTTATATTTAATAAATTCCTAACTTTAAATCATAAATAAATTTAAAAATTAAAACTTTTTAATCTTCTACAAATATAAAGGTTTTTTTAAAACTTCTTTTTTTACTTTCTGAATAATAAAAAAATATTTACTAATCGGTATAAAAATATTCTTATTGTTAAAGGTTTTATTTTTCCGAGCAAATTTAACGCTTTCAATTAAGGTTAGGGTTTACCCAATGAAACAAAATAAAATGTATGGAACTAGTTTAATAATAATTAAAATTGAAAATGAGATATAAAAAGGGTAAAACATTATTAAGCAAACGCAAAGCCCTAAGTTCAGCAAATCGTTTTTGCATTAAGATTCTCGCACACATATAACGAACAAATCTATTCGACTCTCTTTCCGATCAAACAACATTTGCCCAGCACAGGCCCATGACACGCGCTCACTCAACCGCTCTCTAGCGTGTGACAAATAAATATGGCGCTAAAAATTTAAAACTCTAACATTACTTTTTTCTTTATTATTTTAGTAGTCAGATTTAGGATCATTTCAATTTTTTGAATTATTTAAATCAAAGCATTCAGTAATATATAACATTTTGTAACCTCTTTTTAACTAGAAAGAACCTGTCAAGCAGTGTGCATCGTCAATTGTCAATCAAAGCATTCAGTAATATATAACATTTTGTAACCTCTTTTTAACTAGAAAGAACCTGTCAAGCAGTGTGCATCGTCAATTGTTTTTTTATTACAATTTATTTAAGAAATATTCAAAGCAATAAAATTATGTGACGTACTTCCAGATATTTATTCTTAGCGTCATTAAAAAACCTCAGATTGAAATGAATTTTTGTAAATATAAACTAGAGGATATTGTTATTACTTTGGCTGAATGATATCAAAACAGGCGTTTGCTGTCTAACGCCGTTGTTGCACCCCACTCTTCAATTGTGGTTGAAGACAATTTGCACTATGAACCTGGTTCCCACAACCAAAAATCGATTTTGTAAGACAATATAGTTATCTTAACTACATTTCTGGTTATTATAACCAATAAACTTGGATACACAGACAGTTTTATGTATGCTTAGCAATCTACATATTGCCAACCACTTTTTTCTGCTTATATTAATGACGTATTATTTCTCTCAGAGTAAGTAACTTGTCCCAGATTTAATTAATCGTCATTTAAATATCTTGTCCAGAAAGCGTTAATTAATTGTTGGTCGGTTGATTCTTTTGCCGCTCCTCGTACCCTCAATGCTTCACATTCCATGCAAGTATAGTGCAGGCTCTGAGAGACTTTTCGTATGCAAAAATATTTCGAGATGATTTTTACAAAATTACTAGATAAATTAAAACATTTTTCAATTTATTTTTAACAAAAATTATTAAATATATGTTGACAATTGTATACGAAGTTGGATAAATCAGTTTTTAGCCAAAATTAACATAAAAAACTGAATTTGTCTATAACAAAAACCTATTTTTTATCATTTGCGTTGTAATATTTAAAAATCGGACAAGTACGAGTTACTCTCGTACTAAAACCTAGGGTTCCGTACACGATACAAAAATATTTGCTACATTAACAAACAAAGAGTTCCAAATTGGTACACGTACGTATTTTCACTTGTAAATTATACAATAATATTATAGAAAATAGTACATTTTATATCTTTTTTCCTTAAAAATGGATCATTCTCCAGCCTTATCTGCTAAACAATTTAACTTAAAGATATAAAATTTGGCACATAAATGTATTTACTTATGTAGATTACAGGAAAAATATAGAGAAGTTGGTGATAATAGGTTGCTATGTCTAGGATATAGTAAGAGGTTTTAGCAAAAAAGTGTAAGGGGAGAGGGTAATAATTGGTAATCTAACCGTTTTGTATAATTAAAAGATATTTATTGAAAGGTCCATCTGTACAGTTCGATGGTCCAAAACGGAACTGTACTTTAGTCCAGCGTTGCCAACTTAATATGATTAAATTATTAGAGTGCCCTCTAACGAGCAGTGTCGTACAAAATAAAATGGCGCGTGGCGCAATACTTTGAATCTCACAGTTCGGCCATCCTGAATACAAGTTCGGCTCGAACTTAACAAATTTTTATTATAATTCAAAAGTCTAAAGAGTTTTATCTAATCGCTTTTGAGCTCGTTAGGACGCCAGGGTCTCATATTAGAAGCTTCCCAAGTACCAACATAAGGTTTCTGTGTTACCTGGAAATTTTCCACATCTTTAATGACGTACCGATCGTTTCGCAAAACTTTAATTATTTCGTATGGTCCTTTTGATACTGGAATAAGCTTTTTAGGAGCTCCGGGCGTGCTATCGGCATTCAAGATCATGACATAGTCACCATTTTTATACTGATATGCTTCTTTACGCTTTTTATCGAAAGATTGTTTATTATACATCTGTGCTTTTATAATTTTCTGTTCTGCATTATTTCTTAATTCCTCAAGATCACGTGTATTATGTTCAAGTCGAGCCTGCTCTAAATATTCAGCTACAGTGTCAATTGTTTCACCGCGTTGATTGATACCGAAAAGAAGATAACTTGGGATTTGTCCCGTCGATTTGTGAACAGTATTGTTTAGGGCAAACTCGGCTTCTGGTAATACTTTATACCACGTTTTATTGTTACAAGGTTCTGACATTTTAGCAAGCATTGGGCCTAAAACGCGATTGACCCTTTCCACTTGGCCATTAGCTTTGGGAGATGCAGTAGCTATTTTGACATGTGTAATATTTTTCTCTAATAGAAATGATTCGAATTCCTCGGAAGTAAAACTTGTACCTCGGTCCGACACAATTACTTCAGGTCTACTATAATTTCGAAAATGCTGTTGTAAAACTTTGATAGTCTCAGCCGAGTGAGTAGTTTTCACGGGATAAAGTTTTACAAATTTGGTAAAACCGTCGATTACAAGAAGAACATGCTGTTTCGCGGAGATTCTTTTATCTACTGGTCCAAAGTGATCAACATGATAAGTATGAAAAAGTACATTTCCTTTCGGTATAGGATGCAAAAATCCTTCCTTTTTACCAGTAGTCGGTGAGAAAGCTATGCATTTAAGACAGTCAGCAATATAAGATTTAATTTTAGCGTGAAGGTCTGGAAACCAGTAATTTCTTAATATTGCATTCGCTGTTTTTTCGGCGCCTAAATGACCTAATTCGTCATGGTATTTGTGAATGACATAATTCTCCATCCCCAGCGGGACATAAAACAATAGATCTTTATTTCGCTTGCGATATAAAATTCCATTTCTCATTTCGTAGAGTTTGTCTTCACTACTTTCAAGTTTCGTACGAAGTTCACAAATTTTCGAGTCACGATTTTGACTTATAATAAGATTTGATTCTAATGAATTAGATTCGACGATCATAATACTTCGACTAAGGGCGTCGACATGCAACATTTTTTCACCCGATCGGTGTTCTATTATTTTGTCAAAATTTTCTAACTTTAGAGACCATCTGGCAATTCTGGGATTAATCTCTTTTTTATCCAACGTAAGCTTTAAAGAATTACAGTCTGTTATTATCTTAAATTTTATGCCTTGCAAATAAACTCTAAAGCGTCTAAGAGCATAAATTATTGCGAGAGTCTCTAGCTCAAAGCTGTGGTAATTGCTTTCTACATCGGAAGTTCGTTTTGAGAAGTAAAACATAGGATGTAGGTGCGAATCAGATTTGCGTTGTAGTAAAACTGCACCGAAACCATGTTTACTGGCATCACAGTGAAGTTCTGTTTCGTTATTCGGATTAAAAATGCTTAAGACCGGTGCTAATATTAATTTTTGTTTAAGATTTTCAAAAGTTTCAAATTCTACCTCCGTGAATTTAAAAGGAACATGAGGCTTTATCAGATCATAAAGAGGTTTAGCAATAAGTGAAAACTTTTCAATGAATTTGCGGAAGTATGAGCAAAGACCTACGAACTTTTGCACGTCATGCATATTTTTTGGCAATGGAAAATTAACAACCGCTTGAATTCCGTGTTCTGTGGGAGTAACTCCATTTTCAGAAACTTTATGCCCTAAGTATTCGATTTCAGTTTGAAAAAATTTACACTTCGAAATCCTTAATTCAAGTTTGTTGTCTACTAGTAATTTAAAAACTTTTTCTAAAACTTCCAAATGTTGCTCCAAGGTTTCGGATGGGATTAAAAAATCATCAAGATAAGTTACTATTTCGCCGGTTCTAATTAATTCAGAAAAGATAGCATTTACAAATCTCTGAAATTTTGAAGGAGCTGTTTTTAAGCCGAATGGCATCTTAAGATATTCATATTGACCGACTGGTGTTATGAATGCAGTGTATTTTATAGAGTCTTTAGATATCGGAATATGATGAAACCCGTCTTTGAGATCAAGTAAGGAAAAATACTTTTTATTTCGGAGCTTATCAATTTGATCTTCTATTAGTCGGAGGGATAATTATCACGTAAGGTTATTTTATTCAAGAAACGATAATCAACGCATAATCTAGTTTCTCCGCTTTTCTTTTTAGTCAATACTATCGGGGAAGCGTAATTTGATTTACTTGGACGAATAATGCATTTTTTTTAGTAATGTGTCAATGATTTTCTGTAATTCCTCTTTTTCGGAAAAGGAAAGTCTTCTCGGATTAAAATTAAATGGTTTGTGTTCTGTTAAAGTCAAAACGAGTTCTGCTTTAATTTCCGGTAAATCAGGACGCTCCGGCAATACGTATTTAGACAGAAATAAATTTTCAAATTTTGATCTTATGCTGAAATCTAAGTTCGGATTAATCTGAATTGAAGGAATAAGATCGTTAGTAGAATCACAAATATCAATTGTAAAAATCTCAGGAATTTCCTCTTTTTTCGCGTCAGTTAAAGCAATACCAAAGCTTTTAAGAATGTTTCGACCCAGAATAACCGATGATCTCATTGTCGAATTCGGAACTATAAATATTTTTAAATTGTTGCGCATTGCATTGTCAATACAAATATTTACGAATATTTCGCCTAATATATTTAATTTACTATTATTTAGTCCATTATACTCACACTCTTGTTGTGGAAGAGTTTTTATAGTTTTTTGTGGTGCAAAGGATTCTTTCAAAAAACTTACTGGACTGCCTGTGTCAAGTAGTGTGTCAAGACGAAGTTCCTCACGTTCTTCAGAAGTGATAAAAACGTAGTTCACATCTTTGAAACAGCGTATGTCCAAACTGTCGTCGTTGAGATACAGGTTGTTGATTTGAGATGACTTTTTTTCATTATTAGGACAATCCTTGATAGTATGCCCTACTTCGAAGCACTTAATACATGCACCTTTTTCCCTCTTCGGAAGAGTACACTCCTTTGACAGATGACCATATTTACTACAGTTGTAGCAACGTATAGATTGTTGACCCTGAGCTGGGAAGCTTTTGTCAGGTTTTGACACCTTGGGAATTGTTCCATTATTCTTAGGCGAAGTATTTTGAGAAGTATCAAGTTTTACGGAATCTTTCTTAAGTGAAACTCTCTCAAATGCTTCCAGAAGATCCTTCACTTCCGTGAATCGCTGAATCCTCGCCTGGTTCTTCAAGTTTATGTCTGGTATTCCGTCAATTACATGGTCCAGAAGTTCATCTTCGGCAATAGGGACAGCATTTCCCAGAATACGTTTTTCATGGACGTAGTTGCTGAAAGCCTCATTGGTTTTCCAGGTTCTGTCCTCAAAGTTCCGTCGAAGTTGCAATTTATTAGGACGATGTTCGAACATCGTTCCTAATTCCTTTAATAATTCTGTTGCTGGCATATTAATATAATCAGATTTCGATTGAAACCAACGTAAGGCCTTATCTTTTAATTTAGTTGCGAACAGAAATCTAGCATTCGCCTCGTCTAGATTATAAGTTGTAACCAGAAGTTGAAACTGAGTTTTCCACTTTTCATAATCATAAGTTGTTCCATCAAAGTCAGTCAAAAGTTCCTTTATGTTGGCAATGTTCATATGTCGAGTAGGTTCCTGCGTACGTTGAGGATTTGGGGCTTCTCTTAGAAGTTGATTTTCACGGCGAGCCATGTCAAGTTCCCGCTGTAGAAGATCACGTTCTCTACGAAGTAAGTCCATTTCTCTCCTTAACAAATCCTCATTTGGACTTGCAACTTGATTCGATGGGTCAGAAGCAGATCTATCCTCCAGATCCCCGTTATTAGATACAATATTTTTCTGAATCTGCGTAGCAATGTCAATCCAGGCTTCACTAGGATCGTTCTTATTCAACCTAATCACTAGATCAGCCTTGTTGCCCGATGTTGCTAGACCGAGTTGTTTCAATGTTTCCTTTAAGATAGCAAGTGAGAAAGAGGTTGTGTTCGACATCGTAATGCCGAACACTTTAATTCACTTCACAACAGAAAATGTAGCTCGGAAGAAAATTCACACAAAAAAAAAAACTTCACACGCTATTTTTTTGCTCACTTTATACAAAGTGCACAGGACAGAAGATTTACCAGAAGTTCACTTGTCAAAAATGCGGAAGCAGAAGGTTCACAGAAGAATTCCCATAACAGAAAGGATTGACCAAAGGTTTTTTTAACGGAAGTTTACTTGAAAAATTTCACTTATCAGAAGTCCAATAAAAGATCCTCTCAGCTGTTTCGACTTCGTAAGACACTTTTCGCCAACTTGGAAAATATCTATGACGAAGCGCCACCATGCGTTCGTTTAGGGAAACACAGAAGTTACGCACACGGCGTCCTTTACCGCCATTTTTATTTCACGTATTATCTTTTTCAAAATAAAGCACATTACCCTCTACAAACTAAGTTAAAACTTAAGTCACTTGATTTCTCCAAACACTGTAAGAGGTTTTCAGCTTAAGAAGCCGTTCACAAGTGAAAAATCATATCACAGAACAAAAAGTAGCACTTCACGCTGTTCGAAGCGTCGCGTCACCTCGAAAAATTCATGTTTTCAGAATTATTGGGCATTTACGACTGCTCCACTGTTCCGGGCGCGTTTAGGGTGCTAAAGGGCAAGAATCCCACTTCTGAATTGTAAGGGGAGAGGGTAATAATTGGTAATCTAACCGTTTTGTATAATTAAAAGATATTTATTGAAAGATCCATCTGTACAGTTCGATGGTCCAAAACGGAACTGTACTTTAGTCCAGCGTTGCCAACTTAATATGATTAAATTATTAGAGTGCCCTTTAACGAGCAGTGTCGTACAAAATAAAATGGCGCGTGGCGCAATACTTTGAATCTCACAAAAGCATTAAAAATTATCGAAAATAGTAATTTTTGCTCAATTGCGCTATGCCAATCACACCCAATAACGTTCTGTATATTTTTTCTGTAATCCGCACGTGATAATACAAATGTGTACCAAATTTCAGCATCTTAAGTTGAAAATTTTGAAAGTTAAGGGAGGGGACAGAGTCATTTCTTTGCATTTTTTTGTGACGATGTGAAACCGGTACATAGGTTATGGAGCCACGATTATATTAACCGGCATGCGCTGCCGAAAAAGCAGTCGTCTGGTTGCTGGGACTCGAGGTCCTTCTCGATACCAAGCTAGGCTGCTCAGGTAAAGCGAGAGATGTGCGTGGGTCCTTCCGCCACATTTCCCCTTTGCTCAGAGTGACTAGTAGATCAGATTGACTCCTGAGAACGTGCGAGGATCAGGCAGAGGTCCTTCTCTCCTAAAACTCGCACAGAAAATCCGGAACTTTTAAGGTGAAGGGTTACCTACACGTTCACCGAACTAGCAGAGGTCCTTCTCTTTAGTTTGGTGAACGAAAAGAAAGATTTGCAGCGTCTTTGGGTCCTTCCATAGCGTTGTAGATCCGCATTATTCTAGGTTTTTCTCAGTTCTTGGCTAGAGAGAGAAAATATAGATCCTCCTGTACGCTTTCTCTGTACCTAAAGAATAGATTCAACTCTGTCCTTGGAGGGTTTTGTTGAAAATAGGCGGTAGAGGGTGGTAGAAATCTTTTATGTAGAGTAAAAACAGTAAGTTTTATAAAGAGATGTTTAAAGTCGAAAGATTGAAAGAACGAGAAAACTTAGAAAATAAATTTGTTTGAAACTCGGATATTTATTTATTTATTTATTTGTCATACATTCCCGCAGTCCATCAAGGACCATAAACGGGTTACAAAACAATTTCATTACAAATGTCGAGTAAACTTAATATATAAAAATTTAAATTAAAAAATTAAGGTTCAAACGCTCTGAGAGACAGTATTATTTAATTTGATAATTAAATTATTTGTTAAGACTAGAAAAAATTAAATATTTGTTACAGATCCAAGCTTCAATTTAGAAATAGCAGTACTGGGAACTAGAAGCGTCCGTCACTTTGTGTCAATAAATAAAAATTAATAATTTCAAAAGAAATCGTGTTTATTTGTCGGGATTAAAAGATTTTATGAAAATCTCAGAATATTGTTATTTCTATATGAAATTACTATTAAATTCTTTTATTTTGAAAATTCAATTTTTATTTTGTTTTAAATATATTGTTCTTTAGTATTCTTAAATTAAGAATATTTGAGTTTTTACTGACTACACCTGTCCTTTAGAAATTAAGAAATTCATTTTAACGATAAATGTCAGACAGCAGGCTAAGATTTACTTAATCGACGTCCCTCGTTGATAACATGTTTATTAAAAAGTCAATGAAATAAAATGTTAATTTAAAAAACAGTCGAAAATAATTTTTATTAAAAATTTTGTAAGATATGATTTGTATTCAATTGTTTGTTTAATTAAAAGTCTGTTGAAGTTGTGTGCCATAGAATGTTAATTGGGCCGAACGTACACTATAATGTTTATTTAATCAAATATATGCAATAATTTTTTATATTGTTTTAATTAATATTTTTTTTGTTAAAAATATTAAAACCTGAATTAATAATTAAATATAATTTGAAATGATTAAATAAAAATATTAAAATTAAAAAGTTGAATTTATCTACTGAAATTTATTTTTTTTTAAACTTTGTCATTTCATTAAAATTTAATATTATTTTTCAAAAGTTAAACATATTCTTTTTGGAGAAATTTATTATTTTTTCCATTAAAAAATTGTATTCAAAGTGAATTTTATCTAAATTGTAATATATTTTAATAAATTTGAAATAAAAAATTATTATGTGTCGTATAACAATAACAATAATAATGATGATAATATATATATAAATATTTTATTGTTTTAAAATTCACCGAATTTATACAATAGAGTGCGGAAACAACATAGCTTTACGCAAAAATACAACCAAATCTTATAATTTTTTATACAAAAGCAGATCTAACTCTTAGCATTTTCACAAATAAATCAGATAACATTTTTATTTTGTCTATCTCATTTGAAGTCAACAGATTCATCTAGAACTGCCCCTCGGAAAAATTTGATCCCAAATCGCCAAATAATTCGTTTCTCAAACCAACATATATATAGGGCATTCCGACAAAATATGGAAAATAGTTTCCTTTTCTTTTAAGTTGCATATTGAACAGTTTACTGCAGGGTCAATTGAAAAACTTTCTTTTTTATATTTAATAACATGTTGCCTGGTTGGTGCCAATCTAGTTTGACTTATTAAACGGGTTATTGACATCGGCAGACCTTTATCCAGGTAGAAATGGGTCTTTACTCCAGTTGGCAGGTATGGATAAATCTGCAGACTTGTTGAGACTTCCAATCTCGCCATATCTTTTTCTCTCAGTAAAACCTCGTACGCCTCGACAACTCTTTGAGTCTCTAGCCATTTTAAAAATTTTATTACAGCAGATTCTGGGGTATCTGTTTGCCGGCATGTTATTTATTTTTTCCAACCACCTCAAGGTTGACTTTACCACTTCAAATGAGAGGCGAACTCTTCCTGCTTCCAGTCTAACAGAGTAATCTGGAGTATTTGCAGGTAGTGACAACACTCTTTTAAAGAAGTAAGTTTGAACTTTTTCTATTGCATCCAGATAACGGAGACCCCAGACTTCCGAACCATAAATTACTACACTTTTTATCATACTATTAAATAATTTAGTTTTTGTCTCCCAGTTATCCGATTTACTACGTTCCAAGATACTCACTACTGGACCTGAAGCTAGTTTTGCGGATGAAACCGCTCTACTGACAGTCGCTCCGAACGTGCCCGCATTTGTGAATTGCGTCCCGAGATAAATGTACTCTTTTACTACCTCAATTTTGTGTTCCCCAAATTTAAAGCAGTAATTCTTTCTGCGACCTCCCTTTTGAAAGACAATTACCTTAGACTTCATATAGTTAACCTTTAAATCGTTTATCATACAATATTGATATAAGATCTTCATTTTTCTCTGTAGGTCGCTAAAAGAATAGGCTAAAATAACAATATCGTCGGCATATCCTAACAGTATTATTTCATTTAACTCATCAATTGATACCCCTTTCATTCCCTTTTCTCTAAGAAAGCTCTCTAAATCACTGATATAGAGCGAAAAACATAGCAGACTCAGCGTATCACCCTGTAGAACACCCCTAGCCATTTCTACCGAATTTGTAACCCCTTCTCTTGAACGGATCGCAATAAATGCTTTGTCGTAAAAATTTTTACAGATCCTGACAAATGTTGAACTCACTCCCAAGCTAAACAGTTTATTCCACAATTTATTATGATCTACTGAGGGAAATGCGCTCTCAAAATCCACAAAGAAGGCGAAAAGCTTGCCCTTTTCTCGACTTAGATGAATTTGGATCAATGAATTCAGATAGAAGATATTGTTCAGGCAACCTCTCCTCTCCCTGAAACCCGACTGGAATTCGGGGAGAGTTTCGGTATATTCCGTCCAAACCTTCAATCTTTTATTCAGAATTTGAGTAAAAACTTTAGCAATTGTATTCATCAGTGCAACACACCTGTAATTGGTTGGGTCTGATTTCACACCTTTCTTGTAGATCATAAAAGCATGCGCCTTTCCCCATGCTTTAGGAACAGATTCCGAGTTGATCGCTTCGTTAAACAGACATTGTAGGTATAAAAGCCAATTTGCTGGTAAGTTTTTGATAAATTCAAAAGGGATGCCATCCGGGCCCGCGGCCTTGCCTTTTTTGCATTCTTTAAGGACTACGATCAGTTCCTCATAGGACACCTGACTATCGAGTAAGGGGTGTCTCGCATCATATAATTCAGTATCGAAATTGATTCTTGGCGGGTACAATTGAGCTAGATATTCGTTCCAGGACTCAATCCCGACGCAGTCGGATCCCGGGGAGCGGAGTTTAAGTCTTTTCACTGCCTTCCAGAAGGTGGAAGGGTATTTAGACTATGCATTTTCTTTTTTAATTGAGTCTTGATATAGTTTTTTATTTTTTAATATTATATTTTTAAAAGCTTTTTTTTCTTTAACATAAGTTATTTTGTCTTTTGAATTAAAATTAGAATTAAAACATTTTTTAAAAGCCCTTTTTACGTTTTCTTTCTGCAAATAACACTCTTTATTAAACCATGGTTTATTCCCGTTAACCTTTCTCACTCCTCTCCGCAACCCCAGCGATTCGGCTACTTGAGTTACAGTTGAAACCAGGACTTCGCTAGATCTATCAATTGAGCATTTTTTCCACTGTACTTCTGGTTGACAGCTCATTCTCTCAGCAAAGTCATTACCTACTCTTCCGTTCCATTCCAACCCCAGGCTCCTCACTCCTTCTCCCGTTTGCCTTTGATTTCTAATATTAAAATTTTGTACTTTATATAATGTTAATACCACCGGCAAATGGTCTGAATGGGTAACCAGGGGATGTAAATGAAGATTAGAAATAGAACTCAAATATTTATAATTAGGGGAGACCGAGGAGGAAAGTAACAAAAATCAGTTTTTTGATGCTAGCATTAAAACTATTTGTCGGATAAGTTCTGTAAACATATTAATCGAAAGCTTGGACTTTCACCTATTAAATAAAATTGAAATTAAACATTAATAATAATTTGATAGCTCACTGCAGGACTTTTTAATCAGCTCTTTATTTGTTACTTTCCTACTCACCCCTGAGGTGGAAAGTAACAGCACGAAGGAGGAAAGTAACACTTTAAAATTGAGTCTAGCATTTCAAATATAAAACTGCTATTAATTTAAATTATTTTTATTACGAACATATAAAAAGACAATGTGATATTGACTACATTTAGTACATAATTGGTAGATATTTTTGCAATTTTTTTAAATAAAGTTTTTTGTTTATCTATTTAGTATTCGTTGAATAGCAATGACATTAAAAAAGCATCGTTCCGTAAAAATTTAAATCAAAAGTCCAATATTTAATCTTTAAAATATAAAATAAACATATAAAATCACATAGTTATAAAAAAGGAGGAGGTTTATAAAAATAAAGCATTAGATAAGGAGGAAAGTAACAACGTGTTACTTTCCACCTTACCCCTCTTTTCTTTGGATTTCAAAAAACAAGTTTAAATTACACAAAAGTATTTCGCATTTTTTAAGTATGCACTAGCACAACTTAAAGATAAATAAAAAAGTTTCAAAAAACGAAAAGCATATTTGAAATATCTATAAAATAAAAGAAATATGATATTTTGAAAATTTGGGCAAAAAATTACTTTTGACGTAATTTTTACACAAAATGTCAGTATCAGATATATAGCTTATGGTAGACCCCTAACATAATTTGGGGAAGGTAGTGAGGTCAAAACTGACTAAAAATTATTTAAGGGGGGAGTAAGGGTTTCAGCGTTAAAAAATACACCTTTTTTGACAATTTTTTTAGAAATATGGATAAACCAAATTTGTTCAAACCTTTTAGACATTATTAAGTATCTTTTCAAGAACATTCTGTAATTTTTTTATGTTAAAATATTGACAAACAAGCCGCTGAGAAAGCTTTTCCAAGAACGTTCTTGGAAAAAGACGATTTGCGGTGTTCACTGTATCTCAGCTAAAAATAATTTAAAATCAAAAACCTTTAAAATTTAGTCAAAGTATCATCAAATCCTCCCCCCAACGATCCCTGATTATAATTTTTTTCATTTTCAAATTTTTGGTGGTCATTTAAAGTGAAAATTGTTATTTTTCACGAAAAATTCCGCCATTTTGTAAGTGGTAAACCCCCTTAATGTAACAAAAAACCTAAAACTCACCGTTGGGGGGAGGTATTTTATATGTAGAAAGTGTGTACCAAGTTAAAAATAAATCGGTTATGTAGTTTTTAAATGGCAGTGAACACGGACTTTTAAAAAGTGTTTTTGAGAAAAACGTATTTAAAGACCAGATGTACAAAAATTGTACTTAAAGTTTGGCATTGATTTTAAACATTAAAATGCAATTTAAAAAATTTGTCAATAGACATTTTTTATGGCTCAGAAATCGCTCTTTTAAGTAGTGTATTGGAAAATATTGCAAATTTAAAAATAAACAAATTACAGCTGATTATTTAATAAAAAACATGAATTTTGAAGCCTAGACCAACAGACGCTCAAATATTCTACCTAGCATCATTATTTTGTCACGGTCATGCCCCTGTAATGTGATCGTTAACCCATTCGATTAGCACAATTGTTTTTGTTATAAACTTTGGTAGTTACTGTAATATCCTCCCTGAGTCTATTGTCGATATCACAGCGATCAGTGACATTCTCATACATTGTGATTAACCTTTGAGACCCTTCCAATGTTGTCAAGTTATCGGTCTCAGACTCGTCAATTTCACAATTAGCACTGCAGGTTCAACTTCGCACAACTCTCATTCTGTTTTTATTTTCTTTATAAGCAATAAATGTTCTACAGTCTCATTCCAATTGTAATGTTAATTAATTGCTTCCTTTATCTCCTATTATTATATTATTGTTCTTTTTTTTTATTAAATAAAAAAAATGCAAAATATTTTTTTTAAGTCTCACCCCCCCCCCCCCCTTAAGGAGTAAGGAGTGTCTCCTTTTGATCTTCCATTTATTAGAATAAACGAATGTTCCTCGAAGAAGTCTGTCAGAAGTTTGCCTCTTAAATTAATTAAATTAATGTTCTTATCTAACGACTCCCTTCTCCCAAACAAATTCGTAGAGCAGACTGAAACCACCTCCCTCTCTACCTGATTCAGTTCCCCCACTCTAGCATTGAGGTCCCCCCCAACAATGATTGGGCAGTTTATATTGACTTTTTCTACTTGTTCAAATGCTTGTTCTAAAATACTTTGACAAAATTCATCTTTTAAGCTAGGACTAAAATAAATCGTTCCTACAATGATATTTTGATTCGCTTTTTTAAATAATACAAACAAACAATGTTTGGACTGATAAACTATCGAATTTAAAATTAAATTTTTTTTGGCTATAATACATAACCCACCTCTAGGTCTACCTACCGAGTACTCTCTTACTGCATTAATATATTTAATTTGCTGGTTACTTATCCATTCCGGCAGGACCGTAGGAGGATGGGTCAGCCAGTTCTCTGATACACATAATACATCTATATTCTTAAAATTATCCGCCACGTCCGAGATGTTCTTGAAGCCATTTACATTCCAGAAAACAATCGAAAGGTCCCCCTGGTTATTAAAATTATTCGCGGAGTCCTGATGCCTGCTGTAGTTTTTCTTTCGTGATATTTCTTTGTTTTTCCGTTTTAATTGCTAGTCTTCTTGTTTTGCTTTTTTTGGCCAGGTTGGTGTTGAGATAAATTCATCAAGTGATTGGTCCCGTTTCACTCCCGAAAGATGACGTTTATTTGGAGGACGACCCGCTCCCTTTCTTATGGTAGGGGTTATCAAAATATTTGCCTCGGATTGTTGACATGTTTCTCGTTTTGATGGCTCCCCAGTTTCATTTTTAATTTCCATCATACGTATATCGTCCAACGTAAAAATTTTCTCTCCAATCATTAGACTCTTTGTTTAAATTTTTATATTTTGTTTGCCTTCTTCTATTAACTTAATTTTGTATGTAATTAGTTCTTTGCGTTCTAGACGTTCTTCCTTGGTTAGGTCGTTTGAGATCGCCAAACCCAGAGCATCGAATTCTTTTACTTTTTTAAAAAGTAAGGATTTCCATCTTGCTGCAATAAAGCGAACCAAGATCGGTCTATTCCTTCCAGGTTTACCAATTCTATATGCCGTCTCAATACAATAATCGTTTAATTCAAGTCCCACTTGATTAAAAATATCCTTAATTTTCATATATATATTTTCTTCTTCATCTAACTTTTCTTCAACTTTGAAAATAAGAACATTTTTTGCTCTCATTGCACTAAAGATTGCATTTAATTTACTAGTGAGTCCCCTTACTGTTTCTTCTAAATCCGTAATTTTTTGGTTAAAATTCTTCTTAATTTTATCGACGTCTTTCTGAAGTTTATCGTTTCCAGAACTTAATATTTTTATATCCTCTTTTGTAGCCATGTTTTCCTGAATGAACTTCAGGGTATCCATAACTTGTTGAGACCCCATTGTTTACCAACTGACAGTCAGACTTTAATTGATTTCAGTGATTCATACACTACAATCTACATCAAGGTTCACTTCTGAAAATTCACAAGCACTTATACTGAACCATCTTTAAATAACTCGGTTTTAAATGTTAAGAATTTCCACCACAAAAAAGAGAAACTATCTCTTTTAAATCACAAAACGGATTGCACTTCACTGTACACCAGTAAAGGAACTAAAAAAAACCAGTAAAGCTCGAACAACACTACAAATACAGAGCAGTAAACACAGAGCTCCTTTTTCGACACGTCTGAACGTTATGAAGGCTACGACGGCACTCCATAATGATGATAATAATAATAATAAAAATGTAAGTTCATACTTTTTGTATGAATTTTTGTATAATTTTACACGCTTAAAAAAATTCCTGAAAGACCGGAGACTCCGGTTACAACTGCTTGACAGACTCACGTAACGTTACTCTAGGTTGAATCCATTTCAAATCATGCAAACCGACTAACTTCAAGTTGTACATTTAACTGCCACTGAAATATGTTATTCTTTATGAAAAATAAAGACACTCGTATTTTTTTATTTTTCAAAAAAATTATTTTTAACGAAGTTATGCGCATTTGAATTTTGAACCAGAAAACTAAAAAGAACAGTAAAAAAAATTTGTTTCACTTGTAATTTTTTGGCTAATTTATATAATCAAATTATTTTTCTTGGGTCTTTTGAGTGGTCTTGTATTCTTCAAAATCCTATTTGAAATTTGTAAAAAGTTTCAAAATTAACGAAATGGGGGTTGATTTTCTGAAAATAAATAAGGTCCATTTTCTCAAAAACCCCAGCTTCTTTTTGTCTCAAAATTTTACCATAAATTCTTACTAATATGACAACTAATTCCCATAAGTTTCAAGCTTGCTAAACCATACTGGCAGCCAGGAGAATTTTTTTTGAAAAATATTTTTTTACTTGGTTTTGGATTGTTGGAGGGCAAGTTCAAAAACAAATGAAATGTTATGAATCAAACTGAAGTAAGTTTGTTTATAACCAACAATTATAGATTTAAGTAAAAGCATTTTCACAAAATTTCAAACTAATATTACCATAGGTTTAAAACATTAAACCCTGTAAAATTTCTTAATTTTAATATGAAAATGCTTTTACTTAAATCTATAATTGTTGGTTATAAACAAACTTACTTCAGTTTGATTCATAACATTTCATTTGTTTTTGAACTTGCCCTCCAACAATCCAAAACCAAGTAAAAAAATATTTTTCAAAAAAAATTCTCCTGGCTGCCAGTATGGTTTAGCAAGCTTGAAACTTATGGGAATTAGTTGTCATATTAGTAAGAATTTATGGTAAAATTTTGAGACAAAAAGAAGCTGGGGTTTTTGAGAAAATGGACCTTATTTATTTTCAGAAAATCACCCCCCATTTCGTTAATTTCGAAACTTTTTACAAATTTCAAATAGGATTTTGAAGAATACAAGACCACTCAAAAGACCCAAGAAAAATAATTTGATTATATAAATTAGCCAAAAAATTACAAGTGAAACAAATTTTTTTTACTGTTCTTTTGAGTTTTCTGGTTCAAAATTCAAATGCGCATAACTTCATTAGAAATAATTTTTTTGAAAAATAAAAAAATACGAGTGTCTTTATTTTTCATAAAGAATAACATATTTCAGTGGCAGTTAAATCTACAACTTGAAGTTAGTCGGTCTGCATGATTTGAAATGGATTCAACCTCTAATCAACTCAATAGTGGTCGCCAGGCTGTTTTGGCCGGTCAGTTCTGAGCAGCATTAAATGAACAAGGAAAAGTGGATTTTATATGCATTTAAACAGTTAATTTTACTTATATCACAAGTAATGTCTATATGTTGCAGAAATAATATATTCAGTAACAAAATTATAGAAAATCTTAGTTTATACGTAAATAATGAATTTGAATAATAAATAATATTAATATAATAATATTTAAAACATCATTTAATTAACTAATTTAATTAATTATTTTTAATTACATTTAAATTTAAAAATTAGTTAATTTTAATTAAATAAAATTAACTAATAAATAAATAATTCATTAAAAAATCCCTCGAACCCGTAAGGGAGAGTAAATAAACTATATATTCATTAAAAAATGAATTGATCAATCTTTTTCAAAATATATCTTTTAATGAAATATTCACACAAATTATTGAATTACAAATTATTAAAGTGCATTTATTTTAATACTCGTTTATTTAAGTAGAATTTTCTAGATTTACATACATTTTATAGAATAAAAAACCGCTGCAAAGTTCTACGTCGGGTATTTACTTTCGTAGATTATTTTTTTCATTTGTGTTCATTTTTTGAACACATTGCTTCCTCATAGAGAAATAATAAATCTCTCTTTTTCAAAACTGGATAACAAAATGGTCTAAAAAAAATAAATTATTAGACAAAATGGATAAAAAGTACTTTCTTGTAATATTTTTATGTTATTATGTTAATATAAGTTGTAAACAAAATATTTTTTACAAGACTACGCTATTAAGTGAGCAAACGGTTTATTGATTTACGTAAAATTTGATGAAAATATATTAATTAAAACTTACAGTTGCAAATATAATTTAAAAAAGTAAAAAATTATTAAAATATTCGAAAACAAAAAGCATTACTTCATCTATAAGGAAGCAATATTTATATTTTAACTTTTTTTTTTAACATCAATTCCCCAATTTTTTAATATATATTAAATGCACTTAAATGTACTAAAAAGTTTTAATAAATTTCAATTGGAAAAAAAACATGGAAAAATTAACAAAAACACAAAATATGCAATTAAAAAAAATTGAAGAAAATACGAGTCGGATAAAATAGAAGAAAAAAAAATACTTCCTCTATGAGGAAGCAATACTTCCATTAAAAGAAAACAAAAATTTCCAATGACATTGGCTAAGTACCAATCAGTTTAAAATACAATAACTATTATAGGCATAATAATAATAATAATAATAATAATAATAATAATAATAATAATAATAACCGGGCGCGTCCCCAGGTGGCGGATAGGGGGATCCTCCTAGATATAGGTGGTATCGGGGAAATGAAATACCCGACGCGGACCATAACCAGATAGGGCTTGACACCTGAAATAATTGTCAACCCTGTGATGGGTTAACCACCCCCACAGGGTAACTTGCGGTTACGACAACTGTAACGCGCAGTGCCACCCACAATAGGTCTCTTTCGGATGGAGACCTGGGTTCAGTTGGGAGTGGCAATAGGATAGAACCCAGACGACGACCAGGCTACGCCCGTGGACAAGCTCGTGAGCGTCTACGATGGACTGAGGAGATGAAGAGAGATGCCATCTTATGTTGGTGAAACTCTTCTGCTGACCGTAGAGGAATAATGAAGAGATCTTATGAGCGATGGATCACTATGTATCCCCAATACGCTCAAATAACATCTCAGAATCTAAGAGATCAGATATCCTCTCTGTTGGGTAGGGGATATGAAGCTCTCCTTCAAGAAGGTCGAGACCCCGTAGAGAACAGACGATCAGTTCTCACAACACAACAAATGGTCGAGCATAGTAATGTGGGCGCAAGAGAAACCAAAATTCATCACAAGGTTTCCATTAAAATGGACAAATTGGCAGCGGCGAACAGAGAACTTTCGGACCTTTCAGAAGATGTAGACCTCTGGACATTGAACTGTGCAGTTTATGAAAAGGCGGTTTCTTTGCTTCGCGAAAGCAACAGAAAATCTGTTTCTGAGCGCATTGCAAGAACAAAACAACGAATTAAACAGGTACAGTTCAAGATTGGGGTGACCAGACGGATGGCTTCTCAATTGCAGAGTGTGATTGCATATCTAGCAACAAATAGAGCATTTACTCCTAGAGTTTTGGGCATAGCCCAATCTCTAAAAAGATTGCATCATACTCTCAAGAAGTCTAAGCTGCAGAATATCAAGCAGCATTGGATTGAGAAGATACGTACTCTTGTAATTATAAGAGAACAATTAGAACGGCGTGTAAAATGGATAGAGCAAAATAACACTTTTGCTATCAATCCGTCTCGCGTGTTCCCAGTACCTTCTCCAACCGTTGAAAAGCCACCTAGTCGTGAAGAGGTTGAAAACTTCTGGAAGAACATCTACGAAACCACATGTTCTCTAAACGATCAAGATGCATCTATACCACTCTTTCGTAGCTTCTGTCATCGGCAGGGGCTTGAACACCCTATGGAAGAGTGCTCACGAATCACTGAGGAGGAAGTGAGAAATGTAGTTGCTAAAACTAAGAACTATTCAGCACCCGGTCCAGACAAGATTAATAATCTATGGTGGAAGAAGTTCACTTTTACCCACCAACATTTGGCCCGTATATTTTCTAGCTTTCTTAACGGAGAAGATCACGTACCTCAGTGGTTGGTTGAAGGAAGAACGGTACTTCTACCAAAATCAGGAAATTTGTCTAATCCAATGAATTATAGACCAATAGCTTGTCTTAACACCTGTTACAAGCTATTCACTGGTATCCTCAAAGAGAGGATATTAACATCCATAGAGCCAGTGTGGAGTGCAATAGGTGAACAGCGAGGGTATAAGAGAGGCCTAGCAGGTTGTAGGGATAACCTACTGATAGATAGGTGCGTGACCCAAGATTCGATATTTTATCGGCGCAACCTGTCAATGGCTTGGATTGATTACCGTAAAGCATTCGACTCTACGAGTCACGAATTGATTATCAAGCTTCTTGAATGCTTACAGGTACATCCAAACATTGTGACATGCTTGAAAGATCTAATGCTCAAGTGGAGGACAAGGTTTGTTATAACATCGAACAAACAACAGGTGAATACTAACATCGTCACCTATAAAAGAGGAGTTTTTCAAGGAGACTCACTCAGTCCTCTACTTTTTTGCATCTCCCTCTTGCCTCTGTCTATTGTTCTTCGAGAAAAGCACTCTGGATACATGTGTGGCAAACCAAAAAATAGAGTATATAAGATCAACCACCTTTTTTATATGGATGATCTTAAGCTCTATGCCTCCAGTAAGGAGGCACTTAATATCTTAGTGTTTGCAGTAGCTGTGTATTCCAGAGCTATAGGTATGTCTTTTGGATTGGACAAATGTGCCGTGATTCATCTAAATAGAGGAAGACAAGAAACATCGGATTTACAAAGTAACTCTGAGGACCTTCAGCTCATTGGTGGCAACACCATACAACATCTTGGTGTAGGGGATGCTTACACATATCTTGGGATTCCACAATCGGAGACTCAGGATGTTTGTAAGCTTAAAGATCATCTCCAAAAGAAATATCGAGGTCTTCTTAGAAAAATTTGGTCATCTGAATTATCTGGGAAGAATAAGATACAAGCCACAAATACATTAGCCATTCCTTTACTTCTCTATACATTTGGAGCTGTTAAGTGGAATGTGGATGACCTGAAGTTACTAGATAGAGAGACACGTAGGATGATGTCAATACATCGATGTCATCACCCAAGGTCTTCTGTACCTCGAATTTACCTTCCACGAGATCAGGGAGGGAGAGGTCTACTTAGTGTAGAGTGTCTTCATCGCCGTATTGTATTGGCTGCGGCGTGTTCGGTGATGAACAGTAATGATCCTCTTATGCAATTTGTCCACCATCATGAAATTGCAGATAATGGGGCATTTTTATACAAAGCGGCAAACAGAGCGGCAGATGAACTTAGTCTTCCGTTTGATACCAGCGATACAGAACAGGGATTGGCATCATTAACACCTTTGATGCTTAAAAGACAAGTGAAGCAGGCTGAACATGTACTTCTATTGGAGCAACATGTTAGGAAGCCTCTTCATGGGCAATTCTATAAGATTCTTAGGGAGATGGAGTTGTCTAAGGATCTGTCTTTTAGATTTCTGAAATCTGCTGGTTTAAGATCGGAGACTGAGGGATTTTTATTTGCTTGCCAAGATGGTGTTATCAATACCTTATATTATCGCAGTAAGGTCATGCAGATACCTGTCGACAATTACAACTGTCGAGCATGTAAACAATATCCGGAAACACTTACTCACATTCTAAGTGCGTGTCCGACGTATGCATGTTCCAGGTATATTGAAAGACACAATGCTGGACTTAAGGTATTGTATTACCATCTTCGACACCAATATGGTGTAGATAAGGAACCTGTCTTGCCATACGCCCAAGAGGATCAGGAGGCTGTTGTGGAGAATGAGAATTGCAGAATCTACTGGAATTTTTCGTTTTCTACCACTCATCGTATCAGTGCTACTAAGCCTGATATAGTACTCCAGGATCATAAAGGTAAGATCATCTGCGTGATTGAGTTTTCGGCTCCTGCCGAGGGCAATATCGCTCAGAAGGAGGATGAGAAACGGCAAAAGTATCAAGACCTGCTGTTCGAATTGAGGAGAATACACAGAGGCTATAAAGTCCATTTAGTTGTCCTTATTCTCGGCTGTCTAGGGGGGATGAGAGCTTCATTTGTTAGCCAGCTTCAAAGAGTTCCAACCTGCCAGCGTCAAGCTGACGCATTGGCAGGTCGAATGCAGAAGGCAGTTCTGCTGAGCTTTCTTCATCTGGTCAGGCAGCACTGTTCTTCATAATATAACATCACGAAGGTAGCTCTAAAAAAGCATCCAATAGCGTTCCTGGCCACCGCGTAAGAACAACAGCGGCAACGGACAGGAACACCTACAGAACAGTGAACTGAAAACACCTCGAGCAAAGGAATCGCGCTATTGCTTACCTTTCAGGACGGAAGGAGCAAAAGCGGATAAGAATACGTAAGGCAAGAATGGGAGAGGTTGTTTTAGTGAAGTATTACCACAGCATGTGGTCGAGTCCCACACGAACAAGTGCGTAAATGCATTTTTTCCTCTCCTAAACTTGTTTTGTAAAAAAAAAAAAAAAAAAAATAATAATAACTAGCGCCCGAAATGGGTTGCTTGGTTTATCCGTTACCAAGCAGCTCAAAGATACTGGTCCGACTTGGCTCAGTACTAAGATGACCATTACAGAACATCGTGTAGGTATTTGATCGGGTTGGTGAGGGACTTGTGGTACCCTTTACGGGATATCACAGAGTTTCTTAGCCGACTGGGTCGGGTACTTGAATGTCATTTGAGATGGGGTTTCTGATACCCCAATCGGGCGCCTCCCCAGGTGGCGGATAGGGGAAGGCCTCTCAGATATGGGAGGTACCGAGGATATTAGAATACCCGGGGCGGACCAAAAGTCAGATAGGGGTGGGCACCCGATATAATTGTCCACTCTGTGTTGGGATAACCTCCCACACAGAGTATTTGCGGTTACGACGACTGTAACGCGCAGTGCCACCCACAATAGGTCTCTCTCGGATGGAGATCAGGGTTCAGTTGGGAGTGGCAATAGGACAGAACCCAGGCAACGACCAGGCATTGACCCGGGACAAGCTAGAGTACGTTTTAAATGGACGGACCAACTTCGGAAGGACATCATGCTATGTTGGCAAAACAGTAGTCCTTGCAGAAGAGGATACATGCTTAGGTTGCATGAGCGATGGGTCAATATGTACCCCCAATACGCTCAAATGACACCTCAGTATTTAAGAGACCAAGTATCCTTTCTGCGAAAAAAGGGACATGAAGCTTTTCTTCAGCAGGAAGAAGAAGAACCCTCCGAGAACCTTCAGGTTCCGACAGTAACACCTACACCAACGACCGAGGAAGGGAACATGAGGTCTAGGGAAACCAAAGTACATCTAAAGGTTTCCATTAAAATGGACAAAATCGCTGAAGGGAATAACGAGCTCTCATTACTTCCAGAGGATGTAGATCTCTGGACATTAAATTGTGCTGTGTACGAAAAAGCAAAGGTCCTGCTTCGTGAAAGTAACAGAAAATCTGTTTCAGACCGCGTCGATAGGACCTTTAAACGAATCAAACAAGTACAGTTTAAGATTGGGGTGGCTCGAAGGCATGCTTCTCAATTGCAGAGTGTGATTGTATATCTTGAATCGAAAAGAAAATTTACATCCAGGGTTTTGGAAATAGCCCAGACTCTAAAAAGATTGCATCACACTCTGAAGAAATCGAAGTTGCAGACCATCAAGCAACATTGGATTGAGAAGATACGTTCTCTTGTTGTTATAAGAGAGCGTTTAGAACGGCGGGTTAAATGGATAAAGCAAAATAATACCTATGCTACTAATCCTTCTCGCCTGTTCAGTCCACTATCGCCAACTGTCGAAAGACCCCCATGTCGTGAAGAGATTGAAAACTTCTGGAGTAACATATATGGGAAAGCCCATTCAGTGAACGATGAAGAGTCATCCTTAACACTCTTTCGTAGCTTCTATTTTAGACAGGGGCTTGACCATCCAGCAGAGGTAAGTCCACCAATTACTAAGGAGGAGGTGAGAAACATAGTTGCTAAAACGAAGAACTTTTCAGCACCCGGGCCAGATAAGATTAATAACTTTTGGTGGAAGAAGTTCTCTTCAACTCACCAACATTTGGCTCGAATATTCTCTACCTTTCTCAACGGTCAACATTCAATACCACAGTGGTTGGTGGAAGGACGAACGGTACTCTTACCAAAATCTGGTGATTTATCTATTCCAAAAAATTATAGACCCATAGCTTGTCTTAACACCTGCTACAAGCTATTAACTGGCATCCTCAAAGAGAGGATTTTGACATCCATCGAGCCAGTTTGGAGTGCAATAAGCGAACAGCGAGGGTGCAAGAGAGGTCTGGCAGGTTGTAGGGAGAACCTATTGATTGATAGGTGTATTACCCAAGACGCGATATTTTATCGACGTAACTTGTCAATGGCTTGGATTGATTACCGAAAGGCATTTGACTCTACAAGTCATGAGCTGATCATCAAGCTCCTTGAATGCTTAGAGGTACATCCGAACATTGTGAGATGCTTAAAGGAGCTAATGCTCATGTGGAGGACAAGGTTTGTTCTAACATCCAACAAACAGCAAGTGATGACTAACATCATCTCGTTTGGAAGAGGAGTTTTCCAAGGAGACTCCCTAAGTCCTCTACTTTTTTGCATCTCCCTCTTGCCTTTGTCTATAGTACTCCGAGAAAAATACTCTGGATACATGTGTGGAAAACCCAGAAATAGAGTCCATAAGATCAACCATCTGTTTTATATGGACGATCTTAAGCTATATGGATCCAGCAAGGACGAATTAAAAATTCTGGTGTTTGCAGTAGCCGAGTACTCCAGAGCTATTGGTATGGATTTTGGATTAGATAAATGTGCTGTTATCCATTTAATTAAAGGGAGACGAGAAACAGCTGAAATGTCGAGCGACTCTGAGAATATTCAGCTCATTGGTGGCAATACCATTCATCACCTTGGTGTTGGGGAAACTTACACATATCTTGGAATTCCTCAATCGGAAAGTCAAGATTTGTGTGGGCTTAAAGATCATCTCCATATGAAATACCATGGTCTTCTCAGAAAAATTTGGGCTTCTGAACTATCTGGGAAGAATAAGATACAAGCCACAAACACATTAGCCATTCCTTTACTACTCTATACATTTGGAGCAGTTAAGTGGAATGTGAATGAGTTGAAGGAACTAGATAGAGAAACTCGCAAGATGATGACTATACATCGAAGTCATCATCCTAGGTCTTCCGTACCTCGCATTTACCTTCCACGCGATCGGGGAGGAAGAGGTCTTTTAAATTTAGAGTGTCTTCATCGTAGAATTGTTTTATCTGCAGCATGCTCAGTCATAAACAGTAGAGATCCTCTTATGCAATTTGTTCACCATCATGAAATTGCAAATGTTGGGGCGTTTTTATATCGAGCGGCAGAAAGAGCTGCAAGTGAACTTAGTCTCCCATTTGGAACCAGGGATATGGAACACGGTTTAGCATCTTTAACACCATTAATGCTTAAAAAACGTGTTAAGGAAGCAGAACATGCGCTTCTGTTACAGGAGCATATTGACAAGCCTGTGCATGGACGGTTTTTCAGTCTCATAAAAGAGTTGGGACTGTCTGGGGTTTTGTCATTTGCTTTCCTCAAGTCTGCTGGTTTGAAATCGGAGACTGAAGGATTTTTATTTGCTTGCCAAGATGGAGTGATAAATACTTTGGTGTATCGCAGTCGAGTGATGCATATATCTGTCGACAATACCAACTGTCGAGCGTGCAGGTAATACCCGGAGACACTTAGTCACATTCTAAGTGCGTGCCCGAAGTATGCATGTTACAGATATGTAGAAAGACACAATGCTGCGCTTAAGGTGTTGTATTATCACCTTCGACACCAATATGGTATAGATAAAGAACCCATCTTGCAGTATGCCCAGGGGGATCAGGAGTCCGTTGTGGAAAATGATCAGTGTAAGATCTACTGGAATTTTTCTTTTTCCACCACTCATCGTATCAGCGCCAATAAACCTGATATAGTGCTCCAGGATCATAAAAGTAAGGTCATTTGTGTGATAGAGTTTTCGGCACCTGCTGAGAGCAATATCACTCAAAAGGAGGATGAGAAGCGGACAAAGTATCAAGACCTTCTGTTTGAATTGAGTAAAATATATCCAGGCTACAGGGTCAGATTAATTGTTCTTGTACTCGGTTGTTTAGGAGGGATGCGAGCTTCATTTGTGAGCCAATTACAAAAAATTCCTAGCTGCGAGCACAAGGCTAATGCGTTGGCGGTTCGCATGCAGAAGGCTGTTCTTCTGAACTCTCTAAATCTGGTTCGGCAGCACTGTTCATTATAAGATCCTATTCGGTAGCTCTAAAAAAGCATCCAACAACGTTCTTGACCACCGCTTAAGAATATCCCACACGAACAAGTGCGTAAATGCATTTTTTCCTCTCCTAAACTTGTTTTGTAAAAAAAAAAAAAAAAAAGCGTAATGAACCTCGCTCGCTGACGCTCGCTCGGTGATTATTGTTAATTTAATTGTTTATTGATGTGGACATTTCATAAAATATTAGTGAACTTATTGTTCATTGAATGTTTAATATTTTTTTTACAAATTTTTTATATTTTAATAATTTTTATTGTCATGTTTTATTATTATAAAAATTTTTAAAAATTAATTATCATATTAACGTGGGGGTATGGTCTCACGGGCGAAAAAAATACCTTTTAAACTATTTTTTTTACGAAACTACTAAATATTTTAAAATGATTTTATTCTTACATTATTTTGTAACATTTGAAGTGAGTTCTCACTTAAAAGAAAAAAAAAATATTTGAAATTAAAGGACTTGCAGCCACTTGATGTAGACTTTGTCAAAAATTGAGTCTGTTGCGGTGACCCTAATTAAAAATAGTGGAAAATCAGCGCCAACTGATAGTAAAATTATTAATAATTAGTAATTAACTAAATATACAGTCCCAAGCTGCGCCTTAATGATTACATATATATTGGATACAGCGCTAAATAATAATGGCTGCGTTTTAAATAAAAAATAAATCAAAAAAATATAAACTG
Organism: Ganaspis brasiliensis; assembly: GCA_037103525.1. Taxonomy (NCBI): domain Eukaryota; kingdom Metazoa; phylum Arthropoda; class Insecta; order Hymenoptera; family Figitidae; genus Ganaspis; species Ganaspis brasiliensis. Next base: position 834,894 of record JAZKLR010000135.1, on the reverse strand, counting down.
CAAAAGGCAGCGCTCAATAAATAAATAAAAACTACAATGAAAATGATATTAATTAATTGTAATATATATTTTCAGTGGCTGCGTCTAAATAAAAGTATATATACTTATACATGTTACGAATATTACAAAAGAAAAAGTATACACTGTTTTTAAAAAAAGAAATGAAAAGTAATTAATAGTGTTATTATATAAAGTCCATATATCTAGAATTAAAATAGATCAATTGAGGCAGCGCCTAAAAATAAATAATTTTATAAACATATTTTAAAACTATAATTAATAATTATAAATGTGTTTGCATTTCAAAAAGTAGTCAATGACAACTGTTTAGTTAGCAAATTATAAATTATATTATATAAAATAAAAGTCTAAAAATATCCAGAAATCGATACATAATTTCCGTCAAAAAGATTATTAAAATAAAAATCAAAAAAAGGCAGCGCTACATATTAAGACTCCCTAAGGTTTTTTTAAATAAATCAAAAAGATTAAATAAAATTAAAAAACCATATACCTATACAAGGCGTCCACGTCGTGGGAGTTGGGCAACATTGTATAAAAAATATATATAATGGCTAACATTGGAAGGGTTTAAAAAGCAAAATATGCTTCACAAAGAATTTAATAAATAAAACTTAAAAACAATGTATTCACACAAAAAAATTATAAAATGTATTATTCCGAAAAACCAATTATTTTAAAATATAAGAAAAATATACTTGAAGAAGGATACAAAATAAAAAATTAATCTTAAAAAACTAAAAAAAAAAAATTGCGCGTAGGTTTTTGTCGATTTAACACATGCGCAGCAGTTTTTTACTAACATTACACATGCGCAGTAGCTTTCTACAAACGTTAGGTATGCGCAGTGGTAAAAATCGTAATAAATATTGATTGTTTAACAATTTCAAAATGAACTGACATTAAAAAACATGTTAGCAAAAAAGTTTAATCCAATGTTTAAAACATAATTTTAAAAACTAAATTGTACGCACAACATTTTACAAGTGGAGAAAAACGAAATTTTAATTTTCGTTGGACTTAAAAAAAAAAAAAAAAAAAAAATTTAAATAAAGGTACCTTTGCGCATGTGCACTTACCATGCTACAGTGTTACCCATGCGCAATAATAAAACGGATTTTTACTGCGCACTTATTAAAAAAAGTATACTATATGAACTGAAAATTTACTTATCTGGTAAAGTACAGCACTGCGCATGCGAAATTTTTAAATTTGATCAGAGCACATGTGTAACTATCACTGTGCATAATTGCGCATGTGTAACACCAATACAAAACAACTGCGCATGTGAAATGCTTGTTTTGTAGTGCGCACGTTTACACAGTTTTGGTGCACTACTGCGCATGTGCAACAATATGTTGTGCATCAAAAAATGTTCAGTTTAACATGCTTGACAAGAATAGTGCCAGTGCGCATTGTTACAAACCGTAATAACATGATAAAATAAACATTTTTGTAAGTTGCCTATTGGAAAAAGTAGGTGAACTTTGAAGTGTGTACGACGACGAACGAAGTTTTCTCGGTATCGTATTAATATAATAGAAGAAAATAATAACAATAATAATAATAATAATAATAAAATAATATTTCAATTGTTCCTAGATTTTTTTGCTACAAACTTATCCGCCATTACAAAAAAACCTTCCACATTTGTAACCAAGGAAACAATCTGATCAATAAGTATAAAAACTATAAAATAAAAAAATTTCAACACAGATGAAAATATTAAATATAAAATTGAAAAAGTGTGAAAAAATATGGTCCTCAACTACCCTCGGGATAATTTGTCTAAGTAAATATATAAAAAAAGCTTAAAGCTAATATGTAACACAATGGTAAATAAATTAATAATAGACAGTAAGAAAATATAAACAATGAACCTGCGCGGCTAAACATTAAAGGATTCATATGTCATAAAAAAAATCTTCTACAAAATAAAATTTTTCTAATTCTAAAAATAAGCGTAAATATCCTAAAAACTCCTATACTTAACAGTTTTCTTATAAAAGGACAGAACTAAAATGTCTAAGACGCATGTGGGACTTAAAAAGAAAAAAATTGTACTATAAGGTTCGTAAATAGGTCAATCGAAGCGTTTTTAAAAAATAAAAAGGATAAAAAGCTTACATTTTAACATTCTTAATTATTTTTTTATAATTTTGCCGAAAAACGATTTTTTGAAAATTTTAAAATCTAAAAAAAATATTTCTGGAACTGATCGATCGGATTCAAACATATGGCAGAATTTGTTCCCCTGAGAGACCTATTATTTGGTAAAAAAAGATGCTTCTAACTATAACGGTTCTAGAGATATTGGGCCAAACGTAAAGATAACATACACACTCACACACACACACCCGGACATTTTTTCTAAACATCATTTTTGACATCCTGGGGTCAAATTATGTCGAGAAATGTCAAAAAATTGCAATTGAGGATTTGAGGGTAAAACAATATTTCCTCTATGAGGAAGCAAAAATTGATTATTAAAATTTTCCATTTTTAAAAGCTTGATAACTCCATACGAAACGGAGCTAGAGGGTTGGTAAATAGGTCAATCGAGGCGTTTTTAAAAAATAAAAAGGATAAAAAGCTTACATTTTAACATTCTTAATTATTTTTTTATAATTTTGCCGAAAAACGATTTTTTGAAAATTTTAAAATCTAAAAAAAATATTTCTGGAACTGATCGATCGGATTCAAACATATGGCAGAATTTGTTCCCCTGAGAGACCTATTATTTGGTAAAAAAAGATGCTTCTAACTATAACGGTTCTAGAGATATTGGGCCAAACGTAAAGATAACATACACACTCACACACACACACCCGGACATTTTTTCTAAACATCATTTTTGACATCCTGGGGTCAAATTATGTCGAGAAATGTCAAAAAATTGCAATTGAGGATTTGAGGGTAAAACAATATTTCCTCTATGAGGAAGCAAAAATTGATTATTAAAATTTTCCATTTTTAAAAGCTTGATAACTCCATACGAAACGGAGCTAGAGGGTTGGTAAATAGGTCAATCGAGGCGTTTTTAAAAAATAAAAAGGATAAAAAGCTTACATTTTAACATTCTTAATTATTTTTTTATAATTTTGCCGAAAAACGATTTTTTGAAAATTTTAAAATCTAAAAAAAATATTTCTGGAACTGATCGATCGGATTCAAACATATGGCAGAATTTGTTCCCCTGAGAGACCTATTATTTGGTAAAAAAAGATGCTTCTAACTATAACGGTTCTAGAGATATTGGGCCAAACGTAAAGATAACATACACACTCACACACACACACCCGGACATTTTTTCTAAACATCATTTTTGACATCCTGGGGTCAAATTATGTCGAGAAATGTCAAAAAATTGCAATTGAGGATTTGAGGGTAAAACAATATTTCCTCTATGAGGAAGCAAAAATTGATTATTAAAATTTTCCATTTTTAAAAGCTTGATAACTCCATACGAAACGGAGCTAGAGGGTTGGTAAATAGGTCAATCGAGGCGTTTTTAAAAAATAAAAAGGATAAAAAGCTTACATTTTAACATTCTTAATTATTTTTTTATAATTTTGCCGAAAAACGATTTTTTGAAAATTTTAAAATCTAAAAAAAATATATCTGGAACTGATCGATCGGATTCAAACATATGGCAGAATTTGTTCCCCTGAGAGACCTATTATTTGGTAAAAAAAGATGCTTCTAACTATAACGGTTCTAGAGATATTGGACCAAACGTAAAGATAACATACACACTCACACACACACACCCGGACATTTTTTCTAAACATCATTTTTGACATCCTGGGGTCAAATTATGTCGAGAAATGTCAAAAAATTGCAATTGAGGATTTGAGGGTAAAACAATATTTCCTCTATGAGGAAGCAAAAATTGATTATTAAAATTTTCCATTTTTAAAAGCTTGATAACTCCATACGAAACGGAGCTAGAGGGTTGGTAAATAGGTCAATCGAGGCGTTTTTAAAAAATAAAAAGGATAAAAAGCTTACATTTTAACATTCTTAATTATTTTTTTATAATTTTGCCGAAAAACGATTTTTTGAAAATTTTAAAATCTAAAAAAAATATATCTGGAACTGATCGATCGGATTCAAACATATGGCAGAATTTGTTCCCCTGAGAGACCTATTATTTGGTAAAAAAAGATGCTTCTAACTATAACGGTTCTAGAGATATTGGGCCAAACGTAAAGATAACATACACACTCACACACACACACCCGGACATTTTTTCTAAACATCATTTTTGACATCCTGGGGTCAAATTATGTCGAGAAATGTCAAAAAATTGCAATTGAGGATTTGAGGGTAAAACAATATTTCCTCTATGAGGAAGCAAAAATTGATTATTAAAATTTTCCATTTTTAAAAGCTTGATAACTCCATACGAAACAGAGCTAGAGGGTTGGTAAATAGGTCAATCGAGGCGTTTTTAAAAAATAAAAAGGATAAAAAGCTTACATTTTAACATTCTTAATTATTTTTTTATAATTTTGCCGAAAAACGATTTTTTGAAAATTTTAAAATCTAAAAAAAATATATCTGGAACTGATCGATCGGATTCAAACATATGGCAGAATTTGTTCCCCTGAGAGACCTATTATTTGGTAAAAAAAGATGCTTCTAACTATAACGGTTCTAGAGATATTGGGCCAAACGTAAAGTTAACATACACACACACACACACACACCCGGACATTTTTTCTAAACATCATTTTTGACATCCAGGGGTCAAATTATGTCGAGAAATGTCGAAAAATTGCAATTGAGGATTTGAGGGTAAAACAATATTTCCTCTATGAGGAAGCAAAAATTGATTATTAAAATTTTCCATTTTTAAAAGCTTGATAACTCCATACGAAACGGAGCTAGAGGGTTGGTAAATAGGTCAATCGAGGCGTTTTTAAAAAATAAAAAGGATAAAAAGCTTACATTTTAACATTCTTAATTATTTTTTTATAATTTTGCCGAAAAACGATTTTTTGAAAATTTTAAAATCTAAAAAAAATATATCTGGAACTGATCGATCGGATTCAAACATATGGCAGAATTTGTTCCCCTGAGAGACCTATTATTTGGTAAAAAAAGATGCTTCTAACTATAACGGTTCTAGAGATATTGGGCCAAACGTAAAGATAACATACACACTCACACACACACACCCGGACATTTTTTCTAAACATCATTTTTGACATCCTGGGGTCAAATTATGTCGAGAAATGTCAAAAAATTGCAATTGAGGATTTGAGGGTAAAACAATATTTCCTCTATGAGGAAGCAAAAATTGATTATTAAAATTTTCCATTTTTAAAAGCTTGATAACTCCATACGAAACGGAGCTAGAGGGTTGGTAAATAGGTCAATCGAGGCGTTTTTAAAAAATAAAAAGGATAAAAAGCTTACATTTTAACATTCTTAATTATTTTTTTATAATTTTGCCGAAAAACGATTTTTTAAAAATTTTAAAATCTAAAAAAAATATATCTGGAACTGATCGATCGGATTCAAACATATGGCAGAATTTGTTCCCCTGAGAGACCTATTATTTGGTAAAAAAAGATGCTTCTAACTATAACGGTTCTAGAGATATTGGACCAAACGTAAAGATAACATACACACTCACACACACACACCCGGACATTTTTTCTAAACATCATTTTTGACATCCTGGGGTCAAATTATGTCGAGAAATGTCAAAAAATTGCAATTGAGGATTTGAGGGTAAAACAATATTTCCTCTATGAGGAAGCAAAAATTGATTATTAAAATTTTCCATTTTTAAAAGCTTGATAACTCCATACGAAACGGAGCTAGAGGGTTGGTAAATAGGTCAATCGAGGCGTTTTTAAAAAATAAAAAGGATAAAAAGCTTACATTTTAACATTCTTAATTATTTTTTTATAATTTTGCCGAAAAACGATTTTTTGAAAATTTTAAAATCTAAAAAAAATATATCTGGAACTGATCGATCGGATTCAAACATATGGCAGAATTTGTTCCCCTGAGAGACCTATTATTTGGTAAAAAAAGATGCTTCTAACTATAACGGTTCTAGAGATATTGGGCCAAACGTAAAGATAACATACACACTCACACACACACACCCGGACATTTTTTCTAAACATCATTTTTGACATCCTGGGGTCAAATTATGTCGAGAAATGTCAAAAAATTGCAATTGAGGATTTGAGGGTAAAACAATATTTCCTCTATGAGGAAGCAAAAATTGATTATTAAAATTTTCCATTTTTAAAAGCTTGATAACTCCATACGAAACAGAGCTAGAGGGTTGGTAAATAGGTCAATCGAGGCGTTTTTAAAAAATAAAAAGGATAAAAAGCTTACATTTTAACATTCTTAATTATTTTTTTATAATTTTGCCGAAAAACGATTTTTTGAAAATTTTAAAATCTAAAAAAAATATATCTGGAACTGATCGATCGGATTCAAACATATGGCAGAATTTGTTCCCCTGAGAGACCTATTATTTGGTAAAAAAAGATGCTTCTAACTATAACGGTTCTAGAGATATTGGGCCAAACGTAAAGATAACATACACACTCACACACACACACCCGGACATTTTTTCTAAACATCATTTTTGACATCCTGGGGTCAAATTATGTCGAGAAATGTCAAAAAATTGCAATTGAGGATTTGAGGGTAAAACAATATTTCCTCTATGAGGAAGCAAAAATTGATTATTAAAATTTTCCATTTTTAAAAGCTTGATAACTCCATACGAAACGGAGCTAGAGGGTTGGTAAATAGGTCAATCGAGGCGTTTTTAAAAAATAAAAAGGATAAAAAGCTTACATTTTAACATTCTTAATTATTTTTTTATAATTTTGCCGAAAAACGATTTTTTGAAAATTTTAAAATCTAAAAAAAATATTTCTGGAACTGATCGATCGGATTCAAACATATGGCAGAATTTGTTCCCCTGAGAGACCTATTATTTGGTAAAAAAAGATGCTTCTAACTATAACGGTTCTAGAGATATTGGGCCAAACGTAAAGATAACATACACACTCACACACACACACCCGGACATTTTTTCTAAACATCATTTTTGACATCCTGGGGTCAAATTATGTCGAGAAATGTCAAAAAATTGCAATTGAGGATTTGAGGGTAAAACAATATTTCCTCTATGAGGAAGCAAAAATTGATTATTAAAATTTTCCATTTTTAAAAGCTTGATAACTCCATACGAAACGGAGCTAGAGGGTTGGTAAATAGGTCAATCGAGGCGTTTTTAAAAAATAAAAAGGATAAAAAGCTTACATTTTAACATTCTTAATTATTTTTTTATAATTTTGCCGAAAAACGATTTTTTGAAAATTTTAAAATCTAAAAAAAATATATCTGGAACTGATCGATCGGATTCAAACATATGGCAGAATTTGTTCCCCTGAGAGACCTATTATTTGGTAAAAAAAGATGCTTCTAACTATAACGGTTCTAGAGATATTGGACCAAACGTAAAGATAACATACACACTCACACACACACACCCGGACATTTTTTCTAAACATCATTTTTGACATCCTGGGGTCAAATTATGTCGAGAAATGTCAAAAAATTGCAATTGAGGATTTGAGGGTAAAACAATATTTCCTCTATGAGGAAGCAAAAATTGATTATTAAAATTTTCCATTTTTAAAAGCTTGATAACTCCATACGAAACGGAGCTAGAGGGTTGGTAAATAGGTCAATCGAGGCGTTTTTAAAAAATAAAAAGGATAAAAAGCTTACATTTTAACATTCTTAATTATTTTTTTATAATTTTGCCGAAAAACGATTTTTTGAAAATTTTAAAATCTAAAAAAAATATATCTGGAACTGATCGATCGGATTCAAACATATGGCAGAATTTGTTCCCCTGAGAGACCTATTATTTGGTAAAAAAAGATGCTTCTAACTATAACGGTTCTAGAGATATTGGGCCAAACGTAAAGATAACATACACACTCACACACACACACCCGGACATTTTTTCTAAACATCATTTTTGACATCCTGGGGTCAAATTATGTCGAGAAATGTCAAAAAATTGCAATTGAGGATTTGAGGGTAAAACAATATTTCCTCTATGAGGAAGCAAAAATTGATTATTAAAATTTTCCATTTTTAAAAGCTTGATAACTCCATACGAAACAGAGCTAGAGGGTTGGTAAATAGGTCAATCGAGGCGTTTTTAAAAAATAAAAAGGATAAAAAGCTTACATTTTAACATTCTTAATTATTTTTTTATAATTTTGCCGAAAAACGATTTTTTGAAAATTTTAAAATCTAAAAAAAATATATCTGGAACTGATCGATCGGATTCAAACATATGGCAGAATTTGTTCCCCTGAGAGACCTATTATTTGGTAAAAAAAGATGCTTCTAACTATAACGGTTCTAGAGATATTGGGCCAAACGTAAAGTTAACATACACACACACACACACACACCCGGACATTTTTTCTAAACATCATTTTTGACATCCAGGGGTCAAATTATGTCGAGAAATGTCGAAAAATTGCAATTGAGGATTTGAGGGTAAAACAATATTTCCTCTATGAGGAAGCAAAAATTGATTATTAAAATTTTCCATTTTTAAAAGCTTGATAACTCCATACGAAACGGAGCTAGAGGGTTGGTAAATAGGTCAATCGAGGCGTTTTTAAAAAATAAAAAGGATAAAAAGCTTACATTTTAACATTCTTAATTATTTTTTTATAATTTTGCCGAAAAACGATTTTTTGAAAATTTTAAAATCTAAAAAAAATATATCTGGAACTGATCGATCGGATTCAAACATATGGCAGAATTTGTTCCCCTGAGAGACCTATTATTTGGTAAAAAAAGATGCTTCTAACTATAACGGTTCTAGAGATATTGGGCCAAACGTAAAGATAACATACACACTCACACACACACACCCGGACATTTTTTCTAAACATCATTTTTGACATCCTGGGGTCAAATTATGTCGAGAAATGTCAAAAAATTGCAATTGAGGATTTGAGGGTAAAACAATATTTCCTCTATGAGGAAGCAAAAATTGATTATTAAAATTTTCCATTTTTAAAAGCTTGATAACTCCATACGAAACGGAGCTAGAGGGTTGGTAAATAGGTCAATCGAGGCGTTTTTAAAAAATAAAAAGGATAAAAAGCTTACATTTTAACATTCTTAATTATTTTTTTATAATTTTGCCGAAAAACGATTTTTTAAAAATTTTAAAATCTAAAAAAAATATATCTGGAACTGATCGATCGGATTCAAACATATGGCAGAATTTGTTCCCCTGAGAGACCTATTATTTGGTAAAAAAAGATGCTTCTAACTATAACGGTTCTAGAGATATTGGACCAAACGTAAAGATAACATACACACTCACACACACACACCCGGACATTTTTTCTAAACATCATTTTTGACATCCTGGGGTCAAATTATGTCGAGAAATGTCAAAAAATTGCAATTGAGGATTTGAGGGTAAAACAATATTTCCTCTATGAGGAAGCAAAAATTGATTATTAAAATTTTCCATTTTTAAAAGCTTGATAACTCCATACGAAACGGAGCTAGAGGGTTGGTAAATAGGTCAATCGAGGCGTTTTTAAAAAATAAAAAGGATAAAAAGCTTACATTTTAACATTCTTAATTATTTTTTTATAATTTTGCCGAAAAACGATTTTTTGAAAATTTTAAAATCTAAAAAAAATATATCTGGAACTGATCGATCGGATTCAAACATATGGCAGAATTTGTTCCCCTGAGAGACCTATTATTTGGTAAAAAAAGATGCTTCTAACTATAACGGTTCTAGAGATATTGGACCAAACGTAAAGATAACATACACACTCACACACACACACCCGGACATTTTTTCTAAACATCATTTTTGACATCCTGGGGTCAAATTATGTCGAGAAATGTCAAAAAATTGCAATTGAGGATTTGAGGGTAAAACAATATTTCCTCTATGAGGAAGCAAAAATTGATTATTAAAATTTTCCATTTTTAAAAGCTTGATAACTCCATACGAAACGGAGCTAGAGGGTTGGTATATAGGTCAATCGAGGCGTTTTTAAAAAATAAAAAGGATAAAAAGCTTACATTTTAACATTCTTAATTATTTTTTTATAATTTTGCCGAAAAACGATTTTTTGAAAATTTTAAAATCTAAAAAAAATATATCTGGAACTGATCGATCGGATTCAAACATATGGCAGAATTTGTTCCCCTGAGAGACCTATTATTTGGTAAAAAAAGATGCTTCTAACTATAACGGTTCTAGAGATATTGGGCCAAACGTAAAGATAACATACACACTCACACACACACACCCGGACATTTTTTCTAAACATCATTTTTGACATCCTGGGGTCAAATTATGTCGAGAAATGTCAAAAAATTGCAATTGAGGATTTGAGGGTAAAACAATATTTCCTCTATGAGGAAGCAAAAATTGATTATTAAAATTTTCCATTTTTAAAAGCTTGATAACTCCATACGAAACGGAGCTAGAGGGTTGGTAAATAGGTCAATCGAGGCGTTTTTAAAAAATAAAAAGGATAAAAAGCTTACATTTTAACATTCTTAATTATTTTTTTATAATTTTGCCGAAAAACGATTTTTTGAAAATTTTAAAATCTAAAAAAAATATATCTGGAACTGATCGATCGGATTCAAACATATGGCAGAATTTGTTCCCCTGAGAGACCTATTATTTGGTAAAAAAAGATGCTTCTAACTATAACGGTTCTAGAGATATTGGGCCAAACGTAAAGTTAACATACACACACACACACACACACCCGGACATTTTTTCTAAACATCATTTTTGACATCCAGGGGTCAAATTATGTCGAGAAATGTCGAAAAATTGCAATTGAGGATTTGAGGGTAAAACAATATTTCCTCTATGAGGAAGCAAAAATTGATTATTAAAATTTTCCATTTTTAAAAGCTTGATAACTCCATACGAAACGGAGCTAGAGGGTTGGTAAATAGGTCAATCGAGGCGTTTTTAAAAAATAAAAAGGATAAAAAGCTTACATTTTAACATTCTTAATTATTTTTTTATAATTTTGCCGAAAAACGATTTTTTGAAAATTTTAAAATCTAAAAAAAATATATCTGGAACTGATCGATCGGATTTAAACATATGGCAGAATTTGTTCCCCTGAGAGACCTATTATTTGGTAAAAAAAGATGCTTCTAACTATAACGGTTCTAGAGATATTGGGCCAAACGTAAAGATAACATACACACTCACACACACACACCCGGACATTTTTTCTAAACATCATTTTTGACATCCTGGGGTCAAATTATGTCGAGAAATGTCAAAAAATTGCAATTGAGGATTTGAGGGTAAAACAATATTTCCTCTATGAGGAAGCAAAAATTGATTATTAAAATTTTCCATTTTTAAAAGCTTGATAACTCCATACGAAACGGAGCTAGAGGGTTGGTAAATAGGTCAATCGAGGCGTTTTTAAAAAATAAAAAGGATAAAAAGCTTACATTTTAACATTCTTAATTATTTTTTTATAATTTTGCCGAAAAACGATTTTTTGAAAATTTTAAAATCTAAAAAAAATATATCTGGAACTGATCGATCGGATTCAAACATATGGCAGAATTTGTTCCCCTGAGAGACCTATTATTTGGTAAAAAAAGATGCTTCTAACTATAACGGTTCTAGAGATATTGGGCCAAACGTAAAGATAACATACACACTCACACACACACACCCGGACATTTTTTCTAAACATCATTTTTGACATCCTGGGGTCAAATTATGTCGAGAAATGTCAAAAAATTGCAATTGAGGATTTGAGGGTAAAACAATATTTCCTCTATGAGGAAGCAAAAATTGATTATTAAAATTTTCCATTTTTAAAAGCTTGATAACTCCATACGAAACGGAGCTAGAGGGTTGGTAAATAGGTCAATCGAGGCGTTTTTAAAAAATAAAAAGGATAAAAAGCTTACATTTTAACATTCTTAATTATTTTTTTATAATTTTGCTGAAAAACGATTTTTTGAAAATTTTAAAATCTAAAAAAAATATATCTGGAACTGATCGATCGGATTCAAACATATGGCAGAATTTGTTCCCCTGAGAGACCTATTATTTGGTAAAAAAAGATGCTTCTAACTATAACGGTTCTAGAGATATTGGGCCAAACGTAAAGATAACATACACACTCACACACACACACCCGGACATTTTTTCTAAACATCATTTTTGACATCCTGGGGTCAAATTATGTCGAGAAATGTCAAAAAATTGCAATTGAGGATTTGAGGGTAAAACAATATTTCCTCTATGAGGAAGCAAAAATTGATTATTAAAATTTTCCATTTTTAAAAGCTTGATAACTCCATACGAAACGGAGCTAGAGGGTTGGTAAATAGGTCAATCGAGGCGTTTTTAAAAAATAAAAAGGGTAAAAAGCTTACATTTTAACATTCTTAATTATTTTTTTATAATTTTGCCGAAAAACGATTTTTTGAAAATTTTAAAATCTAAAAAAAATATTTCTGGAACTGATCGATCGGATTCAAACATATGGCAGAATTTGTTCCCCTGAGAGACCTATTATTTGGTAAAAAAAGATGCTTCTAACTATAACGGTTCTAGAGATATTGGGCCAAACGTAAAGATAACATACACACTCACACACACACACCCGGACATTTTTTCTAAACATCATTTTTGACATCCTGGGGTCAAATTATGTCGAGAAATGTCAAAAAATTGCAATTGAGGATTTGAGGGTAAAACAATATTTCCTCTATGAGGAAGCAAAAATTGATTATTAAAATTTTCCATTTTTAAAAGCTTGATAACTCCATACGAAACGGAGCTAGAGGGTTGGTAAATAGGTCAATCGAGGCGTTTTTAAAAAATAAAAAGGATAAAAAGCTTACATTTTAACATTCTTAATTATTTTTTTATAATTTTGCCGAAAAACGATTTTTTGAAAATTTTAAAATCTAAAAAAAATATATCTGGAACTGATCGATCGGATTCAAACATATGGCAGAATTTGTTCCCCTGAGAGACCTATTATTTGGTAAAAAAAGATGCTTCTAACTATAACGGTTCTAGAGATATTGGGCCAAACGTAAAGATAACATACACACTCACACACACACACCCGGACATTTTTTCTAAACATCATTTTTGACATCCTGGGGTCAAATTATGTCGAGAAATGTCAAAAAATTGCAATTGAGGATTTGAGGGTAAAACAATATTTCCTCTATGAGGAAGCAAAAATTGATTATTAAAATTTTCCATTTTTAAAAGCTTGATAACTCCATACGAAACGGAGCTAGAGGGTTGGTAAATAGGTCAATCGAGGCGTTTTTAAAAAATAAAAAGGATAAAAAGCTTACATTTTAACATTCTTAATTATTTTTTTATAATTTTGCCGAAAAACGATTTTTTGAAAATTTTAAAATCTAAAAAAAATATATCTGGAACTGATCGATCGGATTCAAACATATGGCAGAATTTGTTCCCCTGAGAGACCTATTATTTGGTAAAAAAAGATGCTTCTAACTATAACGGTTCTAGAGATATTGGACCAAACGTAAAGATAACATACACACTCACACACACACACCCGGACATTTTTTCTAAACATCATTTTTGACATCCTGGGGTCAAATTATGTCGAGAAATGTCAAAAAATTGCAATTGAGGATTTGAGGGTAAAACAATATTTCCTCTATGAGGAAGCAAAAATTGATTATTAAAATTTTCCATTTTTAAAAGCTTGATAACTCCATACGAAACGGAGCTAGAGGGTTGGTAAATAGGTCAATCGAGGCGTTTTTAAAAAATAAAAAGGATAAAAAGCTTACATTTTAACATTCTTAATTATTTTTTTATAATTTTGCCGAAAAACGATTTTTTGAAAATTTTAAAATCTAAAAAAAATATATCTGGAACTGATCGATCGGATTCAAACATATGGCAGAATTTGTTCCCCTGAGAGACCTATTATTTGGTAAAAAAAGATGCTTCTAACTATAACGGTTCTAGAGATATTGGGCCAAACGTAAAGTTAACATACCCACACACACACACACACCCGGACATTTTTTCTAAACATCATTTTTGACATCCTGGGGTCAAATTATGTCGAGAAATGTCAAAAAATTGCAATTGAGGATTTCAGGGTAAAACAATATTTCCTCTATGAGGAAGCAAAAATTGATTATTAAAATTTTCCATTTTTAAAAGCTTGATAACTCCATACGAAACGGAGCTAGAGGGTTGGTAAATAGGTCAATCGAGGCGTTTTTAAAAAATAAAAAGGATAAAAAGCTTACATTTTAACATTCTTAATTATTTTTTTATAATTTTGCCGAAAAACGATTTTTTGAAAATTTTAAAATCTAAAAAAAATATATCTGGAACTGATCGATCGGATTCAAACATATGGCAGAATTTGTTCCCCTGAGAGACCTATTATTTGGTAAAAAAAGATGCTTCTAACTATAACGGTTCTAGAGATATTGGGCCAAACGTAAAGTTAACATACACACACACACACACACACCCGGACATTTTTTCTAAACATCATTTTTGACATCCAGGGGTCAAATTATGTCGAGAAATGTCGAAAAATTGCAATTGAGGATTTGAGGGTAAAACAATATTTCCTCTATGAGGAAGCAAAAATTGATTATTAAAATTTTCCATTTTTAAAAGCTTGATAACTCCATACGAAACGGAGCTAGAGGGTTGGTAAATAGGTCAATCGAGGCGTTTTTAAAAAATAAAAAGGATAAAAAGCTTACATTTTAACATTCTTAATTATTTTTTTATAATTTTGCCGAAAAACGATTTTTTGAAAATTTTAAAATCTAAAAAAAATATATCTGGAACTGATCGATCGGATTCAAACATATGGCAGAATTTGTTCCCCTGAGAGACCTATTATTTGGTAAAAAAAGATGCTTCTAACTATAACGGTTCTAGAGATATTGGGCCAAACGTAAAGTTAACATACACACACACACACACACACCCGGACATTTTTTCTAAACATCATTTTTGACATCCAGGGGTCAAATTATGTCGAGAAATGTCAAAAAATTGCAATTGAGGATTTGAGGGTAAAACAATATTTCCTCTATGAGGAAGCAAAAATTGATTATTAAAATTTTCCATTTTTAAAAGCTTGATAACTCCATACGAAACGGAGCTAGAGGGTTGGTAAATAGGTCAATCGAGGCGTTTTTAAAAAATAAAAAGGATAAAAAGCTTACATTTTAACATTCTTAATTATTTTTTTATAATTTTGCCGAAAAACGATTTTTTGAAAATTTTAAAATCTAAAAAAAATATATCTGGAACTGATCGATCGGATTCAAACATATGGCAGAATTTGTTCCCTGAGAGACCTATTATTTGGTAAAAAAAGATGCTTCTAACTATAACGGTTCTAGAGATATTGGGCCAAACGTAAAGATAACATACACACTCACACACACACACCCGGACATTTTTTCTAAACATCATTTTTGACATCCTGGGGTCAAATTATGTCGAGAAATGTCAAAAAATTGCAATTGAGGATTTGAGGGTAAAACAATATTTCCTCTATGAGGAAGCAAAAATTGATTATTAAAATTTTCCATTTTTAAAAGCTTGATAACTCCATACGAAACGGAGCTAGAGGGTTGGTAAATAGGTCAATCGAGGCGTTTTTAAAAAATAAAAAGGATAAAAAGCTTACATTTTAACATTCTTAATTATTTTTTTATAATTTTGCCGAAAAACGATTTTTTGAAAATTTTAAAATCTAAAAAAAATATATCTGGAACTGATCGATCGGATTCAAACATATGGCAGAATTTGTTCCCCTGAGAGACCTATTATTTGGTAAAAAAAGATGCTTCTAACTATAACGGTTCTAGAGATATTGGACCAAACGTAAAGATAACATACACACTCACACACACACACCCGGACATTTTTTCTAAACATCATTTTTGACATCCTGGGGTCAAATTATGTCGAGAAATGTCAAAAAATTGCAATTGAGGATTTGAGGGTAAAACAATATTTCCTCTATGAGGAAGCAAAAATTGATTATTAAAATTTTCCATTTTTAAAAGCTTGATAACTCCATACGAAACGGAGCTAGAGGGTTGGTAAATAGGTCAATCGAGGCGTTTTTAAAAAATAAAAAGGATAAAAAGCTTACATTTTAACATTCTTAATTATTTTTTTATAATTTTGCCGAAAAACGATTTTTTGAAAATTTTAAAATCTAAAAAAAATATATCTGGAACTGATCGATCGGATTCAAACATATGGCAGAATTTGTTCCCCTGAGAGACCTATTATTTGGTAAAAAAAGATGCTTCTAACTATAACGGTTCTAGAGATATTGGGCCAAACGTAAAGATAACATACACACTCACACACACACACCCGGACATTTTTTCTAAACATCATTTTTGACATCCTGGGGTCAAATTATGTCGAGAAATGTCAAAAAATTGCAATTGAGGATTTGAGGGTAAAACAATATTTCCTCTATGAGGAAGCAAAAATTGATTATTAAAATTTTCCATTTTTAAAAGCTTGATAACTCCATACGAAACGGAGCTAGAGGGTTGGTAAATAGGTCAATCGAGGCGTTTTTAAAAAATAAAAAGGATAAAAAGCTTACATTTTAACATTCATAATTATTTTTTTATAATTTTGCCGAAAAACGATTTTTTGAAAATTTTAAAATCTAAAAAAAATATATCTGGAACTGATCGATCGGATTCAAACATATGGCAGAATTTGTTCCCCTGAGAGACCTATTATTTGGTAAAAAAAGATGCTTCTAACTATAACGGTTCTAGAGATATTGGACCAAACGTAAAAATAACATACACACTCACACACACACACCCGGACATTTTTTCTAAACATCATTTTTGACATCCTGGGGTCAAATTATGTCGAGAAATGTCAAAAAATTGCAATTAAGGATTTGAGGGTAAAACAATATTTCCTCTATGAGGAAGCAAAAATTGATTATTAAAATTTTCCATTTTTAAAAGCTTGATAACTCCATACGAAACGGAGCTAGAGGGTTGGTAAATAGGTCAATCGAGGCGTTTTTAAAAAATAAAAAGGATAAAAAGCTTACATTTTAACATTCTTAATTATTTTTTTATAATTTTGCCGAAAAACGATTTTTTGAAAATTTTAAAATCTAAAAAAAATATATCTGGAACTGATCGATCGGATTCAAACATATGGCAGAATTTGTTCCCCTGAGAGACCTATTATTTGGTAAAAAAAGATGCTTCTAACTATAACGGTTCTAGAGATATTGGGCCAAACGTAAAGATAACATACACACTCACACACACACACCCGGACATTTTTTCTAAACATCATTTTTGACATCCTGGGGTCAAATTATGTCGAGAAATGTCAAAAAATTGCAATTGAGGATTTTAGGGTAAAACAATATTTCCTCTATGAGGAAGCAAAAATTGATTATTAAAATTTTCCATTTTTAAAAGCTTGATAACTCCATACGAAACGGAGCTAGAGGGTTGGTAAATAGGTCAATCGAGGCGTTTTTAAAAAATAAAAAGGATAAAAAGCTTACATTTTAACATTCTTAATTATTTTTTTATAATTTTGCCGAAAAACGATTTTTTGAAAATTTTAAAATCTAAAAAAAATATATCTGGAACTGATCGATCGGATTCAAACATATGGCAGAATTTGTTCTCCTGAGAGACCTATTATTTGGTAAAAAAAGATGCTTCTAACTATAACGGTTCTAGAGATATTGGGCCAAACGTAAAGTTAACATACCCACACACACACACACACCCGGACATTTTTTCTAAACATCATTTTTGACATCCTGGGGTCAAATTATGTCGAGAAATGTCAAAAAATTGCAATTGAGGATTTCAGGGTAAAACAATATTTCCTCTATGAGGAAGCAAAAATTGATTATTAAAATTTTCCATTTTTAAAAGCTTGATAACTCCATACGAAACGGAGCTAGAGGGTTGGTAAATAGGTCAATCGAGGCGTTTTTAAAAAATAAAAAGGATAAAAAGCTTACATTTTAACATTCTTAATTATTTTTTTATAATTTTGCCGAAAAACGATTTTTTGAAAATTTTAAAATCTAAAAAAAATATATCTGGAACTGATCGATCGGATTCAAACATATGGCAGAATTTGTTACCCTGAGAGACCTATTATTTGGTAAAAAAAGATGCTTCTAACTATAACGGTTCTAGAGATATTGGGCCAAACGTAAATTTAACATACACACACACACACACACACCCGGACATTTTTTCTAAACATCATTTTTGACATCCTGGGGTCAAATTATGTCGAGAAATGTCAAAAAATTGCAATTGAGGATTTCAGGGTAAAACAATATTTCCTCTATGAGGAAGCAAAAATTGATTATTAAAATTTTCCATTTTTAAAAGCTTGATAACTCCATACGAAACGGAGCTAGAGGGTTGGTAAATAGGTCAATCGAGGCGTTTTTAAAAAATAAAAAGGATAAAAAGCTTACATTTTAACATTCTTAATTATTTTTTTATAATTTTGCCGAAAAACGATTTTTTGAAAATTTTAAAATCTAAAAAAAATATATCTGGAACTGATCGATCGGATTCAAACATATGGCAGAATTTGTTCCCCTGAGAGACCTATTATTTGGTAAAAAAAGATGCTTCTAACTATAACGGTTCTAGAGATATTGGGCCAAACGTAAAGATAACATACACACTCACACACACACACCCGGACATTTTTTCTAAACATCATTTTTGACATCCAGGGGTCAAATTATGTCGAGAAATGTCAAAAAATTGCAATTGAGGATTTGAGGGTAAAACAATATTTCCTCTATGAGGAAGCAAAAATTGATTATTAAAATTTTCCATTTTTAAAAGCTTGATAACTCCATACGAAACGGAGCTAGAGGGTTGGTAAATAGGTCAATCGAGGCGTTTTTAAAAAATAAAAAGGATAAAAAGCTTACATTTTAACATTCTTAATTATTTTTTTATAATTTTGCCGAAAAACGATTTTTTGAAAATTTTAAAATCTAAAAAAAATATTTCTGGAACTGATCGATCGGATTCAAACATATGGCAGAATTTGTTCCCCTGAGAGACCTATTATTTGGTAAAAAAAGATGCTTCTAACTATAACGGTTCTAGAGATATTGGGCCAAACGTAAAGATAACATACACACTCACACACACACACCCGGACATTTTTTCTAAACATCATTTTTGACATCCTGGGGTCAAATTATGTCGAGAAATGTCAAAAAATTGCAATTGAGGATTTGAGGGTAAAACAATATTTCCTCTATGAGGAAGCAAAAATTGATTATTAAAATTTTCCATTTTTAAAAGCTTGATAACTCCATACGAAACGGAGCTAGAGGGTTGGTAAATAGGTCAATCGAGGCGTTTTTAAAAAATAAAAAGGATAAAAAGCTTACATTTTAACATTCTTAATTATTTTTTTATAATTTTGCCGAAAAACGATTTTTTGAAAATTTTAAAATCTAAAAAAAATATATCTGGAACTGATCGATCGGATTCAAACATATGGCAGAATTTGTTCCCCTGAGAGACCTATTATTTGGTAAAAAAAGATGCTTCTAACTATAACGGTTCTAGAGATATTGGACCAAACGTAAAGATAACATACACACTCACACACACACACCCGGACATTTTTTCTAAACATCATTTTTGACATCCTGGGGTCAAATTATGTCGAGAAATGTCAAAAAATTGCAATTGAGGATTTGAGGGTAAAACAATATTTCCTCTATGAGGAAGCAAAAATTGATTATTAAAATTTTCCATTTTTAAAAGCTTGATAACTCCATACGAAACGGAGCTAGAGGGTTGGTAAATAGGTCAATCGAGGCGTTTTTAAAAAATAAAAAGGATAAAAAGCTTACATTTTAACATTCTTAATTATTTTTTTATAATTTTGCCGAAAAACGATTTTTTGAAAATTTTAAAATCTAAAAAAAATATATCTGGAACTGATCGATCGGATTCAAACATATGGCAGAATTTGTTCCCCTGAGAGACCTATTATTTGGTAAAAAAAGATGCTTCTAACTATAACGGTTCTAGAGATATTGGACCAAACGTAAAGATAACATACACACTCACACACACACACCCGGACATTTTTTCTAAACATCATTTTTGACATCCTGGGGTCAAATTATGTCGAGAAATGTCAAAAAATTGCAATTGAGGATTTGAGGGTAAAACAATATTTCCTCTATGAGGAAGCAAAAATTGATTATTAAAATTTTCCATTTTTAAAAGCTTGATAACTCCATACGAAACGGAGCTAGAGGGTTGGTAAATAGGTCAATCGAGGCGTTTTTAAAAAATAAAAAGGATAAAAAGCTTACATTTTAACATTCTTAATTATTTTTTTATAATTTTGCCGAAAAACGATTTTTTGAAAATTTTAAAATCTAAAAAAAATATATCTGGAACTGATCGATCGGATTCAAACATATGGCAGAATTTGTTCCCCTGAGAGACCTATTATTTGGTAAAAAAAGATGCTTCTAACTATAACGGTTCTAGAGATATTGGGCCAAACGTAAAGTTAACATACACACACACACACACACACCCGGACATTTTTTCTAAACATCATTTTTGACATCCAGGGGTCAAATTATGTCGAGAAATGTCGAAAAATTGCAATTGAGGATTTGAGGGTAAAACAATATTTCCTCTATGAGGAAGCAAAAATTGATTATTAAAATTTTCCATTTTTAAAAGCTTGATAACTCCATACGAAACGGAGCTAGAGGGTTGGTAAATAGGTCAATCGAGGCGTTTTTAAAAAATAAAAAGGATAAAAAGCTTACATTTTAACATTCTTAATTATTTTTTTATAATTTTGCCGAAAAACGATTTTTTGAAAATTTTAAAATCTAAAAAAAATATATCTGGAACTGATCGATCGGATTCAAACATATGGCAGAATTTGTTCCCCTGAGAGACCTATTATTTGGTAAAAAAAGATGCTTCTAACTATAACGGTTCTAGAGATATTGGGCCAAACGTAAAGTTAACATACACACACACACACACACACCCGGACATTTTTTCTAAACATCATTTTTGACATCCAGGGGTCAAATTATGTCGAGAAATGTCAAAAAATTGCAATTGAGGATTTGAGGGTAAAACAATATTTCCTCTATGAGGAAGCAAAAATTGATTATTAAAATTTTCCATTTTTAAAAGCTTGATAACTCCATACGAAACGGAGCTAGAGGGTTGGTAAATAGGTCAATCGAGGCGTTTTTAAAAATAAAAAGGATAAAAAGCTTACATTTTAACATTCTTAATTATTTTTTTATAATTTTGCCGAAAAACGATTTTTTGAAAATTTTAAAATCTAAAAAAAATATATCTGGAACTGATCGATCGGATTCAAACATATGGCAGAATTTGTTCCCTGAGAGACCTATTATTTGGTAAAAAAGATGCTTCTAACTATAACGGTTCTAGAGATATTGGGCCAAACGTAAAGATAACATACACACTCACACACACACACCCGGACATTTTTTCTAAACATCATTTTTGACATCCTGGGGTCAAATTATGTCGAGAAATGTCAAAAATTGCAATTGAGGATTTGAGGGTAAAACAATATTTCCTCTATGAGGAAGCAAAAATTGATTATTAAAATTTTCCATTTTAAAAGCTTGATAACTCCATACGAAACGGAGCTAGAGGGTTGGTAAATAGGTCAATCGAGGCGTTTTTAAAAATAAAAAGGATAAAAAGCTTACATTTTAACATTCTTAATTATTTTTTTATAATTTTGCCGAAAAACGATTTTTTGAAAATTTTAAAATCTAAAAAAAATATATCTGGAACTGATCGATCGGATTCAAACATATGGCAGAATTTGTTCCCCTGAGAGACCTATTATTGGTAAAAAAAGATGCTTCTAACTATAACGGTTCTAGAGATATTGGACCAAACGTAAAGATAACATACACACTCACACACACACACCCGGACATTTTTTCTAAACATCATTTTTGACATCCTGGGGTCAAATTATGTCGAGAAATGTCAAAAAATTGCAATTGAGGATTTGAGGGTAAACAATATTCAATATTTCCTCTATGAGGAAGCAAAAATTGATTATTAAAATTTTCCATTTTTAAAAGCTTGATAACTCCATACGAAACGGAGCTAGAGGGTTGGTAAATAGGTCAATCGAGGCGTTTTTAAAAAATAAAAAGGATAAAAAGCTTACATTTTAACATTCTTAATTATTTTTTTATAATTTTGCCGAAAAACGATTTTTTGAAAATTTTAAAATCTAAAAAAAATATATCTGGAACTGATCGATCGGATTCAAACATATGGCAGAATTTGTTCCCCTGAGAGACCTATTATTTGGTAAAAAAAGATGCTTCTAACTATAACGGTTCTAGAGATATTGGGCCAAACGTAAAGATAACATACACACTCACACACACACACCCGGACATTTTTTCTAAACATCATTTTTGACATCCTGGGGTCAAATTATGTCGAGAAATGTCAAAAAATTGCAATTGAGGATTTGAGGGTAAAACAATATTTCCTCTATGAGGAAGCAAAAATTGATTATTAAAATTTTCCATTTTTAAAAGCTTGATAACTCCATACGAAACGGAGCTAGAGGGTTGGTAAATAGGTCAATCGAGGCGTTTTTAAAAAATAAAAAGGATAAAAAGCTTACATTTTAACATTCATAATTATTTTTTTATAATTTTGCCGAAAAACGATTTTTTGAAAATTTTAAAATCTAAAAAAAATATATCTGGAACTGATCGATCGGATTCAAACATATGGCAGAATTTGTTCCCCTGAGAGACCTATTATTTGGTAAAAAAAGATGCTTCTAACTATAACGGTTCTAGAGATATTGGACCAAACGTAAAAATAACATACACACTCACACACACACACCCGGACATTTTTTCTAAACATCATTTTTGACATCCTGGGGTCAAATTATGTCGAGAAATGTCAAAAAATTGCAATTAAGGATTTGAGGGTAAAACAATATTTCCTCTATGAGGAAGCAAAAATTGATTATTAAAATTTTCCATTTTTAAAAGCTTGATAACTCCATACGAAACGGAGCTAGAGGGTTGGTAAATAGGTCAATCGAGGCGTTTTTAAAAAATAAAAAGGATAAAAAGCTTACATTTTAACATTCTTAATTATTTTTTTATAATTTTGCCGAAAAACGATTTTTTGAAAATTTTAAAATCTAAAAAAAATATATCTGGAACTGATCGATCGGATTCAAACATATGGCAGAATTTGTTCCCCTGAGAGACCTATTATTTGGTAAAAAAAGATGCTTCTAACTATAACGGTTCTAGAGATATTGGGCCAAACGTAAAGATAACATACACACTCACACACACACACCCGGACATTTTTTCTAAACATCATTTTTGACATCCTGGGGTCAAATTATGTCGAGAAATGTCAAAAAATTGCAATTGAGGATTTTAGGGTAAAACAATATTTCCTCTATGAGGAAGCAAAAATTGATTATTAAAATTTTCCATTTTTAAAAGCTTGATAACTCCATACGAAACGGAGCTAGAGGGTTGGTAAATAGGTCAATCGAGGCGTTTTTAAAAAATAAAAAGGATAAAAAGCTTACATTTTAACATTCTTAATTATTTTTTTATAATTTTGCCGAAAAACGATTTTTTGAAAATTTTAAAATCTAAAAAAAATATATCTGGAACTGATCGATCGGATTCAAACATATGGCAGAATTTGTTCCCCTGAGAGACCTATTATTTGGTAAAAAAAGATGCTTCTAACTATAACGGTTCTAGAGATATTGGGCCAAACGTAAAGTTAACATACACACACACACACACACACCCGGACATTTTTTCTAAACATCATTTTTGACATCCTGGGGTCAAATTATGTCGAGAAATGTCAAAAAATTGCAATTGAGGATTTGAGGGTAAAACAATATTTCCTCTATGAGGAAGCAAAAATTGATTATTAAAATTTTCCATTTTTAAAAGCTTGATAACTCCATACGAAACGGAGCTAGAGGGTTGGTAAATAGGTCAATCGAGGCGTTTTTAAAAAATAAAAAGGATAAAAAGCTTACATTTTAACATTCTTAATTATTTTTTATAATTTTGCCGAAAAACGATTTTTTGAAAATTTTAAAATCTAAAAAAAATATATCTGGAACTGATCGATCGGATTCAAACATATGGCAGAATTTGTTACCCTGAGAGACCTATTATTTGGTAAAAAAAGATGCTTCTAACTATAACGGTTCTAGAGATATTGGGCCAAACGTAAATTTAACATACACACACACACACACACACCCGGACATTTTTTCTAAACATCATTTTTGACATCCTGGGGTCAAATTATGTCGAGAAATGTCAAAAAATTGCAATTGAGGATTTCAGGGTAAAACAATATTTCCTCTATGAGGAAGCAAAAATTGATTATTAAAATTTTCCATTTTTAAAAGCTTGATAACTCCATACGAAACGGAGCTAGAGGGTTGGTAAATAGGTCAATCGAGGCGTTTTTAAAAAATAAAAAGGATAAAAAGCTTACATTTTAACATTCTTAATTATTTTTTTATAATTTTGCCGAAAAACGATTTTTTGAAAATTTTAAAATCTAAAAAAAATATATCTGGAACTGATCGATCGGATTCAAACATATGGCAGAATTTGTTCCCCTGAGAGACCTATTATTTGGTAAAAAAAGATGCTTCTAACTATAACGGTTCTAGAGATATTGGGCCAAACGTAAAGATAACATACACACTCACACACACACACCCGGACATTTTTTCTAAACATCATTTTTGACATCCAGGGGTCAAATTATGTCGAGAAATGTCAAAAAATTGCAATTGAGGATTTGAGGGTAAAACAATATTTCCTCTATGAGGAAGCAAAAATTGATTATTAAAATTTTCCATTTTTAAAAGCTTGATAACTCCATACGAAACGGAGCTAGAGGGTTGGTAAATAGGTCAATCGAGGCGTTTTTAAAAAATAAAAAGGATAAAAAGCTTACATTTTAACATTCTTAATTATTTTTTTATAATTTTGCCGAAAAACGATTTTTTGAAAATTTTAAAATCTAAAAAAAATATTTCTGGAACTGATCGATCGGATTCAAACATATGGCAGAATTTGTTCCCCTGAGAGACCTATTATTTGGTAAAAAAAGATGCTTCTAACTATAACGGTTCTAGAGATATTGGGCCAAACGTAAAGATAACATACACACTCACACACACACACCCGGACATTTTTTCTAAACATCATTTTTGACATCCTGGGGTCAAATTATGTCGAGAAATGTCAAAAAATTG
This sequence comes from Ganaspis brasiliensis, assembly GCA_037103525.1. NCBI lineage: Eukaryota > Metazoa > Arthropoda > Insecta > Hymenoptera > Figitidae > Ganaspis > Ganaspis brasiliensis. Next base: position 809,369 of record JAZKLR010000135.1, on the reverse strand, counting down.
CAATTGAGGATTTGAGGGTAAAACAATATTTCCTCTATGAGGAAGCAAAAATTGATTATTAAAATTTTCCATTTTTAAAAGCTTGATAACTCCATACGAAACGGAGCTAGAGGGTTGGTAAATAGGTCAATCGAGGCGTTTTTAAAAAATAAAAAGGATAAAAAGCTTACATTTTAACATTCTTAATTATTTTTTTATAATTTTGCCGAAAAACGATTTTTTGAAAATTTTAAAATCTAAAAAAAATATATCTGGAACTGATCGATCGGATTCAAACATATGGCAGAATTTGTTCCCCTGAGAGACCTATTATTTGGTAAAAAAAGATGCTTCTAACTATAACGGTTCTAGAGATATTGGACCAAACGTAAAGATAACATACACACTCACACACACACACCCGGACATTTTTTCTAAACATCATTTTTGACATCCTGGGGTCAAATTATGTCGAGAAATGTCAAAAAATTGCAATTGAGGATTTGAGGGTAAAACAATATTTCCTCTATGAGGAAGCAAAAATTGATTATTAAAATTTTCCATTTTTAAAAGCTTGATAACTCCATACGAAACGGAGCTAGAGGGTTGGTAAATAGGTCAATCGAGGCGTTTTTAAAAAATAAAAAGGATAAAAAGCTTACATTTTAACATTCTTAATTATTTTTTTATAATTTTGCCGAAAAACGATTTTTTGAAAATTTTAAAATCTAAAAAAAATATATCTGGAACTGATCGATCGGATTCAAACATATGGCAGAATTTGTTCCCCTGAGAGACCTATTATTTGGTAAAAAAAGATGCTTCTAACTATAACGGTTCTAGAGATATTGGACCAAACGTAAAGATAACATACACACTCACACACACACACCCGGACATTTTTTCTAAACATCATTTTTGACATCCTGGGGTCAAATTATGTCGAGAAATGTCAAAAAATTGCAATTGAGGATTTGAGGGTAAAACAATATTTCCTCTATGAGGAAGCAAAAATTGATTATTAAAATTTTCCATTTTTAAAAGCTTGATAACTCCATACGAAACGGAGCTAGAGGGTTGGTAAATAGGTCAATCGAGGCGTTTTTAAAAAATAAAAAGGATAAAAAGCTTACATTTTAACATTCTTAATTATTTTTTTATAATTTTGCCGAAAAACGATTTTTTGAAAATTTTAAAATCTAAAAAAAATATATCTGGAACTGATCGATCGGATTCAAACATATGGCAGAATTTGTTCCCCTGAGAGACCTATTATTTGGTAAAAAAAGATGCTTCTAACTATAACGGTTCTAGAGATATTGGGCCAAACGTAAAGTTAACATACACACACACACACACACACCCGGACATTTTTTCTAAACATCATTTTTGACATCCAGGGGTCAAATTATGTCGAGAAATGTCGAAAAATTGCAATTGAGGATTTGAGGGTAAAACAATATTTCCTCTATGAGGAAGCAAAAATTGATTATTAAAATTTTCCATTTTTAAAAGCTTGATAACTCCATACGAAACGGAGCTAGAGGGTTGGTAAATAGGTCAATCGAGGCGTTTTTAAAAAATAAAAAGGATAAAAAGCTTACATTTTAACATTCTTAATTATTTTTTTATAATTTTGCCGAAAAACGATTTTTTGAGAATTTTAAAATCTAAAAAAAATATATCTGGAACTGATCGATCGGATTCAAACATATGGCAGAATTTGTTCCCCTGAGAGACCTATTATTTGGTAAAAAAAGATGCTTCTAACTATAACGGTTCTAGAGATATTGGGCCAAACGTAAAGTTAACATCCACACACACACACACACACCCGGACATTTTTTCTAAACATCATTTTTGACATCCAGGGGTCAAATTATGTCGAGAAATGTCAAAAAATTGCAATTGAGGATTTGAGGGTAAAACAATATTTCCTCTATGAGGAAGCAAAAATTGATTATTAAAATTTTCCATTTTTAAAAGCTTGATAACTCCATACGAAACGGAGCTAGAGGGTTGGTAAATAGGTCAATCGAGGCGTTTTTAAAAAATAAAAAGGATAAAAAGCTTACATTTTAACATTCTTAATTATTTTTTTATAATTTTGCCGAAAAACGATTTTTTGAAAATTTTAAAATCTAAAAAAAATATATCTGGAACTGATCGATCGGATTCAAACATATGGCAGAATTTGTTCCCTGAGAGACCTATTATTTGGTAAAAAAAGATGCTTCTAACTATAACGGTTCTAGAGATATTGGGCCAAACGTAAAGATAACATACACACTCACACACACACACCCGGACATTTTTTCTAAACATCATTTTTGACATCCTGGGGTCAAATTATGTCGAGAAATGTCAAAAAATTGCAATTGAGGATTTGAGGGTAAAACAATATTTCCTCTATGAGGAAGCAAAAATTGATTATTAAAATTTTCCATTTTTAAAAGCTTGATAACTCCATACGAAACGGAGCTAGAGGGTTGGTAAATAGGTCAATCGAGGCGTTTTTAAAAAATAAAAAGGATAAAAAGCTTACATTTTAACATTCTTAATTATTTTTTTATAATTTTGCCGAAAAACGATTTTTTGAAAATTTTAAAATCTAAAAAAAATATATCTGGAACTGATCGATCGGATTCAAACATATGGCAGAATTTGTTCCCCTGAGAGACCTATTATTTGGTAAAAAAAGATGCTTCTAACTATAACGGTTCTAGAGATATTGGACCAAACGTAAAGATAACATACACACTCACACACACACACCCGGACATTTTTTCTAAACATCATTTTTGACATCCTGGGGTCAAATTATGTCGAGAAATGTCAAAAAATTGCAATTGAGGATTTGAGGGTAAAACAATATTTCCTCTATGAGGAAGCAAAAATTGATTATTAAAATTTTCCATTTTTAAAAGCTTGATAACTCCATACGAAACGGAGCTAGAGGGTTGGTAAATAGGTCAATCGAGGCGTTTTTAAAAAATAAAAAGGATAAAAAGCTTACATTTTAACATTCTTAATTATTTTTTTATAATTTTGCCGAAAAACGATTTTTTGAAAATTTTAAAATCTAAAAAAAATATATCTGGAACTGATCGATCGGATTCAAACATATGGCAGAATTTGTTCCCCTGAGAGACCTATTATTTGGTAAAAAAAGATGCTTCTAACTATAACGGTTCTAGAGATATTGGGCCAAACGTAAAGATAACATACACACTCACACACACACACCCGGACATTTTTTCTAAACATCATTTTTGACATCCTGGGGTCAAATTATGTCGAGAAATGTCAAAAAATTGCAATTGAGGATTTGAGGGTAAAACAATATTTCCTCTATGAGGAAGCAAAAATTGATTATTAAAATTTTCCATTTTTAAAAGCTTGATAACTCCATACGAAACGGAGCTAGAGGGTTGGTAAATAGGTCAATCGAGGCGTTTTTAAAAAATAAAAAGGATAAAAAGCTTACATTTTAACATTCATAATTATTTTTTTATAATTTTGCCGAAAAACGATTTTTTGAAAATTTTAAAATCTAAAAAAAATATATCTGGAACTGATCGATCGGATTCAAACATATGGCAGAATTTGTTCCCCTGAGAGACCTATTATTTGGTAAAAAAAGATGCTTCTAACTATAACGGTTCTAGAGATATTGGACCAAACGTAAAAATAACATACACACTCACACACACACACCCGGACATTTTTTCTAAACATCATTTTTGACATCCTGGGGTCAAATTATGTCGAGAAATGTCAAAAAATTGCAATTAAGGATTTGAGGGTAAAACAATATTTCCTCTATGAGGAAGCAAAAATTGATTATTAAAATTTTCCATTTTTAAAAGCTTGATAACTCCATACGAAACGGAGCTAGAGGGTTGATAAATAGGTCAATCGAGGCGTTTTTAAAAAATAAAAAGGATAAAAAGCTTACATTTTAACATTCATAATTATTTTTTTATAATTTTGCCGAAAAACGATTTTTTGAAAATTTTAAAATCTAAAAAAAATATATCTGGAACTGATCGATCGGATTCAAACATATGGCAGAATTTGTTCCCCTGAGAGACCTATTATTTGGTAAAAAAAGATGCTTCTAACTATAACGGTTCTAGAGATATTGGGCCAAACGTAAAGATAACATACACACTCACACACACACACCCGGACATTTTTTCTAAACATCATTTTTGACATCCTGGGGTCAAATTATGTCGAGAAATGTCAAAAAATTGCAATTAAGGATTTGAGGGTAAAACAATATTTCCTCTATGAGGAAGCAAAAATTGATTATTAAAATTTTCCATTTTTAAAAGCTTGATAACTCCATACGAAACGGAGCTAGAGGGTTGGTAAATAGGTCAATCGAGGCGTTTTTAAAAAATAAAAAGGATAAAAAGCTTACATTTTAACATTCTTAATTATTTTTTTATAATTTTGCCGAAAAACGATTTTTTGAAAATTTTAAAATCTAAAAAAAATATATCTGGAACTGATCGATCGGATTCAAACATATGGCAGAATTTGTTCCCCTGAGAGACCTATTATTTGGTAAAAAAAGATGCTTCTAACTATAACGGTTCTAGAGATATTGGGCCAAACGTAAAGATAACATACACACTCACACACACACACCCGGACATTTTTTCTAAACATCATTTTTGACATCCTGGGGTCAAATTATGTCGAGAAATGTCAAAAAATTGCAATTGAGGATTTTAGGGTAAAACAATATTTCCTCTATGAGGAAGCAAAAATTGATTATTAAAATTTTCCATTTTTAAAAGCTTGATAACTCCATACGAAACGGAGCTAGAGGGTTGGTAAATAGGTCAATCGAGGCGTTTTTAAAAAATAAAAAGGATAAAAAGCTTACATTTTAACATTCTTAATTATTTTTTTATAATTTTGCCGAAAAACGATTTTTTGAAAATTTTAAAATCTAAAAAAAATATATCTGGAACTGATCGATCGGATTCAAACATATGGCAGAATTTGTTCCCCTGAGAGACCTATTATTTGGTAAAAAAAGATGCTTCTAACTATAACGGTTCTAGAGATATTGGGCCAAACGTAAAGTTAACATACCCACACACACACACACACCCGGACATTTTTTCTAAACATCATTTTTGACATCCTGGGGTCAAATTATGTCGAGAAATGTCAAAAAATTGCAATTGAGGATTTCAGGGTAAAACAATATTTCCTCTATGAGGAAGCAAAAATTGATTATTAAAATTTTCCATTTTTAAAAGCTTGATAACTCCATACGAAACGGAGCTAGAGGGTTGGTAAATAGGTCAATCGAGGCGTTTTTAAAAAATAAAAAGGATAAAAAGCTTACATTTTAACATTCTTAATTATTTTTTTATAATTTTGCCGAAAAACGATTTTTTGAAAATTTTAAAATCTAAAAAAAATATATCTGGAACTGATCGATCGGATTCAAACATATGGCAGAATTTGTTACCCTGAGAGACCTATTATTTGGTAAAAAAAGATGCTTCTAACTATAACGGTTCTAGAGATATTGGGCCAAACGTAAATTTAACATACACACACACACACACACACCCGGACATTTTTTCTAAACATCATTTTTGACATCCTGGGGTCAAATTATGTCGAGAAATGTCAAAAAATTGCAATTGAGGATTTCAGGGTAAAACAATATTTCCTCTATGAGGAAGCAAAAATTGATTATTAAAATTTTCCATTTTTAAAAGCTTGATAACTCCATACGAAACGGAGCTAGAGGGTTGGTAAATAGGTCAATCGAGGCGTTTTTAAAAAATAAAAAGGATAAAAAGCTTACATTTTAACATTCTTAATTATTTTTTTATAATTTTGCCGAAAAACGATTTTTTGAAAATTTTAAAATCTAAAAAAAATATATCTGGAACTGATCGATCGGATTCAAACATATGGCAGAATTTGTTCCCCTGAGAGACCTATTATTTGGTAAAAAAAGATGCTTCTAACTATAACGGTTCTAGAGATATTGGGCCAAACGTAAAGATAACATACACACTCACACACACACACCCGGACATTTTTTCTAAACATCATTTTTGACATCCAGGGGTCAAATTATGTCGAGAAATGTCAAAAAATTGCAATTGAGGATTTGAGGGTAAAACAATATTTCCTCTATGAGGAAGCAAAAATTGATTATTAAAATTTTCCATTTTTAAAAGCTTGATAACTCCATACGAAACGGAGCTAGAGGGTTGGTAAATAGGTCAATCGAGGCGTTTTTAAAAAATAAAAAGGATAAAAAGCTTACATTTTAACATTCTTAATTATTTTTTTATAATTTTGCCGAAAAACGATTTTTTGAAAATTTTAAAATCTAAAAAAAATATATCTGGAACTGATCGATCGGATTCAAACATATGGCAGAATTTGTTCCCCTGAGAGACCTATTATTTGGTAAAAAAAGATGCTTCTAACTATAACGGTTCTAGAGATATTGGGCCAAACGTAAAGATAACATACACACTCACACACACACACCCGGACATTTTTTCTAAACATCATTTTTGACATCCTGGGGTCAAATTATGTCGAGAAATGTCAAAAAATTGCAATTGAGGATTTGAGGGTAAAACAATATTTCCTCTATGAGGAAGCAAAAATTGATTATTAAAATTTTCCATTTTTAAAAGCTTGATAACTCCATACGAAACGGAGCTAGAGGGTTGGTAAATAGGTCAATCGAGGCGTTTTTAAAAAATAAAAAGGATAAAAAGCTTACATTTTAACATTCTTAATTATTTTTTTATAATTTTGCCGAAAAACGATTTTTTGAAAATTTTAAAATCTAAAAAAAATATATCTGGAACTGATCGATCGGATTCAAACATATGGCAGAATTTGTTCCCCTGAGAGACCTATTATTTGGTAAAAAAAGATGCTTCTAACTATAACGGTTCTAGAGATATTGGGCCAAACGTAAAGATAACATACACACTCACACACACACACCCGGACATTTTTTCTAAACATCATTTTTGACATCCTGGGGTCAAATTATGTCGAGAAATGTCAAAAAATTGCAATTGAGGATTTGAGGGTAAAACAATATTTCCTATATGAGGAAGCAAAAATTGATTATTAAAATTTTCCATTTTTAAAAGCTTGATAACTCCATACGAAACGGAGCTAGAGGGTTGGTAAATAGGTCAATCGAGGCGTTTTTAAAAAATAAAAAGGATAAAAAGCTTACATTTTAACATTCTTAATTATTTTTTTATAATTTTGCCGAAAAACGATTTTTTGAAAATTTTAAAATCTAAAAAAAATATATCTGGAACTGATCGATCGGATTCAAACATATGGCAGAATTTGTTCCCCTGAGAGACCTATTATTTGGTAAAAAAAGATGCTTCTAACTATAACGGTTCTAGAGATATTGGGCCAAACGTAAAGTTAACATACCCACACACACACACACACCCGGACATTTTTTCTAAACATCATTTTTGACATCCTGGGGTCAAATTATGTCGAGAAATGTCAAAAAATTGCAATTGAGGATTTCAGGGTAAAACAATATTTCCTCTATGAGGAAGCAAAAATTGATTATTAAAATTTTCCATTTTTAAAAGCTTGATAACTCCATACGAAACGGAGCTAGAGGGTTGGTAAATAGGTCAATCGAGGCGTTTTTAAAAAATAAAAAGGATAAAAAGCTTACATTTTAACATTCTTAATTATTTTTTTATAATTTTGCCGAAAAACGATTTTTTGAAAATTTTAAAATCTAAAAAAAATATATCTGGAACTGATCGATCGGATTCAAACATATGGCAGAATTTGTTCCCCTGAGAGACCTATTATTTGGTAAAAAAAGATGCTTCTAACTATAACGGTTCTAGAGATATTGGGCCAAACGTAAAGATAACATACACACTCACACACACACACCCGGACATTTTTTCTAAACATCATTTTTGACATCCTGGGGTCAAATTATGTCGAGAAATGTCAAAAAATTGCAATTGAGGATTTGAGGGTAAAACAATATTTCCTCTATGAGGAAGCAAAAATTGATTATTAAAATTTTCCATTTTTAAAAGCTTGATAACTCCATACGAAACGGAGCTAGAGGGTTGGTAAATAGGTCAATCGAGGCGTTTTTAAAAAAAAAAGGATAAAAAGCTTACATTTTAACATTCTTAATTATTTTTTTATAATTTTGCCGAAAAACGATTTTTTGAAAATTTTAAAATCTAAAAAAAATATATCTGGAACTGATCGATCGGATTCAAACATATGGCAGAATTTGTTCCCCTGAGAGACCTATTATTTGGTAAAAAAAGATGCTTCTAACTATAACGGTTCTAGAGATATTGGGCCAAACGTAAAGTTAACATACACACACACACACACACACACCCGGACATTTTTTCTAAACATCATTTTTGACATCCTGGGGTCAAATTATGTCGAGAAATGTCAAAAAATTGCAATTGAGGATTTCAGGGTAAAACAATATTTCCTCTATGAGGAAGCAAAAATTGATTATTAAAATTTTCCATTTTTAAAAGCTTGATAACTCCATACGAAACGGAGCTAGAGGGTTGGTAAATAGGTCAATCGAGGCGTTTTTAAAAAAAAAAGGATAAAAAGCTTACATTTTAACATTCTTAATTATTTTTTTATAATTTTGCCGAAAAACGATTTTTTGAAAATTTTAAAATCTAAAAAAAATATATCTGGAACTGATCGATCGGATTCAAACATATGGCAGAATTTGTTCCCCTGAGAGACCTATTATTTGGTAAAAAAAGATGCTTCTAACTATAACGGTTCTAGAGATATTGGGCCAAACGTAAAGTTAACATACACACACACACACACACACCCGGACATTTTTTCTAAACATCATTTTTGACATCCAGGGGTCAAATTATGTCGAGAAATGTCAAAAAATTGCAATTGAGGATTTGAGGGTAAAACAATATTTCCTCTATGAGGAAGCAAAAATTGATTATTAAAATTTTCCATTTTTAAAAGCTTGATAACTCCATACGAAACGGAGCTAGAGGGTTGGTAAATAGGTCAATCGAGGCGTTTTTAAAAAATAAAAAGGATAAAAAGCTTACATTTTAACATTCTTAATTATTTTTTTATAATTTTGCCGAAAAACGATTTTTTGTAAATTTTAAAATCTAAAAAAAATATATCTGGAACTGATCGATCGGATTCAAACATATGGCAGAATTTGTTCCCCTGAGAGACCTATTATTTGGTAAAAAAAGATGCTTCTAACTATAACGGTTCTAGAGATATTGGGCCAAACGTAAAGTTAACATACACACACACACACACACACCCGGACATTTTTTCTAAACATCATTTTTGACATCCAGGGGTCAAATTATGTCGAGAAATGTCAAAAAATTGCAATTGAGGATTTGAGGGTAAAACAATATTTCCTCTATGAGGAAGCAAAAATTGATTATTAAAATTTTCCATTTTTAAAAGCTTGATAACTCCATACGAAACGGAGCTAGAGGGTTGGTAAATAGGTCAATCGAGGCGTTTTTAAAAAATAAAAAGGATAAAAAGCTTACATTTTAACATTCTTAATTATTTTTTTATAATTTTGCCGAAAAACGATTTTTTGAAAATTTTAAAATCTAAAAAAAATATATCTGGAACTGATCGATCGGATTCAAACATATGGCAGAATTTGTTCCCCTGAGAGACCTATTATTTGGTAAAAAAAGATGCTTCTAACTATAACGGTTCTAGAGATATTGGGCCAAACGTAAAGATAACATACACACACACACCCGGACATTTTTTCTAAACATCATTTTTGACATCCTGGGGTCAAATTATGTCGAGAAATGTCAAAAAATTGCAATTGAGGATTTGAGGGTAAAACAATATTTCCTCTATGAGGAAGCAAAAATTGATTATTAAAATTTTCCATTTTTAAAAGCTTGATAACTCCATACGAAACGGAGCTAGAGGGTTGGTAAATAGGTCAATCGAGGCGTTTTTAAAAAATAAAAAGGATAAAAAGCTTACATTTTAACATTCTTAATTATTTTTTTATAATTTTGCCGAAAAACGATTTTTTGAAAATTTTAAAATCTAAAAAAAATATATCTGGAACTGATCGATCGGATTCAAACATATGGCAGAATTTGTTCCCCTGAGAGACCTATTATTTGGTAAAAAAAGATGCTTCTAACTATAACGGTTCTAGAGATATTGGGCCAAACGTAAAGATAACATACACACTCACACACACACACCCGGACATTTTTTCTAAACATCATTTTTGACATCCTGGGGTCAAATTATGTCGAGAAATGTCAAAAAATTGCAATTGAGGATTTCAGGGTAAAACAATATTTCCTCTATGAGGAAGCAAAAATTGATTATTAAAATTTTCCATTTTTAAAAGCTTGATAACTCCATACGAAACGGAGCTAGAGGGTTGGTAAATAGGTCAATCGAGGCGTTTTTAAAAAATAAAAAGGATAAAAAGCTTACATTTTAACATTCTTAATTATTTTTTTATAATTTTGCCGAAAAACGATTTTTTGAAAATTTTAAAATCTAAAAAAAATATATCTGGAACTGATCGATCGGATTCAAACATATGGCAGAATTTGTTCCCCTGAGAGACCTATTATTTGGTAAAAAAAGATGCTTCTAACTATAACGGTTCTAGAGATATTGGGCCAAACGTAAAGTTAACATACACACACACACACACACACCCGGACATTTTTTCTAAACATCATTTTTGACATCCTGGGGTCAAATTATGTCGAGAAATGTCAAAAAATTGCAATTGAGGATTTCAGGGTAAAACAATATTTCCTCTATGAGGAAGCAAAAATTGATTATTAAAATTTTCCATTTTTAAAAGCTTGATAACTCCATACGAAACGGAGCTAGAGGGTTGGTAAATAGGTCAATCGAGGCGTTTTTAAAAAATAAAAAGGATAAAAAGCTTACATTTTAACATTCTTAATTATTTTTTTATAATTTTGCCGAAAAACGATTTTTTGAAAATTTTAAAATCTAAAAAAAATATATCTGGAACTGATCGATCGGATTCAAACATATGGCAGAATTTGTTCCCCTGAGAGACCTATTATTTGGTAAAAAAAGATGCTTCTAACTATAACGGTTCTAGAGATATTGGGCCAAACGTAAAGTTAACATACACACACACACACACACACCCGGACATTTTTTCTAAACATCATTTTTGACATCCAGGGGTCAAATTATGTCGAGAAATGTCAAAAAATTGCAATTGAGGATTTGAGGGTAAAACAATATTTCCTCTATGAGGAAGCAAAAATTGATTATTAAAATTTTCCATTTTTAAAAGCTTGATAACTCCATACGAAACGGAGCTAGAGGGTTGGTAAATAGGTCAATCGAGGCGTTTTTAAAAAATAAAAAGGATAAAAAGCTTACATTTTAACATTCTTAATTATTTTTTTATAATTTTGCCGAAAAACGATTTTTTGAAAATTTTAAAATCTAAAAAAAATATATCTGGAACTGATCGATCGGATTCAAACATATGGCAGAATTTGTTCCCCTGAGAGACCTATTATTTGGTAAAAAAAGATGCTTCTAACTATAACGGTTCTAGAGATATTGGGCCAAACGTAAAGATAACATACACACACACACCCGGACATTTTTTCTAAACATCATTTTTGACATCCTGGGGTCAAATTATGTCGAGAAATGTCAAAAAATTGCAATTGAGGATTTGAGGGTAAAACAATACTTCCTCTATGAGGAAGCAAAAATTGATTATTAAAATTTTCCATTTTTAAAAGCTTGATAACTCCATACGAAACGGAGCTAGAGGGTTGGTAAATAGGTCAATCGAGGCGTTTTTAAAAAATAAAAAGGATAAAAAGCTTACATTTTAACATTCTTAATTATTTTTTTATAATTTTGCCGAAAAACGATTTTTTGAAAATTTTAAAATCTAAAAAAAATATATCTGGAACTGATCGATCGGATTCAAACATATGGCAGAATTTGTTCCCCTGAGAGACCTATTATTTGGTAAAAAAAGATGCTTCTAACTATAACGGTTCTAGAGATATTGGGCCAAACGTAAAGTTAACATACACACACACACACAAACACCCGGACATTTTTTCTAAACATCATTTTTGACATCCAGGGGTCAAATTATGTCGAGAAATGTCAAAAAATTGCAATTGAGGATTTGAGGGTAAAACAATATTTCCTCTATGAGGAAGCAAAAATTGATTATTAAAATTTTCCATTTTTAAAAGCTTGATAACTCCATACGAAACGGAGCTAGAGGGTTGGTAAATAGGTCAATCGAGGCGTTTTTAAAAAATAAAAAGGATAAAAAGCTTACATTTTAACATTCTTAATTATTTTTTTATAATTTTGCCGAAAAACGATTTTTTGAAAATTTTAAAATCTAAAAAAAATATATCTGGAACTGATCGATCGGATTCAAACATATGGCAGAATTTGTTCCCCTGAGAGACCTATTATTTGGTAAAAAAAGATGCTTCTAACTATAACGGTTCTAGAGATATTGGGCCAAACGTAAAGTTAACATACACACACACACACACACACCCGGACATTTTTTCTAAACATCATTTTTGACATCCTGGGGTCAAATTATGTCGAGAAATGTCAAAAAATTGCAATTGAGGATTTCAGGGTAAAACAATATTTCCTCTATGAGGAAGCAAAAATTAATTATTAAAATTTTCCATTTTTAAAAGCTTGATAACTCCATACGAAACGGAGCTAGAGGGTTGGTAAATAGGTCAATCGAGGCGTTTTTAAAAAATAAAAAGGATAAAAAGCTTACATTTTAACATTCTTAATTATTTTTTTATAATTTTGACGAAAAACGATTTTTTGAAAATTTTAAAATCTAAAAAAAATATATCTGGAACTGATCGATCGGATTCAAACATATGGCAGAATTTGTTCCCCTGAGAGACCTATTATTTGGTAAAAAAAGATGCTTCTAACTATAACGGTTCTAGAGATATTGGGCCAAACGTAAAGTTAACATACACACACACACACAAACACCCGGACATTTTTTCTAAACATCATTTTTGACATCCAGGGGTCAAATTATGTCGAGAAATGTCAAAAAATTGCAATTGAGGATTTGAGGGTAAAACAATATTTCCTCTATGAGGAAGCAAAAATTGATTATTAAAATTTTCCATTTTTAAAAGCTTGATAACTCCATACGAAACGGAGCTAGAGGGTTGGTAAATAGGTCAATCGAGGCGTTTTTAAAAAATAAAAAGGATAAAAAGCTTACATTTTAACATTCTTAATTATTTTTTTATAATTTTGCCGAAAAACGATTTTTTGAAAATTTTAAAATCTAAAAAAAATATATCTGGAACTGATCGATCGGATTCAAACATATGGCAGAATTTGTTCCCCTGAGAGACCTATTATTTGGTAAAAAAAGATGCTTCTAACTATAACGGTTCTAGAGATATTGGGCCAAACGTAAAGATAACATACACACTCACACACACACACCCGGACATTTTTTCTAAACATCATTTTTGACATCCTGGGGTCAAATTATGTCGAGAAATGTCAAAAAATTGCAATTGAGGATTTCAGGGTAAAACAATATTTCCTCTATGAGGAAGCAAAAATTGATTATTAAAATTTTCCATTTTTAAAAGCTTGATAACTCCATAGGAAACGGAGCTAGAGGGTTGGTAAATAGGTCAATCGAGGCGTTTTTAAAAAATAAAAAGGATAAAAAGCTTACATTTTAACATTCTTAATTATTTTTTTATAATTTTGCCGAAAAACGATTTTTTGAAAATTTTAAAATCTAAAAAAAATATATCTGGAACTGATCGATCGGATTCAAACATATGGCAGAATTTGTTCCCCTGAGAGACCTATTATTTGGTAAAAAAAGATGCTTCTAACTATAACGGTTCTAGAGATATTGGGCCAAACGTAAAGTTAACATACACACACACACACAAACACCCGGACATTTTTTCTAAACATCATTTTTGACATCCAGGGGTCAAATTATGTCGAGAAATGTCAAAAAATTGCAATTGAGGATTTGAGGGTAAAACAATATTTCCTCTATGAGGAAGCAAAAATTGATTATTAAAATTTTCCATTTTTAAAAGCTTGAAAACTCCATACGAAACGGAGCTAGAGGGTTGGTAAATAGGTCAATCGAGGCGTTTTTAAAAAATAAAAAGGATAAAAAGCTTACATTTTAACATTCTTAATTATTTTTTTATAATTTTGCCGAAAAACGATTTTTTGAAAATTTTAAAATCTAAAAAAAATATATCTGGAACTGATCGATCGGATTCAAACATATGGCAGAATTTGTTCCCCTGAGAGACCTATTATTTGGTAAAAAAAGATGCTTCTAACTATAACGGTTCTAGAGATATTGGGCCAAACGTAAAGATAACATACACACACACACCCGGACATTTTTTCTAAACATCATTTTTGACATCCTGGGGTCAAATTATGTCGAGAAATGTCAAAAAATTGCAATTGAGGATTTGAGGGTAAAACAATATTTCCTCTATGAGGAAGCAAAAATTGATTATTAAAATTTTCCATTTTTAAAAGCTTGATAACTCCATACGAAACGGAGCTAGAGGGTTGGTAAATAGGTCAATCGAGGCGTTTTTAAAAAATAAAAAGGATAAAAAGCTTACATTTTAACATTCTTAATTATTTTTTTATAATTTTGCCGAAAAACGATTTTTTGAAAATTTTAAAATCGAAAAAAAATATATCTGGAACTGATCGATCGGATTCAAACATATGGCAGAATTTGTCCCCCTGAGAGACCTATTATTTGGTAAAATAGATGCTTTTAACTATAACGGTTCTAGAGATATTGGGCCAAACGTAAAGTTAACATACACACACACACACACACACACACCCGGACATTTTTTCTAAACATCATTTTTGACATCCTGGGGTCAAATTATGTCGAGAAATGTCAAAAAATTGCAATTGAGGATTTGAGGGTAAAACAATACTTCCTCTATGAGGAAGCAAAAATTGATTATTAAAATTTTCCATTTTTAAAAGCTTGATAACTCCATACGAAACGGAGCTAGAGGGTTAATAAATAGGTCAATCGATGCGTTTTTAAAAAATAAAAAGGATAAAAAGCTTACATTTTAACATTCTTAATTATTTTTTTATAATTTTGCCGAAAAACCATTTTTTGAAAATTTTAAAATCTAAAAAAAATATATCTGGAACTGATCGATCGGATTCAAACATATGGCAGAATTTGTTCCCCTGAGAGACCTATTATTTGGTAAAAAAAGATGCTTCTATCTATAACGGTTCTAGAGATATTGGGCCAAACGTAAAGTTAACATACACACACACACACACACACACACCCGGACATTTTTTCTAAACATCATTTTTGACATCCTGGGGTCAAATTATGTCGAGAAATGTCAAAAAATTGCAATTAAGGATTTGAGGGTAAAACAATACTTCCTCTATGAGGAAGCAAAAATTGATTATTAAAATTTTCCATTTTTAAAAGCTTGATAACTCCATACGAAACGGAGCTAGAGGGTTGGTAAATTGGTCAATCGATGCGTTTTAAAAAAATAAAAAGGATAAAAAGCTTACATTTTAACATTCTTAATTATTTTTTTATAATTTTGCCGAAAAACGATTTTTTGAAAATTTTAAAATCTAAAAAAAATATATCTTGAACTGATCGATCGGATTCAAACATATGGCAGAATTTGTTCCCCTGAGAGACCTATTATTTGGTAAAAAAAGATGCTTCTAACTATAACGGTTCTAGAGATATTGGGCCAAACGTAAAGTTAACATACACACACACACACCCGGACATTTTTTCTAAACATCATTTTTGACATCCTGGGGTCAAATTATGTCGAGAAATGTCAAAAAATTGCAATTGAGGATTTGAGGGTAAAACAATACTTCCTCTATGAGGAAGCAAAAATTGATTATTAAAATTTTCCATTTTTAAAAGCTTGATAACTCCATACGAAACGGAGCTAGAGGGTTGGTAAATAGGTCAATCGAGGCGTTTTTAAAAAATAAAAAGGATAAAAAGCTTACATTTTAACATTCTTAATTATTTTTTTATAATTTTGCCGAAAAACGATTTTTTGAAAATTTTAAAATCTAAAAAAAATATATCTGGAACTGATCGATCGGATTCAAACATATGGCAGAATTTGTTCCCCTGAGAGACCTATTATTTGGTAAAAAAAGATGCTTCTAACTATAACGGTTCTAGAGATATTGGGCCAAACGTAAAGTTAACATACACACACACACACACACACCCGGACATTTTTTCTAAACATCATTTTTGACATCCAGGGGTCAAATTATGTCGAGAAATGTCGAAAAATTGCAATTGAGGATTTGAGGGTAAAACAATATTTCCTCTATGAGGAAGCAAAAATTGATTATTAAAATTTTCCATTTTTAAAAGCTTGATAACTCCATACGAAACGGAGCTAGAGGGTTGGTAAATAGGTCAATCGAGGCGTTTTTAAAAAATAAAAAGGATAAAAAGCTTACATTTTAACATTCTTAATTATTTTTTTATAATTTTGCCGAAAAACGATTTTTTGAAAATTTTAAAATCTAAAAAAAATATATCTGGAACTGATCGATCGGATTTAAACATATGGCAGAATTTGTTCCCCTGAGAGACCTATTATTTGGTAAAAAAAGATGCTTCTAACTATAACGGTTCTAGAGATATTGGGCCAAACGTAAAGTTAACATACACACACACACACCCGGACATTTTTTCTAAACATCATTTTTGACATCCTGGGGTCAAATTATGTCGAGAAATGTCAAAAAATTGCAATTGAGAATTTGAGGGTAAAACAATACTTCCTCTATGAGGAAGCAAAAATTGATTATTAAAATTTTCCATTTTTAAAATCTTGATAACTCTATACGAAACGGAGCTAGAGGGTTGGTAAATAGGTCAATCGATGCGTTTTTAAAAAATAAAAAGGATAAAAAGCTTACATTTTAACATTCTTAATTATTTTTTTATGATTTTGCCGAAAAACGATTTTTTGAAAATTTTAAAATCTAAAAAAAATATATCTGGAACTGATCGATCGGATTCAAACATATGGCAGAATTTGTCCCCCTGAAAGACCTGTTATTTGGTAAAAAAAGATGCTTCTAACTATAACGGTTCTAGAGATATTGGGCCAAACGTAAAGTTAACATACACACACACACACACACACCCGGACATTTTTTCTAAACATCATTTTTGACATCCTGGGGTCAAATTATGTCGAGAAATGTCAAAAAATTGCAATTGAGGATTTGAGGGTAAAACAATACTTCCTCTATGAGGAAGCAAAAATTGATTATTAAAATTTTCCATTATTAAAAGCTTGATAACTCCATACGAAACGGAGCTAGAGGGTTGATAAATAGGTCAATCGATGCGTTTTTAAAAAATAAAAAGAATAAAAAGCTTACATTTTAACTTTCCTAAATTTTTTTTTATAATTTTGCCGAAAAACGATTTTTTGAAAATTTTAATATCTAAAAAAAATATATCTGGAACTGATCGATCGGATTCAAACATATAGCAGAATTTGTCCCCCTGAGAGACCTATTATTTGGTAAAAAAAGATGCTTCTAACTATAACGGTTCTAGAGATATTGGGCCAAACGTAAAGTTAACATACACACACACACACACCCGGACATTTTTTCTAAACATCATTTTTGACATCCTGGGGTCAAATTATGTCGAGAAATGTCAAAAAATTGCAATTGAGAATTTGAGGGTAAAACAATACTTCCTCTATGAGGAAGCAAAAATTGATTATTAAAACTTTCCATTTTTAAAATCTTGATAACTCTATACGAAACGGAGCTAGAGGGTTGCTAAATAGGTCAATCGATGCGTTTTTAAAAAATAAAAAGGATAAAAAGCTTACATTTTAACATTCTTAATTATTTTTTTATAATTTTGCCGAAAAACGATTTTTTGAAAATTTTAAAATCTAAAAAAAATATATCTGGAACTGATCGATCGGATTCAAACATATGGCAGAATTTGTCCCCCTGAGAGACCTATTATTTGGTAAAATAGATGCTTCTAACTATAACGGTTCTAGAGATATTGGGCCAAACGTAAAGTTAACATACACACACACACACACACACCCGGACATTTTTTCTAAACATCATTTTTGACATCCTGGGGTCAAATTATGTCGAGAAATGTCAAAAAATTGCAATTGAGGATTTGAGGGTAAAACAATACTTCCTCTATGAGGAAGCAAAAATTGATTATTAAAATTTTCCATTTTTAAAAGCTTGATAACTCCATACGAAACGGAGCTAGAGGGTTGGTAAATAGGTCAATCGATGCGTTTTTAAAAAATAAAAAGGATAAAAAGCTTACATTTTAACTTTCATAAATTTTTTTTTATAATTTTGCCAAAAAACGATTTTTTGAAAATTTTAAAATCTAAAAAAAATATATCTGGAACTGATCGATCGGATTCAAACATATGGCAGAATTTGTCCCCCTGAGAGACCTATTAATTGGTAAAAAAAGATACTTCTAACTATAACGGTTCTAGAGATATTGGGCCAAACGTAAAGTTAACATACACACACACACACACCCGGACATTTTTTCTAAACATCATTTTTGACATCCTGGGGTCAAATTATGTCGAGAAATGTCAAAAAATTGCAATTGAGAATTTGAGGGTAAAACAATACTTCCTCTATGAGGAAGCAAAAATTGATTATTAAAATTTTCCATTTTTAAAATCTTGAAAACTCTATACGAAACGGAGCTAGAGGGTTGGTAAATAGGTCAATCGATGCGTTTTTAAAAAATAAAAAGGATAAAAAGCTTACATTTTAACATTCTTAATTATTTTTTTATAATTTTGCCGAAAAACGATTTTTTGAAAATTTTAAAATCTAAAAAAAATATATCTGGAACTGATCGATCGGATTCAAACAAATGGCAGAATTTGTTCCCCTGAGAGACCTATTATTTGGTAAAAAAAGATGCTTCTAACTATAACGGTTCTAGAGATATTGGGCCAAACGTAAAGTTAACATACACACACACACACACACACCCGGACATTTTTTCTAAACATCATTTTTGACATCCTGGGGTCAAATTATGTCGAGAAATGTCAAAAAATTGCAATTAAGGATTTGAGGGTAAAACAATACTTCCTCTATGAGGAAGCAAAAATTGATTATTAAAATTTTCCATTATTAAAAGCTTGATAACTCCATACGAAACGGAGCTAGAGGGTTGATAAATAGGTCAATCGATGCGTTTTTAAAAAATAAAAAGAATAAAAAGCTTACATTTTAACTTTCCTAAATTTTTTTTTATAATTTTGCCGAAAAACGATTTTTTGAAAATTTTAATATCTAAAAAAAATATATCTGGAACTGATCGATCGGATTCAAACATATAGCAGAATTTGTCCCCCTGAGAGACCTATTATTTGGTAAAAAAAGATGCTTCTAACTATAACGGTTCTAGAGATATTAGGCCAAACGTAAAGTTAACATACACACACACACACCCGGACATTTTTTCTCAACATCATTTTTGACATCCTGGGGTCAAATTATGTCGAGAAATGTCAAAAAATTGCAATTGAGAATTTGAGGGTAAAACAATACTTCCTCTATGAGGAAGCAAAAATTGATTATTAAAATTTTCCATTTTTAAAATCTTGATAACTCTATACGAAACGGAGCTAGAGGGTTGCTAAATAGGTCAATCGATGCGTTTTTAAAAAATAAAAAG
This sequence comes from Ganaspis brasiliensis, assembly GCA_037103525.1. NCBI lineage: Eukaryota > Metazoa > Arthropoda > Insecta > Hymenoptera > Figitidae > Ganaspis > Ganaspis brasiliensis. Next base: position 789,478 of record JAZKLR010000135.1, on the reverse strand, counting down.
GATAAAAAGCTTACATTTTAACATTCTTAATTATTTTTTTATAATTTTGCCGAAAAACGATTTTTTGAAAATTTTAAAATCTAAAAAAAATATATCTGGAACTGATCGATCGGATTCAAACATATGGCAGAATTTGTCCCCCTGAGAGACCTATTAATTGGTAAAAAAAGATACTTCTAACTATAACGGTTCTAGAGATATTGGGCCAAACGTAAAGTTAACATACACACACACACACACACACACCCGCACATTTTTTCTAAACATCATTTTTGACATCCTGGGGTCACATTATGTCGAGAAATGTCAAAAAATTGCAATTGAAGATTTGAGGGTAAAACAATACTTCCTCTATGAGGAAGCAAAAATTGATTATTAAAATTTTGCATTATTAAAAGCTTGATAACTCCATACGAAACGGAGCTAGAGGGTTGATAAATAGGTCAATCGATGCGTTTTTAAAAAATAAAAAGAATAAAAAGCTTACATTTTAACTTTCTTAATTTTTTTTTTATAATTTTGCCGAAAAACGATTTTTTGAAAATTTTAAAATCTAAAAAAAATATATCTGGAACTGATCGATCGGATTCAAACATATGGCAGAATTTGTCCCCCTGAGAGACCTATTATTTGGTAAAAAAAGATGCTTCTAACTATAACGGTTCTAGAGATATTGGGCCAAACGTAAAGTTAACATACACACACACACCCGGACATTTTTTCTAAACATCATTTTTGACATCCTGGGGTCAAATTATGTCGAGAAATGTCAAAAAATTGCAATTGAGAATTTGAGGGTAAAACAATACTTCCTCTATGAGGAAGCAAAATTGATTATTAAAATTTTCCATTTTTAAAATCTTGATAACTCTATACGAAACGGAGCTAGAGGGTTGGTAAATAGGTCAATCGATGCGTTTTTAAAAAATAAAAAGGATAAAAAGCTTACATTTCAACTTTCTTAATTTTTTTTTTATAATTTTGCCGAAAAACGATTTTTTGAAAATTTTAAAATCTAAAAAAAATATATCTGGAACTGATCGATCGGATTCAAACATATGGCAGAATTTGTCCCCCTGAGAGACCTATTATTTGGTAAAATAGATGCTTCTAACTATAACGGTTCTAGAGATATTGGGCCAAACGTAAAGTTAACATACACACACACACACACACACACACACCCGGACATTTTTTCTAAACATCATTTTTGACATCCTGGAATCAAATTATGTCTAGAAATGTCAAAAAATTGCAATTGAGGATTTGAGGGTAAAACAATACTTCCTCTATGAGGAAGCAAAAATTGATTATTAAAATTTTCCATTTTTAAAAGCTTGATAACTCCATACGAAACGGAGTTAGAGGGTTGGTAAATAGGTCAATCGATGCGTTATTAAAAAATAAAAAGGATAAAAAGCTTACATTTTAACTTTCTTAAATTTTTTTTTATAATTTTGCCGAAAAACGATTTTTTGGAAATTTTAAAATCTAAAAAAAATATATCTGGAACTGATCGATCGGATTCAAACATATGGCAGAATTTGTCCCCCTGAGAGTCCTATTAATTGGTAAAAAAATATGCTTCTAACTATAACGGTTCTAGAGATATTGGGCCAAACGTAAAGTTAACATACACACACACACACATACACCCGGACATTTTTTCTAAACATCATTTTTGACATCCTGGGGTCAAATTATGTCGAGAAATGTCAAAAAATTGCAATTGAGGATTTGAGGGTAAAACAATACTTCCTCTATGAGGAAGCAAAAATTGATTATTAAAATTTTCCATTTTTAAAAGCTTGATAACTCCATACGAAACGGAGCTAGAGGGTTGGTAAATAGGACAATCGATGCGTTTTTAAAAAATAAAAAGGATAAAAAGCTTTCATTTTAACTTTCTTAAATTTTTTTTTATAATTTTGCCGAAAAACGATTTTTTGAAAATTTTAAAATCTAAAAAAAATATATCTGGAACTGATCGATCGGATTCAAACATATGGCAGAATTTATCCCCCTGAGAGACCTGTTATTTGGTAAAAAAGATGCTTTTAACTATAACGGTTCTAGAGATATTGGGCCAAACGTAAAGTTAACATACACACACACACACACACACACCCGGATATTTTTTCTAAACATCATTTTTGACATCCTGGGGTCAAATTATGGCGAGAAATGTCAAAAAATTGCAATTGAGGATTTGAGGGTAAAACAATACTTCCTCTATGAGGAAGCAATACAAACACATTTTTTCTTTAAATACCTTTAAACATTGTAACAAACAAAAGAGTGAAGTTAAGGTTGATCGAACAAAAATTATCTGATCTGATTTCAATTTTGACATTTCTCGCTTTTAATAGACAAGTAACCAATGTCGATTTATTAGAAATAATAGATCGGCACAAGTGGGTCGATTAGCATTTTTTTGCCATGAAAAAGAGATAAATATTATTTATATAAATAATATTTCAAAATTTAAAAATATGATTTAACTCTTTTTTATAGCAAAAAAATTATAATCTCCCCACTTGTGCCACTTGTGCCACTTTATTATTTCTAATAAATCGACATTTGCTAATTTTTCTTGTCTTTTAAGAGCGAGAAATGTCAACATTGAAATCAGGTAAGAGAGAATTTTTGTTGACATGATCGATCAGCCTTAAAATATAAATTGTGACGCGTCGCGAAGAAAAGCACCTAAAAAGTCAAACGGCAATTTTACAGGAGAGTGAAAAAAAGCAGCGCGCGCGCCATTGAATTCTGTACAAGTCGCTGATGCTTAAGACTTAAATACGTGAAAAATATTCAATGAAAATGTTTTTTGACTTTAGATAATGAAAAAGGGACATTTAATGAACCTAATATTATCAAAATCCGAAAATCGGTTTTTTGCTTCTTAGGTGCTTTTCTTCGCGACACGTCACAATTATGATTGTTATATTAAAGAAAGTTGAAATTTTTTGAGAAATGGGATAAGTAATATCAACAATCTAATGTAAATAATATATTAAATAGGGTATTTTTAAGTCAATAATAGAATAAAAAATTTTTAATTAATTTATTTAGAAATAAATTTCTGTATAAAATCAAAGATTCAACAATATTTTACATAATAGGAATGTAGGGGAGAGTCGCCAGTTGTGAGACGGCTCCAGTTGTGAGACAGTCCATTTTTTTTAACACGAAATATAAAAAGGCTGATTGGTATACATAAAAACATTTCTTTTTATACGAGCCAACTTTTGCGTGTACACCGAAGCGGATATATGTATTGTTTGTGTTAGATGCCAACACTCTGTGTGAAAATCGACTAAAAAACTTTTTTTCAATATGTGCAAAGTACTTTTTTTTAAGTTAATTAATTGGAAAAGCTAAATGTTATGCATTTTTATTTAGTATTTTCCTTCTATTTTGTAATGCAATATTGCATTGTTTCAATCTACAGTTGGAAATATATTTTTTTTTCCTTTTTCAAAATAGCGCCAATTTCCGGTTGTGAGACACAGCAAGTCACCAGTTGTGAGACGGTGGCGCCGCCCATCTGGAATAGCCTATATTTTTCGTTATGCAGCATAAAGCGCTCTGTTCAGTTTAGTTCGTTACGTACATTTGATAACACAACAATTATTTAAAGTGTGGGAACATGTGCACAAGTTATTTTATTTGCCTACATTGCGACAGCGATTTCGATGAAGAAAACTGATAGTCATATTTTAAAGAATAAATATTTTTATTTAGTATATAATAATATGTATTATCAATATATTTAGTTATTTATATTAAACATAATGTTTCATGCCAAATTATTTAAATTTTAGCATTTTGTTATAAGTATCTCACAACTGGACACCTTTTTTTTTTACTAAAAAGATGTGCTCGGAAAATTGATCATAAAATTTTTCGATTTCATCTGAACACTACACTTTCTATAAATAAAAGTTGCGTATTTAAGTTACTTTTTGAACGGTGTATTTTATTTACGATTTCGTTTACCTATTTTCAATTTATAGGTCAAAAATAAAACCCGTCTCACAACTAGAGACTCTCCTCTACGTTTAATAAGATGTACCTCGTCGCTACGAACAAACGTTTATCTATTTCAATTAATAAGCAGGGATGTTTATCTGGTAATTCTGAAGTTTTCTTTAATCTCAATACTTTACACGATTCAACATTATACGCATAAACATGCTTATCGAAACTTACAAAAATTAAAGGTCGCATAAGCAAATAGACTTCATCGTCTTTTACAAATATGTCAGTAATTTTTCCAAACTCAAGCAAATCATTTCCCATTTTTATCACAAAAACCATATTCACTTCATAATCGATACCTTTAGCATGAATGTATTCTGTTGAAAGAATTTTCTCATCTGAATTGGTATTTGGAAAATACATTTTCCTACTTCGTTAATTAATATTTTCATACTTCTGAAAAACCAGTTCATCAAGTTTAAAGGTTTCAACTCCTTTTAAGGTAGTTCTCCGGATCCAGGGCCGCACAAATACTATAAAAAAATAGATAAAAACAAATAAATTAAATCTAAAAACGTAATTAAAAGCAATATGTTAGTCTCGTGACACTTCACATGTGCTTCAAACGGAAGAATTTTGGCAATTTGCGACCGTTGGATTTCCTTTCGCTCGTAAATTCAATGGAAAATCACATTGGTTTCGAATTTCAGATTAGTATAATTAAAAAATGAGCATTGATACCCCTACTAAAATTTTTTTTATATTATTTCTTTCATTTATCCCTATAACATACTAGTTTTTGAGAAATATTTAGAGAAAAGTTTTCCAGATATTAATAAAAGTGTGCCATTTTTATACGTTCAGCATATGATTCTCATGTGGGTCCATTATTAATCAGTAGGTGTCTAAGATGCGTCATATTGTGAAATTTGTATTTCAGCGAACTGTAAAGTGACTTATACAAAGAAAGAAACTGTGTAATTGAAATATCTAATTGGCACATATGTCCTTCTACCATCCGTGGTGAAGCAGGGCCGCCGAGAGAAATCCTAGCCCGGGACCAAATTTTTGCGGGCCCATATACATTTTTTGCAAAAATATTTTTAAAACAATTTTAAGTAGGTATTAAATAATAATGATAATAACTGACAATTAAATAATAATTATTATTTTTATTCTATTTTTCATATAAATAAATGCAGGTGAAATATATGAATTAAATAAAAATAAATTTTAGTTTTTTTTTCATTTATATTGAGTTAAAAAAGTCTTTTTCGTGCTATTTTGGAATTAATGTTACCTATAAAAGCTCCGTAATCCAATTTTCTTGCTAACTGTGGTTCTACGCAAAGAATACCCAAATTGACACACAGCACCGGAAACTCCCTGAATTTTCCCTGAACATTTGTAGATATTTCCCGAATATTCGAACCTAATATGCAGAGAAGGTTCCTGTATTTCTAATTTTCAGGAAATTACTGCGTCCAATATCCTAGAATATTCAGAGAAAGTTAAAAAAAAATTTCCAACATTTTTTTTGATCTGGTAATTGATCTAAATTATAAGTTATATTTGACAACTGTAGAATTCTAGAAAATTAAAACTTACTTTACGGATCTAAGTTTTGTAAAATGTGGTGAATACTAAAGGATAAATTCTACGACTTTTCTAGAGTTTGTCCTCAATGTTTGCCAAGTTTTACAAAACTAAGATCCATAAAAGGTTGTGATTACACTATTCTACAACAGTTCTATAAAATTCAATGAATTCATTTTTTCTATGTACAGAACCAAGTCCAGTAAATGGCTGTATCCGCCAGTCACAAATAGTTATGTAAAAATGAATGAATTAATTTTTTCGGTGTACTAACATGGTGTGCCTGAACCAACTTCAAATGACAACTTTTTTTACTTCAAATTTTTTTCATCTATTCGACTCAGGAGTGTAAAAATAGTGTGTAAAATAGTTTTTAGTAAAATTTGTCGAGCTGTTTTTAAAAAAAATTATTTTTTGTGTTAAAAAATCAATTTTTGAAAAATTAAATGCTATTAATAAGTTGTATTTCGATTAATTGATTAATATAATATTTTGTGTGGGTAAAATTATTTATAAAATTCTTAATCAAAGGCAAAATAAAATTGGAATCCTTTTATATTTCTATTTTGCATATCATGTGATAAAAAATTAACATTTTTGAATCTAAAAACTTCTAAAGTGACTTTATTTGGAATTTACGTATGTTGCGTTAATTAAGGTATAGATTAGAAAAAAAAAGAAGAAATTTTGTATTCTTACATTGTTACGTCAGTTGGGTTATGATTTTTCACATAAAAAGAATAAAAACTGTTATTTTAAATTAATTTTCAATACCGTCAAGTGGGGCTATTTCGTGCACGCGAGGTTTTTAATGAATAAAATCTTTATTTTTAGTTATTTAACCTTTAGAAGGATGTCTACAACATACCTGAATAGTTAATTTATTTATTTTTTCAAATTCTGAATTTTAGAAAAAGCATGGAGTGAAAAAAGAGCGGTACTACTTTTTTTCATAAAATTATATAATTTTTAAGAAAAATTATTTTATTAGTCTATTTGTTTTCTTGATTAGTTAATCGACATAATATGTTTGCCACGTTTAATTTCTCAAAAAATTGATTTTTTAACACGAAAAATCACTTTTTTTAAAAACGGCTCGATGAATTTCGCTGAAAATTATTTTACACACAATTTTTATACTCCTGAGTCGAATGCAAGAAAAAAATTTGAGGGTAAAAAAGTGGTCATTTAAAGTTGGTGCAGGCACACCGTGCTAACTTTTTTACTTATAAATTATTATTTAATTCAAATAATTTTTTTTATTATAAACAAATAAAAAGTTAGTTGGCTGTGGGACAAAGATATTTCTATTCATCACAAATAATTTATCTTTGTGTCAAATATATCACATAGATGTCAAAAGTCTTCCACTCTTTCCATAAGTGCATATACACTTACAATAAGTGATATTTCACTCAATATAAGTGAATTTTCACTTATTCAAATTTAGAGAGCGCTCATTTTCACCGTAATAGATCAGACTTTAATTACCTATAATAAATCGGGTCTTAAAGAATTTTCTTTTAGTGCAATCAATAATAGAATCTAGCCTTTATTCGAAATTTTTGTAAATTTTAAGCAAATTTTTTATATAATTAGCCCCACCAGTATCCCACTAGAAACCTTGTTATATTATGACCAACCTGAGAATTTTCCACACAAGTTATTTATAAGATTAATAAGGAAATAATTTTTTCATGCCTTCGATATCCGGGCCCCCCTCAGTAACCCGGGCCCGGGGTAAATAGTCCCCTCTACCCCCCCTCTCGTCAGGCCTGTACGACTCTGGAATTTCACCGCCAGCTGTTGTCGCGAAAATAGCTGCAATTTCATTAATTTTTTGTACATTGTACACTCTACTATCCATTCCTGGATTTAATGTTAATAATAAATGCATTTGAGGTTCAATATCTTTGTTATTATGCCATTAACGCCCAAAACCTAAATAGTATATTTCGTAACATGCGTGACAAGCAGTCGTTTCTAAAACGAGAGCAATGTTTTTGCAACGAGTGAAACGAGTTGCAAAAATTGCGCGAGTTTCAAAACGACTGCTTTGTTCACGCAGTTACGAACGATACTTTTCATAACAAAGTCATAAAAGGCGTGATTCGGTTCTCTGTATAGATAACCAGAAAGTTGCAGAATTAAGAATGATTTACTATGTCACGTCAGAGTGTACACAAATACAATCCAAATTGAATGTCTCACACTTTTTTACTTGTCAACACGCCGCGCTAGTGATACGGTCAGGTTAGATTTTGAAGCGGTACTACTCACGCTAAAGATATCGACTCTGTTCTGTTGGTCAAACAGTGCGTGCAAGAAAAGTAGAAAAGTGGGGGACATGCAAGTTGGACTGTACTTGTTTGCACTCTGACGTCACATAGTGAATCGTTCTTAAATCTGCAACTTTCTGGTTATCTACAGAGAACCGAATCACGCCATTTTTAAGACTGCGTTATGAAAAATTTGTTGTATATTTTCAAGCTATGATCCTAGAAACAAACTAAATAATATTTCTTACAGAAGATACATTTTCTTTATGTTTTGAGTGTGTTATTTTCGAATATTAAGTCACAAATTAATATTTTTCAAACCAAAATAAAATACAGTGGTTTTAATGTAAAAAAAAATCAACTTTTCAATTTTGATTTTTTTTTTACCTAGAGAAAGTATGAGCATATAATTTTGTTTTTAACCAAAAGTGCATTAAAGTTGTCCACTTTAAAGATATGGAAGACAGAATTAAAATTTTCAAATAGAGGGCCTAATAGGGCGTCAAATCCATTGCAAAATTTTCAAGTTTATACACACGTTTTACTATTCGACAAAATGTCGTCGGATTCGCCTAAATTTTCTTATTTGAGGGTGTTTCCAGTCGCTTATTACGAACCTAAAGTTAGATTTTTAAAATTCAAAATAGCGGATAAAATATGACGGCTGACAAATTTAAATTTTCGTTCGATCCAGTTCCAATTCGTTATCTGGGGGTTTCTGGGATCGCTGATTACGAATCTGAATTTAGATTTTCAAAATTCAAAATGGCGGATAACAAATTAAAATTTTTGTTTGATTCAGTTTAAATTTTTTATCCGGTGATTTTTGGTGTCGCTGCTTACGAATCTCAAGTTATATTTTCAAAATTCAAAATGGCGAATCCAATATAGAGGATGAAAAGTTTTCATTTTCGTCTGATTCAGTTAAAATTTGTTACTACATTTTTGGCATAACTTGTAAGTTCTAATGACACAATGTTTTGAAAAAAATATGTTTTGTTTACTTTTATTACATGTGTCGTGTGGATTTCCAACTTTCAAAGCATCGCTTCCAGTATACGTATAGTGTTTTATAATTGCAAGAACAAATTTCTAAGTTTTAATATTATGTTCTTCTAAATTAGCTAAACTGTGTAATAATAAAATTGCATTCACAATTCATTACTCCTGATTACTTGTCTTTCATGTTTTTTTTATCAGCAGCGAAAAAAGTTATTATTTTTCAGTATTTTTATATATGTTTTTATATACTTTACGAAGTTGTGCGACAGATTGATATTATCAAGTAACTTCACTTTGTGAATGCAATTTTATTATTAGGTATACAATTCAGCAAATGTTTGGAAGAACATAATGTTACAACACAGAAATATGTTCTTGCAATTACAAAACACTATATACTGGAAACGCTGCTTCAAAAATTAAGAAACCACAAGACACATATAACAAAAGTTAACAAAAAACATTTTCTTCAAAACATTGTGTCATTAGAACCTACAAGTTATACCCCAAAAACTTCCGGATAACGAATTTGAACTGAATCAGACAAAAATTTAAATTTGTTATCCGCCATTTTGAATTTTAAAAATCTAACTTCAGATTCGTAATCAGCGACCCCAAAAATCCCCAGGTAAGAAAATTTCGGCGAATCCGACGATATTTTGTCCATTAGTAAAATGTGTGAATAAAGTTGAAAATTTTGCAATGAATTTGACGCCATATTAGAACCGCCATTTTGAAAATTTAAATTCCGCCTTCCATATCGTTAAAATGGATAATTGTTATGCACTTTTGGTTAAAAGCAGAATTATATGCTCACACTTTCTCTGGGTAAAAAATATCAAAATTGAAAATTTGAACATTTTTTGTGTTTTTTTTACATTAAAACCACCGTATTTTATTTTGGTTTGAAAAATATTAATTTGTGACTTGATATTCGAAATAACATACTTAAAACATAAGAAAAAAATGTATCTCTGGTAAAAATTTTATTTAGTTTGTTTCTAGTAAAATAGCTTGAAAATGGACAAAAAAAATTTTGGGTTTTGGGCGTTAATGGGTTATCATGCATTGTTTCTTGTATTTCTTCGTGTATCATTCGATACGCTACTTTCGAAAAATCAACTCAAGCTACAATCTTTCCCTATGTTGGCGTCTGCGCAGAAGCTAGTTGTTATGGCGACGAACTAATGCGCAGTCGCTGTAATAAAAGCTAGCTTATCATAAGGTGCTTTTTCGAAAGTAGCTTATTATAATAAGCTAGATGGTGTAACCAGCCTTCATATGAGAGAATGTTATCTTTTGGGGTCGCCTGCATTTCCTCTAAACCCAGGTGCGAATTTTGGTCGGCAGCCAGAGTTTGTCCGTCGGGCCAAGGTCGGCACAACTCTGGCATGCGTAGTTACGTCTGCCAGAGTTGGCCCAACTATATTTTTTTTTAAGTTCCTAAAGTTGGGCCGACTCTGCAAGCCAACTATGGCACTCGCAGTTTTCCCGACCGTCGGCCCAACCTTGCCCAGAGTTTCCCCGACAGTTGGGGAAACTTTGTAAAACACAGTTTAAAAGACTCTAAATTTGGAGGTCGGACCAACCTTGCCCAGAGTTTCCCCGACCGTTGGGAAAACTCTGTAAAACACAGGTTAAAAGACTCTAAATTTAGAGGTCGGCCCAACCTTGCCCAGAGTTTTCCCGACCGTTGGGGAAACTTTGTAAAACACAGTTTAAAAGACTCTAAATTTAGAGGTCGGCCCAACCTTGCCCAGAGTTTCCCCGACCGTTGGGGAAACTTTGTAAAACACAGTTTACAAGACTCTAAATTTGGAGGTCGGACCAACTTTGCCTAGAGTTTCCCCGATCGTTGGAGAAAATCATTGATTTTTTTTAGAAACATTAAAAATGTTATTTATTAATTTATTTAGCATAATTAAAAAGTAGCAAAAATATTTTTTTTTAATTTAAATAGATAAAAAGAAGTCTACAAAAGAAATGTAAATATATTTCAACAATAAGAAGTTTAGGAAAATTAAACCAAAAATATTCTAATAATAATAGTCTTAAAACACTTCTAAAATCAATTTTAAAAACTTGTTGACAATGAAAAATGTTTTGAAAATAATAATTAAGTTTACAAAGAAATAGACATTTATTTATTGAATGTTGTAATCTTATAATAAATGATGATGCGATGAATTAAATCAAAGTGATAAATCAGTAGCAGACCTGATTTTTTTATTTTTCTTCCATTTGTTTATAAAAATTTGTTTAAACAAATTAATTTTCAAACATTTTTTAACTTCAAAGTCATCATTTATTCCACTCTGCTCTTTCCTATAATCGTTTTTTAATATGATTTTAGAAATATCATTGTATTCCTAAGCGTAAGCTGAGATGAGTACAGAGTCATTGTCATTATTTATTAACTATTTAAAATATACAGAATTGGAAATTTTAAAAAATCACTTTGTTTATTTTGTAATTTTTTTTTTACTATCAATTGCCGCGATTTATTTTTAATAATTTTTATTTTATTTCTATTTGTTTATAACAATTTGTTTAAACAAATTATTTTTTAAACAATTATTAACTTCAAAAATCATTATTTGGTCCATCGTCATCATTCCATTATTCAATTATTTAGTATATCAGTCTCTCTAAGAATAGGTGGTAATGAGTTGAGCTATATAATTGATTTATAATTTATTATTGCAATCAGTGATACTATGGTGCATAGCGTACTGGACTGTCAGCTGGAGGACCAGGGTTCGAATCTTCGTGACTACAAAAGTTTTTCTGTTTCACGTTCTAATAATATATGTAATTTAAACTATTAATATTTATGTGATTGAATTTATAAACTGTATTATGTAATTATATGTACTTTAATTAATGATAAAATTTAGATAAAGTAGTAGGTTGGCCTAACTTTGGGATGCGTAGTTGGGCCAACTTCGGAAGCAGTAGTTGGCCCGACTATGAATACCGTTGGTCGGCGAACCGTTGTCATTTTGCTGGTTGTCCCAACTTTGGGATGAATAGCTGGGCCAACTTTGGGAACAGTAGTCGGCCCGACTTTGGGGTCAGTAGTTAAGCCGACTTTTTGGATGGCGAAACTCTGGGTTTTGAGGTTGGCCCAACTTTGGGCTCAGTAGTTTGGCCGACTATGAGTACCGTTGGTCGGCGAACCGTTATCATTTTGCTAGTTGGCCCGACCTACGGCATGCAAAGTTGGACCAACCGCCGCAAGGTTGGCCCGACCGTGGGCCGACGGACAATTCGCACCTGGGAAACTCAATTGACCGAACTTGTAATTGACAGAAATTTAATTACCCGAATATGTAATTCTCCGAACTTGCATTTGTCTGAATTTGCAATTCCTCGACCTTGCATTTATCCGAACTTTTAACATCCCGAATTTACATTTGTCGTAATTTTAGAAAGACTGAACCCCCATTTGCCAAAACATTTAAATTGACGAAATGGTTTTTTTTTTAATTTTCAACTCCCCGAACTCGTATTTGTTTACACCTTTAAATTCCTAAATTTTGTATTTGTCTGATTTTTGAAATCCAGGAACTTATTGCATTTGACAAAACATTCAATTACTCGAACTTGCATTTGTTCGTACTTTAAAATCACCGAATTTGCATTTGTTATACCCTCGGAAAGTAGCCTCTCTCAAGGAGCTTTCTGATTGTCTGGTAACGTTACCGGAAAAGTCACCCTCTAATCAGAAGGCTCCTTTAGAAAGGCTGCTTTCCGAGGGTCTGATAAATGCAAATTCGGTGACTTGCGTAGTCGGTGAGTTAAAGGGTCTGACAAATGATAGTTCGGAGAGTTGAATGTTTTGACAAATGCGTGTTCAGTGACTTTAAAGTTTGGCCAAATGTAAATTCGGACAAATGAACATTTTGCATTTTAAGTTTTCTCTCAAATGTCAATTTGTACAAATACAATTTCGGACAAATGAAGATTCTGTCGAATGAATATTCTGGTATTTAAATATTCGATTAACCTAAAGTTCTGTAACATAAAAATTATTCTAAATTAAAATTCGTTTAAATTTGAATTCTTTTAAATGAAAAGTCGGTTAAAAGGATTTCTATAAAATGAAAATTCTGGTTAATAAAAATTCTGTAACTTAAAACTTCTGTTAGGTCAAAATTCGGATTAATTTATGTTTGATTGAAAACATATTCGAAAATGTGAAATTTCGACTAAAAGAAGATTCTTCCTAATGAAGTTCTATGAAATAAATATTCTAAATAATTAATTTTAGAACTTAATCATACGTCCCGATTTTACAACGATATTAAACTATTTAAACACTTCAAAAAATTTTGGATTACACGATGCACTATTATTTTAATATTATAAAATAATTCTTACTAAAATAACATGCAATTAGAAATGGTGAGTCGTTAAGAATACATATCCTTTACCTGTTAACATCACTTCCACAACGAAAGTACACATTTTACACAATTTTAACAAAAGTCGTTTTACACACTACGCTATTACTTCATAATAATATAAGTAAATACTTATTAAAAGAATATATATGGGCGATTCTTACGTAACTGCCTTACTTGGCGGCGTTGAAAAAATACACCTAAATTAAAAATATATTCTAAAGTGTATTAGTGAATTTTAAAGGTATATATGAGAGTAATTGAAAACCAAATATACATAAATATATATATTATAACTTCTATTATATTGCACTATAACTGCTGAAATTTCAGCTCCGTGGCGTGTCCCTTTTGCAAAATGTTAAATTTAATTTAATAATTTTCGGTGAAAATATCATTATTATAACTCAGCCTTTTTCAAGCATAAAGTGGCTATATTTATGAACAATTTAGGTTTATATTGCACTTCATAATACCTTTTTCATACTTAGAATCTGTATAAATATTTTGTCCCTCAATTTTTCCAATTTTTGAACGCAATATGTAGACTTTATAATTAAGGTGTCATGTGTTTAGTTATTACGCCTTCTAATAAGTTAAATTTCAATTTTGATCCATTAGCACTAAAACACATGTGAAAAAAGTTTTAAAAAAGAAAAATTTTTACTTAAAAAAAAATTATTTTTGTGAAAATCGCATGTTTACAAAAAAAGCGTTCAGTTCCATACCATTACTATTATATTACTGTAACAACTATTTGATAGAATTGTTACCATTTTCTTTAAGTTTTCATGTGAAACAAGCGATCTGCAGAAGGAATAGATTTATTTTGCAATATTGTAGAAGTGAGGTTAGAATAAATGTCAAATTTCAGCTCCATGGCCTATATGAAGTGTTCAGTGTACTTCATGCAGAGAAACTTTTTTATCTGTGGTGGTTATTTTAAAATATTATTCTATAAAGTAGTTTAACAATGCCGGGTTACACTGCTCGATCTCGATTTCAAATTATCCACAAAATAAAACGAAATATTCATTATTAAATATTGTATTTGCTGTTATTTTATAAAATTTTATATATGTTAACTAATATCTAAAATACTGTTAGAATATTTAATAATTTATGAATTTATAATTTATTTTCGTTTTAGCAAAATAACAAGAAGAAATTTTTATTTTGAACAACATATTTGCAATAAAAGGATGCGGTTCAGCTCCACATGGCAGACAATTTTAAGAAATTTGCTATTATTTTAGTATAAATATAGTTGTAGTAAAATCGTTTAAAATATAATTATATTATACCCTAATAAGAAAAATAAATGCAGAGAAACATTGAATAAAAAAAAAAAATTTCTATTAAAACTTATCTTGAAATCGGGCAGTTACGCAAGAATCGACCATATGTCTTTCACTATATATCTTTAAAGACAAACGTAAACAAACTTTAAATTTCAACCAACTTCACTGTTTACAAAAAACACGTGGCGAAATTGAACTTGGACTAAACTCCCAATGAAATTACATGCAATGTAACTATAATTCTTTAAGTAAACGACAATTCATTTTAATAACAATTTTCACTAAATAAATATAAATATATATTATTAATAACAAACTTTAATTTTTAAAATTAAAAGAAATATTAATCGATAAGTTCATTATCGAAATTATCGAACAACTAATTGACCAATAGAAAACGTAGGAAACGAGTTACGCGTGAACGTAGACGAAAGGGTTCTCGTTTTTCTTTTAGGATAGGATAAATCAAGAAATATAAATGTTAGAAAAAAAATGTTTTTACTAAAACCGATAGATAATTTTAATCTGTATAAAATAAGTAAAAAGCTTTTCTTGCGTTAATGCTCTAGATTACGAGATATTAGCGATACGAAATTTCACTATTTTTTTCGAGATATCGGATAAAGTTACCACCCCTCGAGGTGGCATATTTGAATTTAAGCTCAGGGAATATTGTTCTTTCGATGGGAAAAAAAATTCCGACCTCGGAGTTAATGCAAAGCAGTTAGTGTCTAAGTACCCAACCGATGTTTATTTCATTTCCGGTTAAATTCGTCAGAGAAATTAACCTCATAAAGTGAAAATAAAAACTCTGAATAAACTAACATACCAACACTGCAAAAACAAATGTCTCATTTTAAGACGTTTGGTCTCCATATTTAAAAAAAAATTATGTTAATTTATTCACAGTGGTTCAATTTCACATTTTGAAATTAACCTTCCTGTCAAAGTTGACCGGAAATGACCTGGACATCAGTTGGGTACTTGGATACTTCAGAAAAGTCGATATTTACATTTTGAAGTTAACTTCCCTGAAGAAGTTGACCGGAAATGTCTAGGTAGACATCGGTTAATTACTTGAGTATTTCGGAAAAGTCGATTTTTCCATTTTGAAGTTAACTTCCCTGGAGAAGTTGACTTGAAATGACCTGGACATCAGTTGGGTACTTGGATACTGCAGAGAAGTCGATTTTCACATTTTGAGGTTAACTTCCTTGAGGAAGTTGATCAGAAAAATTCAGTTATGCTTTAGATACACTAAGCCCAGTCAGCTTCTTACTATTGTTGATGTTTTCATTTAAAAAAAAAATTAGTCCTTCTAGCCCCTGACCAGAAATCAACTTTTATTTGGGCAAACTCGGGCTATTTCTTGACGGATACCTCACTTAGGAATCTCTTTTTACACACATTTTAATCACTTTATTAACAAAACTACAATCACTTTAAAACCAGTTTTTAAACAAAACTACAAGCGCTGCAAAGCAAAACTAAGCACGTGCCAATCAAGACAACAAGGAAGATGCAGAAATAAAACTAACCACTATCCAATGAATGAATCGATAAGTGGCATCACTTACATTCAACTGGCCAATGGCACGAATAAGGCTTTCACGGCATGTAGCCAATAGCAATCATGACACTATATAGGACTGGCCATTGGCAATCATAACGCTATATAGGACTGGCTAACGGCACGCGTTACGTTTTCATGGCATGTAGCCAATAGCACGCATAACACTGCTCATTTTAAATATAAAAAAATAAAATAATATAATATAATACATACAAGAGAACAATTTGAGTTTCATGATTTTGTTGAGCTGCATGAAAGGCGGGACATATAATTCGCGTATCAGCTTCTATTTGATTAGATTTCAACTCTAAAACTTTATAATAAGATGCACCTTTTGATTGAAAGCAATACTTTGGATCATGAAACGCCCACTGAGATATAATTGTTTTTTTTCCGGGACACTTAAACATAAAAATTGCACCTAATGATATTTATTGTTGGAATCCACGAAAAACCGCAAGGAGTCTGCAGGGACATTAGTGGTAGAAAGATAAATCATCATATCTATCGAAAACAACATCCACACTGAGAAAAATGGATGCTAAAAATTTAACTATATTAGATATTAAGAAAAAGATACTCGCGTACAATATCTAGATATTCATGCTTAATATATAAGATGTTTTTATTAAATATCTAATATATTCTAAAATATAATCTGTAGATGGTAAACTTGATCATCTGAGGTACTAAAATTTAATATCTATTAACAACAGCGCGCGTATGTATTTACAAGTTCTCGTGTTTACATTATGCCGGCTTCAAATTCACTATTGAAATCAATTAGTATGAAACTTTACCTTTTACTAAAATCAATTTTCAAAATGAAATTTACGTTTTACAACAAACAATTAAATGTAAATTCAGTGTAAATTACAGTGTTATTACTAAGAAATTAGAGGTTATTTTCAAGAATCAAACGACAGTTATTAAATCAACACGCGAAGTATGTTAAATTTTGACACAAAAAAAAGTTTTTAAAGTTAGAAAATAAAAGGTGTTTAATATTTTATTAAATATATGTTTAAGTTTAGGGCAAAAAGTGTTTTTTAAGTGCGCGCAAGTAAATATCCTTGAAGACAAATCCTCCAAATTTCTATATTGTTTGTTTAAATAAACTTTAAACTTCTAACTCTTATGAAGTCACCATTATTTCATACGGATAAAAAATTTGTAAAACATAAATCATCGACGAATCTGTAGTATCAATTATTCTAAAACAGTGGTTATGTTTTGACATATTTTCAATAAATATCTCGTAAATATCTGAAATATTGAATTTTAACATCCTAGATTTTAGAAATTAATATATCCTGCCTAATATCTTTTGATACTAAATTTAAATATCTAAGATGTTTGTCGTATAGTTCACTATCGCAGATATAATTATCAATATCTAGATATTAATTCTTAATGTCCATTTCTCTCAGTGCACTTGCATTACTGAAGATTTCAAAAGATGTGCTTTAATAACATTTATTATTTAATTTTAATAAGAAGAAAGCTAATGCATATTCTCCGAACGTTTTAAATTTTTTTAATAAGATTGAATGTACAAGTGACATACCATCAATAATAAAAACAAATTTGTCCGCTGATTTTAAGAGATCTTTAATATCGTAACTAATTCTGCAATTACAATGATTTTCTATTTCTTGTGTTAGTATCGATTTTTGAGATTTTTGATATAATAAATGCTCATCAAATAAGAATTCTGGATAATTTAATAACTCATATGAAGCTATCTATCTAAAATTATATTGACGTGCAGTTGCCAACATGTACACTGATCGCCAGATGTGCTTTAACATATTTCCATTGGACCTACGTGTTAAAATGTTAAAGCATATCTGGCGATAGATGTACACTGGTTGTATGTCAATAACATTTTGCTTTTTATTCGTTCTTGATTGATGTACAGTGCCACTCAAAAGGATTTGCCCACCCTACGGTATGCAAGGGCATTACAAAAAGTTTTGTATCTTCATTAATAATAAAGATAAAACTTTCATCAAATATTTATTTTAAAGATTAAATATTTAACTTAAAACGAAACCTTAGAAAAAATTAAAAAAAAAATTTTTATTGTTTAATTGCTTAAAACAAAAAATAAAAAATTTAACTTTTTTTGAAAAATTCCAAATTGATACAATTTTTGAAGAAATCATCACATTCCAATTCTATAAATGACATTTGAAAACATTTTTGTCACCTTTAAAACGATTTTTTAAAAAATGTTCTACGATAATTTTTAAGGAAGATATGATCATTTGTTTATAAAAATATCCTTTTTTCAATTGTTGGTAACTTGAGAACAACTGACTTTTGGAAAAAATTGTTACAGAAAAAAATGTGCCTTTTTGTGCGTAGAATTAGGAAAAAAATATTTAAACATTAAAAAAAAAGAAATTTTTTATACATTTTTTTTCTTCTGTATTCCTGCTCTACGACGAATAACCTTTACATATCAATATATAACGATAAAAAAATTTTTTTTAACAATGTTTAAATATTTTTTCCTAATTCTACGCACAAAAAGGCACATTTTTATCCTCAACAATTTTTTCCATAGGTGAGTTGTTCTTAAGATACCAACGATTGAACAATAAGACTAATTTTATAAACAAATGATAATATCGTCCTTAAAAATTATCGTAGAGCAAAAACAAGTGAAAATTTTTATATTTTATTTTAAGCAATTAAACAATAAAAAAAATTTTTTTTTTAATTTTTCTTAGGTATCGTTTTAAGTCAAATATTTAAGCTTTAAAATAAATATTTGATGAAGGTTTTATCTTTATTATTAATGAAGATACAAAACTTTTTCTAATGCCCTTGCATGCCGGAGGGTGGGCGAATCCTTTTGAGCGGCACTGTAGGTAATTGTAACATATCCTTTGGGTAAACAGTAACTCCACGAATACAATTAGTGTGATTCATGGTGAAAAAGTATATCAACATAGCCCGCGTACTTTCTAGGTGCAAGTCAAAATTTAATTCTGTATCCGATTTTATAGAATTTAAAAGAATTTCAACCATATCCCAATACAATTAATAAAATTTAAATGTTTTGTTTTAAGTGCTTTTCTCGTGTATAAATGTAAGAAATTTAAAATAACTTATTGAAATCGTTTTCTCATTTATTAAATTCGTATTGTAAAATGTTTCTTGATCCTTATCTACCTACGATTCTCTCAAAGCATTCAAAGATGAAATCATTTCTTCAAATTCTTTATCACACGCACTTATCATTGATATGAACTCATTTGTTTAAAGACATTTTAAAGCTTCATAAGTAAGGTCATGAGCCATTACTCCTCTATAATAATGCGTTTCTTACAGAATAGATGTTAGAGTGTTTTCTCCATACAAATCAGCTTTCAAAATTATCTTGCCTAATCCAGAACTCTTTATGTATTGTCCATTGCACTTAATAAAATTTTTTTGTAAATGGAAAGAACCTAGCCGCACAACGAGATTTTCGAATTCCGTACACTTTAATTGAATTTGCTTGACTTTGAAATATATTGCTAAGTCACAAGATAAAACGGCACTTTCTTTTTTCGCACTTTCAGTCAGTTGCACGTAGTTTTTCATTGCACTATAATCATCATCCGATGTTAGAGGATGTGGAATCACAGGACAAAAACCGACACTTGATATAGGCAAATTATCAGCAAATGACATTTGTTGAAACAACGTCCATCCTGGAATACAATTAGGATAAGGTCTAACAAAAGTTAATGTAGAATTTTTGTACTATATTTGACATAAAGCCCACATGAAGTTATCAATTTGTTTTTGGTTTCCCCTTGTTTGAACTAAGAAATATGTTGGAATTAAAACAGTATTGAACATTGGTTTCTGGTTTTTTGAAAAGAAAGTTTGAATATTATGCTGAAACGGTAAGTTTTTAATCAAATTGTTGGTATTTGTAATGTTTTTTTGCTTTTTCTTGAATAGTGGTGTTCTAGGAGTTTTTGGCTTGTCTTGATATAAAACCATAGCTGTCATATGCGTAGTATTTTTGCCACTTAATGTTTCTTTATTTAAATCGCTCTTGTCTACTGCACCATGAAAAAATAATTAACTATCTTGTAAAATGTTTGTTGGTAATGAAATTCTGACATTATTATCGGACAGAAAAGAATGAATTATCTCATTATCCAATAATTTCATTGACTTATAGCTAACGCAGTGACTGATGTTATTTAAAATTCTGACAACACGTTTTGATCGACACAGGTGATGATTTGTTTGAGCAAGGCTCACGTGTTTTGGTGTTTCCTTCTGCGTAACATTAAAAAATATATTACAAAATATTGAAATCGCACGCATTAATTTTGGGCCCTATAGTTTTTTTGCTTTTACCCGATAGTATATAATTCATAAATATTTCCCACTTTGGAGGCAAAGTCGTATTCATTAATTGCTTGTTAATGAGTTCTTTGTCCATAAGCAAGTCTGGTGGCAATAAATCCATATTTATGATTTCATCGCGTAATTGTGCAGCACAACTTTTTAAAACATTTTTAGGTGCTCCGACTTCTCTGATACGTTCAACTACAGTCTCTAAAGATATATCGGTCATAAAAATTAGTCTAGATTTTGATCGATCTGTTGGTTGTGTAAACAACAGTTTTTCTCCAAACTCATCAATAAGTATTTTCTTCACAGTGCCATTTTTAATCGCAATATCTTCTAAATTTATTAATTCGGCCAGGCATTTCGATAAATCTGACAGCTAAAAGAAATTTGTCTTTAATTTGTCTGTAATTTCATCTAACAATTTATTAAACGCTTCGTGTAATATGTCTTGTGATATTAGAGTTGAAGGATTTCAACTCTAACTCCAGGTTTTCCTTCTGAAGGATTGCTCATTCTTACATAATTTGGAAAACAATTTTTGTGGTATTTTACATTTTGTGCATGTAAATTTTCAGGGGACGAGCAATTACTTGTACTCGTGAATACTAAACACGAGAATACTGACGTATATGTTACCGGCAAAACCCGAAGTCCAGGCATTTCGCGAAATGCCTAGGCAATTCGGGAAATGCCTAATAATCACTAGGAAATTCGGATAATTCCTAAGATCTTAGGAAATTTTCAAATATCCTAGGCATTTTCGGGAATTTCCTAGGCATTTCGCGAAATACCCAAGGCGTTTCAGGCAAATTCGAAATTTGATTAAGTCGATTGAAAAACATGCAATATTGAAATATTTAGTCAGCTGAAAAAAAGAATCCAATTATAATTATAATTATTTATTGCAACATGGCAAATTATTGTGGAACTTAGAGTTACAGAGCAGTTTTTTTCTTTCACACAAACATCTCTTCGTCCTATAACGCGTCTAACAATGACAACGGGAAAAACCTTGTCCATCTGTGTTAGATTGCTGTGTTGCTATTGACCTTAAGGAAATCTTCTCTGTTAATGGAACTTCCTGCGGTTGAATAAATTTTTTCTTGCATTCGTCAAACCTGTTGCACTTCGCGATTAATTTCGAAATACCTGCCACTTCTAATACGTCATATCTCTTTAATCTCCTGTATTGACGACTTATTTTTCGGCCCACTTAATTTAATTTCCTGCATGTCTTTTAAAATTTCGTCATACTCATTTCGCGATATAATTTAAAAAATTTTTGAGTCACTTATCGTATTATAACAGTCCGTCCGCCACTGTTGCTTAAAATTTTCACTCGTCATTTTAAAAGTTGTGCGTACAACGAGAAGTCGAAAGAGACACTGAACTATTCATTTACTTATTCAATTAATATAGATAAATAGTAGGTAATCTGTAAACTGTTTGTTTACATCAATATATGACTTACTGTAATTAAATTTAGAATTTGCCTGAAACGCCTTGGGCATTTCGCGAAATGCCTAGGAAATTCATCTTAGGAATTATCCGACTTTCCTAGTGATTTTTAGGCATTTCCCGAATTGCCTAGACATTTCGCGAAATGCCTAGATTTCGGGTTTTGCCGGTAACATATAGATGCAGTGCTAATATCATTTTCTTTTTTTTACATTGTAAAAAGAGCGATTTCGCACCTGCGAACTTTTTATTCACTTATATATAAAAAAGACAAGTCTTGTGCCACGAAAAACACTGAATGATTATGTCACAATTATAATATTTATTAAATCTATCAGTCACTTCGTCTTCTCGACGATCAGCTGCATTTTAATAGTTTCAAATGTGCTTACTTTTGGATCACGCACAAGATCATCAATTAAATCACAAAATATACAAAATAACTTATCAAATCTCTTCCTTTTCTTAACTAAAATGTCACACATTGTTAATAAATGTTTAAGATTGTCATAAATTACATAAGAAATATTCGTGACATTGTATAAGACACACAATATTTTCATCATAAAACATTATAAAACTGACGCGAAACACTGACCGTCATTAACTAATTTGAAAATGTATCGCGTTTTCTTATTTCCTAGGTTTTTAGTAACATGAAAAATTTTCTGTCATGAAATGTGCTCTCTTCAAAATCTCGTTGAAGACTGTTGAAATTTCTACAAAAATTGAAATTGCACTGTTAAAATTATTGAAAATGGTTGAAAAAGGTTCCCTACGGTTAAGAAAAGCCTTCTAACTAACAACTGTAAAAATATAAAAAAAGTGGTAATTTATGGTCGACGAATCTTAACCTTATTATAAAGTTATATAGAGGGTTTAATCCTACCAACTGCATTAAAACAGGTAGTCTTTTTATAGAAAGAAAAATTCAAGACAATGAGAGCTTTACATTTGTAAAAAAATAAACTGAAAATTATTTTTCAAATATTTAAAAGCAGCATTTAAACAATAAAACGTAGAGAGTAGTGCATTTTTCATAATGTTTATCTATATTTTCTGAATTAGCTTAAAAATTAAATGTTTAACCGTTTGAGAATAAGCGCTTCGATTAGCGTGGAGAAGTAATGGAGACGTAAGACGGTTCCCTAAAATGATTATCTAGAAAGTTAGTGAGGCAGAATTTTAGAAGGCAGAATGTTTCTTTTACCGTATGTTTCTTTTACCGTATGTTTCTTTTCTCGAACTATAATTTGTAAGAAAGCGCATGTAGACAAAAATTTGTAAAATCAAATTGATAATTATAAAAATTTTCTTATACATTAATTTGTAAATAAGGGAAATTGCAGTTAACTATATTTTTAAGGTACAAATTTTAGTTTAAAATGCATTTTCTCCAACCGAAATTTTATTTGTACCAATTTTTGATAAATAGATTGATACTTTAATATAAATGTCAAATAACATAACTTTTGTGTGTCAGAATTTTTATAAAAGCTTATTTTCATTTCTCAAAATTTTTACTTCAATGAATTATAATTTAACAAATTTTATATAACACAGAAATTGTATTTGATAAATAATCCATTTAGCAGAATTTATATATGCCAGAATTGCAATTTAACAGAAATATCAAAAGTCAAAATTCTTATTTAATACCAAATTTATTTAAAAGATTGTTTTATTAGTCGAATTTTCCTTAGTCATCATTTTTATGAGTTAGAATTGTAATTTAATAGAATTTACGTTTGTTAGAATTTGTATATTGCAGAATTTATATTTAACCAACTTTCTGTTTATCCAAATTTTTATTCAGAAGAATCTCTATTTAGTAGAATTTGTATTTAACAGAATTAAAAAATAACACATAATTTATGCAACCGAATTTTCATGTAACAGACTGCTTACGTGCCCGAATTTTAATACGAAAGAAGTTCTATGTATTCAAACCCATATTACATAGAATTTCAAAGTGGCAGAACTTTCAACTGACCGACAACTCATATCGTCGAACTTTAGTTTAGCAATAAATAAACATTAGGTAAAAGAAACATTCTGCCTTCTGAAATTCTGCCTATCTAATTTTCTAGATAAACATTTTAGGGAACCGTCATACGTCTCGAAGTAATGCACTGCAGCGTGGTGACGTTTTGACTTTAGCGACATATAACTTAAAAACTATGAAGAATATCAGTATTATGTATCAGAACTATTTTAATTATAATATTATTTTGAACAAAAAACTATTAGAACTTTTTGCTCTAAATTCACTCCTTTTTAGGGTTCCGTACACAACAAGTGTACGCACGGAACCCTATTGGAAAGACTTTGTCGAAAATCGTATCCCCCCCCCCTAGCCATCAAACTATTTGACTTGGAAAGTTCAAATTTGGCCCACATATGTATTTTCACGTGTAGATGAAAGAAAAATTATAGAGAACATGATTCTAGAGGTTGGTCATAGCGTTGTCAAGAAAATAACAAGATTTTTGAGAAATTTTGATATTTTTTGGCTAAAAACTCTTGCCTTTTCTTTTGCAGCGCTATTACCATCACGATCTCTATATTGTTTTTGTAATCTACACATAACAATACATTTGTGTACCAAATTTGAACTCTCTAAGTCAAATATTTTGGCAGTTAAGAGGGGAATACGGTCATTTTTTAGAAAAAATGCGTTTAATTTGTACCATTCCTGCCCTTTATCTGTCAACCCTGTAAATAAGGATTTATTAGAACTCCATGTTTTGTAATTGGAACTTGGAAAGTTCTAATTATAGAATTGCTTATTTTGTTGATTAGAACTCAAGTTCCAATTAATCGGGATATATTTCCTGCAAAAAATGAGAGAAAGGGCACTCTAAATAGCACAAAAGTATATTATGCACTACTATTTATAAATAACGAACACTAGTATCAGATTAGATCACATATTTTTATAAAAAAAGAAAAGTTAATTGATAAAACTGATTCCCCAAGATTTCACGGTGTCCACGGTATTGTCAGCTCATAGACGCCACTGGATTTTGACAGGAAAAGATTACGAGTGCTTGTCACATTGCTAAACTGAGTCACGTAGTTGTTCTGGTTATTCTTATTGGCGGTCAATTTTTAAAATATTTATTATACAACAGTGAATTTCATTTTTACTTTCTACCTAATTGAAATGTGCTTATTTACGATTTATTCTTATTAAAAATTATAAAAATGGTGCTTTAATAGTCATTAACTTATACATACTTTGAATTATAAATAAAACACTGTGAGAAGCATTATAATTTAATTTAAAAAGGGAAAAATGAAAATAATAAACAACGGAATTGATAATTACTAAATAAATTTTTTAAAAAATATAAAAAATATTAACCTTACTAAATTAATTTTAATTTATATAAAAATTGTTTGAAATTGAAGGAAGGATAAGAAAAAAATTTAAATAATAATTAATAGGATTAATAATTCATAAATATAATTATTAATAATGACGAATAATAATAGTAAAAAATTAATTTTAATCCTAATTAAAATTGTAAGAAATTGAACCGACAATGTGAGTTAAAATTTTGAATTTGAAATATAACTAAAATATAAGTTAAATGGGATCGACGTTATTTTTTATTTAGATCTTTATTTTTAAAACTAAATTTTAAGAGGACAAGAAGAAGAAAATTACAGGTTTTTTTTAAAGAGATTTTTGTAAACTTTGTAGTTTTCTCTATTGGTTTTTTTGATTTTATTATTTTTGTTTTCTTAATTTTTAATTTGAAGTTGTGAAAGTCAAAATGAGATTTTTTAAATTTAGGTAACATTTTCATAAACGAATTCTTCAGTACCACAGAATTTTAGACCGTTAAAAGTATCTAACTTTGATCTTATGTACCTTGTACTTTAATTTTACTTTTATTTTAAATTTTAAACTCGCATTGTTAGTTTCTTGTACTTGAAAAAGCAACGAATTAAAAAAAGAAAACTCTATTATTAGTATAAATTAAAAAATGTAATTTATTGTTAAAATGAAGTTTATATTTTTTAATGTATAGTATTATTATTTTACTAGTAACGTCAATCTTAATTACTTGTAATTTAATTCAGTTATCTTTAAAATTGAAATTTTTAATTCACAATGTCAGTTTTAAAATTATTGTTTTGAATAACACGATGTAATTGATAAAAACAACAAATTAAAAAAAGAAAATTTTAATATTAGTGTAAAATGAGAAAATATAATTTATTGTTTAAGAAAATTATACATATTTCAATATAAAAAATTATTACTTTAAAAGTAACTTCCATCTCATTTACCTTGTAATTTAATTTCAGTTAGATTTCAAATTTTAAACTTACATCGTCAGTTTCTTGTACTTGATAAAAACAACGAATTAAAAAAAGAAAACTCTATTATTAGTATAAATTAAAAAATGTAATTTATTGTTAAAAACAACTTTATAACAAAAAAAAGTATTATTACTTGACGTTACTAATAATGTGGATCTCAATTAGCTTGTAAATTAATTTTAGCTATATCTTAAAATATTTATTTCTTGATATTAATTTACAGACGTTAAACAAACAAATTTTGGATCACAAATAAAAATTTTAAACTGGCATTGTCAGTTTTGAAATTATTTTCCCATTTAACTTATATTTTAGTTATATTTCAAATTCAAAATTTTAACTCACATTGTCGGTTTTAAGTATTATTGTTTTCAATCATGTGATGTAATTGATATAAACAACGAATTAAAAAAAGAAAATTCTATTAATAGTGTAAAATAAAAAAAATATAATTAATTGTTTAAAAAAAAATTATATATTTTTCAATATGAAGAATTATTAACTTAAAAGCAACTTCCATATCATTTACCTTGTCAGTTTTTAAATTATTGTTCTCAATATACGTGATGTACTTTATAAAAACAAGGAATTAAAAAAAAGGAAACACTATTATTAGTGAAAAATGCACTGTCAAAAGAAACAACTTAAAATGCATTGTAGTCACTTTTACGACGTTTAAAGCAAGCATCTTATATTTCAGCTTATATCTTACACTGTTAAAAAAAAGAAACGCACTTTACACCAAAAAGTGCGAAGAAAATGCAATGCATTCTTAAAAGTGTTGATTTTTTGTAAGTTACACTTTTAAATTGCAACGCCAGTGTTACGGTGCGAAGTTGTTATGACACATGAGACATCAACACTGATTGGTGCGAGTGCCACTCGCGATTACACATAACCTACAATCACATCCATAAAAACACAAATTCTAAACTATCAATACACATTTTTACTCAAAAGTCATACACTCAAGTTAATATTTAAAATTGTCAAGAGCACAAATGATATTACACACAGCTAAACAACAAAGCCACAAACGTTTTAATGGTTATGCTCAACAGAATTGACAACGCAAACATAACATATGACCATATGACATACCAATTTTTTGTAAAAGAGAATATATTTTTCAAATTCTATTCTATGTGGCACTTAAAGATCCTAAGTATTTTTTAAATTCTTGAACATATGTTCAAATAAAAACAAAATTTAAGAAGAAATTAACAAAAATATATTCATAATTTATGGAAACAAAAACGGTTTTAAGACTAGAGGCAACATATCAATTTTTGTAAAGCACAATATTTACTTGAAATTCTATTCAACATGGCACATAAAGTTGCTAAATATTTTTCAAATATTCTTAAAGATATTCTAATTTTCTAAATTCAAAACTCTATTTAAAGATATTCTTATAAATTATGGAAACAAAATCAGGTTTTAGAATAAAGACAAAATATAAATTTTTGTAAAACAGAATACTCTTTCCAAATTCTATTCTATGTGGCAAACAAATTTCTGAAATATTGTTTTAAATTCTTCAAGATATTTGTATTCAAACCTGTATTTGAAAACAATAAGAAGATATTTTTATCATTTATGGGAACACAATCAGGTTTTAGACTACAGACCAAATAAAAATTTTTGTAGAATTGAATATTTTTTAAACATTCTATGGCAAATAAATTTTCCAAATATTATTTTAGAATCTTTAAGAAAATCCAAATTTAGAATTGTATTTAAAAAAAAAATAGATGATATTTTTATAATTTATGAAAACAAAATCAGGTTTTAGACCAGAGACCAAATGTCAACTTTTGTAGAATCGAATATTTTTTACACATTCAATGGCAAATAAATTTCCCAAATATTATTTTATAATCTTTAAGAAAATCCAAATTCAGAACAATATTTAAAAAAAAATAGCTGATATTTTTATAATTTATGAGAACAAAATCAGGTTTTAGACCTGAGACCAAATATCAATTTTTGTTGAATCGAATATTTTTTTCACATTCGATGGCAAATAAATTTCCCAAAAATAATTTTAGAATCTTTAAGAAAATCCATATTCAGAATTGAATTTTAAAAAAATAGCTCATATTTTTATTATTTATGAGAAGAAAATCAGGTTTTAGACCAGAGAGCAAATGTCAATTTTTGTAGAATCGAATATTTTTTACACATTCTGTGGCAAATACATTTCCCAAATATAATTTTAGAATCTTTAAGAAAATACAAATTCAGAATTGAATTTAAAAAAAATAACTCATATTTTTATTATTTATGAGAAGAAAATCAGGTTTTAGACCAGAGAGCAAATGTCAATTTTTGTAGAATCGAATATTTTTTTCACATTCGATGGCAAATAAATTTCCCAAATATAATTTTAGAATCTTTAAGAAAATCCATATTCAGAATTGAATTTAAAAAAAAAAGCTGATATTTTTATTATTTATGAGAACGAAATCAGGTTTTAGACCTGAGACCAAATATCAATTTTTATTGAATCGAATATTTTTTACACATTCTATGGCAAATAAATTTCCCAAATATAATTTTAGAATCTTTAAGAAAATCCAAATTCAGAATTAATTTAAAAAAAAAAAGATGACATTTTTATAATTTATGAGAAGAAAATCAGGTTTTAGACCAGAGAGCAAATGTCAATTTTTGTAGAATCGAATATTTTTTACACATTCTATGGCAAATACATTTCCCAAATATAATTTTAGAATCTTTAAGAAAATACAAATTCAGAATTGAATTTAAAAAAAAATAGCTCATATTTTTATTATTTATGAGAAGAAAATCAGGTTTTAGACCAGAGAGCAAATGTCAATTTTTGTAGAATCGAATATTTTTTTCACATTCGATGGCAAATAAATTTCCCAAATATAATTTTAGAATCTTTAAGAAAATCCATATTCAGAATTGAATTTTAAAAAAATAGCTCATATTTTTATTATTTATGAGAAGAAAATCAGGTTTTAGACCAGAGACGAAATGTCAATTTTTGTAGAATCGAATATTTTGTACACATTCTATGGCAAATAAATTTCCCAAATATTATTTTAGAATCTTTAAGAAAATCCAAATTCAGAATTAAATTAAAAAAAAAAAGCTGATATTTTTATTATTTATGAGAAGAAAATCAGGTTTTAGACCAGAGAGCAAATGTCAATTTTTGTAGAATCGAATATTTTTTACACATTCGATGGCAAATAAATTTCCCAAATATTATTTTATAATCTTTAAGAAAATCCAAATTCAGAATTGAATTTAAAAGAAAATAGCTGATATTTTTATAAGTTATGAGAACGAAATCAGGTTTTAGACCTGAGACCAAATATCAATTTTTGTTGAATCGAATATTTTTTACACATTCTATGGCAAATAAATTTCCCAAATATAATTTTAGAATCTTTAAGAAAATCCGAATTCAGAATTGAATTTAAAAAAAAATAGCTTATATTTTTATAATTTATGAGAACGAAATCAGGTTTTAGACCAGAGAGGAAATGTCAATTTTTGTAGAATCGAATATTTTGTACACATTCTATGGCAAATAAATTTCCCAAATATTATTTTATAATCTTTAAGAAAATCCAAATTCAGAATTAAATTAAAAAAAAATAGCTGATATTTTTATAATTTATGAGAACGAAATCAGGTTTTAGACCTGAGACCAAATATCAATTTTTGTTGAATCGAATATTTTGTACACATCCTATGGCAAATAAATTTCCCAAATATAATTTTAGAATCTTTAAGAAAATCCAAATTCAGAATTGGATTTAAAAAAAAATAGCTGATATTTTTATTATTTATGAGAAGAAAATCAGGTTTTAGACCAGAGACCAAATGTCAATTTTTGTAGAATCGAATATTTTTTACACATTCGATGGCAAATAAATTTCCCAAATATAATTTTAGAATCTTTAAGAAAATCCATATTCAGAATTGAATTTAAAAAAAAATAGCTCATATTTTTATTATTTATGAGAAGAAAAACAGGTTTTAGACCAGAGACGAAATGTCAATTTTTGTAGAATCGAATATTTTTTACACATTCGATGGCAAATAAATTTCCCAAATATTATTTTATAATCTTTAAGAAAATCCAAATTCAGAATAGAATTTAAAAAAAAATAGCTTATATTTTTATAATTTATGAGAACGAAATCAGGTTTTAGACCTGAGACCAAATATCAATTTTTGTTGAATCGAATATTTTGTACACATTCTATGGCAAATAAATTTCCCAAATATTATTTTATAATCTTTAAGAAAATCCAAATTCAGAATTAAATTAAAAAAAAATAGCTGATATTTTTATAATTTATGAGAACAAAATCAGGTTTTAGACCTGAGACCAAATATCAATTTTTGTTGAATCGAATATTTTTTTCACATTCGATGGCAAATAAATTTCCCAAAAATAATTTTAGAATCTTTAAGAAAATCCATATTCAGAATTGAATTTTAAAAAAATAGCTCATATTTTTATTATTTATGAGAAGAAAAACAGGTTTTAGACCAGAGACGAAATGTCAATTTTTGTAGAATCGAATATTTTTTACACATTCGATGGCAAATAAATTTCCCAAATATTATTTTATAATCTTTAAGAAAATCCAAATTCAGAATAGAATTTAAAAAAAAATAGCTTATATTTTTATAATTTATGAGAACGAAATCAGGTTTTAGACCTGAGACCAAATATCAATTTTTGTTGAATCGAATATTTTGTACACATTCTATGGCAAATAAATTTCCCAAATATAATTTTAGAATCTTTAAGAAAATCCAAATTCAGAATTGAATTTAAAAAAAAATAGCTCATCTTTTTATTATTTATGAGAAAAAAATCAGGTTTTAGACCAGAGACGAAATGTCAATTTTTGTAGAATCGAATATTTTGTACACATTCTATGGCAAATAAATTTCCCAAATATTATTTTATAATCTTTAAGAAAATCCAAATTCAGAATTGAATTTAAAAAAAAATACCTCATATTTTTATTATTTATGAGAAGAAAATCAGGTTTTAGACCAGAGAGGAAATGTCAATTTTTGTAGAATCGAATATTTTGTACACATTCTATGGCAAATAAATTTCCCAAATATTATTTTATAATCTTTAAGAAAATCCAAATTCAGAATTAAATTAAAAAAAAATAGCTGATATTTTTATAATTTATGAGAACGAAATCAGGTTTTAGACCTGAGACCAAATATCAATTTTTGTTGAATCGAATATTTTGTACACATCCTATGGCACAAAAATTTCCCAAATAGTAAAATATTTTGGAAGATAGGGAGGGGGGGGGTTGTTCCATTTTTTATAAAAAATTCATTATATATTATATTTTATATATTATATTATATATTATATATAATATGTATAATATATTTGTGTCGATTCAGGGTGAAAGGGACCTTAGCTGCAAAACATTCAATTTTTAATTTTTATTATGAATCGATAGAATTTGAGTTGCTCTTTCACATACAGTAAACAAAACTTGTTTATGTCTATTAGTTTTTCTGTTATTAGCGATGAAACATAGGCATAACCTAACAATAACATAGGCAGCCACAAGTTCAAACTCCTTTCTTGTAAAATTCAAAACATTTGATTTTTAATTGTTATTATGAATCGATAGAATTTATGTTGGTTTTTTACATACATAAATCAGAACTTGTTTATGTCTATTAGTTTCTATATTATATATTTAATAGTATCAAATATATTAAAAATTATTTTGTTTTGTGAACGGAACCCTCGGTTTTAGTGCGAGTGTAACTCGAACTTGGCCGATTTTTTTTTAGATGTCACCACGCAAATGATATAAAATAGATTTCTGTTATAAACAATTGGAAATTCTGTCATATAATGATTCTGCTAAACGAAAGCTCGGCGATATGATGTGTGGTTAATTAATAGTTATGTTAGGTGGGCAGTCTGTGTGAAGAATAATCGGTTATATAGAGGTTCAGCTGCATAAAAATTCTGTGTAGGGGAAAGTGGTGCAAAACCGCTAAGCGGGGCAAAGACGTTTTTTAAAATATCTCCCTTATTTCTAGACCGTTTCAATTTATGTTTAAAGTTTATCATAATTGTAACTGGAGCCATTGTTTTATAAAAAAAAATCTTGAAAATATAAAATGCTTTAGCAAATATACCAAAAAAATCTTTTTTACAAGTATGAGATGAAAATTTTGTTGATCAAAACTAGTAAATTTTGAATCTAAATGTGAACTTTAAAATTTTTTAAATGTCACGTTCTAATAGAGTAATCATTTATCTACACAATCTCTGTGGAATCCAGGTTTAATTTTCAATCTAAATATATAAAATTTTAAATTAAAAAAAGGTTTGTCGTTTGGGGCAAAGACGCTTGGAAAATATTTCATAAAAAACAATTGAATATTAAAAACTGCATTAGCATGTAATTTTAAATGATGCGAACTTCATGCTAATCAACTGTTAACCTGCATTTTTTCATCAAAACAAATAAGTATTTTTGTCTGTTAAATTTATTGTTATTATTATTATTATTTAATCATTAAATTATTTATTAGCGTTTACTACTAATTTGAAAAAAAAATTATGAATTTTGATTATTAAATAAGCATTATTATTTAATCATATTTTCGCATGGTTATTTAAAAAACATTCTATTTTTGAAAAGTCAATAAAGTAGATTTTGAAACAAAATAAAAACAATTAAATTGAAAATATGAGGTTAAAAATACAAGTCGTCATTATTTTCAATAAAATCGATTAAATTTCTTTAAAAATCTGTAAAATATTTATGTTTTATAATTATTGCACCAATAAATGTTATTTAAAGTATATTTTAGATCATTTGCAATAATAATATTAGCAAAAACGTCTTTGCCCCAACAGTTGGGGCAAAGCCGCTAATTTGAATCTTTTTAAATACAATTAAATAATGTAATTATGAATATGATAAATGTAATAACGACTATTAAAATCTGTTACTGGTTAGTTTTAGTCGTGTCACAAACAAAAATGACTCCAATTGAATGTATAGTTAAAAATTTGTGCATCAGTAAATTTAAACCTAGCGGTTTTGCCCCACCTTCCCCTAATATAGAGTCTGTCACATTTAAATTCACTTGCTAGAAAAGTCGGTTATTTAAATGTTCTGTTGTATTAAAATTCTGCCAAACAAAAGCTCGACCAAATGAATTGCCAGACAGTTGAAAGTTCTATCACTTTGAGATTGTGCATAATAAATATTTGGATACATAGATATTCTGTCACATTAAAATTCGGGTTCGTAAACAGTCTGTCACATGCAAATTCGGTTGCATGAATTATGGGTTATATTTTAATTCTGTTAAATAAAAGTTCTGCTAAATAAATGATTCTACTACATAAAAGTCGAGATAAATGGAAATTTGCTTACGTATAAAGTTTGCAATACACAAATTCTAACAATTGTAAATTCTGTTAAATAACATTTTTAAAATATAGAAATGATTACGAACAAAGATTCGAATAATTAAACAGTCTATTAAATAGATATTGTGTTAAATAAAAATTCCAACTATTAGTACTTCTGTTAAATTGTAATTCTGTCATATTTAAATGCGGCTAAGTGGACATTTTATCAAATAAAATGTCTGTGGTAAATAGAATCTAACAAATTTATTGGAATAAAAATTACAAGCTACATAAATAAGGTTATGTAAAAATTCTGGCACACGAAAGTCAGGTTATCTGACGTTTACATTAAACGTTAATTCTGTTAGAAGCAAATTCGTGAACAAAAGATTTCTCTTTAAACAAAATTCATTTTAATAAAAAGTCATATTAATAAAAAAAATTTTAAACTTAAATTTCTAGTATTTACAAATTAATTTTAACTAAAATTATAATAAGTGATAATTCATTTTTAAAACTTTTCGTCTAACTACGCGTTTCTATAAATGCTTCACTGAGAAAATACACTGAGAAAAATGGATGTTTAACCTTAACATTTAAATGTTAACGCTGAACATCTAGATGTTAACGCTTAATATCCAGATGTTACGGGTTAACATCCATTTTTCTCAGTGTAAGTTGACTAAATATAACCAATTTTTGATTAAATTTAGCCGAGAGATGTTGTTGATAGAGCACCTGCAAAGCACTTTGTTTATTATTAGCAGAATAAAGGCTACTGTTAATCTTAAAGTTCGGTTGTGATCGCCGGTATCTTCTTTGTTTTGTTCCGAGTCTCTTAACCTAGAAATTGGCTAGAGTCTTATTTTCTCAGGGTAATTCGAAGAAACAAATATTCAATAAAAGAATCATTCTGCCACTTAAAATTCGACCCATCTAATATTCTAGATAATAATCAACTTTAGGGACCATTCTTGCGTTTCAGCTTTGCCTCTGGTGCTTCAGATTCCCTCGGTTTTCCTGGTCTTGTCCTCTCTGCTATTCAGTGATGGGTAAACGTCACGTCTGCCTGGTCACGTCATACGCAGTTTTCGACGTATAATACATGATATTCTACATTATATTATGTAAAATACGTATCCCTTAAAAATACATTGATGTAGAAAACTCCGGAGGTAAAATACATGGTTTTCTACATGTAGAAAGCCATGTATAATACGTCATATATTATACTTACCCATCACTGCTGCTATTATCTACAGATGATAACTATCCAACTATAGACGATTTTAGACAATAACGGTCATTTAAGAAGGCAGAGGGTTAGCCAGTTCACGATCTAACAAACATGATCGAAATTTCCCGAATTCTTCTCTATTTCGCGATCCTCGCCGTATAAGATCGTGAATCGATGTATCCTTTTTTTCAATTCTCGCGTTTATCTAGTTATCAATTTATGATCCTTTAGCAGGATTGAAGTTGTCCCCACTGTTCCAATCTCTTTATTTGCTCGACAAAATAAGACGGTAACAGCTTTTTGAAGGTGCTGCAAGAACATCTGAAATTCTATCGTTATCAACATACCGCAAAGAATAATGATGCTCTCTCCCTCATTCAGATCAGTTCCTACTGTAAAAACGTGCGTGTGATCTGTCGTAAGAAGGTAGGTATGTACTTACATGTGTACGCATATAAGATCTCAGGTAACACAGACGAGATCTTGTATAAGATCTTATGTGCGAACGTAGGTACGAACGCATGTAAGTTCTTATATTAAGTTCCGTCATGCGCCGCGTATAACGTTACTTAATATGAAATTGAAACAGCGTTCTTATATGAGTTCTCATCTGCGTACGTATGTACGAACACACCTAAGTATTAAATTAAATATTTTAAATTAAATATATTATTAAAAAAAATTCTCGCCAACAGGATTTGAGCCCATTTAACCTGAGCCTAAGTACGCCTTAAACCTCTAGGCCACCGTAGTTATAGAAACAACTTTACAAAATCTTAGTCATGTCTTTCCGGACAAAATGTATTAAACATGACTAAGATTTTGTAAAGTTGTTTCTATAACTACGGTGGCCGAGGGGTTTAAGGCATACTTAGGCTCAGGTTGGATGGGCTCGAATCCCGTTGGCGAGAATTTTTTTTTTTAATAATATATTTAATTTAACATTTAATTTAATAATTAGGTGTGTTATACGCGGCGCATGACGGAACTTAATATAAGAACTTACATGCTGCGTTTGTACCTACGTTCTTACATAAGATCTTATACGAGATCTCTTCTGTGACACCTGAGATCTTATACGCGTACACATGTAAGTACACACCTATAGTTCAGTGTGAGAATATGCTATTCTCACATATGAGACTGTACCTTTACAAAACTAATCTATCACTGTATCATAATATTGTTCTGTGACAGTACATAATAAAGATTAAATATTTATGCAACATTCTGTAACAATATTTACAGAACAATAATTCTTGTATGTCATGTAATAGTGATAAAAAGTTTTTGCTGAGATGCAGGGTTGGCATAAGGTTTGTTGTCTGATGTGAATTCAATATAATTGTCCAGAAATGAAAAAGAGTACAGGAGTTGGGGCTTAGAGGGGAGGGGTCATTCCAAGAAGACTAGGTACAGGAGCTCTATCTTACACTGTAAATAGTTAAATATTGGTGTCTTATTTTAAGGAAACCCGCTGCGGTGGTCTTATGGTCTAGTGCTCTAAAATTTTAGATATTTTTGGGAATTTGGTTGAAGGTTAAAATAATGAATAGCGATATTAAAACTTTTTAGATAGACTTTCTATACTGGCGATCAGTACTGAACGTCTACTGTGACAGTACTATGCCAGTACTGTTA
The DNA here is from genome assembly GCA_037103525.1 of Ganaspis brasiliensis. Classification (NCBI taxonomy): domain Eukaryota; kingdom Metazoa; phylum Arthropoda; class Insecta; order Hymenoptera; family Figitidae; genus Ganaspis; species Ganaspis brasiliensis. The sequence continues at coordinate 752,881 of JAZKLR010000135.1, read as the reverse complement.
ATGACAAATTGCCAGCGTTCCTAGTAGATTTATTACTATATTAACAACAAATATCTTATTCTAGAATTGTTTTCTTCTTTTTTTTAATTATAGGGGAGACCGGGGCTAGTTGGGTCATTGCAGTTTACTCAAATGTTATTAGTCGAAATAATTCCTCTCTACACAAAAACTATTTTATATAGTGAGATGCAAGTTTGTGCCAAGTTCCGTTATTATATTATCATTAATGTGGAGTAAATGTAAGAAAAACTAATTTTGATACTCCATTGTAAATTTTTACCCACTTGGTTTTTTTGTTATATCTTCCCGAGTAACAGTTTTAAAAAAAGTTTAACTATCAAATTTTTATCTTTGTATATTTGCTTTTAAAGGACAATGAAGAGATTTTAATTTATATTTGCAGTATATCGATACATGAAAAGAAGTTGGCAGGTTTAAACACAATGATACCACTATGAATCACTGTGACAGCACAGTTTTAAATGATGGAGATGCGGCAACTTGATTTGCGGTGGCATGTCACGCTGTCTGGCGGTGCGTACACGCAACTTATACGTGGTATCACGGGTTTTTTCAGTGATCGCCATACGCTCATCGAATTCTAACCTGTTATGTTGAACAATGTGTTTTAACGTTCAACCTTCTTTCCGTGTAGGAAAAAATTGAATGTTTGAAAAACGTCGCCGGGGTCAGTTGGGTCGTTTTGACCCAACTGACAACAATCAACACTAATGATAATACTTTTTAACAATTTGGAATGAAAAATATACGCTTTTTCAATATGAGCTATTTTTCTATTTCATGGTCTTATACTTGCACTGTTTTACGTTAAATAAGTTTATTTTTCAATTTCTTTTATTATAAAATAACCCTAAAAACTAAGTTTATTCTATAAATTATACCCAACCTGCCCCGGGCTGGGGCGAGTTGGATCACTTTGGATTACTCCAAAAACAATGTTCCCCTAAAAAAACTTAAACTTGATAACGGGTCTTTTTCTTTTTAAAATGAAAGCTGAAATATTAGATCATGTTTCCTGTGCGATAAGGTCTTCATAATTTGAATATAAACGAAGTTAAACAACTTAGAGTGCAAAATAACCCAACCAACCCTGGTCTCCCCTACACTCGTCTTTTGGCTTTTCCACACGGAAAAAATAAGTTGTCTAAATTTTCTGCGACTTTGTCACAGAATCTTGGATATAACTGGCAGCATTCTAAATTTTAAACATGTATGTTTCTATTAGTTAGATTTCTAAATGTTGGAAAATTAGATTACTTTAAAGAAAATTTAGAAAAAAGTGTTTTATATTTTCAATTATTATGTTGTACAATTTAGATAACTAGTCGTTTAAAATGAAAAAATAGTGTATGTTACTGTGTCTGAAAGTTTCAAACACAGTCACTGAAAATAAAGGGTCGAGGACATTTCCACCAAAACCCAGTTGACCAAATTTGTAATTAGCCGAAATTTAATTGTCCAAATTTGTAATTCTACAAACTTGCATTTGTCAGAATTTGCAATTCCCCGAACTTGCGTTTGTCCGAGCTATTAACTTCCCGAATTTGTATTTGTCATAACTTCCAAATCATCAAACTGACATTTGCCAAAACATTTAAATCGACGAAATTGCATTTGTTAAAATTTTTAACTCCTCGAACTCGTATTCGTCTGAACTTTTAAATCCACGAACTTGCATTTGCCAGAACTTTGAAATCACCGAACTTGCATTTGTCAAAATATTCAATTACCAGAATTTGCATTTGTCCGAACTTTGAAATCGCCAAATTTGCATTTTTCCGAACTTTGAAATCACCGAACTCGCATTTAGCAGAATATTCAACTCTCCAAATTTGCAACTGTCAGAACTTCTAAATCCCCGAATTTGCATTTGTCCAAACTTTAAAATCACCGAACTTACATTCGCCCGAATTTTGAAATCTCCGAATTTGTAATTGTCCGAATTTTGAAATCACCGAATTTGTAATTGGCCGAATTTTGAAATCACCGAACTCACGTTTGGCCGAACTCTTAAGTCTCCGAATTTGCATTTGGCCGAACTTTTAAATTACCGAACTTGCATTTTTCCGAACTTTTAAATCACCGAACTTGCATTTGTCAAACTCCTTAAGTCACCGACTACTCGTGTCCCCGAATTTGCATTTGTCCGACCATCGGAAAGTATGTTTTCTAAAGGAGTCTTTTGATTGGCTGGTAATGTTACCGGGAAATTTACCATCCAATCATAAGACTCCTTTAGAAAACATACTTTCCGATGGTCGGACAAATGCAAATTCGGGGACACGAGTAGTCGGTGACTTAAGGAGTTTGACAAATGCAAGTTCGGTGATTTAAAAGTTCGGAAAAATGCAAGTTCGGTAATTTAAAAGTTCGGCCAAATGCAAATTCGGAGACTTAAGAGTTCGGCCAAACGTGAGTTCGGTGATTTCAAAATTCGGACAATTACAAATTCGGAGATTTCAAAATTGGGGCGAATGTAAGTTCGGTGATTTTAAAGTTTGGACAAATGCAAATTCAGGGATTTAGAAGTTCTGACAGTTGCAAATTTGGAGAGTTGAATATTCTGCTAAATGCGAGTTCGGAGATTTCAAAGTTCAGAAAAATGCCAATTTGGCGATTTCAAAGTTCGGACAAATGCAAATTCTGGTAATTGAATATTTTGACAAATGCAAGTTCGGTGATTTCAAAGTTCTGGCAAATGCAAGTTCGTGGATTTAAAAGTTCAGACGAATACGAGTTCGAGGAGTTAAAAATTTTAACAAATGCAATTTCGTCGATTTAAATGTTTTGGCAAATGTCAGTTTGATGATTTGGAAGTTATGACAAATACAAATTCGGGAAGTTAATAGCTCGGACAAACGCAAGTTCGGGGAATTGCAAATTCTGACAAATGCAAGTTTGTAGAATTACAAATTCGGACAATTAAGTTTCGGCCAATTACAAATTCGGTCAATTGGGTTTTAGTGGAAATGTCCTCGACCCAAAATAAAAAGACGGTTGGCGCACAATAGTGTTTTAAAATCTAAGCGACATAATAATTTATGTCATTTAGCATAATGGGCGTTACGTTTCCTTGACTCCACGACTGTTAAATAAATTTTAAGTAGTCAACATTTGGAACTATTTTCAGCTTTCGTAAACACCTTTTGTTACTTATTAACCAATAATTACTCACTCTGCTTTACTACACCAGGATTTAAGTCTAATCGACTGCTTGGCGATTCTTTTTATTGTGCTCATGAATAAGTATGCAATCATATTTCAAGCTTTATGAAAATTTGTCCTGGTTTTCATCGACTTTTGGATTAATTTTAATAAATAAAATTTTTTCCGTGTATTAGTATTTAAAATAAATATCTAAAATTTATTTAGTGTGTAACAATATATTGAAAATTAATATTTTTAAACTTATTTTCAAAATATAATTTTCAACCCGTTTATTAAACGTTTAAAAATATTTCAAATATTCTAAATTTAATTTTAATAAAAAAAGGGTTGGTGTAATTTTTATTCTAACAAGGAGAACCATATATTTTGAGATTCAAAATATTTATTTTATTTCCAGTAATTAAATTTCGTATGTTTACAATTAAAATAAACTTCTATTGTTTATAATTTCTGGCAAGGATGATAAAAATCATGATTTTCATTTAGAAATCAATTTTTTTAAATTAAAAAAATAGTAGATATAATGCATAACAGTTAACCAATTTTGTACTCTGAAAAATTATAACACACGAGATAAATATAAAAAGAATACAGGAAAATATTTTAAATATTTATCTTACTTTAAATTTTTAATAAAAGTAATGAATGCAGGGATCACAGTATAGTCCAGTCAAATTACACATTCAACAAAACAATGATTCCGATATGGCCAATTTTTTTTGGATTCGATAGGGAGATGTTTGCTGAGCTTAAATCCAAGTTTGTGACCTCTGGGGGAGGTAACTTTGTCCGCCATCTTGAAAAAGGGGGTGAAAATTTGTTTTCAAAATAATCCAAAATCGATGCAATTAACGAAAAAAAACTAAGAATACAAATTCATAGTAAATAAAATTGCCTATCACTTTTGTTCAGAACATTTTTTTCCAAGACTTTTATTTCTCGCTAAATATTGCAAAAAGTGAAAAAATAAGAGTTTAAAAAATTAAATTTTGCATTTTTATCGACTATTGTGCAATTTGTTGTAAAAAAAACTTTTCATAAAATATGAAGATAACTTAAAATTGAACAACTTTCGATTTAACTTTTTTTAAATAAAATTAATAGTTAAGGCTGGAGAGCGCAGCAAAGAGCGCAAATGCCTAAATTGCAATGCACAACCGTCTTACCAAGTGGATCTTTCAATCTCATTTTTGAACGGAATGCATTATTTTAGATCACAATTTTATTTTTTTATTCGATAGGGGGATGCTTACTGAGCTTAAATCCAAGTTTTTGACCTCTGGGGGAGGTAACTTTGTCCGCCATCTTGAAAGAAGGGGTGAAAAATTTGTTTTCAAAATAATCCAAAATCTATGCCATTAACGAAAAAAAACTAAGAATACAAATTCATAGTAAATAAACTTGCCTATCACTTTTGTTCAAAACATTTTTTCCTAGACTTTTATTTCTCGCTAAATATTGCAAAAAGTGAAAAAATAAGAGTTTAAAAAGTTAAATTTTTCATTTTTATCGACTATTGTTCAATTTGTTGTAAAGAATCCTTTTATTAAAATGAACTTAACCTTAGAATAAACAACTTTAAATCAAAAAAAATTTTTAATAACATAGACAGTTATGACTGGAGAGCTCTCCTAACTGTGTAAATACTATACCCACAAACGCAAATACAATTGCAATGTTTTTCGACTGATCAAATATTTTTTTTAGAATTTTTGTCTTAATGCGTTGCTTTAGAAAAGTAATTTATGTAAAAGTTATATTAATTATTTAATGTTAGTAGAATAAAATCGGTAAGATATTAAAGAAATAATTGTTTTTTATTCGACTTTTTATTTCTGGAATAAAAAAGAGAGTTATAAAATTGACTATATATATATATATAGTTTATACAGTAGTTTTCTAATTTACAATTTTTAATCATGACTTGTTGTTATTTTAACATCTTTTCTGCAAATTGTAACTGAAATCGCTTTTCTGTGCGCTAGTGCTCCACTAGAAAGTCACCTCCATTTATTAAACTTCATCAAATTGTTTGTAAATTTAAAAAGTTAAATCGAAAGTTGTTTAATTTTAAGTTATCTTCATCTTTTATAATAAGTTTTTTTTACAAGAAATTGAACAATAGTCGATAAAAATGCAAAATTTAATTTTTTAAACTCTTAGTTTTTCACTTTTTGCAATATTTAGCGAAAAATAAAAGTCTTGGAAAAATATGTTCTGAACAAAAGTGATGGGCAATTTTATTTACTATGAATTTGTATTCTTAGTTTTTTTTCGTTAATGGCATAGATTTTGGATTATTTTAAAAACAAATTTTCACCCCTTTTTTCAAGATGGCGGACAAAGTTACCTCCCCCAGAGGTCACAAACTTGGATTTAAACTCAGTAAACATTGCCCTATCGAATCCAAAAATAAAATTGTGATCTAAAATAATGCATTCCGTTCAAAAATGAGATTGAAAGATCCACTTGGTAAGACGGTTGTGCATTGCAATTTAGGCATTTGCGCTCTTTGCTGCGCTCTCCAGCCTTAACTATTAATTTTATTTAAAAAAAGTTAAATCGAAAGTTGTTCAATTTTAAGTTATCTTCATATTTTATGAAAAGTTTTTTTTACAACAAATTGCACAATAGTCGATAAAAATGCAAAATTTAATTTTTTAAACTCTTATTTTTTCACTTTTTGCAATATTTAGCGAGAAATAAAAGTCTTGGAAAAAAATGTTCTGAACAAAAGTGATATGCACTTTTATTTACTATGAATTTGTATTCTTAGTTTTTTTTCGTTAATGGCATAGATTTTGGATTATTTTGAAAACAAATTTTTACCCCTTTTTTCAAGATGGCGGACAAAGTTACCTCCCCCAGAGGTCACAAACTTGGATTTAAGTTCAGCAAACATCCCCCTATCGAATCCAAAAAAAATTGGCCATATCGGAATTATTGTTTTATTGAGGCTTTTTGAACGACAATTTGACTAGACTAGTATGAATCTTCTTATGAAGATTTTAACTAAGAGTCAAATCATTATATTTCAACTTAGTCAATTTAAAGACTTTAAAAAATTGCTGTAAATAAGGTTTTCAAAGTATTAGAAAATCGTCACTTTTACGCTCTTCTTTAAACAAGGTTTTCTTTATTTATTTGATTATTACAGTTACTTTTATTACTTAAAATTAAAGATTCGAAGAATTTTTAACATTGTAGTATAAATTAAATTAAATTTTTTCATATTCTTTTCAATTGTAATCTATAATAAAAATGTGCATAAAAATGAGATTTTCCTAAACCTTCAAAGGTAAAAAATTAACTTTTGATTGATCTATAAAATATTTATTTAAGAAAATGTCAGAAATAAGTTGCTAAAACATTAGACTCTAATATATTACAAAATAAAAATTTTCATAAAATAGGGTGCGTCCGACTTACTTGAAATATAATGGTTTTACCTCTAATAAAAAAAACCAGTAAAAATTAGAATTTAATTTTATTTGTGCTATTTGTACTTTTAATCAGTAAAAGTTAAGATAAATTATGAAATTTATATAAATAAATATTAGGTTGATTAAAATGTTAATTAATTGAAAGTTAGATCTTTTAAATTTTGGATGAATAAAATTTAAACTTGATTAACATTGCAATATTTTGAGCTATTAATATTTTGATAGATTAAAATTTAGATTAATTAAATTTTAGTAAAAATTAAATCTTTGGAAAATTAAAGTATACATTTATAAAGCATGTAAAAGATGAGAAATGAACAAAATAGATTAAATATAAGATAAATGAACAAAATAGATGAAATAATTGAGTAAAAAATAGGAAAAGTTGACGGTCTCAGTCTGTGACCACTGGAAATATATGTTTCATTAAGTTGCAAAAAATATATACATATAATAACACAGCCCCACAAAAAAAAAAGTGTCATGTACTTTTGACCGGAATACCTTAGCCCTATGTATTTTGAGAGGTAGGCGATTTTTTAAAAAAATGTATGGATTTACTTCAAACTTGGTATCTGCGGGTTTTTTGGGTCGCTGATTATGAATCTGAAGTTAGATTTTCAAAATTCAAAATGGCGGACGAATTTTGAAAAAATTTGAAGATTTACTTCAAACTTGGTATCTGGGGGTTTTTGGGTCGCTGATTACGAATCTGAAGTTAGATTTTCAAAATTCAAAATGGCGGATCCAATATGGCGGACGAATTTTTAAAAAATTTGAAGATTTATCAGGAATAAGATGCAGAATGGAACAATGTACTTTGTGGCGTTCCTATATGCGATTTATTAACATAGATCGAATTTTAAATAAAGTCACAATATCCCGGTTTAGAGGTGAGATTCGACGCGTACCGGCACGCACATTATTGCACTAGTGGAATCACCATACTTACGTTGAGTTTGCTCGGCCTTCCTTGGCCATAAAAACGAACAACCAGCGGTGCGTAAGCAAAGTAATTGTGAGTAGACAGGTGGAAATGTCGGGACCACTAAGAAAACTCCAATCAAGAGAACTTACCAATTCAGGTGCGAAGCGTGTTCGGATCGGCTGGTTGCGTGTTCGGGGCTTGTTTAATAGCGCTGATAGCAGTGAAAGCAAACTCCAATTAATATAAAAGAATCCTTTTTTATTCGGGCACAACACTGTACAATACACTTCGAACAATATCTAATAGTTTTATGTAAATAACAAAATCTACTGATTATAGGCTAGTGTGCGCTACGAAGTCTAGCTTTTCTCTGCTTCCGTGTTCGCGAATAGCCGGCTTCGCGTGGAGCGACGAAAGCGCCCGAACGTCCCCGAAGGTTGCCGACGGGAATCATCCCCGTGTACGTGAGGAAGCAAAGAGAAAAACTTCGCCCGGGGAAAAGCGAACTCAATATCAATTAATATAACGATTCATGATCGTTACACTCCCCCCTTCTGAATCGCTGTTACCCGGCGAATGGTGAGCTCGCCTGATTGACCCTATCTGGGTTTAGCGGCGACCTTCATCTCCACCTGTGTATAGTATAAGATAATTCAATAAGAGATTTAGTGGCGATTAGCGTTTCGTTAGACAAACTGAGAGGGGGAGACTCACATTTACTTTGCCGTGCTTATTACTTCTATTAAAATACTTACTAACTAGATTATCGGTAAAAATAGACTATGGAGAGAATAATTCCCTTATTTATCGTTTATTGATACTAATCAGTCTGTGTACAACGAATACCAAAGGGTGCGGAAGTGCACCTAAGAGAATTAGCTTAATTCATAAGTAAGTATAAAGAAAATTAGAAAAATATATATGTATGTTTTTTTTGTTTTTTGTTTTTTTTTTTTTGATGAGCAACCGCAACAGAACGAAAGAAAACAAAATATTGAAAATGTCAAAAAAAGATGTATACGGTTGCGAGGTAGGTTGTAAGCTAAGTTTAATTCTCAATCTATACAAGGCGTAATGGTACCTTGGAATCGTTAAGCGACGCATATATCCAGAAGATGGGGTCGCGAGTAACAAAAGAAAAAGTTATAGAAGGGAGGATAACAAAAGATAGGCTGATGGGTAGGAGAATCTAACTTAGAGAACGGTAGACTACTTCTCCTCTTCATCCTCTTCCTTCTCGACTTCCAACTTATAAGCCTGTGCGACCGTCTGCCACAGGGCGATGTTGTGGTCAGTAGAGTCGTAAGGTGCCAGTTTGCTGATGGGTGTATGGTCGGACGTAGGTTGCGACTGATCATCTGCTGAGAGCCTGGTGTGTTGTCTAGGCGTTAGATTGGGCCTGCTGGAGGGTTCGACAAGCGGGGCTTCCAGTTTCCGAGCCAACTCGTTGCGTTTAATAAGGCCGTCATTTACCATCCTTCTCCGGCATAGGTAGCAATTAGGATCCGGAAGGGTGCGTGGTCTGCGGCAGTTCTTGCACCGTTTACTTTCTGGTACGTGTGGTGCCCCCTTGGCGTAATGTGGCCAGGGACAATCGTGCGTGTTAAAGTCGGGGTGTTCGCATCCCTGACAGAAGCGACCGTTATAAGGCTCTTTGCAGGTTTTATGTCCATGCCCAGTCTCGCCGCAATTTAAGCATCCTTCTGGTACTTTAGGTCGAAGGCTTGGCTCTCTTAATTCGGCTTGCGCGCGATAAACCTCTGTCAACGTTTTGGTGAAGAGCTTGCGGGTTCTATTGTAAACGTCTTCAACGTAATTATAATCGGCCAGGAGGTTATCGTAGTCCTGTTCGTAGGAGTCTACTGTTTTCTGCAACTTGGCTGCCTTCTGACGTAGAGGGATAAGCTCGTCCTTGAGCTTGGATACCACGCACATAAGATCACGTCTTTCCTGCGTGAGTTCCAACAGTAATTTTATTTGATTGGAAGAGTCTGCAGCGGCGTTGTTGGCTGGCGTGGCCTTAGCTACAGCTAGTTCCTGACGAAGATCACTAATGGTGTTGTTCGCTTCTACTAGTTGGCCGGCTAGAGCGTGCCTGGCGTTGACCAAGTCTTCCAGGTGGGCTTTATTTATTAGGACCAGCGAAGTGGGTCCCTCCATAAATGCTACGCTTCACGTCACGTCTTGCAACAGGTCGGACCTGAAACAAATTTACGACATAGTATGAAGCCTAGGGCTCCTTCTCGCTATTTTCAAATCACTTACGTGGTATTTACCTACTTTCTTGCCATGCGTATCGCTGATGACAACTACCATGGGTGACAATTTTTCCGAGATTACTGCTGGGCCTTTGTAACGTGGTGCCAGCTTAGAACTATAATTACGTACCGCGCTAGATAAAGTATTATTAGGGTAAAACACCAGATCGCCTATTTCAAAAGTGATGTTACTTTTACGGTTTCTATTATACATTCTGCTCTGTTTCTCGCTGGCTTTTTGCATCTCAGATTTTACTTTTTCACGAAGTGCGTCTATGCGCTTTACGCGCTGAAGCCAGTCGTTCGTGGAACCGGGGGTAGTTTCGTCAGTGACGTTTACGTCTGTTAGCGGTCTACCAGTTCGTCGTGGTTCACGAGTGAGATTTAGGAACGCTGGGGTTACGCCTAGGGAGGAATGTACGGAGGTGTTATATGCAAATTGGATTTCGTCAAGTAGAATATCCCATTCACGATGGTCATCACCGAGGAGACTTGCGATCATCGTTTTCAAATTACGATTTACCCGCTCTACCGGATTCGACTGGGGATGGTACACGGGCGTTGTGCGCTGTGTAGATCCTACTTTGTCCATAAATTTTGCGATGACACGATTGACAAATTCCGTCCCGTTATCCGTAATGAAAGTTCTCGGAGTTCCCCATTTATTTACTAATACATTTAGGCATTTAGAGATCTTAGGACCGTCTGCTTTCGAGAGGGCGTAGCATTCGATGTAGCGTGTGAACGTGTCTTCGCATACGAGGATATAGCACTTCCCGGATTTGGATCTCGGAAGAGGGCCTACTATATCCAGCGAAACTGTGTCCCAAGGCTCGGCAAACTTGCGAGGAAACATAAGGCCTTGAGGCGGTGAGTTATCCGGTTTGCACCTCAGACACACGTCACAACGATTGACGTAACGCTTTACATCTTCACGCATGCCAGGCCAATAATAATGGCTGAGGATGGCGTGGTACGTTTTATTGATACCCTGATGCGCAGACTGAGGGGTATCGTGATACTTTGATACCGTGGGGATTATTTCTTCCTCTTTTAAGACTTTTTTCCAGGCGTTGTTATCGCCAATGCTCTCTCTAATCAGGTTAGGTTTGTAATAATATAATTCACCGTTGGAATCGAGTTTATATCGTTCGTTACTTTCAGGATTTAATCTTGTGCGTTCTACTACCGATTCGTACCAAGGCTTTTTACGGACAAGGTTCAAGTTTAGAGGGGACGTATCTAGAGGGGAATCCTCGTATAAACGTGAGAGCGTGTCAGGCGCTTCATTAGTGGTACCTTTTCGGTGCACTATGTGCGCTTTGTTTGCTGACAGTTCTAAGGCCCATCTTGCGAGCCTACCTCTAGGGTCTTGTACACCTTGTAGCCAAGTCAAATTCGAGTGATCGGTTATTACCGTAAACTCGGTGGCTTCGAGGTAGCAACGCAACTTCTTAATTGCAAAAATCACGGCTAAGCATTCCTTCTCGGTGGTGGTATAATTTAGCTCAGCACCTCTCAAAGGTCTGCTTAAGCACGTGATGAGATTTTCCCTATCTCCGTCTTCTTGCGTCAGGATTGCACCAAGGCCAGTATCGCTTGCATCAGTATAAAGGATGAACGGCAAGTTTGGCTTGGGTGCAACTAGAGTCAGTGCGCTTTTTAACGACTCTTTGACTTCCTGGAACGCAGTTTCGTGCTCTTCGGTCCATTGCCATGGTACTTTGGGACTTGCTAATTTATTTAGCGGGCCCTGTACTCGCGCAATATTGCGCAAATGTCTATGGTACCAGTTAACTGAGCCATTAAATTGGCGTAACTCTTTACGGTTGCGTGGACTAGGGCGTTCTAAAATTGGTTCGATACGCTTCGGATTTGGTTTGAGTCCATCTTGGTCGAGGAGAAATCCTAAGTATTCAACCGATGATTTGGCGAAGTGGGATTTATCTCGGTTAATGGATAAACCTGCGTTTTGTAATATTGTAAATACAATATCCAGCAGCAAGATGTGTTCCTCAAACGTTTTGGCTATAATTATCCAGTCGTCCAGATAAGCATGGACTTGATCAATAAAGCGTTCGGGTAATTTATTTTTTCGGACATAGTCAACAAACTTATCTTTTAACCTATCAGTTAAAGCTTGAAAGGTGGCTGGCGCATTCGTGAGGCCAAAAGGCATTCGAATCCACTCGAATTGTCCACGGCCGGGGACGACGAAGGCGGTGTATTCACGTGACTTCGGGTCGACCGGTATGTGGTGGAATGCGTCGGTAAGATCAATGGTGCTGATAACATTAGCTTCTGATAAGGCGTCTAATATGCTGTCCATGCGCGGCAGGGGGTATGCTGATTTTTTCGTTACTTTATTTAGTTGACGATAATCGATGCAAACCCTTGGCCTGCCATCCTTACGATACGTAAGCACGACGGGGCTAGCATAACGGCCATTGCTCGGAACAATAAATTTCTTTTCTAAATAAGAATCGATTTGAGCATTTATTATTTTATTAGCTTCAACGCTTCTACGATATGGCTTTAATTTAATTGGTGTCGGATCGGTCAATTCGATGACGTGGGTAGTTAAATCAGTTACACCAGTTCCCGAGGCAAAATTCGATAATTTATTATTTATAAAATTGTCTAAAGTTTTCCGCTGTTCGGACGTTAGTTCTATTAATTGCATGGAATTGAGCGCATTTTCCGTACCGTTCACGAAATTTAAAGGTAGTCGGACTTTAGAACCATTTATGAACCAATAGCGCCGGATTGCGTCGATGACGACTTCCCAAGCGAATATAAAGTCCATTCCTAAAATAATGGGCGATGCGAGTCCGTCGAGAACTGCAAACCACAATTCGCCGTAGCAATCATTAATTTGTGTATTGAATTTTGTAGAATAACGTGGCGAGGCGATATGATCTCGTTGTGCGAGTTGTACGCCTGCGCGTGTTATTGCATCCTTCAAAGGTTCACCAATTGCTAAATTTTTAATTTTATCAAATAGCTCTCCTGACATAAAGGTGCGATCGCTACCTGTGTCGAGGAGGCCTGTGATTTGATTATCACCAATTTTAATTGATACTCTGATCGTGATCCGTTTTTGCGACGGTAAGGGCGGTGCTGGCCCTTTATCTAATATCTGCCAGTGCTTTTCAACTGTTGCTAGTAAGCAAGTAGTTGAGGGAGCTAAGGGCAGTGACGTGACTGAAGATATGCTTGGTCCTACTGAGCTCATAGGTTCAGTGGAGGGGGGCTCTTCGTCAGAGTCTGAGTATTCCGTCTCGGATTCGGAGTAAAATGCATCGTCGTAGTCGCTTTCGGAGTCACTAGTATTGTTCCTACTGGCATACGCTTGATTGGGCGTTGATGCATTTTGAGGAACATACGTTGAGTCCTGTGCGCCATGACTGCAACTCGGAATTGCACGATCGTCAGTATTGGTGTTTTTATTAAAATTTAAATATTTTGAATCGATAGCCCTATTTGAATTTCCGATTAGTTTTGTTTTTAATTCGCCAGGGAGATCTAATCTCTCCTGGCAGCCTGATCGTTTTTTGGTGAATTTGGTTGGTTAGCGTTGAAATGCTGATTATGGTAATGATTACTGTGAGTGTTTTGCCAATGCTGCGAGTGCTGAGCGGGTGGCGCTAGTGGCGGCCAAGGTGGCTGCGTTTGAGGCGGCCAAGATGGCTGTGCTGGTGGGCTTACTTTGCACTGGCAATCCATGTGGCAACTAGGTGGGGGTACATGAAATTGGTGTTGGTAATTGTAATTATTACCATAATTACGACCATAACCGTTCCAATTTCCTCTGTTGTTACCACCTCGGTTGTTATTAAAACGATTACCGCCCCTAAAACCATTATTGCGCCCTCTGTTGCCAAAATTGCGGTTGTCTGGGCCGCGATTGAACTGCGCGGTCGATTCACTATCTCCTCCCCCCTTCTGCGACGAAGCAGGGCCTGAGGAGTGGTAAAAACCAGAAGTGGAGGGGGCGCGCGGGTCATGAGTGGCTACCGGAGGAGAGGGGGGCTGGGTTGCGCCGTGCGCAGCCTGAGCGTATGTGCTCTCCTTCCGGTTGTCGGTACCGTGTATTTTCTTTTGTAAGACATCCATTTGTCTTTTATAAATTTCTATTTTATTAAGATTAGTTTCCGGTTCACTGTTGGGTTGCTTTCTATTATTTTTAGATTTAGATTCCGGTTTCAATTCGTTATTAGGCGGTTCGGTCAGGTTAAAGTCAGTTTGCGATGATTGCGTGTCGATCGCATTTAGCTGATTTTTTCTGCGCGGAGCAGGAGGCTTTTTGCTGTCCTGCTCTAGCATTTTGGCGGTATTTTGCATAATTTCAAGTTTTTCTTGATATTTGCGAATTTTCCCGATTAGTCCGTCGTAACACGAGAACGTATCTCGGTCGAATTGCGCAATCAAGTCTGGATGCAAACCCGAGTAAATTTTATCGAGCTGACTTTTTTCTGGGACTTTACAATGCAACTTATTGTAAAGTGCGCCTATACGAATTGCAAATTCGATCCCTGATTCGTTGGCCGATTGTACGGCGCGTTGAATCTTGTTCGTAATTTGCTGGTCATCGTTGGCGTCACCGAAGGTTTTGCGAAACTTTGTCGCAAATTCGGGCCACGAAGTCCAGGTATTACGAAAGGTCGTAAGCCATGTGTACGCAGAACCACTGAGAATTTGTGACAGCGCTGAGAGCGCGTGATCAGGGTTAACCGCTGAAGCGCTCAATTTGCATTCGAATTCATCGATAAATTCATCTGCATCTAATTTTCCGGGGAATTTTAATTCCCAGGATTTAATGATTTTATGAATATTAGCTATTTGGTTCTGCGTAGCAGGTAATGGCCTTGATATTGGGTTTGGGGTCGGATTTGGTGCGGAGAATTGGATTAAATTTTGTGGCTCAGATTCGTATGTTAAATTCTGTGGCGCTTCATAATAATTAGGAGCGTCATTAAATTGAAGGGTACGAGAAGGAGGGGGGACTCTCATCGACGGAGTCAAAAAAGAGAGTGGGGGTGGTGCGCTTGAAGCGTTTATTCCCGTGCTCCATGCAGTGCTCGTTTGTGCAATCGTTGTTGTTACCGTGGTGGTAGCAAGAGTGGGGGGTAACGAGGTGAGTTGAATGGGGTGTTCGTCGCCCATGTGCTCATGATCGATGGATTCCCATCGAGAATCATGCCATGGCGATTGCGCTTGCCTCATTTGTAACTCTGTGACTTTCCGTGTGAGGGTCAGAATTTCCTGATTCGTATTTACCTGATAGTTGTTCATTGCTGAAATTATTTCGCATTTAAAAGAATTAATATGTTGGTTGGTTTCGGATCGGAGCGCGTCTACTTGTCGAGAATTTTCCGAAATTAGTGTCTTAATGGTTTTTTGTGTTTCCGCTAGGTGGTTGGCAAATAGATCTTTTAGTGAATTTTTAAATTCATTATTATAGTGTGCTTGTTCCTCTGTGAAAGTTTGAATTTTTGAGATAGCTCTACTAATTCTCCCTGAATTTAATGGGGTCGCCGATCTTTTTAGAATGCGATGTGAATCACGATATTTTGCGATGGTTATTTTGGGGATTTGCCCGGTTTGATAACCCGTAGCGTTGTCCGGAACGCTTTGCGTTTCGTCCAGGTCGTTGTCCGTTTCGTCAAGAAAATTTTTGTTTCCTTGGGAACCGTTTTCTTCTTGATTTGGAGCGCTTTGCGTTGTTTTCGGAGCGCTTTGCGTTCCCGGGCCAGCGCTTTGTGTTGTTACGGGAGGGGGTAGTGTCCCCCCGGGGGCATTTCCCTGCCCCGTATTTCCCGGTAGTTGCCATTGTGTGAAAACCGTTTCACTGGCAATTGTGACTATTGGTGGGAGGGGCTGTTTGCCGGGAGGGGGTGATCGAAAGGTCATACCTGAGCGTTTGAATTCGTTCTGTTGAGTTCGTGTTTCTTGGGTTTTTCTTCTTTCCGCAGAATTCTTATTTTTATTTTTCGTCATTCGAGAAAAATCGAAAAATCAATTGGCCAATAATTAATTGTTTTAGAAGTAAATTTTTGCAAATGATGCGAAATCGGAGTTAAAAGATTCAAAAGCGCAATTATTTAAAAAATTTTCAAAAAAACGAAAAAAGAAAAATTTTCAAATTTTAATTTAGTGTATTTTAATTAATTAATTAGATTAATTTAATTGATTAGTTCAATTAATTTGACCATCTTGATTCTTCCACTTGTTCCATGTAGAAAAAATTTTGTTGAACGAAAAAAAATTAATGACGGTCAATTATTAAATTTCATGAAAAGCGTTAATCAAATTTAAGAAATTTTAGAGCGCAATTATTAATTTTGTGATTTTTTTTTTTTAAAAAACGAAAGTTTTAATTTGATTTGAAAAATTTATAAAGCGCAAAAATTTATTTAAATCATTATTGAGATAAAAGATCGAAAAAATTTTAATTTTAGATTGAGTATTTTCTGGAAATACAAATTCGTCGAAATTAAATTTTATTTTCTCTATGCGATAAATATATCGGGATTATAATTTACTTTAATTTGAAATTGACCGGCGAGAAACAGATAAGGTGTAAATGTAAACACAGCTGTGTTTACGTTTCGCACTACCCGAGCAAAGGATCTGGCGTTCCACTGAGGCGAGGAAAATATGGCCACTAAAATTTTGATTATTTAGGCAATTATAAGATTTTGTCAACCATGGTAATTGACATCGTACAATGAGTGTGCATATTAAAAATTTTCAAATTTTTACATCAATACTAAGAATTGAAAAAAGCGATAAATTTACAAAATTGAGAAAAAATAAATTTTTGTTTTGAAGTTACATAAGCATTTTCAATAATTCAGTTTTCTTAATTTTAATTTGTAGTATACATGCGTAATTATGCAAGAAAAAAGCGTAGAGTTAAAGCCAGAATTTTGTTTATTTTAATAGGTTAGTGTAAGTTCACATTTTTGTTTTGGTAATTTAAAGCAAGCATTCTAAAGTAAATACTATTTTCAAGCAATTTTTATAGCGATTTTGAGCGAAAAGTAGTGTAAATTTTGAACCGGAAAATTTTTGGCAATAGAAAGTTGCGTTTGGAGATTAGTACATAATATCTTTGAGCTATAGATAAGAGAGAGAAGCGTATATAAAAAAAATTTTGGTGTAAATATGGAAAGTCCACACAGTGCTGTCAGTGTTAATATTCGACGTAGACGAGATTTATTAAAAGAATATTTTTCTAGTTTGATAAAAAAATTTCGTGTTAAAATTTTAATTTTCTCTACGTTGAATACTCGAGAAGGACAGTTTTCTCGTCGGGAAGAAATCACGTGGCGACGCCATTTTGCTACCGGCAAGGGAAATCCTCCCTCGAGGAAAACTGTGTAAAAAGTAAAAATTTTAGTATAAACTAAACAAAACGTTGGGCGCCAAAAATGTGGCGTTCCTATACGCGATTTATTAACATAGATCGAATTTTAAATAAAGTCACAATATCCCGGTTTAGAGGTGAGATTCGACGCGTACCGGCACGCACATTATTGCACTAGTGGAATCACCATACTTACGTTGAGTTTGCTCGGCCTTCCTTGGCCATAAAAACGAACAACCAGCGGTGCGTAAGCAAAGTAATTGTGAGTAGACAGGTGGAAATGTCGGGACCACTAAGAAAACTCCAATCAAGAGAACTTACCAATTCAGGTGCGAAGCGTGTTCGAATCGGCTGGTTGCGTGTTCGGGGCTTGTTTAATAGCGCTGATAGCAGTGAAAGCAAACTCCAATTAATATAAAAGAATCCTTTTTTATTCGGGCACAACACTGTACAATACACTTCGAACAATATCTAATAGTTTTATGTAAATAACAAAATCTACTGATTATAGGCTAGTGTGCGCTACGAAGTCTAGCTTCTCTCTGCTTCCGTGTTCGCGAATAGCCGGCTTCGCGTGGAGCGACGAAAGCGCCCGAACGTCCCCGAAGGTTGCCGACGGGAATCATCCCCGTGTACGTGAGGAAGCAAAGAGAAAAACTTCGCCCGGGGAAAAGCGAACTCAATATCAATTAATATAACGATTCATGATCGTTACAACTTTCTTATTTGGCTTCTGCACCAAACATATCCAATCGCTTCGAAATCACACTCAGCAACTTAAAAACCTGAAGATACCAAGTTTCATAAAAATTTCGAAAATATGACGTCAGATTCGCAATCAGCGACCCAAAAAACCCCCAGATACCAAGTTTGAAGTAAATCTTCAAATTTTTTCAAAATTCGACCGCCATATTGGATCCGCCATTTTGAATTTTGAAAATCTAACTTCAGATTCGTAATCAGCGACCCAAAAAACCCCCAGATACCAAGTTTGAAGTAAATCCATAAATTTTTTTAAAAAATCGCCTACCTCTCAAAATTCGACATGTTTTTTGAGGTTAGAAAAAAATCCTGACGTGATGGAGCAAAATGGACTTCGGATTCGTGTTCAGCGCGTCAAAATACATAGGGCTAGGGTATTCCGGTCAAAAGTACATGACACTTTTTTTTTTTTGTGGGGCTGTGTAATCTGCATAAAATTTGTTTTCAATTTAACAGTGCTCCAAAATATACTACGTACAGAAATGAAAATCATATATATATAAAACAGTTTATGTTTTGAAACTGCTGGGCACTAGAAAGTCTGCGCATCTTTGACGCGCATCGGTTTCGAAGTCTGCGACTTGGTCGACTAATTCTTATAAACCGTGTTTTCGATTCTCTATTTCTAAATTCTAATACACAAGTAATTTAAAATTACGTCAACATGGTTTAAAATCTATATCAGTTTTTTCTAGAGTTTAAAAAACTGTTTATGGCAATAAGATTCCTTAACATTATTCAATAGTCGCAGAGATATTCAATAACTTTTTCTAAATATTATATCCTTATGCATTAAAATTTAGATTTCGTTGATAACTTTATAGAAAACAGTTTTATAATAATTAGAACACTTTTTTTTCTATTACTAGATTTCTAAAATGTATTCAACTTTCGTTTAGTATTTCTTTCATGGTCATAGAAGAACTCTGTGACTTTGCAAAATCGTCGCCTATATCCAAGATTCTACAACTAATCGAGCAATATTTAGACAACTTATTTTTTCCGTGCACTCACAAGTGTTCACCGAGAAATTTTCCGAGAAATAGTACTTTAAACAGAAGTACCAAGTATTACGCGCCTACATAACGACTTTGAAGTAGGAGTAGTCGCATTTGCCTGGACCCCTTAATGTTGGGATTGCTCTCCAGTGGGGAGGGAAAACTGTAGAAAAACCTCTCCTGAGTACAACCGGTTTATCGACTGTTATCGACAGTCGAGTTTTAATGGTTTGTACAGGACAGTTACCAATAGTGCACATCATTATACCTCGACGTCAAACCTTCCACTGAAATTATCTCACGAGACGGAAAAATCGCACGCTATGTGCGCATAGCAAATATAGTCTAAGTCCGATAAGTCGCATAGTTCGGGGCTGTAGGGGTAGAAAATTGCAGACTCTAAGAATGCCCCTACTAGAGGTATATTCATTTGGGCATGTGCTTTCATATCGGCGCGAAATTATTATTATTTTAAATGACATTTAAGTTACAGTGCTGTTACATCTATTAAATTAACATTTTTGTGTATAATATCATCTAAAAATATTTATTTATTTCCAAAGGATTTAAACATTCTCTTGTTTAGGAATTTAGCTATTTTAAAATAATAATTTATAATTTGTGATTTAAACGTTGTATTGAATTTTCTTTTTATATAAGTATATATGCCTCTTATCGATTCTTGTGTAAGACGTGAGAGTATAAAAATTATACAATTTTGTAAATAAATTAATTTAAAATAACACTGGATTACAAAAAAATGGTCATGTTGTGTTTATTTAAAATCTCCTGTGTTTATTGAAAGTTTACACTGAAAACTTTTATGTATTAAAATAATCTGCAGCGCAATTGTTTTAAGCCAATTTCAGATTATTTAAATTCTATTTGGTATAAAAAAAAGAGCGTTGCCGATTAATTTAATCCAAAACAGTTTTCTGTGTATAGGTGTCACTGAACAAGAATATACCAGAAATTTTTTTTTTATTCTGTCAGTTCCATAAAAAACGAGATTAAAGTGTCAAAAAACCGTATTTTTAGCACTTTTTAAGGCACCGTAACAAGAAAACGTGACATGATAAAAATCTCTACAAGAGCTTAAATAAAAGCTTAAACCTTCAATTTTAAGGACCAAAACTGAAAAGTACTTTAATGATCACTAGAAACCTCGTTTATCAAGCTGTCCGAAATTGTCAAAATAGCTGGGATAGAAAGCATTTGGTAAAAATCGATTTCCCCAACCGGATTTACTTGCAACTTGTTACTTAAGTATTTTTGAGGTAGCTAATGACGAATTAGAACTTAGATTGAAAAAATTCAAACTGGTGGATTTAAAATGACGTTGATAATTTTCAAAAAATTGAGTGAATTCGTTAGCAGCTTGCTCCTAGGGGGTTTTCGATGGTGCAGATTGCAAATCAAATGTACATTTTAAAAAATACAAAATGGTGGATCCAATGTGGCTGATGTACCCTTATAGAGAAGTATGACATGAAAATAATGACACGGATGCGTGTCATTACTTTCGTGTCATTGCGTGTCATCATTTCGCGACCACACGAAAAAAAATGACAAGGGAGAAAATGACACGGCAAAGCATACATAAAAATGCCAGGATGCGCAGACGTATTCTACTTATTCTACAGCACCTACGGCTGCGCAGTAAATTTTTTCCTCCCCAAAATGGTGCACAATGTATGTTTATACGAAATTATTATAAAACTAATAATAATAAAAAGTTTTTTAATGGTGCATTCTTTGCCATGTTATTTTTTTCGTGTCATTTTTTTCGTGTGGTCGCGAAATGATGACACGCAATGACATCATGAAATAATGACACGCATCTGTGTCATTATTTTCATGTCACACTTTTCCATAAGGGTAAAATTTTGTAAAACTAAACAAGCCTTCTAAATTTCATTTCTATCTGTTAAAATCATAATGGGAGGTGATTCTTGTAAATTTTTTGACCCAGAATCAGAATCTGATCTTCAAAATGGCCCATCATGTCAGAACTTTTTGTAATACTAGCTTAAATGGTCAAAAAATGACAATTTTTGCCATTTTCGTGAATTTTTTGTGTCTTACCAGATTTTTAGTTTTTATTTTCCTAAATGGTACACTGAGAAAATGAGACATGACTGAGTACTGTCCGGACAAGAGTGGTTCCTGTCCAAATAAAAAATTTTAATTAGACAGCACTCATTGCTTTCTGGACATGAACCATTCCTGTCTGGAAAGGACTCAGTAATGTCTTGGACATTAATGAAATAGACAGTAGTGAACCCTGTCTAGACAGGAATGGTTAATGTCTAGACCTGAATGATAACTCTCCGGTGGTGAATTTAAAAGAAGGTTATAAAATGTAATAGACGTCATTCAAAAAAATGTACATTTGGACAAAACTACACTGAGAGACTGAAGATTTGAATATTTATAAAACTTGTTGAAATTTTATTATGTTAGGTTAGAGGTTAGGGAAAAACGTACTTTTTCTTAATATTTCAAATGGGTCAATCCACTGACTTTTGTCTGTAAGCTGTTGCGGCAATATTTTAAATAATTCTAATTTTAAAATATGTGAAACGCCAACATTTTCTGAATTCAGTAAGCATATTAAAATGGTATAAATTTTCTTTCTTTTCGTGTTATTATTAATCAAAAAATGAAGGTTCACAAGCATATTTGTAACCTTAAAACTGATGCTTTTTTTAAAAATGATACACTGAGAAAATAAGTTGACTAAATACAACCAATTTTTGATTAAATTTAGCAGAGAGAGGTTGTTGATATAGCACCTGCAAAGCACTTAATTGATTTTTGCAGAGCATATGCTCCGGTATCCTAGAAGTTTGATTGTCATCGCCGGTGTTTTGTTTGTTTTGTCCCGAGGAACCCTAACCTAGAAATAAAGCTGCTTGGCTAGAGGTTTATTTTCTCAGTGTATAATTCTTAGAGTAATTAATATAATATTTATCAGAACTTATTAGAAATATAAATTATTTAATTCTGAACACAGAAAAGATGGGTTTATTGTAAAATTTTATTATTTTATAGTGTTACTCTGATTTAAAATATTTATACTTGTATAAAGTTTCACTATTTTTCGAAGCTTAATACTTTTTTATGGAACCTCCTACAAATTTGAGGTTCTGAATATAATTTAATATTAATATAATCTACTTGCCTATATAGTTTGACGAACGTGTTTTGCCTCGTTTAGGAAATATTAAAAATTTTTAATTTCTTACTCAAAAAGGTTAATTTTTATATTTTAAGTAAACACAGCAATTTCACATTGTTCCATTTAAATTAAATTAGTATACAAACGGAGCGTTCGCCTGTTAAATATTATATTAATTACTCTAAGAATTATAACATCTTTAAAAAAAAAACCAGATTTAAGGTTACAAATATGCTTGTGAACCTTCATTTTTTGATTAATAATAACACGAAAAGAAAGAAAATTTATACCATTTTAATATGCTTACTGAATTCAGAAAATGTTGGCGTTTCACATATTTTAAAATTAGAATTATTTAAAATATTGCCGCAACAGCTTACAGACAAAAGTCAGTGGATTGACCCATTTGAAATATTAAGAAAAAGTACGTTTTTCCCTAACCTCTAACCTAACATAATAAAATTTCAACAAGTTTTATAAATATTCAAATCTTCAGTCTCTCAGTGTAGTTTTGTCCAAATGTACATTTTTTTGAATGACGTCTATTACATTTTATAACCTTCTTTTAAATTCACCACCGGAGAGTTATCATTCAGGTCTAGACATTAACCATTCCTGTCTAGACAGGGTTCACTACTGTCTATTTCATTAATGTCCAAGACATTACTGAGTCCTTTCCAGACAGGAATGGTTCATGTCCAGAAAGCAATGAGTGCTGTCTAATTAAAATTTTTTATTTGGACAGGAACCACTCCTGTCCGGACAGTACTCAGTCATGTCTCATTTTCTCAGTGTAGCATATAGTATTTTTCTTAAACTTCAAATCCCATTTTTGAACATTTTTTTACGATTTTTTTAAAAAAAGTTGTGCAGATTTGAAATGCTTTCATTTAGTCAAATATGCATGTAGATCGTCTCCCTAAATTTCTGGGAGAGAGTTTTCACTCCACGAACAGTAAAAATTAAGCCACTTCTATCATAATAAGAAACCATTTCTAAAATGGTATCGTAAAGTACTACTCGTAAGCTTCAAATCCCACATTTGAAAATTATTTTTGGATAAAAAAAAAGTTATGCAGATTTGAAGTTCATCATTTAGTCAAATATGGATATAGAACATCTCTTTAAATTTCTTGAAGTGTGTTTCCACTCCACAAAAAGTAAAATTTAGCCTTTCCAATAACAGTAAGAAACACACTCTGAAAGAATGAGATCTCATTCTTACACAGTGAATTTTCACTCTAGTTCGAGCGGAAATTCACGCCCATGAAAAAATGAACACTCACTTTAATTTTTGAGTGAATTTCTACTCAAACTAGAGTGCAATTTTACTGTGTAAGAATGAGATTTCATTCTTTCAAAGTGTGTTTCTTACTTTTATTGGAAAGGCTAAATTTTACTCTTTGTGAAGTGGAAACACACTTTAAGAAATTTAAAGAGATGTTCTATATTCATATTTGACTAAATGATAAACTTCAAATCTGCACAACTTTTTTTATCCAAAAATAATTTTCAAATATGGGTTTTGAAGCTTACGAGTAGTACTTTACGATACCATTTTAGACATGGTTTCTTACTATGATAGAAGTGGCTCAATTTTCACTGTTCTTACACAGTAAAATTGCACTCTAGTTTGAGTAGAAATTCACTCAAAAATTAAAGTGAGTGTTCATTTTTTGATGGGCGTGAATTTCCGCTCGAACTAGAGTGAAAATTCACTGTGTAAGAATGAGATCTCATTCTTTCAGAGTGTGTTTCTTACTGTTATTGGAAAGGCTAAATTTTACTTTTTGTGGAGTGGAAACACACTTCAAGAAATTTAAAGAGATGTTCTATATCCATATTTGACTAAATGATGAACTTCAAATCTGCATAACTTTTTTTTTATCCAAAAATAATTTTCAAATGTGGGATTTGAAGCTTACGAGTAGTACTTTACGATACCATTTTAGAAATGGTTTCTTATTATGATAGAAGTGGCTCAATTTTCACTGTTCGTGGAGTGAAAACTCTCTCCCAGAAATTTAGGGAGACGATCTACATGCATATTTGACTAAATGAAAACATTTCAAATCTGCACAACTTTTTTTAATTTTTTTTTTTAATCGTAAAACAATGTTCAAAAATGGGCTTTGAAGTTTAAAAGAAATACTATACGCTATAGTGTAGTCAGACGCTCTAACCTCTCGTACCCTCTCGCTTAGTTATAGACATTTACAAAACCCATTATTTGAATATCATTATAGTCAAGGGCGAACTATTTACTTTTTTTAAAAAATCTAAATACTAAGTTTCAATATGTGGATGCTAAATTTAAATATCCACGAATATCCATATTTTCATGCCTTACAGTTTTTTGTGTTACTGTCGACAAAGAAAAATTTGTAATATACATTTTTCATTGTTTCACAATTGTTAGACTATTAACTCAGATCGGCAAATTTGTCACCTTCAATTGCATTTAAATTTCTGTCTTGCGGTAAAATTAATTGAATGAAAACTACTTTTAAACTTTTTGCACTACCATTGGTTATTTATTCATAAATATTTATTTATTTCTTATAATATTCATAGATAGTTGTCAGGAATAAATCATTGTAGTTTATTCATTTACAATATTTTTAAAAACAAATAAAACTCAAAATCGTTTTGCTCATAGGATAGAAGACGTGAAGCGTAATACTCTTTTGCCGATATCTCCAGAACTAAGAGACCCTCCATCAATTTTTTTTTAAATAAAGGTAAAATAAAAAGCTTTCATTATATTGTGACGAAAATAAAAAATATGAATTAGTACACATAGAAAAATAGGTTTAAAAATTTTGTTTGTGTTTTTATACATGAATTTTTGAAGTTTTTAAATCTACTTCAAATTGATTTAAAACCTTATAGTTTTCTATATACACCCTATAAATTTCATTGAAATCGGTTAAAAACTCTTTAAATTACAAGAATTTAACAAATTAAAGGGTAAAAAATTCAAAGTGACGTAATTTCTAAAATTTTGAGAATTTTTTAAAAATACTTGACTAAGTTATTACCACCCCTAAATACTACAAATTGACTAACTTTGATCAAAATCAAAAACTTGACTTGCAACTTTGATCTTTTTGGTATGGAAACTCTCGTATGTTTAAAAACGACAATTTCGATTTTTTGGGACTTAATTATGCGGCATAAATTATTGTGATCGTTGATACCCACGTTTAGCACAATATTTCCTATTTTGAAAAAAATTGTTTTTTTTTAATTTTCTCAAAATTTTTTTAAGTTATGCTTTTTCTTTTTGTAGCACAATAGTCTATGTTTTTGAAATTTATTCGCACAATTTTTGTCTTTTAAATATTTAAAAATGGCACTTTTGGAACATAAAAATATTTTTTCAAATTCGGGCCCTTAATTTTAAGTTTTTCGAAAAATGTTTTTCGGCACAAATTGGCACAACTTTAGCACAATTTGACACAATTTATTTTTGTTGAAAAATAACATGGCGTTGCTAACTTGTTTCACATAGAGACATATCGTCTGAGCATCACTTATCGGTGCTCATTTTCACGTGGGTGCAAGTCACTTCCAGCATAGAAATGACTCCTGAAACGGGATATTTGTTTACTAAAATAAGTTTTTAATTTTTTATTATAATTTTCACGTGGGTGCAAGCTCCCCCCCCCCCCCCCTATACACACATAGAAATGACCTTCGTCGGGTCTTTCTGAGACGATATATTTCTTGAGAAAATAAGTTTTTAATTGTTTGGTTTTAATTTCTATGTGTGGCACAGCTGTACCATAAAGTAGATGTCAGCTGACCAGCGTCAGCCAATTAGATTGCGATGTCATTTACTTTAAGGCCTAGGCCGAGAAACTTATAAAAAAAATTTTAAGTTTTTTAAAGAAAATAAACCGTAGTTCAAGGACAATAACTGAATAAACGTATGACGCTATTCGCGAAAAGTATTGAAAATCGTCGATAATCAACTTGCTAAAAAACTTGTTTAAACAATTAAAACAAAACTGTTTACCTGATATAACAATTCAGTTCATTTATCCTGAAATTTAAAAAAAAGAACAAATTTGTTTTCATCATAAATGTCGATGTTGTGAATTTGTTAATTTAGATTGTTTAAACAATAGAAACCAAATTATTTACTAGTAATGACTGTCTAGTTCATTCGCCTTGAAGTTTAAAAAAAATGAATTATATTGTTCTAAAATGTCGATGTTATGAATTTGTTAATTTACATTGTTTAAATAATAAAAACTAAATTTTTTACATGAAATGTCAATTTTATAAATTTGTTAATTTAGATTGTTTAAACAATGATAACTAATTTGTTTATTTGAAATGACAATCTAGTTCTTTTGTCTTAAAATTTAAAAAAAAAATGAATTTATTTTGTTCAAAAAGTTAGAAAACTGGTGCACATATATAATTTTAATATATCATTTGTGCATAGGTAATTGTAGGTAAATGTTTATTACTTCATTATAATACCTAATTTTCTTTTCGTTTCGAGCTAGGGACACGAAAATATGAGTGTTTTGATTTTCGTTTCTAAACGTGGACCGAAACAAAAGTCTTGTCGACTTTTGTATCGTGCCTTAACACGATACGTAAACAACACTTTTTTTTGTTTCTTTCCTTGACACGAAAATATTATTATCTAAATTTTCGTACCTCAGCTTGGAACTGAACGAAAGTTCCATCGACTTTTGTTCCGTGCTTCAGCACGATACACAAATCCCAATCCTTTTCGTATCTGTTACTTGATACAGAACGAAACAAAACTTTTTTAGGGTTCCGTACACCACAAGTGTACGCACGGAACCCTATTGGAAAGACTTTGTCGAAAATCGTATCCCCCCCCTAGCCGCCAAACTATTTGACTTAGAAAGTTCAAATTTAGCCCACATATGTATTTTCACGTGTAGATAAAAGAAAAATTATAGAGAACATGATTCTAGGGTTTGATCATAGCGTTGTCAAGAAAATAACAAGATTTTTGAGAAATTTTGATATTTTTTGGCGGAAAACTCTTGCCTTTTCTTTTGCAGCGCTATTACCATCACGATCTCTATATTTTTTTGTAATCTACACATAACAATACATTTGTGTACCAAATTTGAACTCTCTAAGACAAATATTTTGGCAGATAAGAGGGCAATACGGTCATTTTTTAGAAAAAATGCGTTTAATTTGTACCATTCTTGCCCTTTATCTGCTAAATTATTGTACTTATTGTGCGAAAATTTGGTACACATATGTAGTTTGACGTGTAGGTTACAGAAAAACTATAGAAAACCTTGTTGCAGGCTGTTGTCATAGCGTTTTTCAGCGAAAAACACGATTTTTAAAAAAAAAATGCTAAAAAATGGTCTATCCCCCCCCCCCCCCCTGAACTTCCAAACTATTAGACTTAGAGAGTTCAAATTTGGTACACAAATGTATTTTCATGTATAGATTACAGGAAAATTATAGAGAACATAATTGTATGTGTTAAACATAGCGTTGTCAAGGAAATAAAAATATTTTTGAGCATTTTTTTAACATATGGGCCATAATTTAGTGTTATAACTTTAACAGTGCTATAATCATCAATTTCTCTATAATTTTCCTGTAATCTACACGGGAAAAACTTTTAGATAACCGTTGCGCCATAGAATGCGCAACTGCTGTCTGTTTACTATGTTAAACTGCTGCCCAACTTCGGGACGTCTGCTCTCTAACTTTGGGACCTCTGGTGTCCAATAGAGGCGCACGAACCGTCCAGACATCGTCTACCCATGTTTATTGGGTAGGAGCTGGCCAAAAAATGGACTGCTGGAGTCCAGAAAATGAGCAGCTGTTACACATAACCTATAGTGCAACCACTGTACTATAGCTTAGTACGCCTAGTGTACAATATTTTTTCCCGTGTACACGTAAATCTACATACGTGTACCAAATTTCAGCATCCTAAGTCAAATAGTTTGGAAGATAATGGAAGATAAGAATACTTAGAGTGCTGAAATTTGGTATACATATATAGTTTGCCATATAGATTACAGAAAAACTGTAGAGAACTTTGTTGCAGATCGTTATCATAGTGTTTTAAAGCAAAAACCAACGATTTAAAAAAAATGCTAAAAATGACCGTATCCCTCCTCCCATAACTTCCAAACAATTTGACTTAGAGAGTTCAAATTTGGTACGCAAATGTATTTTCACGTGTAGATTACAGAAAAATTGTAGAGAACATGATTGTAGAAGTTGATCATAGCGTTGTTAAGGAAATAAAATGATTTTCGAGTATTTTTTATGGATATTTGCTAAAATCTCTGGATTTTTCGTTGACAGCGCAATCACCATCACGTTCTCTATAATTTTTATGTAATTTACACCTGACAATACATTCCTGTATAAAATTTGAACTCTCTAAATAAAATATTTTGGAAGATAGGGGGGGGGGGGGTGTTCCATTTTTTATAAAAAATTCATTATATATTATATTTTATATATTATATTTTATATAATATGTATAATATATTTATATATTATATATTTAATAATATCAAATATATTAAAAATTATTTTGTTTTGTGTACGGAACCCTCGGTTTTAGTGAGAGTGTAACTCGAACTTGCCCAATTTTTTTATTTCGTTACGTTTCCGTGCCCAACCCTGGAAATAAGACACTTGTTTTACAGTGTAGTGGTGTGGGTATAAAAGGTAAGTGGGTCGTTCCGTAGACGGAGATCTGCAGTTTGATCAGTGCGCCGTGAATAAAATTTTAATATTCTGCGCACTGGCTGAACTGCAGGCTCTACTTACTGGTAGCCCCACACTTGAGGGGCTGTTAGTAAAAATGAATTATTATAATGATGGGAGCAAAAGTGGGTTATATTCAATAGGAGCAAAAACGGGTAAAAATTTCCAAACAATTTCCTTATTTATAAAATATCCTATCGACTGTCTGTTAATTATTTTTGCCTTACAACATTCGAAATTGTTAAAACAATATTCGTAAATTAAAATAATTCCAAAACAGTTGATAGCATATTTTATAAATAAAGAAATTGTTTGGAACTTTTGACCCGTTTTTGCTCCTAGTGAATATAACCCACTTTTGCTCCCATTATTATTATAATTTATTTTTACTATCAGCCCTTCACTTATCTCCACGACTTCCCATAGGAATCAAGCAAAGCTTGACATCCTGTCTCTAGTCTTATTGGGTAATTCATTAAAAATTCAATACTCCGATTGAATGTATTACGCCACCCCTGTTGAGATTATTCCAATAATCTTGAATATTACAATTAATAAAACATGAAATTAATTGTAGAAATTACTTTTTTCAGAACCACATGTATTGCTGTTTCGCAGGTTACGAACGGATGTACGTCAGTCTGTAACGTCTGGACCAAATCATTATGAATCTCAACGCTCATGCTATAATTAGAGAGGAAATATATTTAACTATTTAAAAGTTATTAATTAAAATAATCCATATATATTTATTATGCCATAAATATTAATTTGTATTGATAAGATAATTTGACTTACAATTAATTTTTTTTTCTATGCATTTATTCTGATAACACGCTTTGTAGCGCTACATTAAAATGTGATTTTATACTTAAAGCATGCCTCTTTTTAATTACCCTGTTCATTCTTTCTAAAACTAGTGTTCAAATTGCAGTTATAATTTATTATATATTTATTATTATATAATGAATTTATTCTTCTTTTTAATTGCATTTTTCATTCTGTCTAAAATTAATATTAAAAATGAAATTATAATTTACTATATAAGTTGCTCATAGAAGAAACTTTGTGATCGTTAAGATTTTCGATTCTCCAAAAACAGTTTAAATCGACTTATATTCATTTAAAAAACCTAAATTTTAATTTTAAAGAAAAAGTCCGAATGTGTGTGTATGTGTGTGGCATTTTTTTTGTCGCTTGGATATCTCAAGAACGCCTTAACGGATTTTAATAAAATTTGGATGGCGAATTAAGCTTATAAATATCTAAATTTTGACACTGGTACTTTTGAAAATACCCAACCCAATTTTTTTAAGCACCATTGTTAATAAAAAAAAAAATTATCGTTTTTTGCCAAAAAAATTTTTTACTCTAAATATAAAACTTAACAAATAAAAATATCATATTTCTTATCTCAAAACGAATCGATTGACCTATATAATGTCTATAATTGACCAAAAATTTGCATATTAATTCATGATATAATCATGAATTTATTTTTAATTTTTTTTTTATAACTTCTCCAATGTTTATTTTTTAACAGTGGTGGGTAAGTATACATGGTTTTCTACATGTATATTACTACGTATTTTACGTCCTGAGTTTTCTACAAAAAGTATGTATGTATTTTACATACGATCACTTGACTATCTACAAAGCGGGAATTTTATATTTAGTAAATAAATACTACAGAACTGCATTGTACAAATAGTAATTAAAATGTATAAAAGTTCTATTTATATTAGTTATTTCTTTTGTTGTGAAATTATGTATGATTTTTTTCTTGGTGGGAAATTTAAAATAAATTTTTTAAAATTATTTTTCACAATTTATAATTAATTACTTAATAATAATTGGCAATGTTAATAAAACTTTTAACATATGCGTTGATTTTAATACATTAGTGTCACCTGACTGATTATTATACATTGGTGTCACCGAGCTGTATGGAAATAAAGTGACGGCCATTTTGAATATGTATTATTATACATAGTTTTCTACAGTTTTCTACGTAAAATACATGATTTATGTATTTTACGTAGAAAAACCTTGTGACGTGAAGTTTACCCATCACTGTTTTTTAACCATAGTTTCTTTGGAGAAAATATTCTAAATTAAAAAACAAACTAATTGGTCTATATAAAGTATATATTTTTCCGGAAATGGATAGAATAAATAGCCATTTTTTAATATTAACGACATTTAAATTTTCTTTTTTTTATTATTTTAATCTGTTATTTATTAATTTTTAGTCTATTATTTATTATATTTTGTACATGTAGAGACAATTAGCCAACTGTTAATACATCGTCGTAAATAAGCATTTGTTTCTTTTATTGTCTTAAAAAAACTGTACATATAGAATTTTGCTCATATTTTTATTAAATGGGAGAAATACGAGTCTTACTCAGAGTAAAACATAGATTCAGTTTGCGAAACAAAATATAATAACGTCGTTTACAAACTACGTCACACGCCTAGGGGAAGGGGGGGTCGAAAAATGCCAATTTTTCCACGTAAAAATGTAACGTTAGGGAAAGGGGGTCCGAAAGGGTCTCTAACAGCGTCCCTATGGGAAATGACAATCGGCTAGAGCTTGGCCCAAGCTTGGCCAATATTAGACCAATATTAGCCCAAGCTTGGGCCGATGTTGAGCATCGGCAAATTTCCCATAGGGGTGACGTAGTTTGTGAACGATCCCATATATAAACAAGTTTATAATTAGGGGAGAGTCGCCAGTTGTGAGACGGCTCCAGTTGTGAGACAGTCCATTTTTTTTTAACACGAAATATAAAAAGGCTGATTGGTATACATAAAAACATTTCTTTTTATACGAGCCAACTTTTGCGTGTACACCGAAGCGGATATATGTATTGTTTGTGTTAGATGCCAACACTGTGTGTGAAAATCGACTAAAAAACTTTTTTTCAATATGTGCAAAGTACTTTTTTTTCAAGTTAATTAATTGGAAAAGCTAAATGTTATGCATTTTTATTTAGTATTTTCCTTCTATTTTGTAATGCAATATTGCATTGTTTCAATCTACAGTTGGAAATTTTTTTTTTTCCTTTTTCAAAATAGCGCCAATTTCCGGTTGTGAGACACAGCAAGTCACCAGTTGTGAGACGGTGGCGCCGCCCATCTGGAATAGCCTATATTTTTCGTTATGCAGCATAAAGCGCTCTGTTCAGTTTAGTTCGTTACGTACATTTGATAACACAACAATTATTTAAAGTGTGGGAACATGTGCACAAGTTATTTCATTTGCCTACATTGCGACAGCGATTTCGATGAAGAAAACTGATAGTCATATTTTAAAGAATAAATATTTTTATTTAGTATATAATAATATGTATTATCAATATATTTAGTTATTTATATTAAACACAATGTTTCATGCCAAATTTTTTAAATTTTAGCATTTTTTTATAAGTGTCTCACAACTGGACACCTTTTTTTTTTACTAAAAAGATGTGCTCGGAAAATTGATCATAAAATTTTTCGATTTCATCTGAACACTACACTTTCTATAAATAAAAGTTGCGTATTTAAGTTATTTTTTGAACGGTGTATTTTATTTACGATTTCGTTTACCTATTTTTAATTTATAGGTCAAAAATAAAACACGTCTCACAACTAGAGACTCTCCCCTACTAAAAAACTTTATAATCACTACTACTAAAATTGAACTTTTTTGAAAATGTTTTATTTTTAATTGCACTTTTCATGAAAATATCGAATACATTTTTGAAATAATATTACTATTAGTTTTTTAAGTTTTTAAAATTAAATGTCATTTCTAATAATGTCTTTGCAGTTTGAATTTTTTAATTTTTTTTTAAACTAATTTATTTAATAACAATCCTTAGTCTGATCATGGGTAGTTTATTAAATCTAGTTTTTTTCTTAAAATTTTCAATTTTTAAGTCATTACTTATTCCTATTAAAAATAAATAATTATTATTTTTAGGCTTCACAACAACAATTATTATTATTATATTATTATCGTTATTAAAAATAGATATATTAGGGCATTCTTTCTGAATGGGAGACCTTATCTCCCCAAAATTGGTTTTGACCTAGAGAGTTGTAATAATGTTTAAAATTGAACGATCAAACGAACTTACCTATAAGTGAAGTTCGATCGCAATTATATGAAGAAGCATTTTGTTTAAGAGATTACAATTGTAGTACTTTCTTCGATGCTACTAGAGGCCATTACGTTTAGACTCAAATTGTGTGATTGGTCCGTCCATGTTCCCTTTTCTTATCGTGCCCAAGTAGCACGTAAGGTTACGTGAATATTGCGGGTAATGTCATGGTAATATCAACGTAATGTTAAAATGTCCGCGGCAAGGTGACATTACAGTGTAATGTCAAGGCAATATCAAGGTAATATTACAAGCTAATGTTAAGGTGATATTAAGGTAATATTACAGAATTATATTCAAGAGGCATTGTTATATTAAGGTTATATTAGAAGATTATATTCCGTGCTCATTGTAACATTGAGGTAATATTACAAGATTATAATGAGGAAATGTGATAATATTACAAGATTATAATGGGGAAATGTGGTAATATTACAAGATTATAAAGAAAAAGTGTGGTAATATTGAGGTAATGTTACAAAATTATTAAGAAAAAAGTGTGGCAAACTTAAGATAATATTACAAGATTATAATGTAAAAAGTATGGTAATATTGAGGTAATATTACAAGATTATAATGAAAATAGTAGATATACTAGCAGCGTTCTGGACAGAAAAGTGTTAGTGCATATATGTGTGAGCTGCTTTGTGTGTGTGTATCCGTGTGTGGGTACCGGAAGTTGCAAGTATGGAATGTCATATATTGAGATAATGGTTTCCGATTACTAAGAATTTGTCAAATGTTTATTGCTTTTGTTTATTAGGAATTGTTTTTAATCGTGAGAATAAAAGTCTAATTAGAATAAAGAAATTAAAAGAGGTGTTGCGCAATCGTGATTTCCGGTCCCACATTCCATCGTTTGTTTTGACTATCTTCCTTAGGGGTCGTCCATAAATCACGTGATAGGTTTTATGCCAATTTTAGACCCCTCCCACGTGATGAACCGTGATGTTCTCTGGGACCCCCCCCCACCCCCCTCGATTATCACGTGACTTTGAATAACTATAAAAATTACTTAAAATACTAAAGGCATTTAAACAATAAGTTTACAGATTGTTTATTGCAAATTCCTCGTTCATTTAAATTAAAAGTCCGTTTTATATTCTTTATTTTTTCCTATATGGGACATTCTTTCTCAATTAGGCAACCCCTCTGTGCATTTTAATTTCCAAGATAGAAGACAATTGTAGCTTAAAATTTTTGCCAAAACATCAACTTTTTGATGTCGTATGGTGTTTTTTATTTCCACCTAAGGGTTGAAAATTATCATGCATAAAGTCCAAAAAAACCCACAGAAAGTATAAAAATTATGCGGAAAATAAACGAAAAAATAAAATTTATAGTCTAAATAACTAGGAGATTCAAATAAAATACTTAATCGCATTCAAAGAAATAATCGAACCTTACCAAGCATTATAATAAGGAACAACCCTTCATAACACAGCCACACAAAAAAATAAAGTTCCATGGCCTGGGTATGGGACCCATATTTTCCTATGTATTTTGATGCGCTGAATCCGAATTGGCCATCAGAATTGGTCCAGCGGGTTTGATTTTGGACCTTACCTCAAAATTAATAAAATGCCACTTTTTGTTCTTTAGAATCTGAACCAGATTTAACTTTGATACATGACTAAAGCCAAAAGAAAGCTTCATTTATGACCTTTAAAACGCTTTTTTAAAAATTATTCTACGATGATTTTTAACGAAGATTTGATGTTTTACATAAAATACTTTTTTTTCATAAGTTACTATATTCACTCATTTTTAACATTTTAAAAAATCATATGTTAAGTAAAACATCATATCTTCGTTAAAAATCATCGTAGAATAATTTTTAAAAAAGCGTTTTAAAGGTCATAAATCAAGCTTTCTATTGGCCCTAGTAATGTATTAAAGTTAAATCTGGTTCAGATTCTAAAGAACAAAAAGTGTCATTTTATTAATTTTGAGGTTAGGTCGAAAATCAGACTCGCTGGACCAATTCTGATGGCCAATTCGGATTCAGCGCATCAAAATACATAGGAAAATATGGGTCCCATACCCAGGCCATGGAACTTTATTTTTTTGTGTGGCTGTGTAGTCGTCCCCTAAACACGAATTAAAAAAATAACAAATATTTTTAAACAAGTAAACAAAAAACAATCTTTAGAGGATTCACAAACTTTGAAATTCAATAAGAATAAAAACCTATAAAATGTACCTCTATTAGCATCGAAAACCACCCTTTAAAATCATCCCTTAATTACTTAAAACCTTGCTTTGAATGTATTCTTATCTACCTTATCCCTTTCAGCATCGAAAAACACACTTGAAAATCATTCCTTAATCTGAAATAAAGAAATTGACCAAAAAAAAACCACTCAAAATATATTCTTTTTTTATCTTACATAGGAATGTAAGATGATTCTGAGCAATTTTTAAAGCCAAAGAATACTCTCAAAATTGTTTTAGTTTATACGTTCAATAAAAAATTGTCAATTTTTTGGATTAAAGATTAAGAGAAGATATTTAAGGGTGGTTTTCGATGCTGAAGGGGCAAGTTTCATAGAACTCTAATTCTTAGTAATATTTAAAGTTTGTGAATTCTCTAAAGAATGTTTCTGTCTACATGTTTAAGAATTTTTATTAAGTTTTGAAAATTCATGTTTAGTGGATGATTTTGAGGGTATTCTTTCTTATTATAATGCTTGTTCAGTTTTTTTTTTTAATGCGATTAAATAGTTTATGTGAATCTCGTAGTTATTTAGTCCTATAATTTTTAGTTTTTCGTTTATTTTTCGCACAATTTTTATATTTTTTGGAGGTTTTAAGCGTTTAAGCATAATATTTTGCAGCCCTTAGCTGCAATTTTAATTAATTAAAATGCGCAGGGGGGTGGTTGAATCGAGAAAGAATACCCAATATTATACGGAAAAACTTCCTTACTTATAGAAGATTATTTCGAAACAAAAAAATAAAAAATCTATAACCTCTTCCTTTGAGAAAAAACATTTTTTAAGTTTAATATTAATTTTTGAGGTATTTTCTCTTCATATTAATTATTTTTTATTGCACATATCGAAAGTTCGAGAAATTTTCAATAAATTTCGTTTTTAGCATACTATTACTCATTTTTTTGTTATTAACGGAGAAAAACGAGTTCAATAATTTATAACTTTCGTAATTTTTATCAAACCACGAACTACAAAAAAAAACGTATGTTTATGCTGCAATAAAGATTTTAAAAAAATTATTCCAAGCAAATCTAATTTTTGAATGAAGATAATCCAAAGAATTAACGGGAATGCAGAACTAAGAAAGTATCTGTTTTTAATAAAAATTTGCAGTTAAAATATCACGTGATCAGAGGGGAAACCCCCTACCCCCCCAGGTGATGAACAATGATAATTTTCATGACCCCCCACCCCCCCTTGTTGGCTCACGTGATTTATGGACGACCCCTTATAGTGCATTCCAGAGCGGACTTTTTTTATCACATGAATTTTGTTAAAAACAAATATAATTTATTGCTTCCTGAGTTTTGTTTATTAATATTTTTTTCCAGGAATTTTATTCTTATCATTTTATTAATAATTGGTTACTTCTTCCAGGAATCTTATTCTTATCAATAAATGTTTTAAAATCATGAATTTTGTCGGCTTTTGTTAAAGAAAAATATAATTTATTGCTTCCTTCTGTCTAGACTTTAAGGAATTTGTTTATTTAATTTAAATGTTTAAAAATCATGCATTTGTCGGCTTTTGTCAAAGAAAAAATATAATTTATTGGTTCCTGGACAAGAATTTTGTTTATTAAAAATTATTTTTAGGTGTGAGCAAAGATACTTTACACATAGATCCGGCAAGGGTCCTGGTGGCATGTGGACTAACTAAAAATTTCCATTAGTAAGAAAAGAACGGAGATATCTGTGTCCTTTTCTTACTAATGGAAATTTTTAGTTAGTCCACATGCCACCAGGACCCTTGCCGGATCTATTTGTAAAGTACCTTTGGTGTGAGAAAGAATGTGACAAAGATAGTAAATAATGAGATAGAAAAGGATAAAGCATAAAGCGTTTTCTATATAAGAAGGTTGTGCTAAAGAGCATCCTCAGTTCATTTTGAAACCTGCTTATGGTAGATCTTGCAATCTCTGTTAATAATTTCTTAATAAAAATTCAAGAGTTAAAAACTTCAATAAAAAATTTACAAGACATTCGTCAAGTTACCAGGGATTTTGAAAAATTAAATATGGATTTTGATAAACTGAACAAAATTGCAAAAGGAAAAGATTTTCCACCAACAAAAAAATTAAGTGATCTTGTGTTAAATCAACTTTACCTATTACTGATATAAGAATCGTGAAGACAAAATTCGGCGAGAGGATTTGTGTTTTAATAGAAAGCCAGTTTTCAGTGTTTCTCCCAAAAAGAATTTTTGATGCTGTGAGTGAAGATAAAACATTACTACCTCAATTGCAAGAATTGATAGTAAGAGAAAAGCTAGGACTCAAGTATTTAGGAGGAAAATATAATCACATTGAATTTACAGAAGTTTAAAATTGGAATCATCGGAACTAGTGTAATATAAACAATTACTTTGTGTGAAGGTAGACTGTGAAAAAAACAAATGAGTTAGATGTGTGAAATAATATCCGCGATGACATCATTATATAATATAGATATACTGTATATAATTCGAGAAAAATTAATTGATTTAAATCTAGATCTTTCGAACGATGAAGATGATGATAAATTTATGTTAGCGTTAATAGATTATTGTAACTTATCTAAAGGATTCTCTTTTCCTTATTTGGAATCGGATTTAAATATATTAAAAGCAATGACAGGAGACCGTAATCGTATTTGGTCATTGAGGTATAAAGGCTATAGATTTCCTGATAATTTTATTGTATTTTTTCAAGATATTTTTGGACCGACAAAAGATTTTAAATGGCTTGTTAAAGTTAGAAACGAACTTCAATGAGAAAAAGAATTTGAATGTAAAGAAGTGTTTGAGGTTATAATCATCTTCTGTTAAAAATAAAAAAATTGTATAAATATCAGCTCTACATCATTGTAAAAATAAAAAATTTAATAATGTAAAGGGAAAAAGAATTTGAATGTAAAGTATTACTTGATGATATTATTACATATAATATTAAATATTTAACTAAAAACGTATGTGATAGGTTAAGTAAATCTGTAGACATTTAATGAGAATAACTATATTTATTAAGCATAATAACAAGTGTTACAATTCATTTTCATTTATCCAACTGTTGTGCGAAGAATCAAAACCTAACCATTTTACAAGTACTTGATTACCGCGTTTTCGAAGCATTTTTTCTACCAAGTAAATGTCTGAATATTTAACTTTTGAAATTTCTTGCTCATAAAAACATCCAGATACAGGATTGTCTTGATAATCACTAAGATGATATGTTATTGGATCAGTATTTTTGATAAAGCTTACAGTAAAAATTTCAGTAGTCAAATTTGGTGTATAACCTTCTTTAAAAACATTTTTTAATTTACTAATACGAACTTTACCTCCTACTTTAAACTTAGGTTTCTTAATTAAATGCTTTATAATACTCTTTTTATATACATGAAGTAATAAACTTTTCTGATTATTAACTGTAACATCTTTTGGTTTCATTTTAATAGTTCGATGCTTAGTGTCATTATAAGATAATGTTAAGTCAGATACAATGTCTATCCACTTGTAATTACCACGCAAGCTAAATTGCATCCACATTTTATTTTTCAAAGTACGATTAAATCGCTCACAAATTGATGCTTTTAAATTGCTAAATGTTGAGTATATATTAATATTAAATCGTTTCATAAGATTTTCAAAGTTTGAATTGTAAAATTCTTTTCCTTTATCCACTTGTAAATTCTTTGGTACACGTCCTTCAATAAGAACAGATTCCATGGCTGCAGCAACATCTACACCTTTCTTGGATTTTACAGGAACAGCCCAAGCATATTTGGAGAAAACATCAATAACTGTTAATAAGTATTTGAAGCCTTTATTTTCTTTTGCATAAGGAATCATTTCAACCAAATCAGCTTGCCAGGTTTCATCAATGCCTCGAACATCAAC
Source organism: Ganaspis brasiliensis (assembly GCA_037103525.1). Lineage (NCBI taxonomy): Eukaryota > Metazoa > Arthropoda > Insecta > Hymenoptera > Figitidae > Ganaspis > Ganaspis brasiliensis. The sequence goes on along the minus strand of JAZKLR010000135.1, from coordinate 713,760 downwards.
ATTTCTTCCTTTATAATTCTTTCTTGCTGGTTTATGCAACTCTTTAACCAATTGCAGCTTTTTAATGTCCATTTTTATTTTGTTCAAGAGCATTCAGTCGGTTGTGTATTTTATCAATTATCTCTCTAATAGACAACACTTCTTTATTATTATCAATATGAACTTTTAGATTCTCAAAAAATTGCTTTAATGAATCTTCTAATGTTTTAATTTTTAAATTATTTTCAAGTATGTTGGTTTTTAAAGAGTCTACTACAACATTAATTGCGTTCACTTCTGTTTGTACAATATTTTTAACAAGATTTAAATTCACTGCATCATTCAATTGTTCAGCGTCAGCGACATTGCATAGCTTTTTACTTTTCATGTCATAATGACCTTCAGCGTTAACTTTGAATCCTATTCCAGGTAGACCAAAATATGGAGTTTCTGATTTCTTAAATTGACGTCCGAATACATCGATGCTCATGTTGAGACTGACGTTAATTTTCATGTGACGTTAATAAATAATGTTGGCTTCACGTAATTCTTCAATTACAGATATAATTTCATTATTGTGACTTGGGTTACCAGCACTTTGAGATGCTAATAGTAACCTTAATCGATCTACTAATTCATTAGGATCATCCCAATAAACGTAATCAATTTTTTTCTCTTGATTAATCATATATTTTGGTATTAAACCTTTACCACGAATTAGAGATGCTATAAAATTTTGAAATTTCAAGTTCCTATCGTCCCGTATAGCTCCATCAACTTTATAGTACTTTTTATGAGCATTTGTTGATATTACAATATTCTTATAATTTTCACGATCATTTAAACTTACAAAATTTTCTTCTGGAGCTTTCTTAAATAAGAGTTCAAGTAAACCTTTAGTCGCAGGATAAATATTAGATCCTATATCAATATTATTTTGCTCAAAATTTATTGACGAATCACCAATCATTAACTGTCCTCTAGCTAATTTACGAACTCCATGTGAGTTATCTAAATCCTTTTTTCTCTCATCAAACATTTGCAAATATTGACTTGTAATGTTGGGAGTTTTTTTTCCGGAACGTGATTATCAGCTGTATTGTTTTCAGGTGTGTACTTATTATCCAAAGCTGTTCTGAATGACAATTTATCATCTTCTTCGTTTACTTCTTCGATATTTTCTTTCTTTATTTCAACTTTTACTGGATCAATATACTTGACTGTTTCAAAGCCATGAAGCAGATTTGAATTGGTGTTACTATTGGTTTAAATGTATCATTTAATGATCGTTCAACATCTTCTTTTCCCAGCTTTAATATTCTATGTTTTCGTCAAATTGCTTCACTTGCTTTAGCAATTTCACAAAGAATATCTTTCTGTTTTCGTATATTTTCAATATGTGTTGAAGGCATGTTGTCTTTACTAAGTCTGCAGTGATACTGACTAAAAAGTTCAATTTATAACTTTTATATAGCAATCAAAACCTTTTCTATATCTTCCTTGATTAATTTCAGAATCTTTATCAATTACTATAAATTCATATTTATTTTTATTCCAACATGAAGCACAGAGTTCTTTAAATTTTGTAAATGTCATGTCTGTATTTACATGATCATCGTATATCTGGAACTGATCGATCGGATTCAAACATATAGCAGAATTTGTCCCCCTGAGAGACCTATTATTTGGTAAAAAAAAGATGCTTCTAACTATAACGGTTCTCGAGATATTGGGCCAAACGTAATGTTAACATACACACACACACACACACAAGCACCCCCGGAAATTTTTTCTAAATATCATTTTTGACATCCTGAGGTGGAATTATGTCGAGAAATTTAAAAAAATTGCAATTGAGGATTTGAGGGTAAAACAATACTTCCTCTATGAGGAAGCAAAAATTAATTATTAAGATTTTCCATTTTTAGAAACTTGATAACTCCATACGAAAAGGAGCTAGAGGGTTCGTAAATAGCACCATCGATGCGTTTTTAAAAAATAAAAAGGTAAAAAGCGCTTATTTTAACTTTCTTAAATTTTTTTTTATAATTTGGCCAAAAAAAGATTTTTTGAAAATATTTAAATCTAAAAAAAATGTATCTGTAACTGATCGATCGGATTCAAACATATGGCAGAATTTGTCCCCCTGAGAGACCTATTATTTAGTAAAAAAAAGATGCTTCTTACTATAACGGTTCTCGAGATATTTGGCCAAACGTAATGTTAACACACACACTCACACACACCCGGACATTTTTTCCGAACATCATTTTTGACATCCTGGGGTCGAATTATGTCGAGAAATGTCAAAAAATTGCAATTGAGGATTTGAGAGTAAAACCTCTATGAGGTTTCCTCTATGAGGAAGCAAAAATTAATTATTAAGATTTCCATTTTTAGAAACTTGATAACTCCATACGAAAAGGAGCTAGAGGGTTCGTAAATAGCTCCATCGATGCGTTTTAAAAAAAAAAAAAGGATAAAAAGCTTACATTTTAACTTTCTTAAATTTTTTTTTATAATTTGTCCGAAAAACGATTTTTTGAAAATTTTAAAATCTAAAAAAAATATATCTGGAACTGATCGATCGGATTCAAACATATGGCAGAATTTGTCCCCCTGAGAGACCTATTATTTGATAAAAAAAAAAAGATGCTTCTTACTATAACGGTTCTCGAGATATTGGGCCAAACGTAATGTTAACACACACACACACACACACACCCCCGGACATTTTGTCTAAACATCATTTTTGACATCCTGGGGTCGTATTATGTCGAGACATGTCAAAAAATTGAAATTGGAGATTTGAGGGTAAAACAATACTTCCTCTATGAGGAAGCAAAAATTGATTATTAAGATTTTCCATTTTTAAAAGCTTGATACCTCCATACGAAAAGGAGCTGGAGGGTTCGTGAGTAGCTCCATCGATGCGTTTTTAAAAAATAAAAAGGTAAAAAGCTTACATTTTAAGTTTCTTAAATTTTTTTTTATAATTTGGCCAAAAAACGATATTTTGAAAATTTTTAAATCTAAAAAAAATATATCTGGAACTGATCGATCGGATTCAAACATATGGCAGAATTTGTCCCCCTGAGAGACCTATTGTTTGGTAAAAAAAGATGCTTTTTACTATAACGGTTCTCGAGATATTAAGCCAAACGTAATGTTAACACACACACCCGGACATTTTGTCTAAACATCATTTTTGACATCCTGGGGTCGTATTATGTCGAGACATGTCAAAAAATTGAAATTGGAGATTTGAGGGTAAAACAATACTTCCTCTATGAGGAAGCAAAAATTGATTATTAAGATTTTCCATTTTTAAAAGCTTGATAACTCCATACGAAAAGGAGCTAGAGGGTTTGCAAATAACTCAATTGATGCGTTTTTAAAAAATAAAAAGAATAAAATGCTTACATTTTAACTTTCTTAAATTTTTTTTTATAATTTTGCCAAAAAATGATTTTTTGAAAATTTTTAAACCTAAAAAAAATATATCTGGAACTGATCGATCGGATTCAAACATATGGCAGAATTTGTCCCCCTGAGAGACCTATTGTTTGGTAAAAAAAAGATGCTTTTAACTATAACAGTTCTCGAGATATTGGGCCAAACGTAATGTTAACATACACACACACACACACGGACATTTTTTATAAAAATTATTTTTGGCATCCTGGGGTCGAATTATTTCGAGTCAGCTCATAAATTGCAATTGAGGATTTGAGGATAAAACAATACTTTCTCTATGAGGAAGCAAAAATTGATTATTATGATTTTCCATTTTTAAAAGCTTGATAACTCCACACGAAAAGGAGCTAGAAAGTTTGTAGATAGCTAAATCAATGCGTTTTTCAAAAATAAAAAGGATAAAATGCTTACATTTTAACTTTCTTAAATTTTTTTTATAATTTTGCCAAAAAACGATTTTTTTAAAATTTTAAAATCTAAAAAAAATATATCTGGAACTGATCGATCGGGTTCAAACATATGGCAGAATTTGTCCCCCTGAGGGACCTATTATTTGGTAAAAAAAAGGAGCTTTTAACTAGAACGGTTCTCGAGATATTCGGCAAAACATAATGTTAACATACACACACACACACACAAGCACCCCCGGAAATTTTTTCTAAATATCATTTTTGAAATCCTGAGGTCGAATTATATCGAGAAATGTCAAAAAATTGCAATTGAGGATTTGAGGGTAAAACAATACTTCCTCTATGAGGAAGCAAAAATTAATTATTAAGATTTTCCATTTTTAGAAACTTGATAACTCCATACGAAAAGGAGCTAGAGGGTTCGTAAATAGCTCCATCGATGCGTTTTTAAAAAATAAAAAGGTAAAAAGCGCTCATTTTAACTTTCTTAAATTTTTTTTTTTATAATTTGGCCAAAAAAAGATTTTTTGAAAATTTTTAAATCTAAAAAAAATATATCTGGAACTGATCGATCGGATTCAAACATATGGCAGAATTTGTCCCCCTGAGAGATTTATTATTTGGTAAAAAAAGATGCTTTTTACTATAACGGTTCTCGAGATATTGGGCCAAACGTAATGTTAACACACACACACACACACACACACGGACATTTTGTCTAAACATCATTTTTGACATCCTGGGGTCGAATTATGTCGAGAAATGTCAAAAAACTGCAATTGAGGATTTAAGGGTAAAACAATACTTCCTCTATGAGGAAGCAAAAATTGATTATTAAGATTTTCCATTCTTAAAAGCTTGATAACTCCATACAAAAAGGAGCTAGAGGGTTCCTAAATAGCTCAATCGATGCGTTTTTAAAAAATAAAAAGGGAAAAAGCTTACATTTTAACTTTTTTAAATTTTTTTTTCATAATTTTGCCAAAAAACGATTTTTTTAAAAATTTTAAAATCTAAAAAAAATATATCTGGAACTGATCGATCGAATTCAAACATATGGTAGAATTTGTCCCCCTGAGAGACCTATTATTTGGTAAAAAAAGCATGCTTCTAACTATAACGGTTCTCGAGATATTCGGCAAAACGAAATGTTAACATACACACAAACACACACACACAGCCGGACATTTTTTCTGAACATCATTTTTGACATCCTGGGGTCGAATTATGTCGAGTCAGCTCAAAAAATTGCAATTGAGGATTTGAGGGTAAAACAATACTTCCTCTATGAGGAAGCAAAAATTGATTATTAAGATTTTCCATTCTTAAAAGCTTGATAACTCCATACAAAAAGGAGCTAGAGGGTTCCTAAATAGCTCAATCGATTCGTTTTTAAAAAATAAAAAGGCAAAAAGCTTACATTTTAACTTTTTTAAATTTTTTTTCATAATTGTGCCAAAAAACGATTTTTTGAAAATTTTAAAATCTAAAAAAAATATATCTGGAACTGATCGATCGGATTCAAACATATGGTAGAATTTGTCCCCCTGAGAGACCTATTATTTGGTAAAAAAAGATGCTTCTAACTAGAACGGTTCTCGAGATATTCGGCAAAGCATAATTTTAACATACACACACCCGGACATTTTTTCTAAACATCATTTTTGACATCCTGGGGTCGAATTATGTCGAGAAATGTCAAAAAATTGCAATTGAGGATTTGAGGGTAAAACAATACTTCCTCTATGAGGAAGCAAAAATTAATTATTAAGATTTTCCATTTTTAAAAGCTTGATAACTCCATACGAAAAGGAGCTAGAGGGTTTGCAATAACTTAATTGATGCGTTTTTAAAAAATAAAAAGAATTAAATGCTTACATTTTAACTTTCTTAAATTTTTTTTTATAATTTTGCCAAAAAATGATTTTTTGAAAATTTTTAAACCTAAAAAAAATATATCTGGAACTGATCGATCGGATTCAAACATATGGCAGAATTTGTCCCCCTGAGAGACCTATTATTTGGAAAAAAAAAGATGCTTCTAACTATAACGATTTTTGAGATATTGGGCCAAGCGTAATGTTAACATACACACACACACACACGGACATTTTTTATAAAAATCATTTTTGGCATCCTGGGGTCGAATTATGTCGAGTCAGCTCATAAATTGCAATTGAGGATTTGAGGGTAAAACAATACTTCCTCTATGAGGAAGCAAAAATTGATTATTATGATTTTCCATTTTTAAAAGCTTGATAACTCCACACGAAAAGGAGCTAGAAAGTTTGTAGATAGCTAAATCAATGCGTTTTTCAAAAATAAAAAGGATAAAATGCTTACATTTTAACTTTCTTAAATTTTTTTTATAATTTTGCCAAAAAACGATTTTTTTAAAATTTTAAAATCTAAAAAAAATATATCTGGAACTGATCGATCGGGTTCAAACATATGGCAGAATTTGTCCCCCTTAGGGACCTATTATTTGGTAAAAAAAAGGAGCTTCTAACTAGAACGGTTCTCGAGATATTCGGCAAAACATAATGTTAACATACACACACACACACACAAGCACCCCCGGAAATTTTTTCTAAATATCATTTTTGACATCCTGAGGTCGAATTATATCGAGAAATGTCAAAAAATTGCAATTGAGGATTTGAGGGTAAAACAATACTTCCTCTATGAGGAAGCAAAAATTAATTATTAAGATTTTCCATTTTTAAAAACTTGATAACTCCATACGAAAAGGAGCTAGAGGGTTCGTAAATAGCACCATCGATGCGTTTTTAAAAAATAAAAAGGTAAAAAGCGCTTATTTTAACTTTCTTAAATTTTTTTTTATAATTTGGCCAAAAAAAGATTTTTTGAAAATATTTAAATCTAAAAAAAATGTATCTGTAACTGATCGATCGGATTCAAACATATGGCAGAATTTGTCCCCCTGAGAGACCTATTATTTAGTAAAAAAAAGATGCTTCTTACTATAACGGTTCTCGAGATATTTGGCCAAAAGTAATGTTAACACACACACTCACACACACCCGGACATTTTTTCCGAACATCATTTTTGACATCCTGGGGTCGAATTATGTCGAGAAATGTCAAAAAATTGCAATTGAGGATTTGAGAGTAAAACCTCTATGAGGTTTCCTCTATGAGGAAGCAAAAATTAATTATTAAGATTTCCATTTTTAGAAACTTGATAACTCCATACGAAAAGGAGCTAGAGGGTTCGTGAGTAGCTCCATCGATGCGTTTTTAAAAAATAAAAAGGTAAAAAGCTTACATTTTAAGTTTCTTAAATTTTTTTTTATAATTTGGCCAAAAAACGATATTTTGAAAATTTTTAAATCTAAAAAAAATATATCTGGAACTGATCGATCGGATTCAAACATATGGCAGAATTTGTCCCCCTTTGAGACCTATTATTTGGTAAAAAAACGATGCTTCTAACTAGAACGGTTCTCGAGATATTCGGCAAAACATAATGTTAACATACACACAAACACACACACACACCCGGACATTTTTTCCGAACATCATTTTTGACATCCTGGGGTCGAATTATGTCGAGAAATGTCAAAAAATTGCAATTAAGGATTTGAGTGTAAAACAATACTTCCTCTATGAGGAAGCAAAAATTAATTATTAAGATTTCCATTTTTAGAAACTTGATAACTCCATACGAAAGGAGCTGGAGGGTTCGTGAGTAGCTCCATCGATGCGTTTTTAAAAAATAAAAAGGTAAAAAGCTTACATTTTAAGTTTCTTAAATTTTTTTTTATAATTTGGCCAAAAAACGATATTTTGAAAATTTTTAAATCTAAAAAAAATATATCTGGAACTGATCGATCGGATTCAAACATATGGCAGAATTTGTCCCCCTTTGAGACCTATTATTTGGTAAAAAAACGATGCTTCTAACTAGAACGGTTCTCGAGATATTCGGCAAAACATAATGTTAACATACACACAAACACACACACACACCCGGACATTTTTTTTAAACATTATTTTTGACATCCTGGGGTCGAATTATGTCGAGAAATGTCAAAAAATTGCAATTGAGGATTTGAGGGTAAAAGAATACTTCCACTATGACGAAGCAAAAATTGATTATTAAGATTTTCCATTCTTAAAAGCTTGATAACTCCATACGAAAAGGAGCTAGAGGGTTTGCAAATAGCTCAATTGATGCGTTTTTAAAAAATAAAAAGAATAAAATGCTTACATTTTAACTTTCTTAAATTTTTTTTTATAATTTTGCCAAAAAATGATTTTTTGAAAATTTTTAAACCTAAAAAAAATATATCTGGAACTGATCGATCGAATTCAAACATATGGCAGAATTTGTCCCCCTGAAAGACCTATTATTTGGGAAAAAAAGATGCTTTTAACTATAACAGTTCTCGAGTTATTGGGCCAAACGTAATGTTAACATACACACACACACACACACACACACACACACACACACACACACCCGGATATTTTTTCTAAACATCATTTTTGACATCCTGGGGACGAATTATGTCGAAAAATGACAAAAAATTGCAATTAAGGTTTTAAGGGTAAGACAATACTTCCTCTATGAGGAAGCAAAAATTAATTACTAAGATTTTCCATTTTTAGAAACTTGATAACTCCATACGAAAAGAAGCTACTGGGTTCGTGAGTAGCTCCATCGATGCGTTTTTAGAAAACAAAAAGGTAAAAAGCTTACATTTTAACTTTCTTAAATTTTTTTTTATAATTTGGCCAAAAAACGATTTTTTGAAAATTTTTAAATCTTAAAAAAATATATCTGGAACTGATCGATCGGATTTAAACATATGGTAGAATTTGTCCCCCGGAGAGACATATTATTTAGTAAAAAAAGGATGCTTCGAACTATAACGGTTCTCGAGATATTCGGCAAAACGAAATGTTAACATACACACAAACACACACACACACCCGGACATTTTTTCCGAACATCATTTTTGACATCCTGGGGTCGAATTATGTCGAGAAATTTCAAAAAATTGCAATTGAGGATTTGAGGGTAAAACAATGCTTCCTCTATGAGGAAGCAAAAATTAATTATTAAGATTTTCCATTTTTAGAAACTTGATAACTCCATACGAAAGGAGCTAGAGGGTTCGTGAGGAGCTCCATCGATGCGTTTTTAAAAAATAAAAAGGTAAAAAGCTTACATTTTAAGTTTCTTAAATTTTTTTTTATAATTTGGCCAAAAAACGATATTTTGAAAATTTTTAAATCTAAAAAAAATATATCTGGAACTGATCGATCGGATTCACACATATGGCAGAATTTGTCCCCCTGAGAGACCTATTATTTGGTAAAAAAAAGATGCTTCTAACTAGAACGGTTCTCGAGATATTTGGCAAAACATAATGTTAACATACACACAAACACACACACACCCGGACATTTTTTCTAAACATCATTTTTGACATCCTGGGGTCGAATTATGTCGAGAAATGTCAAAAAATTGCAATTGAGGATTTGAGAGTAAAACCTCTATGAGGTTTCCTCTATGAGGAAGCAAAAATTAATTATTAAGATTTCCATTTTTAGAAACTTGATAACTCCATACGAAAAGGAGCTAGAGGGTTCGTAAATAGCTCCATAGATGCGTTTTAAAAAAAAAAAAGGATAAAAAGCTTACATTTTAACTTTGTTAATTTTTTTTTTAATTTTGCCAAACAACGATTTTTTGAAAATTTTAAAATCTAAAAAAAATATATCTGGTACTGATCGATCGGATTCAAACATATGGCAGAATTTGTCCCCCTGAGAGACCTATTATTTGGTAAAAAATGGATGCTTCTAACTAAAACGGTTCTCGAGATATTCGGCAAAACAAAATGTTAACATACACACAAACACACACACACACCCGGACATTTTTTCTGAACATCATTTTTGACATCCTGGGGTCGAATTATGTCGAGAAATGTCAAAAAATTGCAATTGAGGATTTGAGGGTAAAACAATACTTCCTCTATGAGGAAGCAAAAATTAATTATTAAGATTTCCATTTTTAGAAACTTGATAACTCCATACGAAAGGAGCTGGAGGGTTCGTGAGTAGCTCCATCGATGCGTTTTTAAAAAATAAAAAGGTAAAAAGCTTACATTTTAAGTTTCATAAATTTTTTTTTATAATTTGGCCAAAAAACGATATTTTGAAAATTTTTAAATCTAAAAAAAATATATCTGGAACTGATCGATCGGATTTAAACATATGGCAGAATTTGTCCCTTTTTGAGACCTATTATTTGGTAAAAAAACGATGCTTCTAACTAGAACGGTTCTCGAGATATTCGGCAAAACATAATGTTAACATACACACAAACACACACACACCCGGACATTTTTTCTAAACATCATTTTTGACATCCTGGGGACGAATTATGTCGAAAAATGACAAAAAATTGCAATTAAGGTTTTAAGGGTAAGACAATACTTCCTCTATGAGGAAGCAAAAATTAATTACTAAGATTTTCCATTTTTAGAAACTTGATAACTCCATACGAAAAGGAGCTACTGGGTTCGTAAGTAGCTCCATCGATGCGTTTTTAGAAAACAAAAAGGTAAAAAGCTTACATTTTAACTTTCTTAAATTTTTTTTTATAATTTGGCCAAAAAACGATTTTTTGAAAATTTTTAAATCTAAAAAAAATATATCTGGAACTGATCGATCAGATTTAAACATATGGTAGAATTTGTCCCCCTGAGAGACATATTATTTAGTAAAAAAAGGATGCTTCGAACTATAACGGTTCTCGAGATATTCGGCAAAACGAAATGTTAACATACACACAAACACACACACACACCCGGACATTTTTTCTGAACATCATTTTTGACTTCCTGGGGTCGAATTATGTCGAGAAATGTCAAAAAATTGCAATTGAGGATTTGAGGGTAAAACAATGCTTCCTCTATGAGGAAGCAAAAATTAATTATTAAGATTTTCCATTTTTAGAAACTTGATAACTCCATACGAAGAGGAGCTAGAGGGTTCGTAAATAGCTCCATCGATGCGTTTTTAAAAAATAAAAAGGATAAAAAGCTTACATTTTAACTTTCTTAATTTTTTTTTTAATTTTGCCAAAAAACGATTTTTTGAAAATTTTAAAATCTAAAAAAAATATATCTAGAACTGATCGATCGGATTCAAACATATGGCAGAATTTGTCCCCCTGAGAGACTTATTATTTGGTAAAAAAAAGATGCTTCTTACTATAACGGTTCTCGAGATATTGGGCCAAACGTAATGTTAACACACACACACACACACACCCGGACATTTTGTCTAAACATCATTTTTGACATCCTGGGGTCGAATTATGTCGAGAAATGACAAAAAATTGCAATTAAGGTTTTGAGGGTAAGACAATACTTCCTCTATGAGGAAGCAAAAATTAATTATTAAGATTTTGCATTTTTAGAAACTTGATAACTCCATACGAAAGGAGCTAGAGGGTTCGTGAGGAGCTCCATCGATGCGTTTTTAAAAAATAAAAAGGTAAAAAGCTTACATTTTAAGTTTCTTAAATTTTTTTTTATAATTTGGCCAGAAAACGATATTTTGAAAATTTTTAAATCTAAAAAAAATATATCTGGAACTGATCGATCGGATTTACACATATGGCAGAATTTGTCCCCCTGAGAGACCTATTATTTGGTAAAAAAAAGATGCTTCTAACTAGAACGGTTCTCGAGATATTTGGCAAAACATAATGTTAACATACACACAAACACACACACACCCGGACATTTTTTCTAAACATCATTTTTGACATCCTGGGGACGAATTATGTCGAAAAATGACAAAAAATTGCAATTAAGGTTTTAAGGGCAAGACAATACTTCCTCTATGAGGAAGCAAAAATTAATTACTAAGATTTTCCATTTTTAGAAACTTGATAACTCCATACGAAAAGGAGCTACTGGGTTCGTAAGTAGCTCCATCGATGCGTTTTTAGAAAACAAAAAGGTAAAAAGCTTACATTTTAACTTTCTTAAATTTTTTTTTATAATTTGGCCAAAAAACGATTTTTTGAAAATTTTTAAATCTAAAAAAAATATATCTGGAACTGATCGATCGGATTTAAACATATGGTAGAATTTGTCCCCCTGAGAGACATATTATTTAGTAAAAAAAGGATGCTTCGAACTATAACGGTTCTCGAGATATTCGGCAAAACGAAATGTTAACATACACACAAACACACACACACACCCGGACATTTTTTCCGAACATCATTTTTGACATGCTGAGGTCGAATTATGTCGAGAAATTTCAAAAAATTGCAATTGAGGATTTGAGGGTAAAACAATACTTCCTTTATAAGGAAGCAAAAATTGATTATTAGGATTTTCCATTTTTAAAAGCTTGATAACTCCATACGAAAAGGAGCTAAAGGGTTCGTAGATAAATCTATCAATGCGTTTTTTAAAAAAAAGGATAAAATGCTTACTTTTTAACTTTCTTAATTTTTTTTTATAATTTTGCCAAAAAAGGATTGTTTGGAAATTTTAAAATCTAAAAAAAATATATCTGGAACTGATCAATCGGATTCAAACCTATAGCAGAATTTAACCCCCTGGGAGACCTATTATTTAGTAAAAAAAAGATGCTTCTAACTATAACGGTTTTTGAGATATTGGGCCAAACGTAATATTAACATACACACGAACACACACACACACACACACACCTGGACATTTTTTCTAAACATCATTTTTGACATCCTGGGGTCGAATTATGTCGATAAATGTCAAAAAATTGCAATTGAAGATTTGAGGGTAAAACAATACTTCCTCTATAAGGAAGCAAATATTGAGTATTAAGATTTTCCATTTTTAAAAGCTTGATAACTCCATACGAAAAGGAGCTAGAGGGTTCGTAGATAAATCTATCAATGCGTTTTTAAAAATAAAAAGGCTAAGTGCATACTTTCTAACGTTCTTAATTTTTTTTTTATAATTTTGCCAAAACAGGATTGTTTGGAAATTTTAAAATCTAATAAAAATATATCTGGAACTGATCGATCGGATTTAAACCTATAGCAGAATTTGACCCCCTAGGAGACCTATTATTTAGTAAAAAAAAAGATGCTTCTAACTATAACGGTTCTCGAGATATTGGGCCAAACGTAATATTAACATACACACACACACACACACACACACCTGGAAATTTTTTCTAAACATTATTTTTGACATACTGGGGTCGAATTATTTCGAGAAATGTCAAAAAATTGCAATTGAGGATTTGAGGGTAAAACAATACTTCCTCTATAAGGAAGCAAAAATTGATTATTAAGATTTTCCATTTTTAAAAGCTTGATAACTCCATACGAAAAGGAGCTAGAGGGTTCGTAGATAAATCTATCAATGCGTTTTTAAAAAATAAAAAGGATAAAATGCTTACTTTTTAACTTTCTTAATTTTTTTTTTAATTTTGCCAAAAAAGGATTGTTTGAAAATTTTAAAATCTGAAAAAAATATATCTGGAACTGATCGATCGGATTCAAATATACGGCTGAATTTGTCCCCCTGAGAGACCTATTATTTGGTAAAGAAAAGATGCTTCTACCTATAACAGTTCTCGAGATATTGGGCCAAACGTAATGTTAACATACACACACACACACACACACACACCCGGACATTTTTTCTAATCATCATTTTTGACATCCTGGGGTCGAATTATGTCGAGACATGTCAAAAAATTGCAATTGAGGATTTGAGGGTAAAACAATACTTCCTCTATAAGGAAGCGAAAATTGATTATTAAGATTTTCCACTTTTAAAAGCTTGATAACTCCATACAGAAAGGAGCTAGAGGGTTTGTAGATAGCTCAATCAATGCGTTTTTAAAAAATAAAGAGGATAAATTGCGTACATACACACACATACACACACACACCCGGACATTTTTTCTAAACATCATTTTTGATATCCTGGGGTCGAAGTATGTCAAGAAATGTCAAAAAATTGCAATTGAGGATTTGAGGGCAAAACAATACTTCCTCTATGAGGAAGCAAAAATTGATTATTGAGATTTTCTATTTTTAAAAGCTTGATAACTCCATACGAAAAGGAGCTAGAGGGTTCGTAGATAAATCTATCAATGCGTTTTAAAAAAAAAAGGATAAAATGCTTATATTTTAACTTTCTTAAATTTTTTTTATAATTTGGCAAAAAACGATTTTTTGAAAATTTTTACATCTATAAAAAATATATCTGGAACTGATCGATCGGAATTAAACATATGGCAGAATTTGTTCATCTGAGAGTCCTATTATTTGGTAAAAAAAGATGCTTCTAACTATAACGGTTCTCGAGATATTGGGCCAAACGTAATGTTAACATACACACACACACACACACGGACATTTTTTCTTAACATCATTTTTGACATCCTAAGGTCGAATTTTGTCGAGACATGTCAAAAAATTGCAATTGAGGATTTGAGGGTAAAACAATACTTCCTCTATGAGGAAGCAAAAATTGATTATTAAGATTTTCCATTTTTAAAAGCTTGATTACCCAGGTGAAAATAATTCGACCGAATTTCGACCAGAAATCTCTACGAAATTCGCCCGAACTTCAGTAGAAATACATCCGAAATATGCTAGGAATGCGTGGGTCGTTTTGAAACAGAATTTTGCGAGAATTTCGGGTACAATGCGTGCGTATGTCGTACGATTTTCTAGCGAATTTCGCCAAAAAAGAGCACGAAATTTGGTCAAAAAATGGATAAAACTTATCTTTTATATGAAAAATTTGTGATCGTGCAAACTTTGGGAAAAACTTAAATTGCCCAAGAAATGAATAATTTTTTTATTGAAATCAGGCGAATTGAGTACAAATTTCTTCCGCAGTGCAAACGAATCTCGACCGAATTAATAACTGAACTTGATTTTCAAGTAAAAACTTCGAATCAGATGAATTTCGGGTGAATTTCTGACGAACAAAGATACGCATTTCGCCTGACACATAAAACTGACTTGGACATATAAATTATTGCAAAACGCACGAATTTCGGGCAAAGTGCTTCCAAAAATCATAAAGTTCCCACAAAATTTTGTGGTATCTTTGGCATTAAGTAAAAACTGCACATCGTACGAATATCGTTTGGATTTCGACAACGAAACATACGAAATTCGTCAGAAAATTAAAATTAACTTAGATTTATAAATTATTCCCAAACGTACGAATTTCGGGTAAAGTGCGTCCATCAGTCATATGAAGTTCGCACAAAATTCAGTGACGTCTTAGGCAAGAATTAGAAACGTTAGATCGCACGAATTTCGATTGAATTGCGACTATGAAACATACAAAATTTGTGAGGAAATAAAAATTGACTTAGATATATAAATTATTCCCAAACGTACGAATTTCGGGCAAAGTGCGTCCAAAAATTATACAAAGTTCGCACAAAATTCAGTGACGTCTTAGGCAAGAATTAGAAACGTTAGATCGCACTGTTTTCGTTTGAATTGCGACTATAAAACATACGAAATTTGTCAGAAAATAAAAATTGACTTAGATATATAAATTATTCCAAAACGTACGAATTTCGGGCAAAGTGCGTCCAACAATCATATGAAGTTCGCACAAAATTCAGTGACGTCTTAGGCAAGAATTAGAAACGTTAGATCGCACGAATTTCGTTTGAATTGCGACTATAAAACATATGAAATTCGTTAGGAAATAAAAATTGACTAAGATATATAAATTATATCCAAACGTACGAATTTCGGGCAAAGTGCGTCTAACAATCATATGAAGTTCGCACAAAATTCAGTGGCGTCTTAGGCAAGAATTAGAAACGTTAGATCGCCCGAATTTCGTTTGAATTGCTACAAAAAAACATACGAAATTCGTCAGAAACCTAAAATTGACTTGGATATATAAATTGCTCTAAAACGTACGAATTTCGGGCAAAGTGCGTCCAAAAATCAAACGAAGTTTTCAAAAAATTCTGTGACGTCTTGGGCAACAATTAAAAATTTTAGATAGTACGAATTTCGTTTGAATTGCGTCTACAATATATACAAAGTTCGTCAGAAACTTAAAATTGACTTGAATATATAAATTATTCCCAAACGTACGAATTTCGGGCAAAATGCGTCCAACAATCATACAAAGTTCCCACAAAATGCTGCGACGTCTTAGGCAACAATTAAAAACTTTATATCGCATGAATTTCGTTTGAATTGCGACTATAAAACATACGAAATTCGTCACAAGCCAAAAATTGACTTAGATATATAAATTATTCCCAAACGTACGAATTTCGTGAAAATTGCAGACGCGTTTCGGTTGTAATTACAGTTGAACTTGTTATTTAAATAAAAAAAATTCAAAGCGATCGAATTGTTAGCGAATTTCGACCAAAATGCAGACAAGTTTCGGTTAAAGGTAAAATTAAACTTGTGATTCAAATAAAAAAAAAATCGAATCTGTCGAATAGTGAGCGAATTTCGTCCAAAATGCAGACGCGTGTCGGTTGGAATTACAGTTGATCTTGTGATTTAAATAAAAAATTCGAAGCGGTCGAATTGTTAGCGAATTTCGACCCAAATGCAGACGAGTTTCGGCTTACAATTATAGTTGAACTTGTGATTTAGTTGAAAAATTTCGAGTCGGTCGAATTTGGAGCGAATTTTGTTCAACATGCAGACGCGTTTCGGTTACAGTTACAGTTGAACTTGTGATTCAAATTAAAAAAAAAATCTGTCGAATTTTTATCGAATTTCGTCCAAAATGCACACGCGTTCCGGTTGGAATTACAGTTGAACTTGTGATTTAAATAAAAAAAAATTTGAAGCGGTCAAATTGTAAGCGAATTTCGACCAAAATGCAGACGAGTTTTGGCTTACAATTATAGTTGAACTTGTGATTAATTAAAAAAAAATTCGACTTGGACAATTTCTAGGCAAATTTTGTCCAACATACAGACGCGTTTCGGTTACAGTTACAGTTGAACTTGTGATTCAAATTAAAAAAAAAAATCTGTCGAATTTTCATCGAATTTCGTCCAAAATGCAGATGCGTTTCGGTTGGAGGTACAATTGAACTTGAGATTCAAATAAAAAAAATTGAATCGGTCGAATTGTGAGCAAATTTTGACCAAAATGCAGACGAGTTTCGGCTTACAATTGTAGTTGAACTTGTGATTTATTTAAAAAAATTTCTACTTGGACGAATTCCAAGAGAATTTCGACTAAAAAGCAAACGGATTTCGGTAAAAGTTATAGTTGAACTTCTGATTTATTTAAAAAAATTTCGACTTTGACAATTTCTGGGCGAATTTTGACCTAAAATCATACGAAGTTTTCACAAGATTTTATGGAATCTTTGGCATCAATTACAAAAGTTTGGATCGTACGAAATTGGGCAGAAGTTCGACAAAAAAACAAACGCTATTCGGCCAAAACTTGAAATTTACTTCAACATATAAATCAGGGACCGTCACGAAATTAATTTATTTTTTTGAAGTTTTTTCAAAATATCTAGTAATAGTCAATAGATTTTACTTTAAGATTGAAATAAATTCATCAAATTTAAGGCAAAAAGTATTTGTACGTTGTTAAAATTTCAAATTAATTTTCAAATTTTTGTTATTTCGCTTAAACCGTAATTCGAAACGTAGTTATTTTGTTTCAGTTCTAATTATAGTTCAAGCGGAATAACAAAAAAATGAAAATCAATTTTGAAATTGTAACAACATACAACTATTTTTTGCCTTAAATTTGATGAATTGATTTTAATCTTTGAGTAAAATCTATTGACTATTACTACCCTACTGAAAATTCCTACATAGGATCTTACATGGGATTCTGTATAAATAAAAATATATGTTCATCTTATAGGAAAATGTATGCTTTTCTTATAATTTGAACATATATTTTTACTCATAGCATCTTATTTAGGATCATACAAAATATCCTTTACGAAAACTTATCTAAAAACTTTAAAAGTTTATTAACCTTTATGCGAGGTTTATACCCCTGACATTTTCCTACTTAAGTTCCCATATAGGATCCCATATAGTATTCTATGAAGGATACTACAAAAAATCATATATGAAAACTTTTCTACAAACCTACTCACCTTCCTACACCTTGATCTCAGGTTTGTAACCATGAATTTTCCTACTTGGGATCCCATGAAGTATCCTACAAAAAAATCCTACTTGAAAATTTATCTACAAACCTACTCACCTTCCTACACCTTGATCCCAGATTTGTATTCATGACTTTTTCCTACTTAGGTTCCCACATAGGATCCCATGAAGTATCCTACCAAAATCCTACTTGAAAATTTATCTACAAACCTACTGATCATTCTGCATTCATTATCTGCATTTTTTTGTTGTTGTAATTATAAACAGTGATTGGGGTCTTAAATAACTGTACCAAGTGTTAATTAAAAATAATTATAATCTACCTAAATATTTTCATGGCAAATGCCTTAATAAATTGTAATAATTTTTATTTAATTCTCTTTCACAGTTATGTAAGACCACAATTACTATTTATATATAAAAATTCAGAAGAATCTAATACATTATCCGTTTTTTTTCTCGAAAAAAAATATTACTCTTCGTCTTCTTTAACAACTGCGTTACCTTCATCCTCTAAGTCATCTGAAATGAAAAAAAATTTTTTGAATAGGAAATCATGAATGATAATTACATTATGAACATTATTTAACTTCTGGATAACGTTGCATTCTAACATTTGGAACGTTAAATGGTTACGTTGTTGGATGGCGATGTTACGTTAAAATGTCCGGTGTACAGCAACGTTCTCTTCGCAGAAAGTTTAAGGCTATTATGTACCTTATCGCCACCGGAAAAGCAATGGGTAATCTTTCTTATTCTTATAGCATTTCGCTAGTATACTTCGTCTGAAATGCAAAAATGAAATTAATTTACATTTTTTATAAGATATCTAGTTAGTCATCGAAGAATTTAAAAAAAATCGAGGGGCTTCTCACTTCCAATTTTATCATTGACTAACAGATTCTTACGAATTCACACAATGTCTGCAATGTAAAACAAATATAGACAACGTTTGCTTTGTATGACATTATATGACATTTGCAAGTGTCGCTTTTGGTTTGCCGAGATTTTGACGACGAACTGGAATGTTGCGCGAATTTTTTGTGTCGGACTTGGACGGACTCTAACGAACGTGCTACGTTCAGCGCATGAATGCTACGAAATCTGCAATGTGTGTTAATAAATCCTAGCCATAAAAAACGGTTCTGCATAACGTGCTTTTTTAGAAATTTATTCAATTTGTTTTCAAAACTTGTCTATTTTATGCAAACTTACATATTCTTTCAAAAAAATTTTAGATTTTCTTTATTTTTCTAAAATTATTGTTAGGCTTGTTTCAAATCTAATGGGTATTATAAAAACATTTTTCGTTTAATTTTAAAAAACTTTTTTATTTTCCAAAAGTTTTTGATTAATTTTGATTTTAAGAAAAGAAAAAACAGCGAAAATATTCCTGTGAATTTTAGAATACATGGAAAGACATAACCTCAAATAGTTAAACTTCATTTTTTTTATAGAATCACTTGAACAAACTAAGATTACTAATTTCTAATGTCCCATTGTAAAAACAAGAAATTAATATTAAATAAAGGACAGAAATACTTCAAAAAGAAGGTATTATAATGAAAAGTTCATTCACTTCAATTCACAGAAAGCATAAATGCAGCATGAATTCTCGCGTCAAGCCTGGCGTTTCTTGACGTTTAAGACCGATTGCTTACGTTTCTCCTTGAACGCTATACGAAATCCAACGGAATCATACGTTGTAGATACGCTTGCTCTTAAATATCGAATCCAAGCGAAACTCGCATAGCCTAGCAAAGCAATGTATTCCGCCGACGCTTCTGGATCAACGTGTATAACGCTAACGTTGATCTAACAACGCATAAGACGGACTTTTAACGGGAATGTTGCGTTGATTTCCAAGTGAGAAGCCTCTAGAAAAAAATTGGACATAATGGCGACCTGTCAAAGTCAAAAGAATGATTTTCATTTAAGGCCGTTGGAGACACAGAGTCCGCAGAGAATCTGTAGGGGGGAGCAGTGGTTCTCAAAGACTGTCCCCATGCGTTTTGAAGACTTAGGAATTTTTCGCGACAAAGTCCAACACTTTTCCCACAAAAGAACATCGTACTGCAAATTCTATTGAAATAAAGATTCAGAAAAATACTTACTTTTGATAAATCAAGTATTTCCTGAGCTTTAGTGTCTCGAGGAAATTCGTGTGATGAAAACAACCTCCAATGATGTTCCATGTTTGGCAATTTTTTCCAATAAAACCAGACACTTTTTCCGAAAATGAAAATCGTAGTGAAAATTTAAATTTAATTAGCACTTTTTCACTTATTTTATTTTTGGCATATGAGTTTTTAAATCGCGTCAGTCTCTCGAGGAAATACAAAATCACTTGACACTTCACTCACTGATTCCCACTTTGACAATTTTTTTCGGCAAAACCAGACACTTTTTCCGAAAATGAAAATCGTAGTGAAAATTTAAATTTAATTATCACTTTTTCACTTATTTTGTTTTTGGCATTTGAGTTTTTAAACCGCGTCAATCTCTCGAGGAAATACAAAATCACTTGACACTTCACTCACTGATTCCCACTTTGACAATTTTTTTCGGCAAAACCAGACACTTTTTCCGAAAATGAAAATCGTAGTGAAAATTTAAATTTAATTATCACTTTTTCACTTATTTTGTTTTTGGCATTTGAGTTTTTAAACCGCGTCAATTTCTCGAGGAAATACAAAATCACTTGACACTTCACTCACTGATACCCACTTTGACAATTTTTTTCGGCAAAACCAGACACTTTTTCCGAAAATGAAAATCGTAGTGAAAATTTAAATTTAATTAGCACTTTTTCACTTTTTTTGTTTTTGGTATTTGAGTTTTTAAATCGCGTCAATCTCTCGAGAAAAGTAAATTTTTTTCAATTTCATCAATGAAAATGTCAAACAATGTAGCAGAATATAGTTTGTCGTGCGCTGTTCTGATACGGCATTTTCGGGTACTATAATTCACACGGCGCCGCCTTTGAAATTATAGACAGGCGTACATTATATTCATTATATTAATCAACCTATTTATAAAATTCAATGTTTAGATATTAATTGTAAAAATTTAATATAAAAAATTAATGTCAAGTTCCAAACATAATTTTGCTAACTTTGTACAAAAAATAAAAGTTGTTTGTTATTTGAAGTGTAATTAGCTCTATTGAAAAGACGCATTTAAAATAATTTAAACCATTCAAATGCAACAAGTACATTATTTATTGTAAATCATGCATTAATAATTTCTAAACAATTTAAATATTTTTTAAAATCTAAGAGTTGAAGGAAAAACAGTAGAGCTTATTTAGTTTATCAGAAGAATGCAACCCGACTTACAGAGGAGATGGGAAATAGATATTGTATAGGAACTGAAATAAGTGTTTCTTTTAATTTTTTAAAATTAAATAAACAGAGCATTCGATAAATATTTTATACATAACGTAAAAATTAAAGAAATAATTAAAACGCAAGAAAGGACTAAAAAAATAGTGTAATATCAAAAAAATTAAATGAACAGGAAGAAAATGGAGAAATGTTTTTTTCTTAATCTAACAAACTGTAAAAAATGTAAAAAGTAAAAAAGAATAAGTAAGTAAGTTTGTAAAAAAACTCTCAAAAAATAGACAAGATGTGAAAAGAAATTGAATAAATTTACAAAAAAATAAGTGTATTTACTTTTAAAAGTATAGAAATAATTATTAAAATTAACGTAATAAAAATTTTAATGAATGTATAAATAAGGAAACTGTGTAATATAATATTAAATAATTTTTATAAAAAGAAGAAAATTAAAGAAAATCCTAAAAAGAACAGAGAACAATACCAAAAAAAAAATATCAAAAATACCTAAACGGAGAAAAAATTTTAAAAATGTTGTAAAAATAATAAATTATAATATAAAAATGAAAGTAAAATCTCTTAAAAATCTTGTAAGAATATTACCAAAGGAAGGATTATTGTGAATATGGAAATTAATTAATATTATTGAATTAAGATGCATTGAAATTTAAATTAATTTAAATTTAAAAGTTGGTACAAATTGGAATATGAGTTCATTGACGTTTGGAATTTATATAACTTTTAATGACTTGAAGATATACAAATCTAATATTATTTTTTGATAACTTGATACCAAAAATTTGTAAATTGTAGGTATTTTGATCATCTGTATTAATACAATTTTGTAAATTTTATAACGAATAAAATATTGAAATTTTCAAGATTTATCCACAAATTTCTGTTTTTTTATGATTTGCGATACTTTATATGCAATATTGGACATCCGGAGAATTGAAAAGTTTTTTTTCCATTTAAATCAATAACAGCCCTGTTTATAGATTACATTTATTTTATTTATTTCAAGCAATCTATACATATATCTTTGATGAATAATTTGATCTCTGTTTCCGAACTTCTATGTAAGTCGGGTTGCCTTCTTTCTCTGCACTAAATAAACCATAAGGATTTATGATGTAACTCTTAGTATTTGAGAAATAATTTAGCAAAAAAAAAGATAAAATTTTTTCCTACATAAATTTTAATTTGTTAATTTTAAATTATGCAATTCTTTATTACAATATTAAATATAATAAACAAATTAATAATGTTCTAAAACAAGTATTAAAGAAAATTTCTTATTTCTTCAAAATAAAAGGGAGAATTTTTGTTACATAATATAAATATTATATAATTTTTTTTTTAATATATTGAATGTTTTAAAAATAAAATAAATTAGTTCAAAAATGATATTAGATTAAACTACATATCTTTTAACAATAAAATGTAAGAAACTACTTGGTAAATAAATTATATTTACTTATTTAATTTTAAATCATACATTTTTTAAACCACGTTTTTTTTCTTATAAAAAAAGAGATATACTTTTGTCTGTGTAGCATAAAATATATACAATTTATTAACAACATTTTCAGAATAAGCTGTCTCAAATTCGACCAATGCAGATGAAAATTCTAAACATGACAGTTAAATTTCAAAAATATTTGTTAACATGCCCAAGTTATTAAATATTTAACAAAAAAGATCTATAAAAACGATTTAGCTTTCAAGAAAGTGCAACATACGCAGTTTACAAAATTTTTTCCACGATATTTGAAGAAAAATTTAATTTTTGCTTCGGTCAGTAAGCACAAAGTTTCTTATTTCTGATCTAAATTTGTTAAATATTTGATAACATGACCAAGTTATTGAATATTTAACAAAATAGATCTATAAAAACGTTTTAGCTTACGAGAAGGTGGAAAATTCGCAGTTTACAAAATTTTTTACACGATATTTGTAGAAAAATTTAATTTTTGCTTCGGTCAACAAGCACAAAGTTTCTTATTTCTGATCTAAATTTGTTAAATATTAGATAACTTGGGCAACAAATTTAGATCAGAAATAAGAAACTTTGTGCTTATTGACGGAAGAAAAATTAAATTTTTCTACAAATTGTATATATTTTATGCTACACAGACAAAAGTATATCTCTTTTTTTATAAGAAAAAAAACGTGGTTTAAAAAATGTATGATTTAAAATTAAATAAGTAAATATAATTTATTTACCAAGTAGTTTCTTACATTTTATTGTTAAAAGATATGTAGTTTAATCTAATATCATTTTTGAACTAATTTATTTTATTTTTAAAACATTCAATATATTAAAAAAAAAATTATATAATATTTATATTATGTAACAAAAATTCTCCCTTTTATTTTGAAGAAATAAGAAATTTTCTTTAATACTTGTTTTAGAACATTATTAATTTGTTTATTATATTTAATATTGTAATAAAGAATTGCATAATTTAAAATTAACAAATTAAAATTTATGTAGGAAAAAATTTTATCTTTTTTTTTGCTAAATTATTTCTCAAATACTAAGAGTTACATCATAAATCCTTATGGTTTATTTAGTGCAGAGAAAGAAGGCAACCCGACTTACATAGAAGTTCGGAAACAGAGATCAAATTATTCATCAAAGATATATGTATAGATTGCTTGAAATAAATAAAATAAATGTAATCTATAAACAGGGCTGTTATTGATTTAAATGGAAAAAAAACTTTTCAATTCTCCGGATGTCCAATATTGCATATAAAGTATCGCAAATCATAAAAAAACAGAAATTTGTGGATAAATCTTGAAAATTTCAATATTTTATTCGTTATAAAATTTACAAAATTGTATTAATACAGATGATCAAAATACCTACAATTTACAAATTTTTGGTATCAAGTTATCAAAAAATAATATTAGATTTGTATATCTTCAAGTCATTAAAAGTTATATAAATTCCAAACGTCAATGAACTCATATTCCAATTTGTACCAACTTTTAAATTTAAATTAATTTAAATTTCAATGCATCTTAATTCAATAATATTAATTAATTTCCATATTCACAATAATCCTTCCTTTGGTAATATTCTTACAAGATTTTTAAGAGATTTTACTTTCATTTTTATATTATAATTTATTATTTTTACAACATTTTTAAAATTTTTTCTCCGTTTAGGTATTTTTGATATTTTTTTTTTGGTATTTGTCTCTGTTCTTTTTAGGATTTTCTTTAATTTTCTTCTTTTTATAAAAATTATTTAATATTATATTACACAGTTTTCTTATTTATACATTCATTAAAATTTTTATTACGTTAATTTTAATAATTATTTCTATACTTTTAAAAGTAAATACACTTATTTTTTTGTAAATTTATTCAATTTCTTTTCACATCTTGTCTATTTCTTGAGAGTTTTTTTACAAACTTACTTACTTATTCTTTTTTACTTTTTACATTTTTTACAGTTTTTTAGATTAAGAAAAAAACATTTCTCCATTTTCTTCCTGTTCATTTAATTTTTTTGATATTACACTATTTTTTTAGTCCTTTCTTGCGTTTTAATTATTTCTTTAATTTTTACGTTATGTATAAAATATTTATCGAATGCTCTGTTTATTTAATTTTAAAAAATTAAAAGAAACACTTATTTCAGTTCCTATACAATATCTATTTCCCATCTCCTCTGTAAGTCGGGTTGCATTCTTCTGATAAACTAAATAAGCTCTACTGTTTTTCCTTCAACTCTTAGATTTTAAAAAATATTTAAATTGTTTAGAAATTATTAATGCATGATTTACAATAAATAATGTACTTGTTGCATTTGAATGGTTTAAATTATTTTAAATGCGTCTTTTCAATAGAGCTAATTACACTTCAAATAACAAACAACTTTTATTTTTTGTACAAAGTTAGCAAAATTATGTTTGGAACTTGACATTAATTTTTTATATTAAATTTTTACAATTAATATCTAAACATTGAATTTTATAAATAGGTTGATTAATATAATGAATATAATGTACGCCTGTCTATAATTTCAAAGGCGGCGCCGTGTGAATTATAGTACCCGAAAATGCCGTATCAGAACAGCGCACGACAAACTATATTCTGCTACATTGTTTGACATTTTCATTGATGAAATTGAAAAAAATTTACTTTTCTCGAGAGATTGACGCGATTTAAAAACTCAAATACCAAAAACAAAAAAAGTGAAAAAGTGCTAATTAAATTTAAATTTTCACTACGATTTTCATTTTCGGAAAAAGTGTCTGGTTTTGCCGAAAAAAATTGTCAAAGTGGGTATCAGTGAGTGAAGTGTCAAGTGATTTTGTATTTCCTCGAGAAATTGACGCGGTTTAAAAACTCAAATGCCAAAAACAAAATAAGTGAAAAAGTGATAATTAAATTTAAATTTTCACTACGATTTTCATTTTCGGAAAAAGTGTCTGGTTTTGCCGAAAAAAATTGTCAAAGTGGGAATCAGTGAGTGAAGTGTCAAGTGATTTTGTATTTCCTCGAGAGATTGACGCGGTTTAAAAACTCAAATGCCAAAAACAAAATAAGTGAAAAAGTGATAATTAAATTTAAATTTTCACTACGATTTTCATTTTCGGAAAAAGTGTCTGGTTTTGCCGAAAAAAATTGTCAAAGTGGGAATCAGTGAGTGAAGTGTCAAGTGATTTTGTATTTCCTCGAGAGACTGACGCGATTTAAAAACTCATATGCCAAAAATAAAATGAGTGAAAAAGTGCTAATTAAATTTAAATTTTCACTACGATTTTCATTTTCGGAAAAAGTGTCTGGTTTTATTGGAAAAAATTGCCAAACATGGAACATCATTGGAGGTTGTTTTCATCACACGAATTTCCTCGAGACACTAAAGCTCAGGAAATACTTGATTTATCAAAAGTAAGTATTTTTCTGAATCTTTATTTCAATAGAATTTGCAGTACGATGTTCTTTTGTGGGAAAAGTGTTGGACTTTGTCGCGAAAAATTCCTAAGTCTTCAAAACGCATGGGGACAGTCTTTGAGAATCACTGCTCCCCCCTACAGATTCTCTGCGGACTCTGTGTCACCAACGGCCTTAAAAAAATACGTCTGAGGATACCCTTGTGCCTTGTGATTTCAGGTTTTAGTATTAAAAATAACCATATCTATGTGAATTTTGTTAACTGTTTTCAAGTTATCGTTTTTACAATAAAATATACTTATATAAAAATGTGCGTTACGGTAAAAGTACAAAGTGTGATAAATTGAAAAAAATTGTAAAGGGAAATGCGACAGTAGAAGATATAGCTGTAAATCACAAAACCTACTGTGCAATTCCAAAGAGTCACGGAAGTATGGTCCTTGTTCTAATAAATATCAACAAAATATATTTTTGCACTTAAAAACTGTTCTAATAAATATCAAAAAAATATATTTTATGAAAATATTTTTTGTACTTTAATAAATAAATTAAAAATAAATCAAATATCACTCATAATGATAGTAGCAATAGTAGCAAATAAAGTTTGAGTCTTTTTAATAAGCCACTTACCACCTTTTGACATTACATCTAATTGAATTAAAACAAACTTTTTACATTTACCAATTATGTACTTTTACCGTAACATACGTATCGTTCAGCCCAAGTCGAACGTACTTCCAACTGTTTTGAAACAGTTGGAAGTACGTATCTTTAGTGGTGTTTTGAGAAACTACTCATGTTCTATAGGTACAAAAACTACATTGGGTTGAACGATATTAATATACACATACACATTGTAAATTTTAATAAATACAAAGATTCCGCCATCAGAAAGCATAATGTTTCAGAGCGTAGAACAATGCATAATTATTAGCCTTTAAATATTCATAAAGTGTTTATACGCAACATCCTTGTACAATTCTTTGATTATCCAGTGGATATCCTAAGAACATCCTAGGGATGTTTTCAGGATATTTTGACATTATTTCAGGATATCCTAAAGATATCTTTTGGTTGTTAGCGAGTCCAATAAACTTTACGAAAGAGTAACAATGATTTATAACATTTTCAATATCAAGTGCTAAGATAGCTGAGAGCCTTAATTGAGCGGGTTAAATTAGCGTTCAGTAGTATAAAAAAAGGTTCCATCCCCCTATACTCATAAGATTTTTCCTATGCGTTTAATCGTTAAATGAGTATGTATAAGGATAAGAATTAGAAAAATTACAAAAAAAAATTAACAATTACTTTATTTAAAATTTTTTTCTAAGAATATCCCTGGGATATCCGAGAGATATTCTGATATTATGTTCGATATCCTGAGAACATTCTAGAAATATTCTTTTGTTGTGAAGAAATATCCTTTAGTGCGGAAATTAGGATATCTATAGGACGTCCTTGGCATGTCCCAGGATGCAATGAGGACGTTTTCTGGATATCTTAGATGCTCATAGGATATCCATAGGATGTCCTAGGGGGACGTCCATACATTACGTAACGCTTTTTTCTGATATTTATGGACCCCCCCTCTCACCTCGTAATGGAGCTTTACATGTAAAAGTTCATTTTTTCTGACCCCCCCCCCCCCCCTCTACTATTAAGCGTTACGTAATATATGGACGACCCCTAGGAGTATCCTTTGGCTGTAAGGGAATATTTCGAAAGGTCTCAAAATGAGATACGTTATGTTTCAAAGGGGAAACAAGACACGCATTGTGTCTTACTTACACTTACACTTTTTGTTATAATGCTTCAAACCAAGGCGTTGCTAAGTGTATCGCATTTTTTGGATTTCTTTTAAACGACCGTCGCATGAAATTGGCTTTTATTGCTTTAATTTTTTTTATGTTAATTGATAGTTCTTGAGTTGTTTTTTGAGTTCCAAACATCAAAATTTGATTCCTGCAATTATTTTTCTTGTTATGAAGGTTTAAACATAGGTATGTTAAACGTCTCGATTTTTCTTCCTCCTCTTTGCCCGTCCGTCCTTTAAAGTTTGCTTTCTCAGCGATAGCACCCTTCTCTCGCGGGGAGTCACATATGAGCAATTTCATATCAGATCGACTGGTCATGTCAGCGATTTGAATCAACTTACGTTTTTTGGATAGACATTTGTAGTCTATTTAAGTATACAAAATTTTATTTAATAATATTTATTTTTTACTTATTATTAAAAAATTAATGCAATTTTTTTTTCAATCGGTCATAACTTTCTTAATTTTAATTTCCTGCATTGTTCATGGCTCAGTATGAGGTACTTAAGGCCTTATAATATTCATATAGTTTGGTACATCATTTTAGAAATGTTTATGCAATGTAAAAAAATTTGATAAAACTTGGTACCCGTGGGTTTTTGGGGTCCCTGAATACGCATTTCAAAAATCCAATGTGGCGCACGAAAATTATATTTTTTATTCAATTTTCACGAAACTTGGTACAGAGGGGTTTTTAGGGTCTCTGATAACGAATCTGAAGTCATTTTTCAAAAATTCAAAATGTCGATCAAAAATAAAAAATTTAAATTTAGTTTCATAAAACTTGGTATATAGAGGTTTTTTAGGTCTCCGAATGCGAATATGAAGTCAATTTTTAAAAATTCAAAATGGCGGTTCCAATATGGCCTTCAAAAACGAAAAATTTTCATTTCATGAAACTTGGTATATAGAGGTTTTTGGGGTCTCTGATAACGAATCTAAAGTCTTTTTTAAAAAATGTAAAATGGCGGATCCAATATGGTGGACAAAATTGAAAAGTTTCAATTTAATTTCATAAGTTTTGGTATATAAGGGTTTTTGGTTTTACAATTGCGAATCTGAAGTCATTTTTTAAAAATTCAAAATAGCGAATCAAATATAGCAGTCGAAAATGAAAATATTTTAATTTCATTTCATGAAACTTGGTACATAAGAGTCGTTCTTGGCCAACCGGACAAACCTGCGCTCCAAAATTAGTGTACATAGGTTTAAAGTTCACTTTAAAAAATTTACTTTTAAGTACCGAATGATGTTTTTTAAAATTCAATATGGTTGACTAAATACAGCAGATATTTTAATCCCTTATTAATTTCACTTACTTTCTTGACCTTAAAATTTTTTAACTGCCTGAGTAAAATGGGGAAATGATTTATTGGGTACCTAAAAATAATCAGATGTAATAACCGAACTTAATGATAATTTGAATTTTTAAAAAATGACTTAAGACTCGCAATCGGAGACCAGAAAACCGCTACATAACAAAATTAATGAAATGAAAATGAAATTTTTCATTTTTGACCGCCATATTGGAACCGCCATTTTTAAATTTTAAAAATTTTCAGATTCGCAATCGGAGACCTCAAAAACCGTTATATACCAAGTTTCATGAAATTAAATTTAAATTTTTAATTTTTGATCGCCATATTGAATTTCTGAAAAATGACTTCAGATTCGTTATCAGATACTCCAAAAACCCCAGTGTACCAACTTTCGTGAAAATTGAATAAAAAATTGAATTTTCGTCCGCCATATTGGATCCGCCATTTTGGAATTTTAAAAAATTACTTCATATTCGTACTCAGGGACCCCAAAAACCCACTGGTACCAAGTTTTATCAAATTTGGACTATTTTTAAAGACTTGGTACACTAGGCTAATATTTTACAAAAAAAAGTTATTTTAGTTGCCATATTATAGCCGCCATCTTGTATTTTCGTATATGTTTTTGCGAATATTTACAGCTGAGAACATAAAGACACGATATTTTGATGCTTTAACTTAATCTCTTTTCTTGTTCTACATGAAAATATTGATTAAAAAATCTTTTTTTAAAAACAAATCGTGTTTTTTGTTAAATAATTGTTTATAACTTTTATCATATTTATTGTAAACAAATTTTGATAAAAGAATCTAAAAGAGCGATAAATTTTACGTTGAAAATAGTTTGTTTCAAATTTTTAGAAAATTTGTTTATTGCCAAGAAAAAGCCTTAAAATTTTGATAAAATTTGTGTCCTCTTGGGCGTTAATTGGTTAAAATAAAAGTATTCAAAAAAATTATTTTTTTACGCCTAAAAAATCTAAAGAAAGAAGGCGTTTTGTTCCTTTTAATCATTATTATGGATCAAGTTTTGTTCGTACTTAAAGCTAAACTTAAAATAAAAATTATTTTTGAAAAAATTTTCTTGGCTGCCAGTATGGTTTAATACGCTCAGTGGCGCCCAATCAGCTGGAGCAGGGGGGGCGGCCGCCCCCCCCTGGTCGAGGGGTGGGTGGTGTCAGGAGGCTGGTAAAAAATATAAATAAAAAATTTTATTTTACGTATCAAAATAATCAGAAAAGTACGGAATTCAAACACCCCACGAACTTACGCACATATGAACTATGGTTAATTTGATTTTAATATAATTGTAAACCTAATATTTAATCCTGTAGCTGTTTTTTAGTTAGAATGTCTTTGAAATATTGGTTTTCAAATTAAAGTATAACCATAAATTATTAAATAATTATATTTTTAATCATTAATAATATGTTCCGATAAAAATTCAAGAGTACTATATTGGAAATAACAAAATGAACGCACCGCAGGGGCCAGAACCTTTTCACTGTTGTTGGTTATTTAAAACTATATAAATATGAAATTAAAATAATTTCAAATTAAAAAATTAAGGAAATTGTAGGAATAATTGTGGGAAATAATTGTAAATTGAATAATTGGATTAAAAATCGAAGAAAATAATTTGAAATTCAAGAAAATCACTGAAAATTGAAAAATGTAATTGAAATTTAAAGATTATAATTAAAAATTTAAAAAAGTTATTGAAAAAAGGCGAGCATTATTGAATATATGAAAAAATATTTAAAAACTAAAGAACCAAATTAAAAATTGAAGAATTGGTTAGAAAATCTAATGAGATTATTGAATAATTGTATTTAATATTAAAGAAACTTTTTTGATACCGGAAAAAATGATTGAAAAATGGCGAGAATTTTTGAATATTAAAGAAAATACATATAATTGGAATTTAAAGAAAATAAATAAGGATTGAAGAAAATATTTGTAGAATTAAACAATTGAATTACACCCACACAGCACCAGAAATTCCCTGAATTTCCCCTGAATATTGTTCCACATTTTCCGAATATTCGAACCTAATATTCAGGGAAGTTTCTTGGAAGCATCAAAATGTCCGCCATGTGGGATATTGGTGGCGAAATTTCCCTGAAAATGTATTTCTACTTTTCAGGGAATTTCCACATCTAATATTCCTAGAATATTCATAGTATTAATAAATTAACTGTACATGATGCGCACTGGACAAACTTGGTTTCTGTGACACTTACGGCTACGCAGTAGGTTCTTTATGTTCTAGAATCCTACGGGTGTCAAATATAACATAATTTTCATCTATTACCCTGAATTTTCTAGGAATATTAGATGAGGAAATTCCCTGAAATTTAGAAATACATTTTTAGGGAAATTTCGCCGCCAATATTCCCCATGGCGGACATTTTGATGCTTCCACGAAACTTCCCTGAATATTAGGTTGGAATATTCGGGAAATGTGGACCAATATTCAGGGGAAATTCAGAGAATTTCTGGTGCTGTGTGGGAAATTTAAAATCTATTTTTCATAATTGAATAAAATAACTGGAAAAAGCCGAGAATTGTTTAAAATTGAAAAATTAAATAAAAATCGAAAATGTAATTAAAAATTTAAGAAAATAATTGAAAAATTAAAAATGGAATTGAAATTTTATAAAAAATAATTAAAGAAGACGAAAATGATTAAATATGGTAGGAAATTATGTGAAATTGCAGAAAATAATTGAAAATAGAGTAAAATATGGGATTTTTAAAAAATATTTGTAAAAAACATAGAATTATTAAATATGGAAGAAATAATAAATGACAAATGATAATATTTATTGAATATTGTAAAAAATTCAAAAAAGCCAGAATAATGGACACAATTTAAAAGTAATTAAAAAATTAATGCATAATTATACAGTTTTAATAGAAAAATAATTAAAAATAGCCGAGAATTGTTGACTACTAAAGAAAATAATTAAAAATTTATGCATGTATTTAAGCAATTTAATTCAAATTTAAATGAAATTGAATAAAGCCAAGTATTATTGAATATTGAAGCAAATAATTTGAAATTAAAGGAAATCACTGAAAATTGAAGAATGGAATTGAAAGTTAAAGATTATAATATCAAGTTCAAAACATTTATTGAAAAAAGGCGAAAATTATTTAATTTAGAAGATACTAATTGAAAACTGAAAAATCAAATTGAAATTTGAAGCATATAATTACACTGAGAAAAAAGAATAATAAAATTTACCTGGAGGAGTGTCAAACGTGACAATATTTCAATGTCAACTATAGGACAACACTCTATTGTATGAAGGTTATTGAGTGTCAAATATGTTTTACACTCCAGAAAGGTAAATTACAATGTTTTACAGGGTTAACTTATTTTTTTAAAAAAAGGATGCTGTTTTTAGGAAGTATTAATTTAAATTTTTCAAAATATTTAATTTAAGTGGGAAAAATACTTATTCACAACAAATTTTTATATTTTTAAATGATTAACTCATGATTGTCTTATATTTGGTATTAACTTTGTGCAAATAATTAAAAAAGTTCAACAAAATTTATACTATCTTTGCAGCAAAGATTAAGTCCCTTTTGGATAGAAAAAATAATTCAAATATTCCAAAATATTGTATTTACGTGCTGCAATGTTATTCAGTTTTAAAACCGGAGGTTTAATATTTATTTGAATCAATTTTTAATACAAACGTTACCCTTCTATTTACCCTCTATAAATTTTGTGTGCATATCTGTATTGCAGAACCTAAAATCAAATTTAAAATATCTAAAAATAAAATAATATAAAATGTTAAAAAAAATATAGAATTCTTTTAAATTACAGAAAGTATAATGTAATTAAAAACATTAGGATCTTCGAAATCAATGAGAATCCTGTTGATATAATTTCATCACTTAGGAGGTTAATAATAACCAAGTTATTTTTTTACTCATTAATAACCACATTAAGAAAAAATTTTAACCCATATCAAACTGACAAATTGTATTTATCGTTATTCATTTATTATTGAAAATTTGGTTACATTCGCATATTATATAATTGAACATCCAACTCGTCAGCTTGACTCTCCGGAGTGTAAGAGAAATTATGAACTACGGGTAATGTTTACAAAATAAAAAATATAGTAGAGTTTAAGAGCTATAATATGCAGTGTCTGATAAATAAAATAACTTTTTAACCATGAGAATTTAACACTCCAGTTTTCTCAGTGTAAAAATTGAAAAAAGCAATTGAAAAAAGCCGATAATTATTGATTATTGAAAAGTTAATAAAAAATTACAGAAAAGAATTGAAATTTGAAAAAAAATTAAATATTGAAAAAAATAATTTAAAATTTCATTAAAATAATCGTACATTAAATTTTCAATGAAATTTGAAAGAAATAATTGATAATTCAAAGAAAAATTAGAAATATAATTAAATATTGAAATAAGTAATTGAAAAATTGAATTGTGAATTCCTGAATATAGAAGAAAATAATTGAAAACTGAAGAATGGATTTGAAAATTGAAGAAAATAGTCATAGAATTAAACAATTGAATTGCAATATTTGAACAATATTTATGATTGCAAAAAGACAGAAATGACTAAATATTGAAGTATTAATTGAAAATTAAAAAGAATAATTATAAAATAACGACAATAATTTAATATTAAAAAAGTAATTGAGATAAGTGGAAAATATTTGACAATAGTCGACAAAAATTCGATAATTGTTGAGAATATTTGACAATTGAAAAAAAATCGAAAATTGTTGAGTATATTTGACAATTGAAAACAAATTCTAAAACTGTTGAGAATATTAGGCAACAAAGCAAGGTAATTTAGCAAATTTAAGAATAATTGTAAAATTTAAGGAGAATAATTGTAGATTGAAAACTGCTTAAAATTTAATAAAAAATTATAAATTTATTGGATAATGAAATTAAAATTACAACTGTTAGTTATAAATTGAAATTTTGATCAATTCAAAGGCATTTTTAAAAAAGTAGTTGACTCATTATTACTCTCTAAATTTTGAATCAGTGAGAATTTAGCCTAAAAATCAGTAATATTTCACTGACTTAAACTTAGAGAGTATAGATCATTTTATTATGAGAACCTTTTTTTTTCTTGTCAAAATTAGGGTTCATGAAAGGGGGGTGGTATCCTGGGATCGGGTCTGGCCCCCCTGCTAGAAATCCAATGGGCGCCACTGAGTACGCTTGTAACTTACAGGATTATTTGTTTATGTTGATAAGAACTTATAGTCAAAAATTTAAAGAAAATAAAGTGGAGGTTTTTGAGAAAATCGACCTTATTTATTTTTGGAAAATCATCTTAAACGTTTTTAATTTCAACGAAAATAAAAAAAAACGTGTCTTTTTATTTTTTATATATAACATATTTTAGAGGCAGTTAAATCTACAACTTGAAGAAAAAAAAACGAAATTATACTAAGCAAAACTTTTAAAGTTATTTATTTGTTAACTAAGATTATTTAAACAAATTAAAAATCGTTCGTTAGTAGCTGGAACTATTTAAAAATATTTTATACACATTTTATGTGTAAAATATATAACAGGCATCACAGTATCTTCAGTATCTTCAAAAAAGATAAAAAGGTGAGAGAAAGGTGACCAAAAATATAACAAAAACAAACTAGAATGTGTTTAAAATAGGTTTGCTACGTTTTCAAAATTCCAATATTCAATGACTTCCAGGTTTTCAAGACCATTTTTCATCAAATTCCATGACCAAATATATAATAAGTAGCAACATTAACACGCGCCCAAGGACGCGAGAAACTTTGCATTGTTTTTGGTCATTTAAAACTATAATTTTTTTCAAATCCAATAAATAATGAAAATTACGAGCATAATTACAAAATTAAAGAAAATATCAAAAAAATGGCGAAAATAATGAACAATTGAAAACAAAATTCAAAAAATAGCTAGACTAATGCACAGCCGAAAAAAAATTGAAGAAATCAAAGAATAATTATAAAATTTTAGGAAAATAACTGAATATTGAAAAAACTGCAGGAAATAATTGAAAATTTTCGAAAAACAATTGAAAATCGAAGAAAATAATTGATAACTAGCAAAATATAGCGATTAGTTTTCCATGCATTTTAGGAATTAAACTATAATAATAGATAAAACAAATCGATGAATAATATTTATCCAATAAGGAGGGCCGCCAGTGAACTTGCAGATTGAAAATAGTGAAAAAATAGTATATTATGCACCCAGGGTGGAAAATTCAAGTTTTTTTGATGAGCATAATGTTCAATGAACGAGTCAAAGCACGAGTGAAAGTTTTTACATACAAAAAAGGGAATACCTAAGCAATATACAGCAATATACAATATATTACTGATATTAAATTGGGGGGCACCAGCAGCAAAAGCCATTCAAATTTGGAAATCAGTATACAGGCCCGCATCAAGTACTAGAAATTTTTCAAAACGGAAATGTCAAAATTTCAATTAAAAATAAACCAAAAGTTGTTCACATTAATAGATTAAAATTATCACACATTAAATAAATAAACGCTAAGAGTAATTTTTATAAAAATTAGTATTATAAAGAGTAATTCAGACCTTATTAAATAAAAGTTATTAAATATTAAAATTATATATATATGTATTTACAATATTTGTACTTGTATATACAGCAAATACATGCTAACCCCTTTTCCAGATAATGCAATTCAAATACAGTGGATTTTTTTTGTCACCCTTTTTCATATTGCTAATAAGGAGCTATTGCAAAAACCTATACGTTTTAGCAAGAATATGTAAACTTATTAAAATACCTAATGTCCTAAGAAAATTAAATAATCCACGAGCATCTCAATTGTTCCACTTGTTCACGAATAAAATTTGTTATTCATCCAAGAAGCATTTAAGCTAATAGAAATCAAATAAATCAATCTCTGTAGTCAAGTCTTTACTCTGAAATCTTTGTTTATCAATTTTATAAAGATCAACAATATTATTGTAAATCAAAAAATTAAAAACATTTACTGATCTAAAACTTTACATCTTTTTTAGGAAGCGACCAACCATGGATGTCAACAAAAATTTAATGATTCTATACATTCTTTTTTTACACAGAAATTTAAATAATTCAAAGCAAAATTATTTTATAGACATTTGATTAATAAACCCTCCCATTAAAATTATCTGTAGTTCATGAAAAAAAGGAAAGAAAAATTTAAATTTAAATATTTCGATTTTTTGCATACAGATAAAAAACTACACTATTGTTGTAAACAATTTTCAGCAATCTCAAAAGATGTTCTTAATTTGTTTAAAACATTTAACTAACTTATATTTTTCAATATTGAAATAAATTACATACTTTTAGTCTGCATAAAATCATAAATTGCTAAACTGTTTCATTTTATTAAAACCTAATTTTCAATGAAAAACTGTTGTAAAAAAATAAAATAAACAAGAGTAAAAGATTGTTTTAAAACCTTTTACTATCTTAAATTTATATTAATTTGATACCCCATAAGAAATTCAACATTACTATTCAATTATTAAAATCTTTGCCCACATTAATCCTATCTTTTGCAAACAATCCTGTTTCCAAATTTCCACTAAACCTCATCTTGGAAATCATATAAATAATGTCAGAAAAACTTATTTATGGGATCGTTTCAAGACAAAAAAATTTTTATATTTAACACATTATTTATTTAAGATGTGCAGAATAAAAAACTGCATTATTTTTCTTAAATATTGAGTTATTTTTACTTAACGAATAATTCAAACAAAATTTTACTTAGGTAAATTTTTTTTATAACTTGCCATTGTTAAATTTCACGTCAAATTATATTACTGAAAAAATCTTTAATATTACAAAAAATTAATAAAAAAAAACATGGTTCTATCGATAGCAAAACTAGATAATGTAAATATAGAATGTAGCTTCACAACTCATTATATTGTTAAAAATATTAATACAAATATCAGAACTATTTCTAGTGACGTCACATTATATGAGAATACATAATGATTATCATTTTTTAGAGAATTTGTCAAATTAGTATAGTATAGAGCAAAATGCTCGCCATAAGTCAGTTATATAATGCCTAATATATTAATAGACATATATGGATAAAAAATAAACAAAAGAGAGAACAAATATAATCTTTGTTTTTTATATAAAAAAATTATTGCGAAAAATACTACTGTCGAAATCATGCAATTAAATTTAATAATGTATCCTTAAGAAATAACCGTCGAAAAAACGAGAAATTATAAATAATTAATTAATTTATAAATCAAACATGATTTGTATCTCACCTCATGTTTGAAAGTAAGGGGTGAGGGACTCCGTGTATGCACGTTGGATGACTTTTTATTATGAAAATAAAAATAATACAAATTTTTTTTTAGCGTAATATATTTTGCAAATATATGTATGTGTGTGGTTGTCAAAGAAAACAAAAATCAAAACAAAAAAAAAAAAAGAAATCTTTTTAAATTTAGAATAATTTTCATATATAAATGTGTTTGCCATATTAAACATAAATAGCATTTAAAATACTGAATCATGTAGGCTCTTATAAATTGAAAAATTGTAGCAAGTCCTTATGTTCTTTTAAATTTCAAAATTAACTGTAACAAACTCGAAAAATATCCGTAAGTTACGTAGATAACACTTTTTCTTAAACAATTAATTATGTTACTTTTAATTAGTTTTGTTTATCAGATATGTAGTAGAATGCATTCAAATCAGAAAAATTGACAGTTTAATCGATGTTTTGGTAATAAAATGCGTAAGTTACGTAAGTAACACTTTTTCTTAAAAAATTAATGTTACTTCTAATTGATGTTTTTTACCAGATATAATAGAGTGTTAGAAAACCTAAAATATTACTGTTTAATGGATGTTTTGTACGTAAATTACGTAACAAATAATCTTGTCTTAAAATTAGTAATATCACTATTTAATTGATGTTTAATATTAGATTTATAACACAATGCGTAAACAAATCTTTAAAATATTATCGTTTGATCAATATATTCTATATCGGATTTTGGTATAGCTTACGTAAAATTGCGTAAAAAGTTTGTTGTTTGACTTTGAATTTGAATTGTTTTAGTGTGTGCTATTCATATCGAAATATTATAATGCTTTATTCAAAACCTATATGTACACCTTGATTACGAACATAATCTATTTCAAGAAAAATTATGTAAATTTGCGAAGTAAGATTTTTCAAAATTAATAATTGTAAAGCGCATAAACACTAGTTTATAAGAAATGCACGAATGTGTGATGAATGGATTTGATTCTACTGTAAACGTAACAACTCGACATCTCGATTAACAATTAATAATTCATAATTCAAAACTAAAATTTCAAGGTTTAATTAAATCCAATAGAGTTATAATTTGGACCAAAACTCACTCCATAAGTTTTGGAAAAGAGGGCCGAGGTGTTACGTCAAGTAACATATTTTATAATTTTTTCAAAATGAAATTGTATTATTATAAAAATCAATGTTTAAATAAGTAACGTTTTGGCTATCGACCGAAGTAACCCTCTTGTTTAAAGACAAAATCAATCGGAACGTTAATAGGGGAGATATGATGCTCGAGAAACATGCATATTACCCTAAATTAAATGTGCTAAGTGGTTCCTGCCACCCACTGGGAGCCAGGAAAACTCCATCGATTACTTTTCTAAATAAAAGCTCCAGGGACCAGCAGAACAAGTCAGTCTAATTCAAACCCCGAAACTCTGATTGTCAAAATCTTAACACCAAGTCTGAATTCAACCCCGGAACCTGTAAATATCTTCAATCTCTACAAGTAACCTGCCAAGTCTAATTCAAACCCCGAAACTCTAATTGTTAAAATCTTCGTATCAGTTGTCAACTCTTCGTACAAGTATAATTCAAGACCAGAAACTCTGTTCATCAACCATCTCAATTGACTAGTTGTCAATTTTCTACGAATCTTATTTCAACGAATTGTATTCTTCAAAATCTACGCATCTTTTAATCAAATTTGAATACAAGACAACTTCCTGCCAACGTTCGCCCAGTACTGGTTGCCAGTATCCTGCCAACATTCAACCAGCATCGCTTCTACTACTCAGCTGGTTGGTTGCCAGTTTCTTGCCAGTGTTTGGCCAACATCACAGCGACGTCTTAGCTGATCGGTTCTCAGGACCTCGCCAGGACTCACCCAACATCTTGCCGATCTCTCAGCTGGCTGGTCGCCAATTTCCTGCCAGGATTCAGCCAGCATTCAATTAGTCTCTCAGCTGACTGATTGCCAGATTCCACCCAAGGTTCGACCATCATTACTCAACTCTTGTTCCTGAGCTTGGTCTAAGAATCTTCACATTAAATTTAAAAGGTTAGTTCCAAATATTTTTAATCCCTTGTCGCTTTCCCAAACCCTTATCTATTTACTTTGTAAAAAGATAAAACCTGTTTCAGATTGTCTATACTCTGCCACCAGTTCTCGCCACTCTCTCAACACCTCAGCTTGTAGGTTTCTAACGTCGATTAGCCTTTGTGTAAACAATAAATTTAGATATTTGTACAACTGTCTCTCGATTCATTTACTCGTACACCTAACCCTCACTGTTCAACCACCGATAGATTTAAAAAATAATTTTCGTATGTTATGTTATTTATGACGTAACATTTTTGACTATATGAAAGTAACGCGCAGTCCTTCAATTTTTGTTCAATTTTATTCGTTCATAGATGAAAAAATTTGAAATTAGATCTAGAAATATGGAAAATAATTGATATTTATCTGAAATTTTTTTTTGTATTTTGCCAAATTTTTCTGACGAGAAAAAAACTGATTGAATTTTAATTTTTTGACTATATGAAAGTAACGCGCAGTCCTTCAATTTTTGTTCAATTTTATTCGTTCACAGATGAAAAAATTTGAAATTAGATCTAGAAATATGGAAAATAATTGATATTTATCTGAAATTTTTTTTTGTATTTTGCCAAATTTTTCTGACGAGAAAAAAACTGATTGAATTTTAATTTTTTGACTATCTGAAAGTAACGCGCAGTCCTTCAATTTTTGTTCAATTTTATTCGTTCATAGATGAAAAAATTTGAAATTAGATCTAGAAATATGGAAAATAATTGATATTTATCTAAATTTTTTTTTTTGTATTTTGCCAAATTTTTCTGACTAGACAAAAATTGATTGAATTTTTATTTTTTGACTATATGAAAGTAACGTGCAGTCCTTTAATTTTTGTTTAATTTTATTCTTTCTTAAATAAAAAAATTTGAAATTAGATCTAGAAACATGGAAAATAATTGATATTTATCTAAAAATTTTTTTGTGTATTTTGCTAAATTTTTCTGTCGAGACAAAAATTAATTAAATTTTTATTTTTTAACTATATGAAAGTAACGTGCAGTCCTTTAATTTTTGTTCAATTTTATTCTTTCTTAGATGAAAAAATTTGAAATTAGATCTAGAAATATGGAAAATAATTTATATTTATCTGAAAATTTTTTTGTGTATTTTGCCAAATTATTCTGTTGAGCCAAAAATTGATTGAATTTTCATTTTTTGACTATATGAAACTAACGCGCAGTCCTTCAATTTTTGTTCAATTTTATTTTTTCATAGATCAAAAAATTTTAAATCAGATCAAGAAATATGGAAAATAATTGATATTTATCTAAAATTTTTTTTTTTGTATTTTGCCAAATTTTTCTGACTAGACAAAAATTGATTGAATTATTATTTTTTAACTATAGAAAAGTAACGTGCAGTCCTTTAATTTTTGTTTAATTGTATTCTTTCTTAGATGAAGAAATTTGAAATTAGATCTAGAAATATGGAAAATAATTTATATTTGTCTGAAAATTTTTTTGTGTATTTTGCCAAATTTTTCTGTCGAGACAAAATTTGATTGAATTTTCATTTTTTGACTATATGAAAGTAACCTTCAATTTTTGTTCAATTTTATTTGTTCATAGATAAAAAAATTTGAAATCAGATCTAGAAATATGGAAAATAATTGATATTTATCTGAA
This sequence comes from Ganaspis brasiliensis, assembly GCA_037103525.1. Classification (NCBI taxonomy): domain Eukaryota; kingdom Metazoa; phylum Arthropoda; class Insecta; order Hymenoptera; family Figitidae; genus Ganaspis; species Ganaspis brasiliensis. The sequence goes on along the minus strand of JAZKLR010000135.1, from coordinate 672,297 downwards.
ATTTTTTTTTGTATTTTGCCAAATTTTTCTGACGAGAAAAAAACATATTGAATTTTAATTTTTTGACTATATGAAAGTAACGCGCAGTCCTTCAATTTTTGTTCAATTTTATTCGTTCATAGACAAAAAAATTTAAAATTAGATCTAGAAATATGGAAAATAATTGATATTTATCTTAAATTTTTTTTTGTATTTTGCCAAATTTTTCTGTCGAGCCAAAAATTGATTGAATTTTCATTTATTTAATATAAGAAAGTAACGAGCAGTCCTTCAATTTTTGTTCAATTTTATTCGTTCATAGATGAAAAAATTTGAAATTAGATCTAGAAATATGGAAAATAATTGATATTTATCTCAAATTTTTTTTTTGTATTTTGACAAATTTTTCTGACTAGACAAAAATTGATTGAATTTTCATTTTTTGACTATATGAAAGTAACGTGCAGTCCTTTCATTTTTGTTCAATTTTATTCTTTCTTAGATAAAAAAATTTGAAATTAGATCTAGAAATATGGAAAATAGTTTATATTTATCTGGAAAATTTTTTGTGTATTTTGCCAAATTTTTCTGTCGAGACAAAAATTAATTAACTTTTTATTTTTTAACTATATGAAAGTAACGTGCAGTCCTTTAATTTTTGTTCAATTTTATTCTTTCTTAGATGAAAGAATTTGAAATTAGATCTAGAAATATGGAAAATAGTTTATATTTATCTGGAAATTTTTTTGTGTATTTTGCCAAATTTTTCTGTCGAGACAAAAATTAATTAAATTTTTATTTTTTAACTATATGAAAGTAACGTGCAGGCCTTTAGTTTTTGTTCAATTTTATTCTTTCTTAGATGAAAGAATTTGAAATTAGATCTAGAAATATGGAAAATAGTTTATATTTATCTGGAAATTTTTTTGTGTATTTTGCCAAATTTTCCTGTCGAGACAAAAATTAATTAAATTTTTATTTTTTAACTATATGAAAGTAACGTGCAGTCGTTTCATTTTTGTTCAATTTCATTCTTTCTTAGATGAAAAAATTTGAAATTAGATCTAGAAATATGGAAAACAATTGATATTTATCTGAAAAATTTTTTGTGTATTTTCTCAAATTTTTCTGTCGAAACAAAAATTGATTGAATTTTCATTTTGTGACTATATGAAAGTAACGCGCAGTCCATCAATTTTTCTTCAATTTTATTCGTTCATAGATAAAAAAATTTGAAATAGATACGGGTATTTTTTTTTTGGTCCTAGTTTCCGAAAATGTTTGGTTTTTTTGTGTGTGAAAAATCGTGTCGGACGGTGTAATCAATCTATACCAACTTGACTCGGTTTTACTAGCCCCAAGATTTTTTCAACACTTGACCATGGTATGAATCATTAAATGGAATCACTTTAGAGAAATGATCAATGATCATCATCAATAATTAACCCTTTCAGAACAAAGCAATAGTAAGTTTCATATATTAACGAACAAAATTGGACAAAAATTGAAGGACTGCGCGTTACTTTCATCTAGTCAAAAAATGAAAATTCAATCAATTTTTGTCTCGACAGAAAAATTTGGCAAAATACACAAAAAATTTTCCAGATAAATATAAATTATTTTCCATATTTCTAGATCTAATTTTAAATTTTTTCATCTAAGAAAGAATAAAATTGAACAAAAATGAAAGGACTGCACGTTACTTTCATATAGTTAAAAAATAATAATTCAATCAATTTTTGTCTCGACAGAAAAATTTGGCAAAATACACAAAAAATTTTTCAGATAAATATCAATTATTTTCCATGTTTCTAGATCTAATTTCAAATTTTTTCATCTATGAACGAATAAAATTGAACAAAAATTGAAGGACTGCGCGTTACTTTCATATAGTCAAAAAATGAAGATTCAATCAATTTTTGTCTCGACAGAAAAATTTGGCAAAATACACAAAAAATTTTTCAGATAAATATCAATTATTTTCCATGTTTCTAGATCTAATTTCAATTTTTTTCATCTATGAACGAATAAAATTGAACAAAAATTGAAGGACTGCTCGTTACTTTCATATAGTAAAAAAATGAAAATTCAATCAATTTTTGGCTCGACAGAAAAATTTGGCAAAATACAAAAAAAATTTTAAGATAAATATCAATTATTTCCCATATTTCTAGATCTAATTTCAAATTTTTTCATCTATGAACGAATAAAATTGAACAAAAATTGAAGGACTGCGCGTTACTTTCATATAGTCAAAAAATTAAAATTCAATCAGTTTTTTTCTCGTCAGAAAAATTTGGCAAAATACAAAAAAAAATTTCACATAAATATCAATTATTTTCCATATTTCTAGATCTAATTTCAAATTTTTTCATCTATGAACGAATAAAATTGAACAAAAATTGAAGGACTGCGCGTTACTTTCATCTAGTCAAAAAATGAAAATTAAATCAATTTTTGTCTCGACAGAAAAATTTGGCAAAATACACAAAAAAATTTTCAGATAAATAGCAATTATTTTCCATGTTGTTAGATCTAATTTCAAATTTTTTCATCTATGAACGAATAAAATTGAACAAAAATTGAAGGACTGCGCGTTACTTTCATATAGTCTAAAAATGAAAAATCAATCAATTTTTGTCTCGACAGAAAAATTTGGCAAAATACACAAAAAATTTTTCAGATAAATATCAATTATTTTCCATGTTTCTAGATCTAATTTCAAATTTTTTCATCTATGAACGAATAAAATTGAACAAAAATTGAAGGACAACTCGTTACTTTCATATAGTAAAAAAATGAAAATTCAATCAATTTTTGGCTCGACAGAAAAATTTGGCAAAATAAAAAAAAAAAATTTTAGATAAATATCAATTATTTTCCATATTTCTAGATCTAATTTCAAATTTTTTCATTTATGAACGAATAAAATTGAACTAAAATTAAAGGAATGCGCGTTACTTTCATATAGTCAAAAAATGAAAATTCAATCAATTTTTTTCTCGTCAGAAAAATTTGGCAAAATACAATAAAAAAATTTCAGATAAATATCAATTATTTTTTATATTTCTAGATCTAATTTCAAATTTTTTCATCTATGAACAAATAAAATTGAACAAAAATTGAAGGACTGCGCGTTACTTTCATCTAGTCAAAAAATAAAAATTAAATCAATTTTTGTCTCGACAGAAAAATTTAGCAAAATACACAAAAAAATTTTCAGATAAATATAAATTATTTTCCATGTTTCTAGATCTAATTTCAAATTTTTTCATTTATGAACGAATAAAATTGAACTAAAATTGAAGGACTGCGCGTTACTTTCATATAGTCAAAAAATTAAAATTCAATCAGTTTTTTTCTCGTCAGAAAAATTTTGCAAAATACAAAAAAAAATTTCAGATAAATATCAATTATTTTCCATATTTCTAGATCTGATTTCAAATTTTTTCATTTATGAACGAATAAAATTGAACTAAAATTGAAGGACTGCGCGTTACTTTCATATAGTCAAAAAATGAAAATTCAATCAATTTTTTTCTCGTCAGAAAAATTTGGCAAAATACAATAAAAAAATTTCAGATAAATATCAATTATTTTCCATATTTATAGATCTAATTTCAAATTTTTTCATTTATGAACGAATAAAATTGAACTAAAATTGAAGGACTGCGCGTTACTTTCATATAGTCAAAAAAGAAAATTCAATCAATTTTTGTCTCGACAGAAAAATTTGACAAAATACAAAACAAAATTTTTCAGATAAATATCAATTGTTTTCCATATTTCTAGATCTTATTTCAAATTTTTTTATCTATGAACGAATAAAATTGAACAAAAATTGAAGGACTGCGCGTTACATACATACAGTTAAAAAATGAAAATTCAATCAATTTTTGTCTCGACTGAAAAATTTGGCAAAATACACAAAAAATTTTTCAGATAAATATTAACTTGTTCGTTAATAAAGGAAAAAAATTTAAAATTAGATCTAGCAAGATAGAAAATAATTGATATTTGTCTGAAATTTTTTTCTGTATTTTGCCAAATCTTTCTGTCGAGACAAAAATTGATTGAATTTTTATTTTTTGACTATATGAAAGTAACGCGCAGTCCTTCAATTTTAGTTCAATTTTATTCGTTCATAGATAAAAAAATTTGAAATTAGATCTAGAACTATGGAAAATAATTGATATTTATCTAAAATTATTTTTTGTACTTTGCCAAATTTTTCTGTTGAGCCAAAAATTGATTGAATTTTCATTTTTTTACTATATAAAAGTAACGAGCAGTCCTTCAATTTTTGTTCAATTTTATTCGTTCATAGATGAAAAAATTTGAAATTAGATCTAGAAACATGGAAAATAATTGATATTTATCTGAAAAATTTTTTGTGTATTTTGCCAAATTTTTCTGTCGAGACAAAAATTAATTGAATCTTCATTTTTTGACTATATGAAAGTAACCTTCAATTTTTGTTAAATTTTATTTGTTCATAGATAAAAAAATTTGAAATCAGATCTAGAAATATGGAAAATAATTGATATTTATCTGAAATTTTTTTTTGTATTTTGCCAAATTTTTCTGACGAGAAAAAAACTGATTGAATTTTAATTTTTTGACTATATGAAAGTAACGCGCAGTCCTTCAATTTTTGTTCAATTTTATTCGTTCATAGATGAAAAAATTTGAAATTAGATCTAGAAATATGGAAAATAATTGATATTTATGTGAAATTTTTTTTTGTATTTTGCCAAATTTTTCTGACGAGAAAAAAACTGATTGAATTTTAATTTTTTGACTATATGAAAGTAACGCGCAGTCCTTCAATTTTTGTTCAATTTTATTCGTTCATAGATGAAAAAATTTGAAATTAGATCTAGAAATATGGAAAATAATTGATATTTATCTTAAAATTTTTTTTGTATTTTGCCAAATTTTTCTGTCGAGCCAAAAATTGATTGAATTTTCATTTTTTTACTATATGAAAGTAACGAGCAGTCCTTCAATTTTTGTTCAATTTTATTCGTTCATAGATGAAAAAAATTGAAATTAGATCTAGAAATATGGAAAATAATTGATATTTATCTAAATTTTTTTTTTTTGTATTTTGCCAAATTTTTCTGACTAGACAAAAATTGATTGAATTTTCATTTTTTGACTATATGAAAGTAACGAGCAGTCCTTTAATTTTTGTTCAATTTTATTCGTTCATAGATGAAAAAATTTGAAATTAGATCTATAAATATGGAAAATAATTGATATTTATCTAAAATTTTTTTTTGTATTTTGCCAAATTTTTCTGTCGAGCCAAAAATTGATTGAATTTTCATTTTTTTACTATATGAAAGTAACTTTTAATTTTTGTTCAATTTTAATTGTTCATAGATGAAAAAATTTGAAATTAGATCTAGAAACATGGAAAATAATTGATATTTATCTGAAAAATTTTTTGTGTATTTTGCCAAATTTTTCTGTCGAGACAAAAATTGATTGAATCTTCATTTTTTGACTATATGAAAGTAACCTTCAATTTTTGTTCAATTTTATTTGTTCATAGATAAAAAAATTTGAAATCAGATCTAGAAATATGGAAAATAATTGATATTTATCTGAAATTTTTTTTTGTATTTTGCCAAATTTTTCTGACGAGAAAAAAACTGATTGAATTTTAATTTTTTGACTATATGAAAGTAACGCGCAGTCCTTCAATTTTTGTTCAATTTTATTCGTTCATAGATGAAAAAATTTGAAATTAGATCTAGAAATATGGAAAATAATTGATATTTATGTGAAATTTTTTTTTGTATTTTGCCAAATTTTTCTGACGAGAAAAAAACTGATTGAATTTTAATTTTTTGACTATATGAAAGTAACGCGCAGTCCTTCAATTTTTGTTCAATTTTATTCGTTCATAGATGAAAAAATTTGAAATTAGATCTAGAAATATGGAAAATAATTGATATTTATCTTAAAATTTTTTTTGTATTTTGCCAAATTTTTCTGTCGAGCCAAAAATTGATTGAATTTTCATTTTTTTACTATATGAAAGTAACGAGCAGTCCTTCAATTTTTGTTCAATTTTATTCGTTCATAGATGAAAAAATTTGAAATTAGATCTAGAAATATGGAAAATAATTGATATTTATCTAAATTTTTTTTTTTTGTATTTTGCCAAATTTTTCTGTCGAGCCAAAAATTGATTGAATTTTCATTTTTTTACTATATGAAAGTAACTTTTAATTTTTGTTCAATTTTATTTGTTCATAGATAAAAAAATTTGAAATTAGATCTAGAAACATGGAAAATAATTGATATTTATCTGAAAAATTTTTTGTGTATTTTGCCAAATTTTTCTGTAGAGACAAAAATTGATTGAATCTTCATTTTTTGACTATATGAAAGTAACCTTCAATTTTTGTTCAATTTTATTTGTTCATAGATGAAAAAATTTGAAATCAGATCTAGAAATATGGAAAATAATTGATATTTATCTCAAATTTTTTTTTGTATTTTGCCAAATTTTTCTGACGAGAAAAAAACTGATTGAATTTTAATTTTTTGACTATATGAAAGTAACGCGCAGTCCTTCAATTTTTGTTCAATTTTATTCGTTCATAGATGAAAAAATTTGAAATTAGATCTAGAAATATGGGAAATAATTGATATTTATCTTAAAATTTTTTTTGTATTTTGCCAAATTTTTCTGTCGAGCCAAAAATTGATTGAATTTTCATTTTTTTACTATATGAAAGTAACGAGCAGTCCTTCAATTTTTGTTCAATTTTATTCGTTCATAGATGAAAAAAATTGAAATTAGATCTAGAAATATGGAAAATAATTGATATTTATCTAAATTTTTTTTTTTTGTATTTTGCCAAATTTTTCTGACTAGACAAAAATTGATTGAATTTTCATTTTTTGACTATATGAAAGTAACGAGCAGTCCTTTAATTTTTGTTCAATTTTATTCGTTCATAGATGAAAAAATTTGAAATTAGATCTATAAATATGGAAAATAATTGATATTTATCTAAAATTTTTTTTTGTATTTTGCCAAATTTTTCTGTCGAGCCAAAAATTGATTGAATTTTCATTTTTTTACTATATGAAAGTAACTTTTAATTTTTGTTCAATTTTAATTGTTCATAGATGAAAAAATTTGAAATTAGATCTAGAAACATGGAAAATAATTGATATTTATCTGAAAAATTTTTTGTGTATTTTGCCAAATTTTTCTGTCGAGACAAAAATTGATTGAATCTTCATTTTTTGACTATATGAAAGTAACCTTCAATTTTTGTTCAATTTTATTTGTTCATAGATAAAAAAATTTGAAATCAGATCTAGAAATATGGAAAATAATTGATATTTATCTGAAATTTTTTTTTGTATTTTGCCAAATTTTTCTGACGAGAAAAAAACTGATTGAATTTTAATTTTTTGACTATATGAAAGTAACGCGCAGTCCTTCAATTTTTGTTCAATTTTATTCGTTCATAGATGAAAAAATTTGAAATTAGATCTAACAACATGGAAAATAATTGCTATTTATCTGAAAATTTTTTTGTGTATTTTGCCAAATTTTTCTGACGAGAAAAAAACTGATTGAATTTTAATTTTTTGACTATATGAAAGTAACGCGCAGTCCTTCAATTTTTGTTCAATTTTATTCGTTCATAGATGAAAAAATTTGAAATTAGATCTAGAAATATGGAAAATAATTGATATTTATCTTAAAATTTTTTTTGTATTTTGCCAAATTTTTCTGTCGAGCCAAAAATTGATTGAATTTTCATTTTTTTACTATATGAAAGTAACGAGCAGTCCTTCAATTTTTGTTCAATTTTATTCGTTCATAGATGAAAAAATTTGAAATTAGATCTAGAAATATGGAAAATAATTGATATTTATCTAAATTTTTTTTTTTGTATTTTGCCAAATTTTTCTGACTAGACAAAAATTGATTGAATTTTCATTTTTTGACTATATGAAAGTAACGTGCAGTCCTTTAATTTTTGTTCAATTTTATTCTTTCTTAGATGAAAGAATTTGAAATTAGATCTAGAAATATGGAAAATTTTTGATATTTATCTAAAATTATTTTTTGTACTTTGCCAAATTTTTCTGTTGAGCCAAAAATTGATTGAATTTTCATTTTTTTACTATATGAAAGTAACGAGCAGTCCTTCAATTTTTGTTCAATTTTATTCTTTCATAGATGAAAAAATTTGAAATTAGATCTAGAAATATGGAAAATAATTGATATTTATCCAAAATTTTTTTTTTGTATTTTGCCAAATTTTTCTGTCGAGCCAAAAATTGATTGAATTTTCATTTTTTTACTATATGAAAGTAACTTTTAATTTTTGTTCAATTTTATTTGTTCATAGATGAAAAAATTTGAAATTAGATCTAGAAACATGGAAAATAATTGATATTTATCTGAAAAATTTTTTGTGTATTTTGCCAAATTTTTCTGTCGAGACAAAAATTGATTGAATCTTCATTTTTTGACTATATGAAAGTAACCTTCAATTTTTGTTCAATTTTATTTGTTCATAGATGAAAAAATTTGAAATCAGATCTAGAAATATGGAAAATAATTGATATTTATCTCAAATTTTTTTTTGTATTTTGCCAAATTTTTCTGACGAGAAAAAAACTAATTGAATTTTAATTTTTTGACTATATGAAAGTAACGCGCAGTCCTTCAATTTTTGTTCAATTTTATTCGTTCATAGATGAAAAAATTTGAAATTAGATCTAGAAATATGGGAAATAATTGATATTTATCTTAAAATTTTTTTTGTATTTTGCCAAATTTTTCTGTCGAGCCAAAAATTGATTGAATTTTCATTTTTTTACTATGTGAAAGTAACGAGCAGTCCTTCAATTTTTGTTCAATTTTATTCGTTCATAGATGAAAAAATTTGAAATTAGATCTAGAAATATGGAAAATAATTGATATTTATCTAAATTTTTTTTTTTTGTATTTTGCCAAATTTTTCTGACTAGACAAAAATTGATTGAATTTTCATTTTTTGACTATATGAAAGTAACGTGCAGTCCTTTAATTTTTGTTCAATTTTATTCTTTCTTAGATGAAAGAATTTGAAATTAGATCTAGAAATATGGAAAATTTTTGATATTTATCTAAAATTATTTTTTGTACTTTGCCAAATTTTTCTGTTGAGCCAAAAATTGATTGAATTTTCATTTTTTTACTATATGAAAGTAACGAGCAGTCCTTCAATTTTTGTTCAATTTTATTCGTTCATAGATGAAAAAATTTGAAATTAGATCTAGAAATATGGAAAATAATTGATATTTATCCAAAATTTTTTTTTTGTATTTTGCCAAATTTTTCTGTCGAGCCAAAAATTGATTGAATTTTCATTTTTTTACTATATGAAAGTAACTTTTAATTTTTGTTCAATTTTATTCGTTCATAGATGAAAAAATTTGAAATTAGATCTAGAAACATGGAAAATAATTGATATTTATCTGAAAAATTTTTTGTGTATTTTGCCAAATTTTTCTGTCGAGACAAAAATTGATTGAATCTTCATTTTTTGACTATATGAAAGTAACCTTCAATTTTTGTTAAATTTTATTTGTTCATAGATAAAAAAATTTGAAATCAGATCTAGAAATATGGAAAATAATTGATATTTATCTGAAATTTTTTTTTGTATTTTGCCAAATTTTTCTGACGAGAAAAAAACTGATTGAATTTTAATTTTTTGACTATATGAAAGTAACGCGCAGTCCTTCAATTTTTGTTCAATTTTATTCGTTCATAGATGAAAAAATTTGAAATTAGATCTAGAAATATGGAAAATAATTGATATTTATGTGAAATTTTTTTTTGTATTTTGCCAAATTTTTCTGACGAGAAAAAAACTGATTGAATTTTAATTTTTTGACTATATGAAAGTAACGCGCAGTCCTTCAATTTTTGTTCAATTTTATTCGTTCATAGATGAAAAAATTTGAAATTAGATCTAGAAATATGGAAAATAATTGATATTTATCTTAAAATTTTTTTTGTATTTTGCCAAATTTTTCTGTCGAGCCAAAAATTGATTGAATTTTCATTTTTTTACTATATGAAAGTAACGAGCAGTCCTTCAATTTTTGTTCAATTTTATTCGTTCATAGATGAAAAAATTTGAAATTAGATCTAGAAATATGGAAAATAATTGATATTTATCTAAATTTTTTTTTTTTGTATTTTGCCAAATTTTTCTGTCGAGCCAAAAATTGATTGAATTTTCATTTTTTTACTATATGAAAGTAACTTTTAATTTTTGTTCAATTTTATTTGTTCATAGATAAAAAAATTTTCTAGATCTAATTTCAAATTCTTTCATCTAAGAAAGAATAAAATTGAACAAAAATTAAAGGACTGCACGTTACTTTCATATAGTTAAAAAATAAAAATTTAATTAATTTTTGTCTCGACAGAAAAATTTGGCAAAATACACAAAAAATTTTCCAGATAAATGTAAACTATTTTCCATATTTCTAGATCTAATTTCAAATTTTTTCATCTAAGAAAGAATAAAATTGAACAAAAATGAAAGGGCTGCACGTTACTTTCATATAGTTAAAAAATAATAATTCAATCAATTTTTGTCTCGACAGAAAAATTTGGCAAAATACACAAAAAATTTTTCAGTTAAAAATCAAAAATTTTCCATATTTCTAGATCTAATTTCAAATTTTTTCATCTAAGAAAGAATAAAATTGAACAAAAATTAAAGGACTGCACGTTACTTTCATATAGTTAAAAAATAAAAATTTAATTAGTTTTTGTCTCGACAGAAAAATTTGGCAAAATACACAAAAAATTTTTCAGATAAATATCAAATATTTTCCATATTTCTAGATCTAATTTCAAATTTTTTCATCTAAGAAAGAATAAAATTCAACAAAAATTAAAGGACTGCACGTAACTTTCATATAGTCAAAAAATGAAAATTCAATCAATTTTTGTCTAGTCAGAAAAATTTGGCAAAATACAAAAAAAAATTTCAGATAAATATCAATTATTTTCCATATTTCTAGATCTGATTTCAATTTTTTTCATCTATGAACGAATAAAATTGAACAAAAATTGAAGGACTGCTCGTTACTTTCATATAGTAAAAAAATGAAAATTCAATCAATTTTTGGCTCGACAGAAAAATTTGGCAAAATACAAAAAAAATTTTAAGATAAATATCAATTATTTTCCATATTTCTAGATCTGATTTCAAATTTTTTCATCTATGAACAAATAAAATTGAACAAAAATTGAAGGTTACTTTCATATAGTCAAAAAATGAAGATTCAATCAATTTTTGTCTCGACAGAAAAATTTGGCAAAATACACAAAAAATTTTTCAGATAAATATCAATTATTTTCCATGTTTCTAGATCTAATTTCAAATTTTTTTATCTATGAACAAATAAAATTGAACAAAAATTAAAAGTTACTTTCATATAGTAAAAAAATGAAAATTCAATCAATTTTTGGCTCGACAGAAAAATTTGGCAAAATACAAAAAAAAAAAATTTAGATAAATATCAATTATTTTCCATATTTCTAGATCTAATTTCAAATTTTTTCATCTATGAACGAATAAAATTGAACAAAAATTGAAGGACTGCTCGTTACTTTCATATAGTTAAAAAATGAAAATTCAATCAATTTTTGTCTCGACTGAAAAATTTGGCAAAATACACAAAAAATTTTTCAGATAAATATTAACTTGTTCGTTAATAAAGGAAAAAAATTTAAAATTAGATCTAGCAAGATAGAAAATAATTGATATTTGTCTGAAATTTTTTTCTGTATTTTGCCAAAACTTTCTGTCGAGACAAAAATTGATTGAATTTTTATTTTTTGACTATATGAAAGTAACGCGCAGTCCTTCAATTTTAGTTCAATTTTATTCGTTCATAGATAAAAAAATTTGAAATTAGATCTAGAACTATGGAAAATAATTGATATTTATCTAAAATTATTTTTTGTACATTTTTTGTATATTTATCTGGAAATTTTTTTGTGTATTTTCTCAAATTTTTCTGTCGAGACAAAAATTGATTGAATTTTCATTTTGTGACTATATGAAAGTAACGCGCAGTCTATCAATTTTTCTTCAATTTTATTCGTTCATAGATAAAAAAATTTGAAATAGATACGGGTATTTTTTTTTTGGTCCTAGTTTCCGAAAATGTTTGGTTTTTTTGTGTGTTTGAAAAATCGTGTCGGACGGTGTAATCAATCTATACCAACTTGACTCGGTTTTACTAGTCCCAAGATTTTTTCAACACTTGACCATGGTATGAATCATTAAATGGAATCACTTTAGAGAAATGATCAATGATCATCATCAATAATTAACCCTTTCAGAACAAAGCAATAGTAAGTTTCATATATTAACGAACAAAATTGAACAAAAATTAAAGGACTTCTCGTTACTTTCATATAGTCAAAAAATAAAAATTCAATCAATTTTTGTCTAGTCAGAAAAATTTGGCAAAATACAAAAAAAAATTTTAGATAAATATCAATTATATTCCATATTTCTAGATCTAATTTCAAATTTTTTCATCTATGAACGAATAAAATTGAACAAAAATTGAAGGACTGCGCGTTACTTTCATATAGTAACAAAATGAAAATTCAATCAATTTTTGTCTCGACAGAAAAATTTGACAAAATACACAAAAAATTTTTCAGATAAATATCAATTCTTTTCCATGTTTCTAGATTTAATTTTAAATTTTTTCATCTATGAACGAATAAAATTGAACAAAAATTGAAGGACTGCGCGTTACTTTCATCTAGTCAAAAAATGAAAATTAAATCAATTTTTGTCTCGACAGAAAAATTTAGCAAAATACACAAAAAATTTTTCAGATAAATATCAATTATTTTCCATGTTTCTAGATCTAATTTCAAATATTTTCATCTAAGAAAGAATAAAATTGAACAAAAATTAAAGGACTGCACGTTACTTTCAATAGTCAAAAAATGAAAATTCAATCAATTTTTGTCTCGACAGAAAAATTTGGCAAAATACACAAAAAAATTTTCAGATAAATATCAATTATTTTCCATGTTTCTAGATCTAATTTCAAATTTTTTCATCAATGAACGAATAAAATTGAACAAAAATTAAAGGACTGCACGTTACTTTCAATAGTCAAAAAATGAAAATTCAATCAATTTTTGTCTCGACAGAAAAATTTGGCAAAATACACAAAAAAATTTTCAGATAAATATCAATTATTTTCCATGTTTCTAGATCTAATTTCAAATTTTTTCATCAATGAACGAATAAAATTGAACAAAAATTAAAGGACTGCACGTTACTTTCAATAGTCAAAAAATGAAAATTCAATCAATTTTTGTCTCGACAGAAAAATTTGGCAAAATACACAAAAAAATTTTCAGATAAATATCAATTATTTTCCATGTTTCTAGATCTAATTTTAAATTTTTTCATCAATGAACGAATAAAATTGAACAAAAATTAAAGGACTGCGCGTTACTTTCATATAGTCTAAAAATGAAAATTCAATCAATTTTTGTCTCGACAGAAAAATTTGGCAAAATACACAAAAAATTTTTCAGATAAATATCAATTATTTTCAAGGATGGGCGCGCCCACGATCTACAACGATGTGACTGTATCCTATCGTATCGTGACGAACCACAACACGATAGACTTAGTCGAGTAGTATCGTAGCTCGCCACGATATGATGCGTCTGAAGCCATCGTGTTGAGGCTCGATACGATACGATGGAACTTCTTCCATCGTACCGTGGCTTGACACGATACGATGGACTGAGTTCCATTGTATCGTGTCAAGCCAGGATACGATGGACTGAGATCGATCGTATCGTGTCAAGCCACGATACGATGGAATGAGTTCAATCGTATCGTATCTAATCACGATGCGATAGACTGAGCTCAATCGTATCGTGTCCAACCACGATACGATGGACTAAGCTCAATCGTATCGGATCAAACCAAGATTCGATAGATTAAATTCCATTGTATCGTGGCGAGCCTACTACTTTCGTCGTAAATCGCGGAGCTTCGTTCAAATTCAAGCCCTCCTAATTATTTCATTTGGCCCTTTTATAGCATAATAAATGAATATAAAAATTAAAACAATACACTACATCAGACCATGCCCAAGCAGATAAAAAGTAACAAAAAAATAGCTGATTCTGGAAAGTAAAGAACTTTTTAAATAATTATTTTTATCATTATAAATTGTTCAAACAAATTGTTATAAACAATAACAAATAGACAAATAAAAAAATTTTTATCAGAAAGAAAGATTCTGTAAAATGGAGAGTATTTTAAATAATTAAATTTTACATTATAAGTTGTTTAAACAAATGGACAAATAATAAAATTTTTATCAGAAGAAAAGGTTTAGGAAAGTGGAGACTATTTCAAATAATTAAATTAAACATTATAAATTATAAATATAATTATAAATTATAAACAAATGGACAAATAAATTTTTAAAAGAAAAAAAGATTCTGAAAAGTAGACAATGTTTTAAATTATTAAATTTTACATTATAAATTGTTGAAACAAATTCTCATAAACAAATGGACAAATATTAAATTTTTCATCAGAAAAAAAAATTCTAAAAAGCAGATAATGTTTTAAGTAATTAAATTTTACCGTATAAATTATTTAAAAAATTAATTGTTTAAACAAATTGTTATAAACAAATAAACACATACATTTTTATAAGAAAAGAAAATTCTTAAAAGTAGAGAATGTTTTAAATAATTAAATTTTACATTATAAATTGTTTAAACAAATTGTTATAAACAAATGGATAAATATTAAAACTTTTATCAGAAAAAAGATTCTGAAAAGTAGAGAATGTTTTAAATAATTATATTTTACATTATAAATTGTTTTGAAAATTAATTGTTTAAACAAATCGCTATATACCTAGTTTAATATTATTATATGTTTATTATGATAACTTGTTACTCTGATTATATCTTTGGATATGACATTTTGATTCATTTTATAATTTATTTATATCGCTCGGTATATCGGGTTTTTTTAAGGACTCTCCAGCTCTAAGAACTCATCTTTCGTAATAAATCAATCAATCAAATGGACAAATATTAAAACTTTAATCCAAAATAAAATTCTGAAAAGTGGAGAATGTCCTAAATAATTTAAATTAACATTATTAATTACTTAAACACATTCTTATAAACAAATTGTGACAGCAGTCTAACGTCAGGTAATGTTTCACTACAGAAAACGCTGAAATAACGTTAATAAATGTTACTATATAATAAGCGGTAAAATATGAACGATTAAATAGATAGATATTAATTATATTTTAATAACGATCAACAATAGATTTTCTTTATGTTCTTGAAATCTTTTCTCGAATATTCATTAAACCTTCATAATCTTGAAGATCCGAAAATGTCACGTTTTCGACAAAAAAAAGGGCTTTCAATTTTACGACTTGAAAATATTCGGAAACAAACATCTGGTATCATAAATCCGAACCGCGGGTCTCTGGGCCTTTCTGGCAATAAAACATGAAATTTACCGATAGGAAAAACCCATAAAGAATGCAAAATTGTCGAAAAAATTAATTGTTTAGAGAAATTGTTAGAAACAAATTGACAAATATTAAATCTTTCATCAGAAAAAGAGATTGAGGTAAGTGGGGAATGTTTGAAATAATTAAATTTAACATTATAAATTGTTAAATAAATTAATTGCTTAAGGGGTAATACTACCTTGCGCGCAGTAAAAGTATAGTCATTTTTCTGAATTTTTTGTATAAAGCTATAAAATTTATTAAGGTCTGGGTTTTAGCATATAAAAAAACATAGCTTAAAGTATGTTAAAATACATTAAAACATTTTTTAAAATAAAAATGGCGGCACAGTGGCTGATAAGTTTAAACTCCTTATCTTCGAGGACCTTGCACGGGCGACATACTACAGGTCGTAATTTTTAATCTAGAACAAAAACCCAAAATTATTTTGAAACAAGATGCTAAAAGCTACTGAACTACGTAGGATTTTTAAGAAATATCGATTTAAAAAAAAATGGCGTCAATATTAAGAAAAAATACGAATTTTGATAGAAAAATTGCTTGAAAATCAACCACAGAATTGGCAAATTTTAATTTTTCGAAAAAATCCTACGTAGTTCACTTGAAAATGTCATTATGAAGCTGCAGTTAAAATTTGAGCAAGATCGGTTAAAAATTGTAGGCGCTAATGTGTCGCCCGACTTGAAAAATATAGTTTTGAGAAAAACGCTTTCAAAGTTTCAAGTACTGAAATATTCCAAAATTGTATTTTTCTATCATAAAAGTTCGAGTACTCGAGACTTTTATTCAATAAAAACCTAAAAGGTCAACAAGTTTAAACTGCCGACAACATTTGTTAAGCCGCAAAAAAAACTAAAAATTGATATACCGAGTAATTAAGCATATTCTCAAATTACGGTCCGGATTTATGATACCAGATGTTCGTTTCCGTATATTTTCAAGTCATAAAATTAAAACCCCTTTTTTTCGGCATTTTAAAATCTTGAAGCTTATAAAGGTTTAAAAAATATTCGAAAAAAGATTGAAAGAACGTAAAGTGTATCTATTGTTAATCGTTATTGAAATATAATTGATATATATCTATTTAATCGTTCGTATTTTACCGCTTATTATATAGTAACATTAATTAACGTTATTTCAGCGTTTTCTGTAGTGAAACATTACGTGACGTTAGACTGCTGTCACAATTTGTTTATAAGAATGTGTTTAAGCAACTAATAATGTTAAATTAAATTATTTAAGACATTCTCCACTTTTCCGAATTTTATTTTGGATAAAAGTTTTAATATTTGTCCATTTAATTGATTGATTTATTACGAAAGATGAGTTCATAGAGCTGGTGAGTCCTTAAAAAAACCCGATACACCGAGCGATATACATAAATTATAAAATGAATCAAAATGCCATAGCCAAAGATATAATCAGAGTAACAAGTTATCATAATAAACATATAAAAATATTAAACTAGGTATGTAACAATTTGTTTAAACAATTAATTTTCTAAACAATTTTTAATGTAATATTTAATTATTTAAAACATTCTCTACTTTTCAGAATCTTCTTTTCTTATAAAAATTTATTTGTCTATTTGTTTATAACAATTTGTTGAAAGGATTAATTTTTTAAACAATTTATAATGTAAAATTTAAATATTTAAAACATTCTCTACTTTTCAGAATCTTTTTTTCTGATAAAAGTTTTAATATTTGTCCATTTGTTTATAACAATTTGTTTAAGCAATTTATAATGTAAAATTTAATTATTTAAAACATTCTCTACTTTTCAAAATCTATTTTTTTGATAAAATTTTTAATATTTGTCCATATGTTTATAACAATTTGTTTAACAATTTATAATGTAAAATTTGATTATTTAAAACATTCTCTACTTTTAAGAACTATCTTTTCTTATAAAAATTTATTTGTCCATTTGTTTATAACAATTTGTTTAAACAATTAATTTCTTAAACAATTTGTAATGTAATATTTAATTATTTAAATCATTCTCTACTTTTCAGAATCTATTTTTCTTATAAAAATTTATTTGTCCATTTGGTTATAACAATTTGTTTAAACAACTTATAAAGTAAAACTTAATTATATAAAACGTTCTCTACTTTTCAGAATCTTTTCTTCTTATAAAAATTTATTTGTCTATTTGTTTATATCAATTTGTTGAAACGATTAATTTTTTAAACAATTTATAATGTCAAATTTAAATATTTAAAACACTCTCTACTTTTCAGAATCTTTTTTTCTGACAAAAGTTTTAATATTTGTCCATTTGTTTATAACAATTTGTTTAAGCAATTTATAATGTAAAATTTAATTATTTAAAACATTCTCTACATTTAAGAATTTTCTTTTCTTATAAAAATTTATTTGTCCATTTGTTTATAACAATTTCTTTAAACAATTGATTTTTTAAACAACTTATAATGTAAAATTTAATTATTTAAAATATTCTCCACTTTACAGAATCTTTCTTTCTGATAAAAATTTTTTTATTTGTCTATTTGTTATTGTTTATAACAATTTGTTTGAACAATTTATAATGATAAAAATAATTATTTAAAAAGGTCTTTACTTTCCAGAATCAGCTATTTTTTGTTACTTTTTATCTGCTTGGGCATGGGCTGATGTAGTGTATTGTTTTAATTTTTATATTCATTTATTATGCTATAAAAGGGCCAAATGAAATAATAAGGAGGGCTTGAATTTGAACGAAGCTCCGCGATTTACGACGAAAGTAGTAGGCTCGCCACGATACAATGGAATTCAATCTATCGAATCTTGGATTGATCCGATACGATTGAGCTTAGTCCATCGTATCGTGGTTGGACACGATACGATTGAGCTCAGTCTATCGCATCGTGATTAGATACGATACGATTGAACTCATTCCATCGTATCGTGGCTTGACACGATACGATCGATCTCAGTCCATCGTATCCTGGCTTGACACGATACGATGGAACTCAGTCCATCGTATCGTGTCAAGCCACGATACGATGGAAGAAGTTCCATCGTATCGTATCGAGCCTCAACACGATGGCTTCAGACGCATCATATCGTGGCGAGCTACGATACTACTCGACTAAGTCTATCGTGTTGTGGTTCGCCACGATACAATACAACACGACCTGCTCGATGCCATCCTTGATTATTTTCCATGTTTCTAGATCTAATTTCAAATTTTTTCATCTATGAACGAATAAAATTGAACAAAAATTGAAGGACAACTCGTTACTTTCATATAGTAAAAAAATGAAAATTCAATCAATTTTTGGCTCGACAGAAAAATTTGGCAAAATACAAAAAAAAAATTTTAGATAAATATCAATTATTTTCCATATTTCTAGATCTAATTTCAAATTTTTTCATTTATGAACGAATAAAATTGAACTAAAATTGAAGGACTGCGCGTTACTTTCATATAGTTAAAAAATGAAAATTCAATCAATTTTTTTCTCGTCAGAAAAATTTGGCAAAATACAATAAAAAAATTTCAGATAAATATCAATTATTTTTTATATTTCTAGATCTAATTTCAAATTTTTCCATCTATGAACAAATAAAATTGAACAAAAATTGAAGGACTGCGCGTTACTTTCATCTAGTCAAAAAATGAAAATTAAATCAATTTTTGTCTCGACAGAAAAATTTAGCAAAATACACAAAAAAATTTTCAGATAAATATCAATTATTTTCCATGTTTCTAGATCTTATTTCAAATTTTTTCATCTATGAACGAATAAAATTGAACAAAAATTGAAGGACTGCGCGTTACTTTCATATAGTCAAAAAATGAAAATTCAATCAATTTTTGTCTCGACAGAAAAATTTGACAAAATACACAAAAAATTTTTCAGATAAATATCAATTGTTTTCCATATTTTTAGATCTTATTTTAAATTTTTTTATCTATGAACGAATAAAATTGAACAAAAATTGAAGGACTGCGCGTTACTTTCATATAGTAAAAAAATGAAAATTCCATCAATTTTTGTCTTGACTGAAAAATTTGGCAAAATACACAAAAAATTTTTCAGATAAATATCAACTTGTTCGTTAATAAAGGAAAAAAATTTAAAATTAGATCTAGAAATATAGAAAATAATTGATATTTGTCTGAAATTTTTTTTTGTATTTTGCCAAATGTTTCTGTCGAGACAAAAATTGATTGAATTTTCATTTTTTGACTATATGAAAGTAACGCGCAGTCCTTCAATTTTAGTTCAATTTTATTCGTTCATAGATGAAAAAATTTGAAATTAGATCTAGAAATATGAAAAATAATTGATATTTATCTAAAATTATTTTTTGTATTTTGCCAAATTTTTCTATTGAGCCAAAAATTGATTGAATTTTCATTTTTTTACTATATGAAAGTAACGCGCAGTCCTTCAAATTTGTTCAATTTTATTCGTTCATAGATGAAAAAATTTGAAATTAGATCTAGAAATATGGAAAATAATTGATATTTATCTTAAATTTTTTTTTGTATTTTGCCAAATTTTTCTGACTAGACAAAAATTGATTGAATTTTTATTTTTTGACTATATGAAAGTAACGTGCAGTCGTTTAATTTTTGTTTAATTTTATTCTTTCTTAGATGAGAAAATTTGAAATTAGATCTAGAAACATGGAAAATAATTGATATTTATCTGAAAAATTTTTTGTGTATTTTGCTAAATTTTTCTGTCGAGACAAAAATTAATTAAATTTTTATTTTTTAACTATATGAAAGTAACGTGCAGTCCTTTAATTTTTTTTCAATTTTATTCTTTCTTAGATGAAAGAATTTGAAATTAGATCTAGAAATATGGAAAATAGTTTATATTTATCTGGAAATTTTTTTGTGTATTTTCTCAAATTTTTCTGTCGAGACAAAAATTGATTGAATTTTCATTTTGTGACTATATGAAAGTAACGCGCAGTCTATCAATTTTTCTTCAATTTTATTCGTTCATAGATAAAAAAATTTGAAATAGATACGGGTATTTTTTTTTTCCTAGTTTCCGAAAATGTTTGGTTTTTTTGTGTGTGAAAAATCGTGTCGGACGGTGTAATCAATCTATACCAACTTGACTCGGTTTTACTAGCCCCAAGATTTTTTCAACACTTGACCATGGTATGAATCATTAAATGGAATCACTTTAGAGAAATGATCAATGATCATCATCAATAATTAACCCTTTCAGAACAAAGCAATAGTAAGTTTCATATATTAACGAACAAAATTGAACAAAAATTGAAGGACTGCTCGTTACTTTCATATAGTAAAAAAATGAAAATTCAATCAATTTTTGGCACGACAGAAAAATTTGGCAAAATACAAAAAAAAAATTTTAGATAAATATCAATTATTTTCCATATTTCTAGATCTAATTTCAAATTTTTTCATCTATGAACGAATAAAATTGAACAAAAATTGAAAGACTGCGCGTTACTTTCATATAGTCAAAAAATGAAAAATCAATCAATTTTTTTCTCGACAGAAAAATTTGGCAAAATATAAAAAAATTTTCAGATAAATATCAAAAATTCTCCATATTTTTAGATCTAATTTCAAATTTTTTCATCTATGAACGAATAAAATTGAACAAAAATTGAAGGACTGCGCGTTACTTTCATCTAGTCAAAAAATGAAAATTAAATCAATTTTTGTCTCGTCAGAAAAATTTGGCAAAATACGAAAAAAAAAATTTCAGATAAATATCAATTATTTTCCATATTTCTAGATCTGATTTCAAATTTTTTCATCTATGAACGAATAAAATTGAACAAAAATTGAAGGACTGCGCGTTACTTTTATCTAGTCAAAAAATGAAAATTCAATCAAGTTTTGTCTCGACAGAAAAATTTGGCAAAATACACAAAAAAATTTTCAGATAAATATCAATTATTTTCCATGTTTCTAGATCTAATTTCAAATTTTTTCATCAATGAACGAATAAAATTGAACAAAAATTGAAGGACTGCGCGTTAGTTTCATATAGTCTAAAAATAAAAATTTAATCAATTTTTGTCTCGACAGAAAAATTTGGCAAAATACACAAAAAATTTTTCAGATAAATATCAATTATTTTCCATGTTTCTAGATCTAATTTTAAATTTTTTCATCTATGAACGAATAAAATTGAACAAAAATTAAAGGACAACTCGTTACTTTCATATAGTAAAAAAATGAAAATTCAATCAATTTTTGGCTCGACAGAAAAATTTGGCAAAATACAATAAAAAAATTTCAGATAAATATCAATTATTTTTTATATTTCTAGATCTAATTTCAAATTTTTTCATCTATGAACAAATAAAATTGAACAAAAATTGAAGGACTGCGCGTTACTTTCATCTAGTCAAAAAATGAAAATTTAATCAATTTTTGTCTCGACAGAAAAATTTAGCAAAATACACAAAAAAATTTTCAGATAAATATCAATTATTTTCCATGTTTCTAGATCTAATTTCAAATTTTTTCATCTATGAACGAATAAAATTGAACAAAAATTGAAGGACTGCGCGTTACTTTCATATAGTCAAAAAATGAAAATTCAATCAATTTGTGTCTCGACAGAAAAATTTGACAAAATACACAAAAAATTTTTCAGATAAATATAAATTATTTTACATATTTCTAGATCTTATTCTAAATTTTTTTATCTATGAACGAATAAAATTGAACAAAAATTGAAGGACTGCGCGTTACTTTCATATAGTAAAAAAATGAAAATTCAATCAATTTTTGTCTCGACTGAAAAATTTGGCAAAATACACAAAAAATTTTTCAGATAAATATCAACTTGTTCGTTAATAAAAGAAAAAAATTTAAAATTAGATCTAGAAATATAGAAAATAATTGATATTTGTCTGAAATTTTTTTTTGTATTTTGCCAAATGTTTCTGTCGAGACAAAAATTGATTGAATTTTCATTTTTTGACTATATGAAAGTAACGCGCAGTCCTTCAATTTTAGTTCAATTTTATTCGTTCATAGATGAAAAAATTTGAAATTAGATCTAGAAATATGAAAAATAATTGATATTTATATAAAATTATTTTTTGTATTTTGCCAAATTTTTCTGTTGAGCCAAAAATTGATTGAATTTTCATTTTTTTACTATATGAAAGTAACGCGCAGTCCTTCAATTTTTGTTCAATTTTATTCGTTCATAGATGAAAACATTTGTAATTAGATCTAGAAATATGGAAAATAATTGATATTTATCTGAAATTTTTTTTTGTATTTTGCTAAATTTTTCTGACGAGAAAAAAACTGATTGAATTTTAATTTTTTGACTATATGAAAGTAACGCGCAGTCCATCAATTTTTGTTCAATTTTATTCGTTCATAGATGAAAAAATTTGAAATTAGATCTAAAAATATGGAAAATAATTGATATTTATCTTAAATTTTTTTTTGTATTTTGCCAAATTTTTCTGAGTAGACAAAAATTGATTGAATTTTCATTTTTTGACTATATGAAAGTAACGTGCAGTCCTTTAATTTTTGTTTAATTTTATTCTTTCTTAGATGAAAAAATTTGAAATTAGATCTAGAAACATGGAAAATAATTGATATTTATCTGAAAAATTTTTTGTGTATTTTGCTAAATTTTTTTGTCGAGACAAAAATTGATTGAATTTTCATTTTTTGACTAGATGAAAGTGACGCGCAGTCCTTTAATTTTTGTTCAATTTTATTCTTTCTTATATGAAAAAATTTGAAATTAGATCTAGAAACATGGAAAATAATTGATATTTATCTGAAAAATTTTTTGTGTATTTTGCCAAATTTTTCTGTCGAGACAAAAATTGATTGAATTTTCATTTTTTGACTATATGAAAGTAACCTTCAATTTTTGTTCAATTTTATTTGTTCATAGATGAAAAAATTTGAAATCAGATCTAGAAATATGGAAAATAATTGATATTTATCTAAAATTTTTTTTTTGTATTTTGCCAAATTTTTCTGACGAGAAAAAAACTGATTGAATTTTAATTTTTTGACTATATGAAAGTAACGCGCAGACCTTCAATTTTTGTTCAATTTTATTCGTTCATAGATGAAAAAATTTTAAATTAGATCTAGAAATATGGAAAATAATTGATATTTATCTTAAATTTTTTTTTGTATTTTGCCAAATTTTTCTGTCGAGCCAAAAATTGATTGAATTTTCATTTTGTGACTATATGAAAGTAACGCGCAGTCTATCAATTTTTCTTCAATTTTATTCGTTCATAGATAAAAAAATTTGAAATAGATACGGGTATTTTTTTTTTCCTAGTTTCCGAAAATGTTTGGTTTTTTTGTGTGTGAAAAATCGTGTCGGACGGTGTAATCAATCTATACCAACTTGACTCGGTTTTACTAGCCCCAAGATTTTTTCAACACTTGACCATGGTATGAATCATTAAATGGAATCACTTTAGAGAAATGATCAATGATCATCATCAATAATTAACCCTTTCAGAACAAAGCAATAGTAAGTTTCATTTATTAACGAACAAAATTGAACAAAAATTGAAGGACTGCTCGTTACTTTCATATAGTAAAAAAATGAAAATTCAATCAATTTTTGGCACGACAGAAAAATTTGGCAAAATACAAAAAAAAAATTTTAGATAAATATCAATTATTTTCCATATTTCTAGATCTAATTTCAAATTTTTTCATCTATGAACGAATAAAATTGAACAAAAATTGAAAGACTGCGCGTTACTTTCATATAGTCAAAAAATGAAAAATCAATCAATTTTTTTCTCGACAGAAAAATTTGGCAAAATATAAAAAAATTTTCAGATAAATATCAAAAATTTTCCATATTTTTAGATCTAATTTCAAATTTTTTCATCTATGAACGAATAAAATTGAACAAAAATTGAAGGACTGCGCGTTACTTTCATCTAGTCAAAAAATGAAAATTAAATCAATTTTTGTCTCGTCAGAAAAATTTGGCAAAATACAAAAAAAAAATTTCAGATAAATATCAATTATTTTCCATATTTCTAGATCTGATTTCAAATTTTTTCATCTATGAACGAATAAAATTGAACAAAAATTAAAGGACTGCGCGTTACTTTTATCTAGTCAAAAAATGAAAATTCAATCAATTTTTGTCTCGACAGAAAAATTTGGCAAAATACACAAAAAAATTTTCAGATAAATATCAATTATTTTCCATGTTTCTAGATCTAATTTCAAATTTTTTCATCAATGAACGAATAAAATTGAACAAAAATTGAAGGACTGCGCGTTAGTTTCATATAGTCTAAAAATAAAAATTCAATCAATTTTTGTCTCGACAGAAAAATTTGGCAAAATACACAAAAAATTTTTCAGATAAATATCAATTATTTTCCATGTTTCTAGATCTAATTTCAAATTTTTTCATCTATGAACGAATAAAATTGAACAAAAATTGAAGGACTGCGCGTTACTTTCATATAGTCAAAAAATGAAAATTCAATCAATTTGTGTCTCGACAGAAAAATTTGACAAAATACACAAAAAATTTTTCAGATAAATATCAACTTGTTCGTTAATAAAGGAAAAAAATTTAAAATTAGATCTAGAAATATAGAAAATAATTGATATTTGTCTGAAATTTTTTTTTGTATTTTGCCAAATGTTTCTGTCGAGACAAAAATTGATTGAATTTTAATTTTTTGACTATATGAAAGTAACGCGCAGTCCTTCAATTTTAGTTCAATTTTATTCGTTCATAGATGAAAAAATTTGAAATTAGATCTAGAAATATGAAAAATAATTGATATTTATATAAAATTATTTTTTGTATTTTGCCAAATTTTTCTGTTGAGCCAAAAATTGATTGAATTTTCATTTTTTTACTATATGAAAGTAACGCGCAGTCCTTCAATTTTTGTTCAATTTTATTCGTTCATAGATGAAAAAATTTGAAATTATATCTAGAAATATGGAAAATAATTGATATTTATCTTAAATTTTTTTTTGTATTTTGCCAAATTTTTCTGAGTAGACAAAAATTGATTGAATTTTCATTTTTTGACTATATGAAAGTAACGTGCAGTCCTTTAATTTTTGTTTAATTTTATTCTTTCTTAGATGAAAAAATTTGAAATTAGATCTAGAAACATGGAAAATAATTGATATTTATCTGAAAAATTTTTTGTGTATTTTGCTAAATTTTTCTGTCGAGACAAAAATTAATTAAATTTTTATTTTTTAACTATATGAAAGTAACGTGCAGTCCTTTAATTTTTGTTCAATTTTATTTTTTCTTAGATGAAAAAATTTGAAATTAGATCAAGAAATATGGAAAATTTTTGATATTTATCTGAAAAATTTTTTGTGTATTTTGCCAAATTTTTCTGTCGAGACAAAAATTTATTGAATTTTAATTTTTTGACTATATGAAAGTAACGCGCAGTCCTTCAATTTTTGTTTAATTTTATTTTTTTATAGATGAAAAAATTTGAAATTAGATCTAGAAACATGGAAAATAATTTATATTTATCTGAAAATTTTTTTGTGTATTTTGCCAAATTATTCTGTTGAGCCAAAAATTGATTGAATTTTCATTTTTTTACTATATGAAAGTAACGCGCAGTCCTTCAATTTTTGTTCAATTTTATTCGTTCATAGATGAAAAAATTTAAAATAAGATCTAGAAATATGGAAAACAATTGATATTTATCTAAAAAATTTTTTTGTGTATTTTGTCAAATTTTTCTGTCGATACAAAAATTGATTGAATTTTCTTTTTTTGACTATATGAAAGTAAAGCCCAGTCCTTCAATTTTTGTTCAATTTTATTTTTTCATAGATCAAAAAATTTTAAATCAGATCAAGAAATATGGAAAATAATTGATATTTATCTTAAATTTTTTTTTTGTATTTTGCCAAATTTTTCTGACTAGACAAAAATTAATTAAATTTTTATTTTTTAACTATATGAAAGTAACGTGCAGTCCTTTAATTTTTGTTCAATTTTATTCTTTCTTAGATAAAAAAATTTGAAATTAGATCTAGAAATATGGAAAATTTTTGATATTTATCTGAAAAATTTTTTGTGTATTTTGCCAAATTTTTCTGTCGAGACAAAAATTGATTGATTTATTATTTTTTAACTATAGGAAAGTAACGTGCAGTCCTTTCATTTTTATTCAATTTTATTTTTTCTTAGATGAAAAAATTTGAAATTAGATCTAGAAATATGGAAAATTTTTGATATTTATCTGAAAAATTTTTTGTGTATTTTGCCAAATTTTTCTGTCGAGACAAAAATTAATTAAATTTTTATTTTTTAACTATATGAAAGTAACGTGCAGTCCTTTAATTTTTGTTCAATTTTATTCTTTCTTAGATGAAAAAATTTAAAATTAGATCTAGAAATATGGAAAATTTTTGATATTCATCTGAAAAATTTTTTGTGTATTTTGCCAAATTTTTCTGTCGAGACAAAAATTGAATCAATTTTCATTTTTTGACTATATGAAAGTAACCTTCCATTTTTGTTCAATTTTATTCGTTCATAGATGAAAAAATTTGAAATTAGATCTAGAAATATGGAAAATTTTTGATATTTATCTGAAAAATTTTTTGTGTATTTTGCCAAATTTTTCTGTCGAGACAAAAATTGATTAAATTATTATTTTTAACTATATGAAAGTAACGTGCAGTCCTTTCATTTTTATTCAATTTTATTCTTTCTTAGATGAAAAAATTTGAAATTAGATCTAGAAATATGGAAAATAGTTTATATTTATCTAGAAAATTTTTTGTGTATTTTGCCAAATTTTTCTGTCGAGACAAAAATTAATTAACTTTTTATTTTTTAACTATATGAAAGTAACGTGCAGTCCTTTAATTTTTGTTCAATTTTATTCTTTCTTAGATGAAAGAATTTGAAATTAGATCTAGAAATATGGAAAATAGTTTATATTTATCTGGAAATTTTTTTGTGTATTTTGCCAAATTTTTCTGTCGAGACAAAAATTAATTAAATTTTTATTTTTTAACTATATGAAAGTAACGTGCAGTCGTTTCATTTTTGTTTAATTTTATTCTTCCTTAGATGAAAAAATTTGAAATTAGATCTAGAAATATGGAAAATTTTTGATATTTATCTGAAAAATTTTTTGTGTTTTTTGCCAAATTTTTCTGTCGAGACAAAAATTGATTGATTTATTATTTTTTAACTATAGGAAAGTAACGTGCAGTCCTTTCATTTTTATTCAATTTTATTTTTTCTTAGATGAAAAAATTTGAAATTAGATCTAGAAATATGGAAAATTTTTGATATTTATCTGAAAAATTTTTTGTGTATTTTGCCAAATTTTTCTGTCGAGACAAAAATTAATTAAATTTTTATTTTTTAACTATATGAAAGTAACGTGCAGTCCTTTAATTTTTGTTCAATTTTATTCTTTCTTAGATGAAAAAATTTAAAATTAGATCTAGAAATATGGAAAATTTTTGATATTTATCTGAAAAATTTTTTGTGTATTTTGCCAAATTTTTCTGTCGAGACAAAAATTGAATGAATTTTCATTTTTGACTATATGAAAGTAACCTTCCATTTTTGTTCAATTTTATTCGTTCATAGATGAAAAAATTTGAAATTAGATCTAGAAATATGGAAAATTTTTGATATTTATCTGAAAAATTTTTTGTGTATTTTGCCAAATTTTTCTGTCGAGACAAAAATTGATTGAATTATTATTTTTTAACTATATGAAAGTAACGTGCAGTCCTTTCATTTTTATTCAATTTTATTCTTTCTTAGATGAAAAAATTTGAAATTAGATCTAGAAATATGGAAAATAGTTTATATTTATCTAGAAAATTTTTTGTGTATTTTGCCAAATTTTTCTGTCGAGACAAAAATTAATTAACTTTTTATTTTTTAACTATATGAAAGTAACGTGCAGTCCTTTAATTTTCGTTCAATTTTATTCTTTCCTAGATGAAAGAATTTGAAATTAGATCTAGAAATATGGAAAATAGTTTATATTTATCTGGAAATTTTTTTGTGTATTTTGCCAAATTTTTCTGTCGAGACAAAAATTAATTAAATTTTTATTTTTTAACTATATGAAAGTAACGTGCAGTCGTTTCATTTTTGTTTAATTTTATTCTTCCTTAGATGAAAAAATTTGAAATTAGATCTAGAAATATGGAAAATAATTGATATTTATCTGAAAAATTTTTTGTGTATTTTCTCAAATTTTTCTGTCGAGACAAAAATTGATTGAATTTTCATTTTGTGACTATATGAAAGTAACGCGCAGTCCTTCAATTTTAGTTCAATTTTATTCGTTCATAGATAAAAAAATTTGAAATTAGATCTAGAAATATGGTAAATAATTGATATTTATCTAAAATTGTTTTTTGTATTTTGCTAAATTTTTCTGTTGAGCCAAAAATTGATTGAATTTTCATTTTTTTACTATATGAAAGTAACGAGCAGTGCTTCAATTTTTGTTCAATTTTATTCGTTCATGGATGAAAAAATTTGAAATTAGATCTAGAAATATGGAAAATAATTGATATTTATCTAAAATTTTTTTTTTGTATTTTGCCAAATTTTTCTGTCGAGCCAAAAATTGATTGAATTTTCATTTTTTTACTATATGAAAGTAACCTTTAATTTTTGTTCAATTTTATTAGTTCATAGATGAAAAAATTTGAAATTAGATCTAGAAACATTTAAAAATAATTGATATTTATCTGAAAAATTTTTTGTGTATTTTCTCAAATTTTTCTGTCGAGACAAAAATTGATTGAATTTTCATTTTTTGACTAGATGAAAGTAACGCGCAGTCCTTCAATTTTTGTTCAATTTTATTCGTTCATAGATGAAAAAATTTGAAATTAGATCTAGAAATATGGAAAATTTTTGATATTTATCTGAAAAATTTTTTGTGTATTTTGCCAAATTTTTCTGTCGAGACAAAAATTGATTGAATTATTATTTTTTAACTATATGAAAGTAACGTGCAGTCCTTTCATTTTTATTCAATTTTATTCTTTCTTAGATGAAAAAATTTGAAATTAGATCTAGAAATATGGAAAATAGTTTATATTTATCTAGAAAATTTTTTGTGTATTTTGCCAAATTTTTCTGTCGAGACAAAAATTAATTAACTTTTTATTTTTTAACTATATGAAAGTAACGTGCAGTCCTTTAATTTTCGTTCAATTTTATTCTTTCCTAGATGAAAGAATTTGAAATTAGATCTAGAAATATGGAAAATAGTTTATATTTATCTGGAAATTTTTTTGTGTATTTTGCCAAATTTTTCTGTCGAGACAAAAATTAATTAAATTTTTATTTTTTAACTATATGAAAGTAACGTGCAGTCGTTTCATTTTTGTTTAATTTTATTCTTCCTTAGATGAAAAAATTTGAAATTAGATCTAGAAATATGGAAAATAATTGATATTTATCTGAAAAATTTTTTGTGTATTTTCTCAAATTTTTCTGTCGAGACAAAAATTGATTGAATTTTCATTTTGTGACTATATGAAAGTAACGCGCAGTCCTTCAATTTTAGTTCAATTTTATTCGTTCATAGATAAAAAAATTTGAAATTAGATCTAGAAATATGGTAAATAATTGATATTTATCTAAAATTGTTTTTTGTATTTTGCTAAATTTTTCTGTTGAGCCAAAAATTGATTGAATTTTCATTTTTTTACTATATGAAAGTAACGAGCAGTGCTTCAATTTTTGTTCAATTTTATTCGTTCATGGATGAAAAAATTTGAAATTAGATCTAGAAATATGGAAAATAATTGATATTTATCTAAAATTTTTTTTTTGTATTTTGCCAAATTTTTCTGTCGAGCCAAAAATTGATTGAATTTTCATTTTTTTACTATATGAAAGTAACCTTTAATTTTTGTTCAATTTTATTAGTTCATAGATGAAAAAATTTGAAATTAGATCTAGAAACATTTAAAAATAATTGATATTTATCTGAAAATTTTTTTGTGTATTTTGCCAAATTTTTCTGTCGAGACAAAAATTGATTGAATTTTCATTTTTTGACTATATGAAAGTAACGTGCAGTCGTTTCATTTTTGTTTAATTTTATTCTTTCTTAGATGAAAAAATTTGAAATTAGATCTAGAAATATGAAAAACAATTGATATTTATCTGAAAAATTTTTTGTGTATTTTCTCAAATTTTTCTGTCGAGACAAAAATTGATTGAATTTTCATTTTTTGACTAGATGAAAGTAACGCGCAGTCCTTCAATTTTTGTTCAATTTTATTCGTTCATAGATGAAAAAATTTGAAATTAGATCTAGAAATATGGAAAATTTTTGATATTTATCTGAAAAATTTTTTGTGTATTTTGCCAAATTTTTCTGTCGAGACAAAAATTGATTAAATTATTATTTTTTAACTATATGAAAGTAACGTGCAGTCCTTTCATTTTTGTTCAATTTTATTCTTTCTTAGATGAAAAAATTTGAAATTAGATCTAGAAATATGGAAAATAGTTTATATTCATCTGGAAAATTTTTTGTGTATTTTGCCAAATTTTTCTGTCGAGACAAAAATTAATTAAATTTTTATTTTTAAACTATATGAAAGTAACGTGCAGTCCTTTAATTTTTGTTCAATTTTATTCTTTCTTAGATGAAAGAATTTGAAATTAGATCTAGAAATATGGAAAATAGTTTATATTTATCTGGAAATTTTTTTGTGTATTTTGACAAATTTTTCTGTCGAGACAAAATTTAATTAAATTTTTATTTTTCAACTATATGAAAGTAACGTGCAGTCGTTTCATTTTTGTTTAATTTTATTCTTTCTTAGATGAAAAAATTTGAAATTAGATCTAGAAATATGGAAAACAATTGATATTTATCTGAGATATTTTTTGTGTATTTTCTCAAATTTTTCTGTCGAGACAAAAATTGATTGAATTTTCATTTTGTGACTATATGAAAGTAACGCGCAGTCCATCAATTTTTCTTCAATTTTATTCGTTCATAGATGAAAAAATTTGAAATTAGATCTAAAAATATGGAAAATAATTGATATTTATCTAAAATTTTTTTTTTGTATTTTGCCAAATTTTTCTGACTAGACAAAAATTAATTGAATTTTCATTTTTTGACTATATGAAAGTAACGTGCAGTTCTTTAATTTTTGTTCAATTTTATTCTTTCTTAGATGAAAAAATTTGAAATTAGATCTAGAATCATGGAAAATAATTGATATTTATCTGAAAAATTTTTTGTGTATTTTGCCAAATTTTTCTGTCGAGACAAAAATTGATTAAATTTTTAATTTTTTGACTATATGAAAGTAACGTGCAGTCCTTTAATTTTTGTTCAATTTTATTCTTTCTTAGATGAAAAAATTTGAAATTAGATCTAGAAATATGGAAAATTTTTGATATTTATCTGAAAAATTTTTTGTGTATTTTGCCAAATTTTTCTGTCGAGACAAAAATTAATTAAATTTTTATTTTTTAACTATATGAAAGTAACGTGCAGTCCTTTAATTTTTGTTCAATTTTATTCTTTCTTAGATGAAAAAATTTAAAATTAGATCTAGAAATATGGAAAATTTTTGATATTCATCTGAAAAATTTTTTGTGTATTTTGCCAAATTTTTCTGTCGAGACAAAAATTGAATCAATTTTCATTTTTTGACTATATGAAAGTAACCTTCCGTTTTTGTTCAATTTTATTCGTTCATAGATGAAAAAATTTGAAATTAGATCTAGAAATATGGAAAATTTTTGATATTTATCTGAAAAATTTTTTGTGTATTTTGCCAAATTTTTCTGTCGAGACAAAAATTGATTAAATTATTATTTTTAACTATATGAAAGTAACGTGCAGTCCTTTCATTTTTATTCAATTTTATTCTTTCTTAGATGAAAAAATTTGAAATTAGATCTAGAAATATAAAAAATAGTTTATATTTATCTAGAAAATTTTTTGTGTATTTTGCCAAATTTTTCTGTCGAGACAAAAATTAATTAACTTTTTATTTTTTAACTATATGAAAGTAACGTGCAGTCCTTTAATTTTTGTTCAATTTTATTCTTTCTTAGATGAAAGAATTTGAAATTAGATCTAGAAATATGGAAAATAGTTTATATTTATCTGGAAATTTTTTTGTGTATTTTGCCAAATTTTTCTGTCGAGACAAAAATTAATTAAATTTTTATTTTTTAACTATATGAAAGTAACGTGCAGTCGTTTCATTTTTGTTTAATTTTATTCTTCCTTAGATGAAAAAATTTGAAATTAGATCTAGAAATATGGAAAATTTTTGATATTTATCTGAAAAATTTTTTGTGTTTTTTGCCAAATTTTTCTGTCGAGACAAAAATTGATTGATTTATTATTTTTTAACTATAGGAAAGTAACGTGCAGTCCTTTCATTTTTATTCAATTTTATTTTTTCTTAGATGAAAAAATTTGAAATTAGATCTAGAAATATGGAAAATTTTTGATATTTATCTGAAAAATTTTTTGTGTATTTTGCCAAATTTTTCTGTCGAGACAAAAATTAATTAAATTTTTATTTTTTAACTATATGAAAGTAACGTGCAGTCCTTTAATTTTTGTTCAATTTTATTCTTTCTTAGATGAAAAAATTTAAAATTAGATCTAGAAATATGGAAAATTTTTGATATTTATCTGAAAAATTTTTTGTGTATTTTGCCAAATTTTTCTGTCGAGACAAAAATTGAATGAATTTTCATTTTTGACTATATGAAAGTAACCTTCCATTTTTGTTCAATTTTATTCGTTCATAGATGAAAAAATTTGAAATTAGATCTAGAAATATGGAAAATTTTTGATATTTATCTGAAAAATTTTTTGTGTATTTTGCCAAATTTTTCTGTCGAGACAAAAATTGATTGAATTATTATTTTTTAACTATATGAAAGTAACGTGCAGTCCTTTCATTTTTATTCAATTTTATTCTTTCTTAGATGAAAAAATTTGAAATTAGATCTAGAAATATGGAAAATAGTTTATATTTATCTAGAAAATTTTTTGTGTATTTTGCCAAATTTTTCTGTCGAGACAAAAATTAATTAACTTTTTATTTTTTAACTATATGAAAGTAACGTGCAGTCCTTTAATTTTCGTTCAATTTTATTCTTTCCTAGATGAAAGAATTTGAAATTAGATCTAGAAATATGGAAAATAGTTTATATTTATCTGGAAATTTTTTTGTGTATTTTGCCAAATTTTTCTGTCGAGACAAAAATTAATTAAATTTTTATTTTTTAACTATATGAAAGTAACGTGCAGTCGTTTCATTTTTGTTTAATTTTATTCTTCCTTAGATGAAAAAATTTGAAATTAGATCTAGAAATATGGAAAATAATTGATATTTATCTGAAAAATTTTTTGTGTATTTTCTCAAATTTTTCTGTCGAGACAAAAATTGATTGAATTTTCATTTTTTTACTATATGAAAGTAACGAGCAGTCCTTCAATTTTTGTTCAATTTTATTCGTTCATAGATGAAAAAATTTGAAATTAGATCTAGAAATATGGAAAATAATTGATATTTATCTAAAATTTTTTTTTTGTATTTTGCCAAATTTTTCTGTCGAGCCAAAAATTGATTGAATTTTCATTTTTTTACTATATGAAAGTAACCTTTAATTTTTGTTCAATTTTATTAGTTCATAGATGAAAAAATTTGAAATTAGATCTAGAAACATTTAAAAATAATTGATATTTATCTGAAAATTTTTTTGTGTATTTTGCCAAATTTTTCTGTCGAGACAAAAATTGATTGAATTTTCATTTTTTGACTATATGAAAGTAACGTGCAGTCGTTTCATTTTTGTTTAATTTTATTCTTTCTTAGATGAAAAAATTTGAAATTAGATCTAGAAATATGAAAAACAATTGATATTTATCTGAAAAATTTTTTGTGTATTTTCTCAAATTTTTCTGTCGAGACAAAAATTGATTGAATTTTCATTTTTTGACTAGATGAAAGTAACGCGCAGTCCTTCAATTTTTGTTCAATTTTATTCGTTCATAGATGAAAAAATTTGAAATTAGATCTAGAAATATGGAAAATTTTTGATATTTATCTGAAAAATTTTTTGTGTATTTTGCCAAATTTTTCTGTCGAGACAAAAATGGATTGAATTTTCATTTTTTTAATATATGAAAGTAACGAGCAGTCCTTCAATTTTTGTTTAATTTTATTCGTTCATAGATGAAAAAATTTGAAATTAGATCTAGAAATATGGAAAATAGTTTATATTTATCTGGAAATTTTTTTGTGTATTTTGACAAATTTTTCTGTCGAGACAAAAATTAATTAAATTTTTATTTTTCAACTATATGAAAGTAACGTGCAGTCCTTTAATTTTTGTTCAATTTTATTCTTTCTTAGATGAAAAAATTTAAAATTAGATCTAGAAATATGGAAAATAATTTATATTTATCTGAAAATTTTTTTGTGTATTTTGCCAAATTATTCTGTTGAGTCAAAAATTGATTGAATTTTCATTTTTTGACTATATGAAAGTAACGTGCAGTCCTTTAATTTTTGTTCAATTTTATTCTTTCTTAGATGAAAAAATTTGAAATTAGATCTAGAAATATGGAAAATAATTGATATTTATCTAAAATTTTTTTTTTGTATTTTGCCAAATTTTTCTGACTAGACAAAAATTAATTAAATTTTTATTTTTTAACTATATGAAAGTAACGTGCAGTCCTTTAATTTTTGTTCAATTTTATTCTTTCTTAGATGAAAAAATTTGAAATTAGATCTAGAAATATGGAAAATAGTTTATATTTATCTGGAAATTTTTTTGTGTATTTTGACAAATTTTTCTGTCGAGACAAAAATTAATTAAATTTTTATTTTTCAACTATATGAAAGTAACGTGCAGTCGTTTCATTTTTGTTTAATTTTATTCTTTCTTAGATGAAAAAATTTGAAATTAGATCTAGAAATATGGAAAACAATTGATATTTATCTGAAATATTTTTTGTGTATTTTCTCAAATTTTTCTGTCGAGACAAAAATTGATTGAATTTTCATTTTTTGACTATATGAAAGTAACCTTTAGTTTTTGTTCAATTTTATTAGTTCATAGATGAAAAAATTTGAAATTTGATCTAGAAATATGGAAAATAATTGATATTTATCTAAAATTTTCTTTTTGTATTTTGCCAAATTTTTCTGACTAGACAAAAATTAATTGAATTTTCATTTTTTGACTATATGAAAGTAACGTGCAGTTCTTTAATTTTTGTTCAATTTTATTCTTTCTTAGATGAAAAAATTTGAAATTAGATCTAGAAACATGGAAAATAATTGATATTTATCTGAAAAATTTTTTGTGTATTTTGCCAAATTTTTCTGTCGAGACAAAAATTGATTGAATTTTCATTTTTTGACTATATGAAAGTAACCTTCAATTTTTGTTCAATTTTATTTGTTCATAGATGAAAAAATTTGAAATTAGATCTAGAAATATGGAAAATAATTGATATTTATCTAAATTTTTTTTTTTTGTATTTTGCCAAATTTTTCTGACTAGACAAAAATTGATTGAATTTTCATTTTTTGACTATATGAAAGTAACCTTTAGTTTTTGTTCAATTTTATTAGTTCATAGATGAAAAAATTTGAAATTTGATCTAGAAATATGGAAAATAATTGATATTTATCTAAAATTTTCTTTTTGTATTTTGCCAAATTTTTCTGACTAGACAAAAATTGATTGAATTTTCATTTTTTGACTATATGAAAGTAACGTGCAGTCCTTTAATTTTTGTTTAATTTTATTCTTTCTTAGATGAAAAAATTTGAAATTAGATCTAGAAACATGGAAAATAATTGATATTTATCTAAAATTTTCTTTTTGTATTTTGCCAAATTTTTCTGACTAGACAAAAATTGATTGAATTTTCATTTTTTGACTATATGAAAGTAACGTGCAGTCCTTTAATTTTTGTTTAATTTTATTCTTTCTTAGATGAAAAAATTTGAAATTAGATCTAGAAACATGGAAAATAATTGATATTTATCTGAAAATTTTTTTGTGTATTTTGCTAAATTTTTCTGTCGAGACAAAAATTAATTAATTTTTTATTTTTTAACTATATGAAAGTAACGTGCAGTCCTTTAATTTTTGTTCAATTTTATTCTTTCTTAGATGAAAAAATTTGAAATTAGATCTAGAAATATGGAAAATAATTTATATTTATCTGAAAATTTTTTTGTGTATTTTGCCAAATTATTCTGTTGAGCCAAAAATTGATTGAATTTTCATTTTTTGACTATATGAAAGTAACGTGCAGTCCTTTAATTTTTGTTCAATTTTATTCTTTCTTAGATGAAAAAATTTGAAATTAGATCTAGAAATATGGAAAATAATTGATATTTATCTAAAATTTTTTTTTTGTATTTTGCCAAATTTTTCTGACTAGACAAAAATTAATTAAATTTTTATTTTTTAACTATATGAAAGTATCGTGCAGTCCTTTAATTTTTGTTCAATTTTATTCTTTCTTAGATGAAAAAATTTGAAATTAGATCTAGAAACATGGAAAATAATTGATATTTATCTGAAAAATTTTTTGTGTATTTTGCCAAATTTTTCTGTCGAGACAAAAATTGATTGAATTTTCATTTTTTGACTATATGAAAGTAACCTTTAGTTTTTGTTCAATTTTATTCTTTCTTAGATGAAAAAATTTGAAATTAGATCTAGAAATATGGAAAATAGTTTATATTTATCTGGAAATTTTTTTGTGTATTTTGACAAATTTTTCTGTCGAGACAAAAATTAATTAAATTTTTATTTTTCAACTATATGAAAGTAACGTGCAGTCGTTTCATTTTTGTTTAATTTTATTCTTTCTTAGATGAAAAAATTTGAAATTAGATCTAGAAATATGGAAAACAATTGATATTTATCTGAAATATTTTTTGTGTATTTTCTCAAATTTTTCTGTCGAGACAAAAATTGATTGAATTTTCATTTTTTGACTATAT
Source organism: Ganaspis brasiliensis (assembly GCA_037103525.1). NCBI lineage: Eukaryota > Metazoa > Arthropoda > Insecta > Hymenoptera > Figitidae > Ganaspis > Ganaspis brasiliensis. Next base: position 634,686 of record JAZKLR010000135.1, on the reverse strand, counting down.
GAAAGTAACCTTTAGTTTTTGTTCAATTTTATTAGTTCATAGATGAAAAAATTTGAAATTTGATCTAGAAATATGGAAAATAATTGATATTTATCTAAAATTTTCTTTTTGTATTTTGCCAAATTTTTCTGACTAGACAAAAATTAATTGAATTTTCATTTTTTGACTATATGAAAGTAACGTGCAGTTCTTTAATTTTTGTTCAATTTTATTCTTTCTTAGATGAAAAAATTTGAAATTAGATCTAGAAACATGGAAAATAATTGATATTTATCTGAAAAATTTTTTGTGTATTTTGCCAAATTTTTCTGTCGAGACAAAAATTGATTGAATTTTCATTTTTTGACTATATGAAAGTAACCTTCAATTTTTGTTCAATTTTATTTGTTCATAGATGAAAAAATTTGAAATTAGATCTAGAAATATGGAAAATAATTGATATTTATCTAAATTTTTTTTTTTTGTATTTTGCCAAATTTTTCTGACTAGACAAAAATTGATTGAATTTTCATTTTTTGACTATATGAAAGTAACCTTTAGTTTTTGTTCAATTTTATTAGTTCATAGATGAAAAAATTTGAAATTTGATCTAGAAATATGGAAAATAATTGATATTTATCTAAAATTTTCTTTTTGTATTTTGCCAAATTTTTCTGACTAGACAAAAATTGATTGAATTTTCATTTTTTGACTATATGAAAGTAACGTGCAGTCCTTTAATTTTTGTTTAATTTTATTCTTTCTTAGATGAAAAAATTTGAAATTAGATCTAGAAACATGGAAAATAATTGATATTTATCTAAAATTTTCTTTTTGTATTTTGCCAAATTTTTCTGACTAGACAAAAATTGATTGAATTTTCATTTTTTGACTATATGAAAGTAACGTGCAGTCCTTTAATTTTTGTTTAATTTTATTCTTTCTTAGATGAAAAAATTTGAAATTAGATCTAGAAACATGGAAAATAATTGATATTTATCTGAAAATTTTTTTGTGTATTTTGCTAAATTTTTCTGTCGAGACAAAAATTAATTAATTTTTTATTTTTTAACTATATGAAAGTAACGTGCAGTCCTTTAATTTTTGTTCAATTTTATTCTTTCTTAGATGAAAAAATTTGAAATTAGATCTAGAAATATGGAAAATAATTTATATTTATCTGAAAATTTTTTTGTGTATTTTGCCAAATTATTCTGTTGAGCCAAAAATTGATTGAATTTTCATTTTTTGACTATATGAAAGTAACGTGCAGTCCTTTAATTTTTGTTCAATTTTATTCTTTCTTAGATGAAAAAATTTGAAATTAGATCTAGAAATATGGAAAATAATTGATATTTATCTAAAATTTTTTTTTTGTATTTTGCCAAATTTTTCTGACTAGACAAAAATTAATTAAATTTTTATTTTTTAACTATATGAAAGTATCGTGCAGTCCTTTAATTTTTGTTTAATTTTATTCTTTCTTAGATGAAAAAATTTGAAATTAGATCTAGAAACATGGAAAATAATTTATATTTATCTGGAAAATTTTTTGTGTATTTTGCCAAATTTTTCTGTCGAGACAAAAATTGATTGAATTTTCATTTTTTGACTAGATGAAAGTAACGCGCAGTCCTTTAATTTTTGTTCAATTTTATTCTTTCTTAGATGAAAAAATTTAAAATTAGATCTAGAAACATGGAAAATAATTGATATTTATCTGAAAAATTTTTGTGTATTTTGCCAAATTTTTCTGTCGAGACAAAAATTTATTGAATTTTCATTTTTTGACTATATGAAAGTAACCTTCAATTTTTGTTCAATTTTATTTGTTCATAGATGAAAAAATTTGAAATCAGATCTAGAAATATGGAAAATAATTAATATATATCTGAAATTTTTTTTTGTATTTTGCCAAATTTTTTTGACGAGAAAAAACTGATTGAATTTTAATTTTTTGACTATATGAAAGTAACGCGCAGTCCTTCAATTTTTGTTCAATTTTATTCGTTCATAGATAAAAAAATTTGAAATTAGATCTAGAAATATGGAAAATAATTGATATTTATCTTAAATTTTTTTTTGTATTTTGCCAAATTTTTCTGTCGAGCCAAAAATTATTTGAATTTTCATTTTTTTACTATATAAAAGTAACAAGCAGTCCTTCAATTTTTGTTTAATTTTATTCGTTCATAGATGAAAAAATTTGAAATTAGATCTAGAAATATGGAAAATAATTGATATTTATCTGAAAAATGTTTTGTGTATTTTGCCAAATTTTTCTGTCGAGACAAAAATTGATTGAATTTTCATTTTTTGACTATATGAAAGTAACCTTCAATTTTTGTTCAATTTTATTTGTTCATAGATGAAAAAATTTGAAATTAGATCTAGAAATATGGAAAATAATTGATATTTATCTAAATTTTTTTTTTTTGTATTTTGCCAAATTTTTCTGACTAGACAAAAATTGATTGAATTTTCATTTTTTGACTATATGAAAGTAACGTGCAGTCCTTTAATTTTTGTTTAATTTTATTCTTTCTTAGATGAAAAAATTTGAAATTAGATCTAGAAACATGGAAAATAATTGATATTTATCTGAAAATTTTTTTGTGTATTTTGCTAAATTTTTCTGTCGAGACAAAAATTAATTAATTTTTTATTTTTTAACTATATGAAAGTAACGTGCAGTCCTTTAATTTTTGTTCAATTTTATTCTTTCTTAGATGAAAAAATTTGAAATTAGATCTAGAAATATGGAAAATAATTTATATTTATCTGAAAATTTTTTTGTGTATTTTGCCAAATTATTCTGTTGAGCCAAAAATTGATTGAATTTTCATTTTTTGACTATATGAAAGTAACGTGCAGTCCTTTAATTTTTGTTCAATTTTATTCTTTCTTAGATGAAAAAATTTGAAATTAGATCTAGAAATATGGAAAATAATTGATATTTATCTAAAATTTTTTTTTTGTATTTTGCCAAATTTTTCTGACTAGACAAAAATTAATTAAATTTTTATTTTTTAACTATATGAAAGTATCGTGCAGTCCTTTAATTTTTGTTTAATTTTATTCTTTCTTAGATGAAAAAATTTGAAATTAGATCTAGAAACATGGAAAATAATTTATATTTATCTGGAAAATTTTTTGTGTATTTTGCCAAATTTTTCTGTCGAGACAAAAATTGATTGAATTTTCATTTTTTGACTAGATGAAAGTAACGCGCAGTCCTTTAATTTTTGTTCAATTTTATTCTTTCTTAGATGAAAAAATTTAAAATTAGATCTAGAAACATGGAAAATAATTGATATTTATCTGAAAAATTTTTGTGTATTTTGCCAAATTTTTCTGTCGAGACAAAAATTTATTGAATTTTCATTTTTTGACTATATGAAAGTAACCTTCAATTTTTGTTCAATTTTATTTGTTCATAGATGAAAAAATTTGAAATCAGATCTAGAAATATGGAAAATAATTAATATATATCTGAAATTTTTTTTTGTATTTTGCCAAATTTTTTTGACGAGAAAAAACTGATTGAATTTTAATTTTTTGACTATATGAAAGTAACGCGCAGTCCTTCAATTTTTGTTCAATTTTATTCGTTCATAGATAAAAAAATTTGAAATTAGATCTAGAAATATGGAAAATAATTGATATTTATCTTAAATTTTTTTTTGTATTTTGCCAAATTTTTCTGTCGAGCCAAAAATTATTTGAATTTTCATTTTTTTACTATATAAAAGTAACAAGCAGTCCTTCAATTTTTGTTTAATTTTATTCGTTCATAGATGAAAAAATTTGAAATTAGATCTAGAAATATGGAAAATAATTGATATTTATCTGAAAAATGTTTTGTGTATTTTGCCAAATTTTTCTGTCGAGACAAAAATTGATTGAATTTTCATTTTTTGACTATATGAAAGTAACGTGCAGTCCTTTAATTTTTGTTCAATTTTATTCTTTCTTAGATGAAAAAATTTGAAATTAGATCTAGAAATATGGAAAATAATTGATGTTTATCTAAAATTTTTTTTTGTATTTTGCCAAATTTTTCTGACTAGACAAAAATTAATTAAATTTTTATTTTTTAACTATATGAAAGTAACGTGCAGTCCTTTAATTTTTGTTCAATTTTATTCTTTCTTAGATGAAAAAATTGGAAATTAGATCTAGAAATATGGAAAATACTTTATATTTATCTGGAAAATTTTTTGTGTATTTTGCCAAATTTTTCTGTCGAGACAAAAATTGATTGAATTTTCATTTTTTGACTAGATGAAAGTAACGCCCAGTCCTTTAATTTTGTGTTCAATTTTATTCTTTCATAGATGAAAAAATTTGAAATTAGATCTAGAAACATGGAAAATAATTGATATTTATCTTAAATTTTTTATTGTATTTTGCCAAATTTTTCTGTCGAGCCAAAAATTGATTGAATTTTCATTTTTTTACTATATGAAAGTAACGAGCAGTCCTTCAATTTTTGTTTAATTTTATTCGTTCATGGATGAAAAAATTTGAAATTAGATCTAGAAATATGGAAAATAATTGATATTTATCTAAACTAGAACCCCAAAAATGCGCGCTACGCGCGCCCATATTCCCAAGCTAGATAGTTAGCATTACCAAGTAGAATTTCCATAATATGTTGAGCATAAAAATAAAGAATAATGTTGTACGCTGTAAAAACAGGTGTCTTACAAGTGTGTTATTTTAAGACATAAGAATTTAAAAAGCGTCTTACGGTTATTTGAAGTTATTTCATTAGTTAACAATTTTGTAAGACGCTTTCTCATTGGCTTAAAATTAAGACACCCTAAAACGTCTTAAAAGTGAAAAAAAAATGTCTTAAAATAAGACACCCGTTTTTGCAGTGTAAACAGCCTTATATATGCAGGGATGTAAAGGTAATTTACCTAACGTAAATTACATACTTCTTTACATGTAAATTACGTACGTAATTTACGCCCTGATTCTTTTAAGCAATGTATTTTTTCGGAGTGGGGGCTAATGAACGTAATTTACATAAATGTAATTTACAAATAATTTACGTAAAAAACCTCGAAGTTACGCGTAACTTTACATCCCTGCATATATGTGACACGGCAAATTAAAAGGGACCTACGGCCAAAGAATTCTATTTCTTATTGTTTAGTAATGCTGATAGGAAAAACGTTTCTTTATCTAAATCATTAATTAATAAAAAATCTATTTTTCCTGATCGTAGGTCCCTTCTAATTTTCCGTGTTACATACATATATACATTTCTTCCGTTTGAAATATCTCATGGTATATGAACAAAAATGAACTTCAAATTCTTCTCCAAAATGATAATTACTTTTCAATTGAAAGACATTTAAAAAATTGTTTTTAACATTAGTATTAATTGATACTGTAAGAATCCAATTTGCCTTTTTTCGTGTAAAATCATTTCATGTATCATTCTATTTAAAAAAATGTATATTAATTTATTTCGTAGAAGAAAAATCATGAAAATTATATCATTTGCAGTTAGATGAAGTGATGACATTCCACATAATATTAAAAGTCGTACCCATTGTCATATATTTTTTTAAAAAATGTCAATCTTCTAGTAGTTCAATTTTCCTATTTTCGATGAATCATTAATATTGAATTGTTTTTCGTATATTCGCAATTTTAGACAAATAAAATTCATGCATTTTCAAACTTATATGGGTAGTTCTACAGATGTGGGAATTTTGAGCGTCATAGCTAATTTCGGCTTATTTGTAATATTAATTTTGGAAAAAATAAATGTATTTTTCATGAAAAGTGTAAATATTAATAGTTTCTTCGACGTCAATAAAAAACAGCAAATTCTCTTATACATTTCTTAAAGAAAAAACACATCAAAGATTGAAATTCTCAGTTTCCTGGCATGTCCTTCATTGAAAATAAAAATTTACATATTGAAAAAAAGTTCTTTCTATATTATTAACAAAAAAATTCATAGTGCATTAATAACTTTAGATAGTTATACTTTACTAACATGTAAATAACTATAACATTAATCAATTAATAATCAATCTACTTTTTATTTGAAAAATAACCTCCCGAATTTTGTCCGCCAGGTTCAGTTATTAAGTAAAATAAAATAAATGTAACAACGTTAGTGATTTTCGTGATTTGAGTTTTTGTCAATTAGAATGGTTCTCACAGTGAACGACATTATGTAGTGTCCAGTCAAATTTTCATTTTCCTGGCACCTAGTTTTGATAAAAAATTTCAGTTCCTATTATTAAAAAAAAATGTCCGAAAATGGTAATCAGCTTTTTGATATTTTGACTTAACGTTATTTGTCTATTTTTTGTTAAAATTCGACAAAATCTTATGCATTTTGACAACTTTAATTTTCCTGGCACCTAGTTTTGGTAAAGAAAACTTTTTTTTTAAAAAAGATTTCTGTTCCTATTATTCACAAAACTCTCCGAAAAACGTAATCAGCTTTTGGATTTTATAATTTAACGTTATTTATCGACTTTTTGTGAAAAATCGAAAAAATCTTATGCATTTTGACAATTCTCATTTCCCTAGCACCTAGTTTTGGAATTTTTTTTTTTTTAAGTAAAACTGACCTCCATTTTATAATTACTGACTGCAAACAATGTCGACCAGTAAGTTTTATAAAAATTCAATCACAATTTTTAATGTTATTGAGATTTTTCTATTCATAATCAGTTTCCTGCATATATTTTTTTTTTTCAATAGCTGTAAAATCCGTAATTTTTAATTTTTTTACTGGCCCTTTTTCAATTATTTATAAATTATGCTTAACTTAAAGTCCATCTACTTCCCGAAACTTAAACGCAAAAAAAATGTCGTTACAAAATTAGCTTCATTTTCGTCCTTCGTTCGTAGAACTATCCATATAGGATATGAATTTGTGGAAATAAAGGAGAATAAAAAATGAAAATTCTAGAACATTCATACCTTTAATAATAATGAATAAACAAAACGTAGATTTTTATATAAATAAAGTATATAAACATAATATTCTTTAATAGTAAAATACTTATTAATAGTAGCTATTAATTGTAAGAACGTTCTAACAGATATTTCACATTGAAATTAGTATCCCCAATAACGCTGAATATTCCATTCACATTCCGGGTTGGAATATTCCATCCATATTCGAGGAATATTGAAATGTCCTACCTTGGGAACATTCTTTTGGAATATTGCAGGAATATTCCATCGGAGTATTGCAGGAATATTCCATTGGAATATTGCAGGAATATTCAATTGGAATATTCATAAGTTTTTTAAAGCAAAAAAAAATTTTTATTTTTATTTTTTATTGTTTTTGTTTATTGATTGTTCATAACAAAAAGGAGAACAATTAAAAAATGTAACACATGTTCCTTTAGTAATCTTTCGCGTACAATCGATTGGCACTGTTTCATTTTTATTGTTTTTATTATTTTTCTATTTGTTTAAAACAAATTGTTTAAAGAAATTATTTTTTAGACAATTTTTAATGTCAAAATTCATTGTTTGGTAAACGGTCCTCTTTGCCGCAGTTAGTTTATGCATATCCATATTTCCCTAAACATAGGCTGAGATGGGTTCAAGGTTATTGTTATTGTTTATTAATTGTTTATAACAATTAGAGTGAAAATTTAAAAAATGTCTCACATTTTCCTTTAGTAATTTTTTACGTACAATCGAATGGCGCTTTTTATTTTTTATAATTTTTATTATTTTTCTATTTGTTCATAACAAATTGTTTAAACAATTTATTTTTTAAACAATTTTTAATGACAAAAATCATTGTTTGGTAAACGGTCCTCTTTCCCGTGGTCACTTTTTTGAAAGCCATATTTCCCTAAGCATGGGCTGAGATGGGATCAAGGTTATCGTTATAGTTTATTGATTGTTTATAAAAATAGAGTGAACAATTAAAAAATGTAACACATGTTCCTTTAGTAATTTTTCGCATTCAATCGAATGGCGCTGTTTATTTTTTATAATCTTTATTATTTTTCTATTAGTTTAAAACAAATTGCTTAAACAATTTATTTTTTAAACAATTTTTAATGTCAAAAATTATTGTTTGGTAAACGGTCTTCTTTCCCGTAGCCACTTTTTTGATAGCGATATTTCTCTAAGCATGGGCTGAGATGGGATCACGGTTATTGTTATTGTTTATTGATTGTTTATAACAAATAGAGTGAAAAATTAAAAAATGTCACACATGTTCCTTTAGTAATTTTTCACGTACATTCGATTAGCGCTGTTTATTTTTTATAATTTTTATTATTTGTCTATTTCTTTATAACAAATTGTTTAAACAAATTATTTTTTAAACAATTTTTAATATAAAAAATTATTGTTTGGTAAACGGTCCTCTTTCCCGTAGTCACTTTTTTGATAACAATTTTTCCCTAAGCATGAACCTTAATGTGTTCATTTTTGTGAACTATTTGCAACTCTGCTACAAAGTACATTCTATAATAATATTATATGTTAAGAATATATATTCTATTTTTTATTTTTTTTACAAGAAGAATTATTCAAAAATTTCTTTGTACACATAATTCTTAATACATTTTCTACTTCTTTGATTTCCTAAATAAACTTTGATTGAATTAAATGAACGAACTCTTGATAATGCAACATATAATTGACCATGATTAAAAACATCTTTTCTTAAATCAATTGCAATTTTATCAAATGTCTGTCCTTGAGATTTGTTTATAGTCATAGCAAATGCTAGTTTAATTGGAAATTGTGTTCTTTTAAATGTAAAGGGATAAACATTTTCACAGTACAATAATATTCGATGTATGAACACAATATTTCCACGTTTATCTCCCGTTAATATTTTGCATTTTATAACATGATTAGATAAAGCTAAAACCATTAATCTTGTTCCATTACATAAACCTTTGTTAATACTAAGATTTCTTATAAGCATGACTACGGAATTTATTCGTAAATGCAAAACATGTGGTGGTAAACCAGGTGGTGATAGAGTGTTCAAGTAATCAGGTAAAATGACTTCATGATCATTATTATTATCACGATTATCTACACTGTCAATACTTCTATAAACTTTTTCTTCTCTCTTATCTAATAACTGGACAACATTATTATTAATTTCATCTACATCAATATTTCTCGGAGCTAAAATAGCACATAATGCCAAATCTTCAAACCTTTTCTGTTTAATCAACTCTCCATATACATCTGTACTGATATCAATATTTCCTTCTTCCAGAATTTTGTCTGGTAATTGAACACAATCTTTTACATCGTTAAATGTGCCATTTCCTACGTCAAGTAAAAAATTAACAAATTGTGTTTCTTCCGGTAAAGCTCGCATGTTTTCAGATAATGTAAATTTTGCAAATATCTGCCATAATTTGCTGTTTTTAATTGACAAATTTATAATTTCAGATCTTGTTCCATTTTGTTTTATTGGTAATACTTGTCTAAAATCACCTCCTAAAATAATCGTTTTACCACCAAAAGGAACATCTACTTGCATAATATCTCTTAATGTTCTGTCCATAATCTCTAAGGCATACTTTGGTGACATTGGAGCCTCATCCCAAATGAAGACATCAACATTTTTCAAATACAACCCCTCTTTAGACTGCACTTTTATATTTGAAGATGAATCATTATATAATGGCACGGGTAAACCCAATATTTTATGAACTGTTCGACCCATGGGAAGTAAGGTTGCAGCTATTCCTGTAAATGCCATATTGCAAACAGTTTTACCGAGACTCCTCAATAAATGCCACAATGTAATATACATAAATGTTTTTCCTGATCCTCCAGGACCATCGACATATACACACCGACAAGTATTATCGTTATTATCATTTACTGCATTTAATATAAAATCGACTATATCTTTTTGTTTGACGTTCAGTTTATCATACCTTTCTTTTCCTAATTCCTTTTCCTCTTCAATATTTATAGAGTGGGTAACTACAAAATTATCAGTTTCATCTTCTACATCCATCAATCCAAGAAAATCATTTAACTTATAACCTTCATCAGATAACATATTTTTGACATGTATGTATGCCATTTTTTCGGCAGCAATGTTATCAACGTTTCTAGCATAATCTTCGGACATATAAATTTTGAATTGTTCCCAAAGTTCACCAGCATTTATAGGACGACAGTGAATTAAAATTCTGACAAATAATCGTCGAAGTGATTGAGGCATCATCCATAAAGTAGACTCTTGTAACGTTGCCTTCCATTCATGATCATCCTCTATTAGTCCTAATGCTAAACAAGCTGACGTAAATGTCTCATGTAATACGCCATTAACAGTCTTCAATGATTCGTATGAAATCGCACCTTTAGTTGTAAGTAATAATAATCTAAGGTGAAATAATTCTGTGTGGCAGGGATTAACAGAATAAATTCTGCCTATTGCCTTCTCTTTACGGAGTCTCTTGTTCCATTTACATTTTGTTTTATCCCATGAATAATATTCGGGAATCTCAGTATAAAAATACTGACGAGCATTTACATCACGTTCATTTAAAAGGAAGTAGTCCAATAATTTTGTATTTTTATTTAAATTAAATGATATTTCTTCCTCTGTATCTACTTGCCGAATAAGAATATTTTGCTCATTTTGTAAATGTATTGGTAAACGATTTATACTATGACTTTTTTTGGACAAAGTTTTACTTAAAATTCTCCATGCTGCTTCTACTGGACCAACATATCTATTTTCTTCATAATGATTGATTTCATTATGATTGATAGTAGCTTCTCCATTACTATTTGTAATAATAATTGATGCAGCATCATGACCCTTATAAATATATTTATACAAATATTTGACGGACTTAATACTGGATACAACTTCAACATTAATATGACAATTGAATGTTTGTGAAAGTTTAGGAGAATAAGGTACAACAAAACGATTATCAACAACATATTCATTAGGTCGTGTATACGTTTTACCTGTGTTTCTTCTTCTATATACCACATAACAATTTTCTTCAACAGTAGTGTCTTCTTGTAAAGGTTTAGGAAAATTTTTTGAACATTTTCCATCAACGAAACACCAATCTCCACAAGGACCGTGTATATTATTTGCCATAATAATTTCATGTAATCTAGGATTAATCAATTCATCTGGTATTTCAGCTGAAATATGTCCATCAACACTCTCTGGTGTTAATATTTTTGAATTGGACGTTAATATAACCAACAAATGGATATGTGGTAATCCCCTTTTTTGAAATTCTATAACATAAACGTAGGACTTGACATCTCCAAAACATTTATTCTTAACAATACATTCTATCAAATGTTTTACTTTTAAAGAAAAGACTCTCGCGACAATGTCAGGTCTATCAGCTACTGTTTGATTAGGTAATAAATTCTCTGTTATTTCTTTCCACTGTGGATTACATGTCATTGTTATAAATAAATCTGGTTTGCCATGTTTTGCCACAATAGCCATTGAATCTTGATATAATTCCATCATATTACGAGGTGAACCAATAAATGTTGATGGTAAGACAACTAATTTTCCTAGAGGTGTATCATTCCTTTGTGCAACATCATTAATGTGATCTATTAATCCTCTGTAACTTTCACTTCGCAATTGTGTTTGATGATTTGCGCAATATTGAAGCCGATCTTTTTCCATTTTAACATAATTGTCAACCAGCCACTGTTGAAATAGTCTTCCACCGTATAGAAACTGATTAAATATATCATCTCTAATTGCCATTTTATACTTTACATAAGATGCCCTCGAAATTCTATGTTTTTTCAATCTTTTATCTGTATCATTTCGAAGCATATCAATACAATAACCTTTTTCTCCAAAAGGATAAAATAGAGGATATATAAAAGGTTCTGCACAAGGATCCAAACTACTAACTAATTGCAATTCTTTACTTATTTTGTTGTACACAGTGACATAAGAATCAGGTATTTCACCTTCTGAATTTGTATTAAAAATAGCAGCTACTTCATTAACTCTTTGAAAATTAAATCGCCGCGGATCTTTTCCTTTTTTTAAAGTAAATAATAATTTCAATTCTGGAATTTCTTCATCATTTTTTGTCGCTAACGCTGTTTCTATTTCTATAACTTCTTTCATCATTCTAAATGATTGACTGAACGTATTATGTTTTCTCATAAAATTCTCAATTCCTCTTACAATATCTCTATCTAATCTATCATTTTTATTCAACCTGTATTCAATTGCATCATCAGGATCATAAATAAACAATTGACCATAAGACGGATCATCACCGTTTTCAGGGTATAAAGCTTTATTCATTTGATAGTATATTTGACCTTGTATTTTAAAACAATACGGTCCTCTTCGTGTACCATGGAAATTAATAACATTAGCATTAAATGACGCAAAAGCAAATGAATTATTGTAACATCTTATATTCTGGCGAAAATGGCTTGATTTCTCATGTGAACCATCTAATAACATTTTCAATTCAGATGGATAATTTAAAGATTTTAATTTAATACCTCCATGGCTACAACAATCAGCGAAAGAATACTTTTTGTTATCATCTTTTTTATGTTTCAGATTTTTAGCATCTGAATTAGTAATTTTAGTACTAACTTTTTCATCTTTGAAGTGTTTAGCATCACAATGAGTGCAATAAAGTAACATTTTACCTAAATAATTCTCTGCATAAGTTCGTGAATGCAATTTATTTAATTCTAATTCTTCTGAACAATTACCTGATGCGCTCACTAACTTTTCCTGAGTTACATTAAAATCGAGAATTGATGGAGAATCATCATCCTCAATGGAATTTTGATAACTTATTTGACCATTTTCTGAATTTGAAAGTGTGTGAAATGATGTTGATGGTATTGAATTCACAACAAAAGTTTCACAATCTGCATTAGAAGTTACTTTTCTTACCTCTTTTGATACATTACTTGTAATGCCTTTTTTTCTTTTAATTTAGCACGATAACACTTCATTCTTTCTTTTTCACGTTTTCGAATTTCTATTTGTTTCTCTGCAGATAAGCCTTTGCGATGACGTTTCACCCTTTCTGTATTAACAATATTTTTATCAACTTTTTGTGATTGTCCTACTTCTTTCTTTATAAATTTTTGTTTTTCTTCAAATCGTTTCCCTTTTTTTAAACTGGCACCACAATTTTCCATTTTTTTCTCTACAAAAATATTAATCTCTTTTCTATTTTTTTGGGATGTTTTTGTCCTTTTTATTTCGTCTATTGGATGCAACTTATACAAACATCTTTTTTCCGGAACTACAGTACTTTCTAAATCAATAATTTTTCTTTTACTTCGTTTTCCTACTCCACTACCCTGTAATTCGTTTTCCATTGATCTACTCTGCGTTTGTAAAACATCTGAAGAAAGACATTCAGAAATATATACATCATTATGAGTATTAACATCATTTACCAATCTGCAACACTTTTCTCCTTCGTCATTCAAATTATTCGTTTCAAGTAATATCAATCTTTCAATTTTATCATTTTTCAAATCATTAAATTCATCAATGTGTACTTTCTTCGAATGGAGAATAGATGAAGAAACATCATTCTCAATTAAATGTCGAGAAGTAATTTCAACATTTTCTGAATGTGAAAGTGTCTGAAAAGATGTTGATGGTATCGAAGTCATAACAAAAGTTTGAGAATCTGCATTACAAATTTCTTCTTTTACCTCTTTTGATATATTACTTTGCAATCCATTTTTTCCTTGTATCCCTTTTTTTCGAAATTCCATTTCTTTCTCTACACTTAGATTCGCGCGATGACATTTTATTTCTTCTGTAATAACAATATTTTTATCAACTTCTTGTAATTGTTCTACTTCTTTCTCGGTAAATCTTCGTTTTTCTTCAAATGTGGAATCTTGATAATTTATTTGTACATTTTCTGAATGTGAAGTTGTCTGAAAAGATGTTGATGGTATTGCATTCTCAAAAAAAATTTGAGACTCTGCATTACAAGTAACTTTTTTTATCTCTTTTGATACATTACTTTGTAATGCTTTTTTTTCTTTTAATTTAGCACGATAACACTTCATTCCTTCTCTTGCACGTTTTCGATTTTTTATTTGTTTCTCCACAGATAAACCTGCACGATGACGTTTCACTCTTTCTGTACTAACAGTATTTTTATCAACTTCTTGTAATTCTTCTACTTCTTTCTCGGTAAATCTTCGTTTTTCTTCAAATGAGGAATCTTGATAACTTATTTGTACATTTTCTGAATGTGAAGTTGTCTGAAAGGATGTTGATGGTATTGCATTCTCAAAAAAAATTTTAGACTCTTCATTACAAGTTGCTCTTTCTATCTCTTTTGATATATTACTTTGTAATCTCTTTTTTTCTTTTAATTTAGCACGATAACACTTTATTCTTTCTCTTTCCAAATTTCGAATTTCTATTTTTTCCTCTGCAGATAAACCTGCACGATGACGTTTCACCCTTTCTGTGCTAACATTTTTTTTTTCATTCTGTGGTTTCTCCATGTTATTCGAAATTTTATTTATATAATATGAATATGTCAAAGTGTAATAAATCTCATAAAATCCGAAAAATGCAATTTCAAAATGTCGAAATTTCAAATAACCAGTTTTATAATTATGTACATAGCAATTTACACATTTGCCAATTACCTACCGAAAAATTTTCAATAAATAATGTTCTTAAAAATACATTTTCAAGTATCACAATTTTCCAATCTGTCAATGTTTAAAGAGAAATTAGAGAATTTAACATTTTCATATTTCACAATGTTACAGAAATATTATAATTAAGTTATTAGTTCTGAAATTGCCATAAAAAATTTCATATATTTCTAGTAATGAGATATTTCTAACAAAAAGTTTAACATTTCTGTCTTCTAATTCCATAAGTTACCAAAAATGATTGTTATTTAAAAAACAATAAACCATTTCAATAACTTCACAATATTTCAATTTACAAATGTCCTATTCAACTGTCTATTTTCACTTTCTGAAAATTGCAATTTACTTATTTTTCATTTCAAGAAATGAACATTAACTTTTTCATTTTCTAATTATATAAATTGAAGAAAGTGGTTGGTATTTAAAAACCAATATATCATTTAATTATTTTTAAAATGTTTCAATTTATAAATGTTCTATTATATCAATTTCCAAATTACAAATATTCAAGTTCCATTTTTCAAATTTAGTATTTTTTCAATTGTCCATTTTACCAATATTCCAATTTACCAAATTTCCAATTTGCCAATTTGCCAATTTTCCAATTTTCCAATTTGCCAATTTGCCAATTTTCCAATTTGCCAATTTTCCAATTTTCCAATTTTCCAATTTACTTATTATCAATTTCAATAATTTGCCAATTTACCAATTTTTAAATTGGTCTCTTTTCCACTTCACCGATTTTACTGTAGACTTTCTCAATTCTTCAATTAACAATAGTCAAACTATTTAAGTATTGAATATTGTATTAAACTTAAAGTGATTATTATGAAAAACAAAAAATATAATTGAAGAACGTCCAGTAAATAATGAATCCTACAGCACTCACCAAGTGAAATACTGAGATCTTAAATCTGACATGAGAATGGAAATAAATTTAAATAAATTTAAAGAAATACTAATTTCTTAAATCTGCTACCTCTTATTGAACAATAACTTTCAGAAATTTAATTATTTTAAAATGGTATGGTGTACTTAAGAAACAAAAGAATTTCTATTTCCTGCCTGCCTTTTGTTAATTGTAAGGAAGTACATTTGTCTACCTGAAGGAAAGTTATCTCTCCATCTTTCGCTCTTTCTTATAGTGGTTCTAAGTGAACCCAATATCAAAATGTTAGAAGAGAACAAAGACTGGATCCATGATGATAACTTTGATACAGCCATCAAAATCCTGGACCCAAATATAGTGATAAAAAAGCAGGGTAGCGGAACTGGCTTTTCATACGTAACGACCAAGCAGTTTTCCCTCTTTGGTTGTTATGCTTCGCCCAATAAAGATCTTTCCAACTTAGAAGAGATTCTTCAGCAAGTAGAGGAGATTATCCGCGAAGATAGGGAGGAAGCCATAGTTGTTGGCGATTTCAATGCTAAGTCCAGTCAATGGGACATAAGAAAGCGAGACGACAGAGGAGACATCCTCACAGAGTGGATAGCCAATATGGACTTAGCCATTGAGAATGTCGGTAAAACTGCTACCTTTACAAGGAAGGACTACGGCTCTGTCCTTGACCTGACTCTAGCAACTGGCCAAATCAGCAGGATAATAACCGATTGGAAGGTACTCAGTAAAGAATCGATGAGTGACCATAAATATATTACCTTTACAGTTAATATAGGTCCAGTAGGAAATAGATCAAAGAAATCGATTCAGGACGGTTGGAGCACGAGAGGGATTGAAAGGAGCCAAATCCTAGAGTCCTCGAGAAACATCAAAGAGTCGCAGTACTCATCCACAGTTGAGGGTCTTACTGCTATGTCACGAGACATATGCAACACATGTCTTAAGGTAAAGCGTCTGAACCGAGGAAGAGGTCCAGTATACTGGTGGAATCCAGAAATTGCGGAGCTTAGGAGAAGTTGTCTGAAGGCTAGAAGGCAATACACCAGAGCAGCAAAAAAGAAGGAGGACGCGGTAAGAGAAGCATTATGGGACTCTTATCAAGGTAAGAAAAAACTGCTCCAAAAGGCCATAAAAGACTCGAAGAGAAGAAGCTGGCAGAGCATTGTCCAAGAAATAGATAGTGACGTGTGGGGTAAGGGCTACCAAATCATCAAGAAGAAACTGCTTGGAAGTACACCGAGACAAATGATGTCTATGGAAGCCATGCAGGACATCGCGGAAAAACTTTTCCCACGGCACGACTCAGTGGATTTCTGTATTCAGAGAAACTCTAACTTTAGAGCTTTTACCAAACACGACCTTGAGAGAGCATGCAAGAAGATAAAGCCAGGGAAGGCCCCAGGACCAAGCATGGTCCCACCAGAAGTTGTCAAGGTACTAGCTCAGGACAAAACGGACTACATGCTGGAAGTATATAACAAGCTTGCGCAAGCCGGAAAATTTCCAGACCAATGGAAAGTGGCAAAGCTGGTTTTACTAAGAAAAGGGAACAAACCGCTTGGAGCACCAAATTCCTACAGGCCAATTTGTCTTCTAAACGTAGAGGGCAAGCTATACGAGCAGCTAATTCTACTTAGGCTGAAGGAAGAATTGGCACGAACAGGTGGGCTGTCCGAAAATCAGTTTGGCTTCCAAGAAGGCAGAAGCACAACGCAGGCAATACAAGCAACGGTAGAAAGTGCTAGGAAAGTCGAAAAATTTTCAAGACAGAATAGACCTCTGTGTGCTGCGATTGCGATAGATGTTAAAAACGCTTTTAACAGCGCGTCATGGCAAGCTATACTTGATGAGCTGCGAAAAAGAGAAATGGACGAGAGTCTTATAAGATTAATAGCCTCATACTTGTCAGACAGGAAAGTCCTCCTACAAACAGATGGCAAGAGTACGGAAATGAAAGTTAATAGTGGCGTTCCGCAAGGATCAGTACTTGGCCCGACCCTGTGGAACATCCAATATGATGAGCTTCTAAAACTGGAATTTCCTAAAGGAGTGATTCTAATAGGGTTTGCGGATGATATAATCATCATAGTGATAGCGCGGACAGAAGAAGAACTAATGAACCTGGCTAACACCACACTGATCAAGATACAGAGGTGGATGCAAAGCAAAAAGCTCGCACTTGCCCCGGAAAAGACAGAAGCCATATTACTGACTAAGTGCAGGAAATTGGAGCCTGTAACCTTTAAATTACAAGGCGTCACAATTTACCCTCAAAAATCCTTAAGACACCTGGGTGTCTGGCTGGACTCAAAGCTCACCTTTGGAGAACACGTAGAGCTCACTAGTAGGAAGGCGGAGAAGACAATGACGGCCTTGGCTGGTCTAATGCCAAACATAAAAGGTCCAAGGATGTCCAAAAGAACAGTGCTGGCAAGTGTCATTCACTCTCAGCTGCTATATGCCGCCCCGATCTGGCGGAGTGCATTGGAACTAAATACCCACCTGGAGAAAATGCAGAGAATCCAGAGACTGGCCGCTATTAGGATATGCAGTGGATACAGGACCATCTCTATGGAGGGAGCCTGCGTCCTTGCCAATACACCACCAATTGACCTACTAGCCAGAGAAAGAGCCCAAATTTTTAATGGTATGCACAGAGAGGAAGCACGAGAAGACCTCTTGCGCTCCTGGCAAGACAGATGGACAAAGAGTGAAAAGGGAAGGTGGACCTACTCTCTAATCCAAAACATAAGGAGCTGGAATGGCAGAAAACACGGTGAAATGGACTACTTCTTAACACAAGCGCTCTCGGGGCACGGCTGTTTCATGGACTATCTGTACAAAAAGAACAGGCATGAAACAGATAAGTGCAACTACTGTGATAAAGTGGATACAGTAGAACACACTCTCTATGACTGTATAAGGTGGCAGCAAAACAGGCAAGATTTTGAGAGCAGGATGGGCCAGGTTTTTACGGCAGCCACCATGATGAAGGCTCTACTCAGAACACAGGAGACATGGAGCACGGCGTATAGCACAATACGGGCTATCATTGAAAGCAAGGAAAAGGAGCATAGGGAGCTGAAAAGGGCTAAGCGCAGAATAAATGGACAAGTTAAATAACGCATCAGTTTTTAATTTTAATACATTCGACGAAGACACTATTGCTGAAAAAGAGATATAGTTAAATTTTAAAACGTAGACAACCCTCGCATCGAAGTAATGCTGGCGCAGTTTCCGGTGCGAATTGGTGAAGACAAGGGAGAAAGGGTGTTAGTCAGTAGGAGTCTGACACTACCCACAACTTACCATCTTCCATCTTTCGTGGGTGTCCAATGCAGGATTCACCTAAACTCCCATAAAAAAAAAAAAAAAAAAAAAAAAAAAAAAAATCTATCTATCTATCTATCTACTGAAAGTATTCTTTACATATTTATACCTTCTCTTCGTAAATTTGTTTATATTTTGAGACGTATGCTTAAGTTCTAAAATGAATTATTTAGAATTTTCATTTCATACAATTTCATGTCTTACAAGTTTCTTGTAGCAGAAATTTTACATTTTCGAATTTGTATTTAATAAAATTTAAATGAATTCAAATTTTTACCTAACAGAAGTTTTAGACCATTGAATTTATATCTAAAAGAATTTTCATTTAAAAGAAATTCAATTTAAACGAATTTTCATTTTGGAAGAATTTTCATTTTATAGAATTTTAAGTTCTTAGAATATTTAAATGACAGAATATTCATCTGACCGAATGTTCATTTGTCAAAAATTATATTAGTACGAATTCAGATTGTACCTTTTATCTTTTCCATCAAATATGAATTCGTACTAATACAATTTCGGATAAATGAAGATTCGGTCAGATGAATATTATGGCATTTAAAAATTAGAATAATTTAAAATTTTATAAAATGAAAATTCTTGTGAATTAAAATTTGCTTAAATTGAATTTCTTTTTAATGAAAATTCTTTTAAATATAAATTCAATGACCTAAAACTTCTGTTAACTAAAAATTCGAATTAATTTAAATTCTATTGAAAACAAATTCGAAAATGTGAAACTTCGGTTACAAGAAAATTCTACTTCATGAAATTCAATAATATGAAAATACTAAATAATTCATTTTAGAAATTAATCATAAGTTCCTATATTTTGATATAAAAATTATATCATTGTTTATATTTTTTTATAAAAGAATGTTTACAAGGGTTTTTGAGGTCGCTGATTACGAATATGAAGTCACTTTTTAAAAATTCAAAATGGCGGATCCAATATGGCGGACGAAATTTTCAAAAATTAATTGGATTCGCTTCAAACTTGTTACTCGGGGGTTTTTGGGGTCGCTGATTACGAATCTGGAATCATATTTTTAATACATTCAAAATTCAAAATGGCGGATCCAATATGGCGGACAAAGTTTTCAAAAATTAATTGGATTTACCTCAAACTTGTTACTCGGGGGTTTTTGGGGTCGCTGATTACGAATCTGGAATCATATTTTTAATATTTTCAAAATTCAAAATGGCGGATCCAATATGGCGGACAAAATTTTCAAAAATTAATTGGATTTGACTCAAACTTTTTCTCGGGGGTTTTTGGGATCGCTGATTACGAATCTGGAGTCACTTTTTAAAAATACAAAATGGCGAATCCAATATAGCGGACGAAATTTTCAAAAATTAATTGGATTTGCTTCAAACTTGTTACTCGGAGGTTTTTCGGGTCGCTGATTACGAATCTGGAATCATACTTTTAATATTTACAAAATTCAAAATGGCGGATCCAATATGGCGGACAAAATTTTCAAAAATTAATTGGATTTGCCTCAAACTTGTTACTCGGGGGTTTTTGGGATCGCTGATTACGAATCTGGAATCATATTTTTAATACATTCAAAATGGCGAATCCAATATAGCGGACGAAATTTTCAAAAATTAATTGGATTCGCTTCAAACTTGTCACTCGGGGGTTTTTAGGATCGCTGATTACGAATCTGGAATCATATTTTTAATATTTTCAAAGTTCAAAATGGCGAATACAATATGGCGGACAAAATTTTTAAAAATTTGCCTCAAACTTGTTACTCGGGGGTTTTTGGGGTCGCTGATTACGATATTGGATCCGACATTTTGAATTTTGAAAATATTAAAAATCTGATTTCAGATTCGAAATCAGCGAACCCAGAAACCTCCGAGTAACAAGTTTGAAGCGAATCCAATTAATTTTTGAAAATTTCGTCCGCCATATTGGATCTGCCATTTTGAATTTTTAAAAATTGACTCCAGATTCGTAATCAGGGACCCCAAAAACCACTGAATAACAAGTTTGAGGCAAATCCAATTAATTTTTGAAAATTTCGTCCGCCATATTGGATCCGCAATTTTGAATTTTTAAAAAGTGTCTTCATATTCGTAATCAGCAACCCCAAAAACCCCTTGACTTACAAGTTTGAAGCAAATCCAATTAATTTTTTACAATTTTGTACGCCATACTGGATCCACCATTTTAAATTTTGAAAATATTAAAAATATGATTCCCGATTCGTAATCAGCCACCCCAAAAAACCCCAAGTAACAAGTTTGAAGCGAATCCAATTAATTCTTAAAAATTTCGTCCGCCATATTGGATCCGCCATTTTGAATTTTTAAAAACTGTCTCCAGATTCGTAATCAGCGACCCCAAAAACCCCCGAGTAACAAGTTTGAGGCAAATCCAATTAATTTTTGAAAATTTTGTCCGCCATATTGGATCCGCCATTTTGAATTTTGAAAATATTAAAAATATGATTCCCGATTCGTAATCAGCCACCCCAAAAAACCCCGAGTAACAAGTTTGAGGCAAATCCAATTAATTTTTGAAGATTTCGTCCGCCATATTGGATCCGCCATTTTGAATTTTTAAAAAGTGTCTTCATATTCATAATCAGCAACCCCAAAAACCCCTTGAGTTACAAGTTTGAAGCAAATCCAATTAATTTTTTACAATTTTGTACGCCATACTGGATCCACCATTTTCAATTTTGAAAATATTAAAAATATGATTCCCGATTCGTAATCAGCCACCCCAAAAAACACCAAGTAACAAGTTTGAAGCGAATCCAATTAATTCTTGAAAATTTCGTCCGCCATATTGGATCCGCCATTTTGAATTTTTAAAAACTGACTCCAGATTCGTAATCAGCGACCCCAAAAACCCTCGAGTAACAAGTTTGAGGCAAATCCAATTAATTTTTGAAAATTTTGTCCGCCATATTGGATCCGCCATTTTGAATTTTTAAAAACTGACTCCAGATTCGTAATCAGCCACCCCAAAAACCCCCGAGTAACAAGTTTGAAGCGAATCCAATTAATTTTTGAAAATTTCGTCCGCCATATCGGATCCGCCATTTTGAATTTTTAAAAAGTGACTTCATATTCATAATCAGCGACCTCAAAAACCCTTGTATAACAAGTTTTATAAAAGTCTATTATGTTTTCCGTTTTTGAGCACATTGCTATGTACATGACTTAAAAAAATCCACTTTAACCGCCATTTTGTAGCCGCCATTTTGAAGTTTTTTTTCTTAATAGTCTTATCTTATAGCTTTGTTATTTTTGACGCGATATTTATGATTTTTACAGATATTGCAATTCCATTGCTTATAAAAAAATTCAATAATTTGAAAATAAGACCTCAAAATTTCATGTTTTTGTTTAAAAAAACATCTATAATTTGTTTATTTGAAAATTTACAAAATTTTTTGATACGCCATTCGAAAGAGCGATTCTTGGACCATAAGATATGGCTATAGCAGAATTCTTTTCGTAAGGTTAAATTGATAAAATTTTGCGTCAAACTTCATGCCAAAAAATTGTACATTTGGGCGTTAAAGGGTTAAGGTTTTCCTGATTATGGATTTATAAATTTTGAGGTTAACTTCCTCGAAGATGTTGACCAAAAGTCACCGGAACATCGGTTCCGCACTTGGTGTTTAACTAAAAAAACTTACCTGGACATGGGTTCTGCAGTTATTGTTGTCCATTTTTAAATTTTTGTCTTCCTACACTTTTTTATTATTAAATTTTTAGGTTAACTTCCTCGAAAATGTTGACCAAAAGTCACCGGAACATCGGTTCCGCACTTGGTGTTTAACTAAAAAAACTTACCTGGACATGGGTTCTGCAGTTATTGTTGTCCTTATTACTGATTTTTAAATTTTGAGGTTAACTACCTTCAAGAAGTTCACCAAAAGTCACCTGGAAATCGGTTCTTCTCGTGGTGATTTCCTAATTATTGATTTTCAAAATTTTTAAATTCAAATACATAAATATGAGATATTGTGAACTCTCCTTTATGTTTGGTACGCTTTTGCCTATGACGTGTCATGCCCCGCCTACTTCATTTTTAAAACTTTTAAATTCAAATACATAAATAGGAGAAATTGTAAACTCTCCTTTATGTTTCGTACATTTTTGCCTATGACGTGTCATGCCCAGCCTACTTCATTTTCAAAATTTTTAAATTCAAATACATAAATAGGAGAAATTGTAAACTCTCCTTTATGTTTCGTACACTTTTACCGACCCCGCCTACTTGTTACTAACGTTTTTGCCGAAGGCGTGTCATTCCCCACCTACTGAGAAAGCTCTTTTCTGTTACGTACGCAAATTTCTACAGCAGTATATCTATAGCTATCACTAACTGATTTCTTATAAAGGATTTTTTTTTTTTGTATTTTGCCAAATTTTTCTGACTAGACAAAAATTGATTGAATTTTCATTTTTTGACTATATGAAAGTAACGTGCAGTCCTTTAATTTTTGTTTAATTTTATTCTTTCTTAGATGAAAAAATTTGAAATTAGATCTAGAAACATGGAAAATAATTGATATTTATCTGAAATTTTTTTTTGTATTTTGCCAAATTTTTCTGACGAGAAAAAAACTGATTGAATTTTAATTTTTTGACTATATGAAAGTAACGCGCAGTCCTTCAATTTTTGTTCAATTTTATTCGTTCATAGATGAAAAAATTTAAAATAAGATCTAGAAATATGGAAATCAATTGATATTTATCTAAAAAATTTTTTTGTGTATTTTGCCAAATTTTTTTGACTAGACAAAAATTGATTGAATTTTCATTTTTTGACTATATGAAAGTAACGTGCAGTCCTTTAATTTTTGTTTAATTTTATTCTTTCTTAGATGAAAAAATTTGAAATTAGATCTAGAAACATGGAAAATAAATGATATTTATCTGAAAAATTTTTTGTGTATTTTGCTAAATTTTTCTGTCGAGACAAAAATTAATTAAATTTTTATTTTTTAACTATATGAAAGTAACGTGCAGTCCTTTAATTTTTGTTCAATTTTATTCTTTCTTAGATGAAAAAATTTGAAATTAGATCTAGAAATATGGAAAATAATTTATGTTTATCTGAAAATTTTTTTGTGTATTTTGCCAAATTATTCTGTTGAGCCAAAAATTGATTGAATTTTCATTTTTTTACTATATGAAAGTAACGCGCAGTCCTTCAATTTTTGTTCAATTTTATTCGTTCATAGATGAAAAAATTTAAAATAAGATCTAGAAATATGGAAAACAATTGATATTTATCTAAAAAATTTTTTTGTGTATTTTGTCAAATTTTTCTGTCGATACAAAAATTGATTGAATTTTCATTTTTTGACTATATGAAAGTAACGCGCAGTCCTTCAATTTTTGTTCAGCTTTATTTTTTCATAGATCAAAAAATTTTAAATCAGATCAAGAAATATGGAAAATAATTGATATTTATCTAAAATTTTTTTTTTGTATTTTGCCAAATTTTTCTGACTAGACAAAAATTAATTAAATTTTTATTTTTTAACTATATGAAAGTAACGTGCAGTCCTTTAATTTTTGTTCAATTTTATTCTTTCTTAGATGAAAAAATTTGAAATTAGATCTAGAAATATGGAAAATTTTTGATATTTATCTGAAAAATTTTTTGTGTATTTTGCCAAATTTTTCTGTCGAGACAAAAATTGATTGAATTATTATTTTTTAACTATAGGAAAGTAACGTGCAGTCCTTTCATTTTTGTTCAATTTTATTCTTTCTTAGATGAAAAAATTTGAAATAAGATCTAGAAATATGGAAAATTTTTGATATTTATCTGAAAAATTTTTTGTGTATTTTGCCAAATTTTTCTGTCGAGACAAGAATTAATTAAATTTTTATTTTTTAACTATATGAAAGTAACGTGCAGTCCTTTAATTTTTGTTCAATTTTATTCTTTCTTAGATGAAAAAATTTGAAATTAGATCTAGAAATATGGAAAAATTTTTGTGTATATTGCCAAATTTTTCTGTCGAGACAAAAATTGAATGAATTTTCATTTTTTGACTATATGAAAGTAACCTTCAATTTTTGTTCAATTTTATTTGTTCATAGATGAAAAAATTTGAAATCAGATCTAGAAATCTGGAAAATAATTGATATTTATCTGAATTTTTTTTTTGTATTTTGCCAAATTTTTCTGACGAGAAAAAAACTGATTGAATTTTAATTTTTTGACTATATGAAAGTAACGCGCAGTCCTTCAATTTTTGTTCAATTTTATTCGTTCATAGATGAAAAAATTTAAAATAAGATCTAGAAATATGGAAAACAATTGATATTTATCTAAAAAATTTTTTTGTGTATTTTGTCAAATTTTTCTGTCGATACAAAAATTGATTGAATTTTCATTTTTTGACTATATGAAAGTAACGCGCAGTCCTTTCAATTTTTGTTCAATTTTATTCTTTCTTAGATGAAAAAATTTGAAATTAGATCTAGAAATATGGAAAATAGTTTATATTTATCTGGAAAATTTTTTGTGTATTTTGCCAAATTTTTCTGTCGAGACAAAAATTAATTAAATTTTTATTTTTTAACTATATGAAAGTAACGTGCAGTCCTTTAATTTTTGTTTAATTTTATTCTTTCTTAAATGAAAGAATTTGAAATTAGATCTAGAAACACGGAAAATAGTTTATATTTATCTGGAAATTTTTTTGTGTATTTTGCCAAATTTTTCTGTCGAGACAAAAATTTATTAAATTTTTATTTTTTAACTATATGAAAGTAACGTGCAGTCGTTTCATTTTTGTTCAATCTATACCAACTTGACTCGGTTTTACTAGCCCCAAGATTTTTTCAACACTTGACCATGGTATGAATCATTAAATGGAATCACTTTAGAGAAATGATCAATGAACATCATCAATAATTAACCCTTTCAGAACAAAGCAATAGTAAGTTTCATTTATTAACGAACAAAATTGGACAAAAATTGAAGGACTGCGCGTTACTTTCATCTAGTCAAAAAATGAAAATTCAATCAATTTTTGTCTCGACAGAAAAATTTGGCAATATAAAAAAAAAAATTTCGGATAAATATAAATTATTTTCCATCTTTCTAGATCTAATTTCAAATTTTTTCATCTAAGAAAGAATAAAATTGAACAAAAATTAAAGGACTGTGCGTTACTTTCATATAGTCAAAAAATGAAAATTCAATTAATTTTTCCTCGACAGAAAAATTTGGCAAAATACACAAAAAATTTTCCAGATAAATATAAATTATTTTCCATATTTCTAGATCTAATTTCAAATTTTTTCATCTAAGAAAGAATAAAATTGAACAAAAATGAAAGGACTGCACGTTACTTTCATATAGTTAAAAAATAATAATTCAATCAATTTTTGTCTCGACATTAAAATTTGGCAAAATACACAAAAAATTTTTCAGATAAATATTAAAAAATTTTCGATATTTTTAGATCTAATTTCAAATTTTTTCATCTATCAACGAATAAAATTGAACAAAAATTGAAGGACTGCGCGTTACTTTCATATAATCAAAAAATGAAAATTCAATCAATTTTTGTCTCGACAGAAAAATTTGGCAAAATAAACAAAAAATTTTTCAGATAAATATCAATTATTTTCTATGTTTCTAGATCTAATTTCAAATTTTTTCATCTATGAACGAATAAAATTGAACAAAAATAGAAGGACTGCTCGTTACTTTCATATAGTAAAAAAATGAAAATTCAATCAATTTTTGGCTCGACAGAAAAATTTGGCAAAATACAAAAAAGAAATTTTAGATAAATATCAATTATTTTCCATATTTCTAGATCTAATTTCAAATTTTTTCATCTATGAACGAATAAAATTGAACAAAAATTGAAGGACTGCGCGTTACTTTCATATAGTCTAAAAATGAAAAATCAATCAATTTTTGTCTCGACAGAAAAATTTGGCAAAATACACAAAAAATTTTTCAGATAAATATCAATTATTTTCCATGTTTCTAGATCTAATTTCAAATTTTTTCATCTATGAACGAATAAAATTGAACAAAAATTGAAGGACAACTCGTTACTTTCATATAGTAAAAAAATGAAAATTCAATCAATTTTTGGCTCGACAGAAAAATTTGGCAAAATAAAAAAAAAAAATTTTAGATAAATATCAATTATTTTCCATATTTCTAGATCTAATTTCAAATTTTTTCATTTATGAACGAATAAAATTGAACTAAAATTAAAGGAATGCGCGTTACTTTCATATAGTCAAAAAATGAAAATTCAATCAATTTTTTTCTCGTCAGAAAAATTTGGCAAAATACAATAAAAAAATTTCAGATAAATATCAATTATTTTTTATATTTCTAGATCTAATTTCAAATTTTTTCATCTATGAACAAATAAAATTGAACAAAAATTGAAGGACTGCGCGTTACTTTCATCTAGTCAAAAAATAAAAATTAAATCAATTTTTGTCTCGACAGTAAAATTTAGCAAAATACACAAAAAAATTTTCAGATAAATATCAATTATTTTCCATGTTTCTAGATCTAATTTCAAATTTTTTCATCTATGAACGAATAAAATTGAACAAAAATTGAAGGACTGCGCGTTACTTTCATATAGTCAAAAAATGAAAATTCAATCAATTTTTGTCTCGACAGAAAAATTTGACAAAATACACAAAAAATTTTTCAGATTAATATCAATTGTTTTCCATATTTCTAGATCTTATTTCAAATTTTTTTATCTATGAACGAATAAAATTGAACAAAAATTGAAGGACTGCGCGTTACTTTCATATAGTCAAAAAATGAAAATTCAATCAATTTTTGTCTCGACAGAAAAATTTGACAAAATACACAAAAAATTTTTCAGATAAATATCAATTGTTTTCCATATTTCTAGATCTTATTTCAAATTTTTTTATCTATGAACGAATAAAATTGAACAAAAATTGAAGGACTGCGCGTTACTTTCATATAGTAAAAAAATGAAAATTTAATCAATTTTTGGCTCGACAGAATAATTTGGCAAAATACAAAACAAAATTTTAGATAAATATAAATTATTTTTCATATTTCTAGATCTAATTTCAAATTTTTTCATCTATGAACGAATAAAATTGAACAAAAATTAAAGGACTGCGCGTTACATACATATAGTTAAAAAATGAAAATTCAATCAATTTTTGTCTCGACTGAAAAATTTGGCAAAATACACAAAAAATTTTCCAGATAAATATCAACTTGTTCGTTAATAAAGGATAAAAATTTAAAATTCGATCTAGAAATATGGAAAATAATTGATATTTGTCTGAAATTTTTTTTTGTATTTTGCCAAATGTTTCTGTCGAGACAAAAATTGATTGAATTTTCATTTTTTTACTATATGAAAGTAACGCGCAGTCCTTCAATTTTAGTTCAATTTTATTCGTTCATAGATGAAAAAATTTGAAATTAGATCTAGAAATATGGTAAATAATTGATATTTATCTAAAATTGTTTTTTGTATTTTGCTAAATTTTTCTGTTGAGCCAAAAATTGATTGAATTTTCATTTTTTTACTATATGAAAGTAACGAGCAGTCCTTCAATTTTTGTTCAATTTTATTCGTTCATAGATGAAAAAATTTAAAATAAGATCTAGAAATATGGCAATCAATTGATATTTATCTAAAAAATTTTTTTGTGTATTTTGCCAAATTTTTTTGACTAGACAAAAATTGATTGAATTTTCATTTTTTGACTATATGAAAGTAACGTGCAGTCCTTTAATTTTTGTTTAATTTTATTCTTTCTTAGATGAAAAAATTTGAAATTAGATCTAGAAACATGGAAAATAAATGATATTTATCTGAAAAATTTTTTGTGTATTTTGCTAAATTTTTCTGTCGAGACAAAAATTAATTAAATTTTTATTTTTTAACTATATGAAAGTAACGTGCAGTCCTTTAATTTTTGTTCAATTTTATTCTTTCTTAGATGAAAAAATTTGAAATTAGATCTAGAAATATGGAAAATAATTTATATTTATCTGAAAATTTTTTTGTGTATTTTGCCAAATTATTCTGTTGAGCCAAAAATTGATTGAATTTTCATTTTTTTACTATATGAAAGTAACGCGCAGTCCTTCAATTTTTGTTCAATTTTATTCGTTCATAGATGAAAAAATTTAAAATAAGATCTAGAAATATGGAAAACAATTGATATTTATCTAAAAAATTTTTTTGTGTATTTTGTCAAATTTTTCTGTCGATACAAAAATTGATTGAATTTTCATTTTTTGACTATATGAAAGTAACGCGCAGTCCTTCAATTTTTGTTCAGCTTTATTTTTTCATAGATCAAAAAATTTTAAATCAGATCAAGAAATATGGAAAATAATTGATATTTATCTAAAATTTTTTTTTTGTATTTTGCCAAATTTTTCTGACTAGACAAAAATTAATTAAATTTTTATTTTTTAACTATATGAAAGTAACGTGCAGTCCTTTAATTTTTGTTCAATTTTATTCTTTCTTAGATGAAAAAATTTGAAATTAGATCTAGAAATATGGAAAATTTTTGATATTTATCTGAAAAATTTTTTGTGTATTTTGCCAAATTTTTCTGTCGAGACAAAAATTGATTGAATTATTATTTTTTAACTATAGGAAAGTAACGTGCAGTCCTTTCATTTTTGTTCAATTTTATTCTTTCTTAGATGAAAAAATTTGAAATAAGATCTAGAAATATGGAAAATTTTTGATATTTATCTGAAAAATTTTTTGTGTATTTTGCCAAATTTTTCTGTCGAGACAAGAATTAATTAAATTTTTATTTTTTAACTATATGAAAGTAACGTGCAGTCCTTTAATTTTTGTTCAATTTTATTCTTTCTTAGATGAAAAAATTTGAAATTAGATCTAGAAATATGGAAAAATTTTTGTGTATATTGCCAAATTTTTCTGTCGAGACAAAAATTGAATGAATTTTCATTTTTTGACTATATGAAAGTAACCTTCAATTTTTGTTCAATTTTATTTGTTCATAGATAAAAAAATTTGAAATCAGATCTAGAAATCTGGAAAATAATTGATATTTATCTGAATTTTTTTTTTGTATTTTGCCAAATTTTTCTGACGAGAAAAAAACTGATTGAATTTTAATTTTTTGACTATATGAAAGTAACGCGCAGTCCTTCAATTTTTGTTCAATTTTATTCGTTCATAGATGAAAAAATTTAAAATAAGATCTAGAAATATGGAAAACAATTGATATTTATCTAAAAAATTTTTTTGTGTATTTTGTCAAATTTTTCTGTCGATACAAAAATTGATTGAATTTTCATTTTTTGACTATATGAAAGTAACGCGCAGTCCTTTCAATTTTTGTTCAATTTTATTCTTTCTTAGATGAAAAAATTTGAAATTAGATCTAGAAATATGGAAAATAGTTTATATTTATCTGGAAAATTTTTTGTGTATTTTGCCAAATTTTTCTGTCGAGACAAAAATTAATTAAATTTTTATTTTTTAACTATATGAAAGTAACGTGCAGTCCTTTAATTTTTGTTTAATTTTATTCTTTCTTAAATGAAAGAATTTGAAATTAGATCTAGAAACACGGAAAATAGTTTATATTTATCTGGAAATTTTTTTGTGTATTTTGCCAAATTTTTCTGTCGAGACAAAAATTTATTAAATTTTTATTTTTTAACTATATGAAAGTAACGTGCAGTCGTTTCATTTTTGTTCAATCTATACCAACTTGACTCGGTTTTACTAGCCCCAAGATTTTTTCAACACTTGACCATGGTATGAATCATTAAATGGAATCA
The DNA here is from genome assembly GCA_037103525.1 of Ganaspis brasiliensis. Taxonomy (NCBI): domain Eukaryota; kingdom Metazoa; phylum Arthropoda; class Insecta; order Hymenoptera; family Figitidae; genus Ganaspis; species Ganaspis brasiliensis. Next base: position 603,985 of record JAZKLR010000135.1, on the reverse strand, counting down.
CTTTAGAGAAATGATCAATGAACATCATCAATAATTAACCCTTTCAGAACAAAGCAATAGTAAGTTTCATTTATTAACGAACAAAATTGGACAAAAATTGAAGGACTGCGCGTTACTTTCATCTAGTCAAAAAATGAAAATTCAATCAATTTTTGTCTCGACAGAAAAATTTGGCAATATAAAAAAAAAAATTTCGGATAAATATAAATTATTTTCCATCTTTCTAGATCTAATTTCAAATTTTTTCATCTAAGAAAGAATAAAATTGAACAAAAATTAAAGGACTGTGCGTTACTTTCATATAGTCAAAAAATGAAAATTCAATTAATTTTTCCTCGACAGAAAAATTTGGCAAAATACACAAAAAATTTTCCAGATAAATATAAATTATTTTCCATATTTCTAGATCTAATTTCAAATTTTTTCATCTAAGAAAGAATAAAATTGAACAAAAATGAAAGGACTGCACGTTACTTTCATATAGTTAAAAAATAATAATTCAATCAATTTTTGTCTCGACATTAAAATTTGGCAAAATACACAAAAAATTTTTCAGATAAATATTAAAAAATTTTCGATATTTTTAGATCTAATTTCAAATTTTTTCATCTATCAACGAATAAAATTGAACAAAAATTGAAGGACTGCGCGTTACTTTCATATAATCAAAAAATGAAAATTCAATCAATTTTTGTCTCGACAGAAAAATTTGGCAAAATAAACAAAAAATTTTTCAGATAAATATCAATTATTTTCTATGTTTCTAGATCTAATTTCAAATTTTTTCATCTATGAACGAATAAAATTGAACAAAAATAGAAGGAATGCTCGTTACTTTCATATAGTAAAAAAATGAAAATTCAATCAATTTTTGGCTCGACAGAAAAATTTGGCAAAATACAAAAAAGAAATTTTAGATAAATATCAATTATTTTCCATATTTCTAGATCTAATTTCAAATTTTTTCATCTATGAACGAATAAAATTGAACAAAAATTGAAGGACTGCGCGTTACTTTCATATAGTCAAAAAATGAAAAATCAATCAATTTTTTTCTCTACAGAAAAATTTGGCAAAATATAAAAAAATTTTTAGATAAATATCAAAAATTTTCCATATTTCTAGATCTAATTTCAAATTTTTTCATCTATGAACGAATAAAATTGAACAAAATTTGAAGGACTCCGCGTTACTTTCATCTAGTCAAAAAATGAAAATTAAATCAATTTTTGTCTCGACAGAAAAATTTTGCAAAATACACAAAAAATTTTTCAGATAAATATCAATTATTGTCCATGTTTCTAGATCTAATTTCAAATTTTTTCATCTATGAACGAATAAAATTGAACAAAAATTGAAGGACTGCGCGTTACTTTCATATAGTCAAAAAATGAAAATTCAATCAATTTTTTTCTCGTCAGAAAAACTTGGCAAAATAGAAAAAAAAAATTTCAGATAAATATCAATTATTTTCCATATTTCTAGATCTGATTTCAAATTTTTTCATGTATGAACAAATAAAATTGAACAAAAATTGAAGGACTGCGCGTTACTTTCATATAGTCAAAAAATGAAAATTTAATCAATTTTTGTCTCGACAGAAAAATTTGACAAAATACACAAAAAATTTTTCAGATAAATATTAATTGTTTTCCATATTTCTAGATCTTATTTCAAATTTTTTCATCTATGAACGAATAAAATTGAACAAAAATTGAAGGACTGCGCGTTACTTTCATCTAGTCAAAAAATGAAAATTAAATCAATTTTTGTCTCGACAGTAAAATTTAGCAAAATACACAAAAAAATTTTCAGATAAATATCAATTATTTTCCATATTTCTAGATCTAATTTCAAATTTTTTCATCTATGAACGAATAAAATTGAACAAAAATTGAAGGACTGCGCGTTACTTTCATATAGTCAAAAAATGAAAAATCAATCAATTTTTTTCTCTACAGAAAAATTTGGCAAAATATAAAAAAATTTTTAGATAAATATCAAAAATTTTCCATATTTCTAGATCTAATTTCAAATTTTTTCATCTATGAACGAATAAAATTGAACAAAATTTGAAGGACTCCGCGTTACTTTCATCTAGTCAAAAAATGAAAATTAAATCAATTTTTGTCTCGACAGAAAAATTTTGCAAAATACACAAAAAATTTTTCAGATAAATATCAATTATTGTCCATGTTTCTAGATCTAATTTCAAATTTTTTCATCTATGAACGAATAAAATTGAACAAAAATTGAAGGACTGCGCGTTACTTTCATATAGTCAAAAAATGAAAATTCAATCAATTTTTTTCTCGTCAGAAAAACTTGGCAAAATAGAAAAAAAAAATTTCAGATAAATATCAATTATTTTCCATATTTCTAGATCTGATTTCAAATTTTTTCATGTATGAACAAATAAAATTGAACAAAAATTGAAGGACTGCGCGTTACTTTCATATAGTCAAAAAATGAAAATTTAATCAATTTTTGTCTCGACAGAAAAATTTGACAAAATACACAAAAAATTTTTCAGATAAATATTAATTGTTTTCCATATTTCTAGATCTTATTTCAAATTTTTTCATCTATGAACGAATAAAATTGAACAAAAATTGAAGGACTGCGCGTTACTTTCATCTAGTCAAAAAATGAAAATTAAATCAATTTTTGTCTCGACAGTAAAATTTAGCAAAATACACAAAAAAATTTTCAGATAAATATAAATTATTTTTCATATTTCTAGATCTAATTTCAAATTTTTTCATCTATGAACGAATAAAATTGAACAAAAATTAAAGGACTGCGCGTTACATACATATAGTTAAAAAATGAAAATTCAATCAATTTTTGTCTCGACTGAAAAATTTGGCAAAATACACAAAAAATTTTTCAGATAAATATCAACTTGTTCGTTAATAAAGGAAAAAAATTTAAAATTCGATCTAGAAATATGGAAAATAATTGATATTTGTCTGAAATTTTTTTTTGTATTTTGCCAAATGTTTCTGTCGAGACAAAAATTGATTGAATTTTCATTTTTTTACTATATGAAAGTAACGCGCAGTCCTTTAATTTTAGTTCAATTTTATTCGTTCATAGATGAAAAAATTTGAAATTAGATCTAGAAATATGGTAAATAATTGATATTTATCTAAAATTGTTTTTTGTATTTTGCTAAATTTTTCTGTTGAGCCAAAAATTGATTGAATTTTCATTTTTTTACTATATGAAAGTAACGAGCAGTCCTTCAATTTTTGTTCAATTTTATTCGTTCATAGATGAAAAAATTTGAAATTAGATCTAGAAATATGGAAAATAATTGATATTTATCTAAAATTTTTTTTTTGTATTTTGCCAAATTTTTCTGTCGAGCCAAAAATTGATTAAATTTTCATTTTTTTACTATATGAAAGTAACCTTTAATTTTTGTTCAATTTTATTAGTTCATAGATGAAAAAATTTGAAATTAGATCTAGAAACATTTAAAAATAATTGATATTTATCTGAAAAATTTTTTGTGTATTTTGCCAAATTTTTCTGTCGAGACAAAAATTGATTGAATTTTCATTTTTTGACTATATGAAAGTAACGTGCAGTCGTTTCATTTTTGTTTAATTTTATTCTTTCTTAGATGAAAAAATTTGAAATTAGATCTAGAAATATGAAAAACAATTGATATTTATCTGAAAAATTTTTTGTGTATTTTCTCAAAATTTTCTGTCGAGACAAAAATTGATTGAATTTTCATTTTTTGACTAGATGAAAGTAACGCGCAGTCCTTCAATTTTTGTTCAATTTTATTCGTTCATAGATGAAAAAATTTGAAATTAGATCTAGAAATATGGAAAATTTTTGATATTTATCTGAAAAATTTTTTGTGTATTTTGCCAAATTTTTCTGTCGAGACAAAAATTGATTAAATTATTATTTTTTAACTATATGAAAGTAACGTGGAGTCCTTTCATTTTTGTTCAATTTTATTCTTTCTTAGATGAAAAAATTTGAAATTAGATCTAGAAATATGGAAAATAGTTTATATTCATCTGGAAAATTTTTTGTGTATTTTGCCAAATTTTTCTGTCGAGACAAAAATTAATTAAATTTTTATTTTTAAACTATATGAAAGTAACGTGCAGTCCTTTAATTTTTGTGTAATTTTATTCTTTCTTAGATGAAAGAATTTGAAATTAGATCTAGAAATATGGAAAATAGTTTATATTTATCTGGAAATTTTTTTGTGTATTTTGACAAATTTTTCTGTCGAGACAAAAATTAATTAAATTTTTATTTTTCAACTATATGAAAGTAACGTGCAGTCGTTTCATTTTTGTTTAATTTTATTCTTTCTTAGATGAAAAAATTTGAAATTAGATCTAGAAATATGGAAAACAATTGATATTTATCTGAAATATTTTTTGTGTATTTTCTCAAATTTTTCTGTCGAGACAAAAATTGATTGAATTTTCATTTTGTGACTATATGAAAGTAACGCGCAGTCCATCAATTTTTCTTCAATTTTATTCGTTCATAGATGAAAAAATTTGAAATTAGATCTAAAAATATGGAAAATAATTGATATTTATTTAAAATTTTTTTTTTGTATTTTGCCAAATTTTTCTGACTAGACAAAAATTAATTGAATTTTCATTTTTTGACTATATGAAAGTAACGTGCAGTTCTTTAATTTTTGTTCAATTTTATTCTTTCTTAGATGAAAAAATTTGAAATTAGATCTAGAAACATGGAAAATAATTGATATTTATCTGAAAAATTTTTTGTGTATTTTGCCAAATTTTTCTGTCGAGACAAAAATTGATTAAATTTTTTATTTTTTGACAATATGAAAGTAACGTGCAGTCCTTTAATTTTTGTTCAATTTTATTCGTTCATAGATGAAAAAATTTGAAATTAGATCTAAAAATATGGAAAATAATTGTTATTTATTTAAAATTTTTTTTTTGTATTTTGCCAAATTTTTCTGACTAGACAAAAATTAATTGAATTTTCATTTTTTGACTATATGAAAGTAACGTGCAGTTCTTTAATTTTTGTTCAATTTTATTCTTTCTTAGATGAAAAAATTTGAAATTAGATCTAGAAATATGGAAAATAATTTATATTTATCTGGAAAATTTTTTGTGTATTTTGCCAAATTTTTCTGTCGAGACAAAAATTGATTGAATTTTCATTTTTTGACTAGATGAAAGTAACGCGCAGTCCTTTAATTTTTGTTCAATTTTTTTCTTTCTTAGATGACAAAATTTGAAATTAGATCTAGAAACATGAAAAATAATTGATATTTATCTGAAAATTTTTTTGTTTATTTTGCCAAATTTTTCTGTCGAGACAAAAATGGATTGAATTTTAATTTTTTGACTATATGAAAGTAACGAGCAGTCCTTCAATTTTTGTTTAATTTTATTCGTTCATAGATGAAAAAATTTGAAATTAGATCTAGAAATATGGAAAATAATTGATATTTATCTAAATTTTTTTTTTTTGTATTTTGCCAAATTTTTCTGACTAGACAAAAATTGATTGAATTTTCATTTTTTGACTATATGAAAGTAACGTGCAGTCCTTTAATTTTTGTTTAATTTTATTCTTTCTTAGATGAAAAAATTTGGAATTAGATCTAGAAACATGGAAAATAATTGATATTTATCTGAAAAATTTTTTGTGTATTTTGCTAAATTTTTCTGTCGAGACAAAAATTAATTAATTTTTTATTTTTTAACTATATGAAAGTAACGTGCAGTCCTTTAATTTTTGTTCAATTTTATTCTTTCTTAGATGAAAAAATTTAAAATTAGATCTAGAAATATGGAAAATAATTTATATTTATCTGAAAATTTTTTTGTGTATTTTGCCAAATTATTCTGTTGAGTCAAAAATTGATTGAATTTTCATTTTTTGACTATATGAAAGTAACGTGCAGTCCTTTAATTTTTGTTCAATTTTATTCTTTCTTAGATGAAAAAATTTGAAATTAGATCTAGAAATATGGAAAATAATTGATATTTATCTAAAATTTTTTTTTTGTATTTTGCCAAATTTTTCTGACAAGACAAAAATTAATTGAATTTTCATTTTTTGACTATATGAAAGTAACGTGCAGTTCTTTAATTTTTGTTCAATTTTATTCTTTCTTAGATGAAAAAATTTGAAATTAGATCTAGAAACATGGAAAATAATTGATATTTATCTGAAAAATTTTTTGTGTATTTTGCCAAATTTTTCTGTCGAGACAAAAATTGATTAAATTTTTTATTTTTTGACAATATGAAAGTAACGTGCAGTCCTTTAATTTTTGTTCAATTTTATTCGTTCATAGATGAAAAAATTTGAAATTAGATCTAAAAATATGGAAAATAATTGTTATTTATTTAAAATTTTTTTTTTGTATTTTGCCAAATTTTTCTGACTAGACAAAAATTAATTGAATTTTCATTTTTTGACTATATGAAAGTAACGTGCAGTTCTTTAATTTTTGTTCAATTTTATTCTTTCTTAGATGAAAAAATTTAAAATTAGATCTAGAAATATGGAAAATAATTTATATTTATCTGGAAAATTTTTTGTGTATTTTGCCAAATTTTTCTGTCGAGACAAAAATTGATTGAATTTTCATTTTTTGACTAGATGAAAGTAACGCGCAGTCCTTTAATTTTTGTTCAATTTTTTTCTTTCTTAGATGACAAAATTTGAAATTAGATCTAGAAACATGAAAAATAATTGATATTTATCTGAAAATTTTTTTGTTTATTTTGCCAAATTTTTCTGTCGAGACAAAAATGGATTGAATTTTAATTTTTTGACTATATGAAAGTAACGCGCAGTCCTTCAATTTTTGTTCAATTTTATTCGTTCATAGACGAAAAAATTTGAAATTAGATCTAGAAATATGGAAAATAATTGATATTTATCTTAAATTTTTTATTGTATTTTGCCAAATTTTTCTGTCGAGCCAAAAATGGATTGAATTTTCATTTTTTTACTATATGAAAGTAACGAGCAGTCCTTCAATTTTTGTTTAATTTTATTCGTTCATAGACGAAAAAATTTGAAATTAGATCTAGAAATATGGAAAATAATTGATATTTATCTTAAATTTTTTATTGTATTTTGCCAAATTTTTCTGTCGAGACAAAAATTGATTGAATTTTCATTTTTTGTCTATATGAAAGTAACGTGCAGTCCTTTAATTTTTGTTTAATTTTATTCTTTCTTAGATGAAAAAATTTGGAATTAGATCTAGAAACATGGAAAATAATTGATATTTATCTGAAAAATTTTTTGTGTATTTTGCTAAATTTTTCTGTCGAGACAAAAATTAATTAATTTTTTATTTTTTAACTATATGAAAGTAACGTGCAGTCCTTTAATTTTTGTTCAATTTTATTCTTTCTTAGATGAAAAAATTTAAAATTAGATCTAGAAATATGGAAAATAATTTATATTTATCTGAAAATTTTTTTGTGTATTTTGCCAAATTATTCTGTTGAGTCAAAAATTGATTGAATTTTCATTTTTTGACTATATGAAAGTAACGTGCAGTCCTTTAATTTTTGTTCAATTTTATTCTTTCTTAGATGAAAAAATTTGAAATTAGATCTAGAAATATGGAAAATAATTGATATTTATCTAAAATTTTTTTTTTGTATTTTGCCAAATTTTTCTGACTAGACAAAAATTAATTGAATTTTCATTTTTTGACTATATGAAAGTAACGTGCAGTTCTTTAATTTTTGTTCAATTTTATTCTTTCTTAGATGAAAAAATTTGAAATTAGATCTAGAAACATGGAAAATAATTGATATTTATCTAAAAAATTTTTTGTGTATTTTGCCAAATTTTTCTGTCGAGACAAAAATTGATTAAATTTTTAATTTTTTGACTATATGAAAGTAACGTGCAGTCCTTTAATTTTTGTTCAATTTTATTCTTTCTTAGATGAAAAAATTTGAAATTAGATCTAGAAATATGGAAAATAATTGATATTTATCTTAAATTTTTTATTGTATTTTGCCAAATTTTTCTGTCGAGCCAAAAATGGATTGAATTTTCATTTTTTTACTATATGAAAGTAACGAGCAGTCCTTTAATTTTTGTTTAATTTTATTCGTTCATAGATGAAAAAATTTGAAATTAGATCTAGAAATATGGAAAATAATTGATATTTATCTAAATTTTTTTTTTTTGTATTTTGCCAAATTTTTCTGACTAGACAAAAATTGATTGAATTTTCATTTTTTGACTATATGAAAGTAACGTGCAGTCCTTTAATTTTTGTTTAATTTTATTCTTTCTTAGATGAAAAAATTTGGAATTAGATCTAGAAACATGGAAAATAATTGATATTTATCTGAAAAATTTTTTGTGTATTTTGCTAAATTTTTCTGTCGAGACAAAAATTAATTAATTTTTTATTTTTTAACTATATGAAAGTAACGTGCAGTCCTTTAATTTTTGTTCAATTTTATTCTTTCTTAGATGAAAAAATTTAAAATTAGATCTAGAAATATGGAAAATAATTTATATTTATCTGAAAATTTTTTTGTGTATTTTGCCAAATTATTCTGTTGAGTCAAGAATTGATTGAATTTTCATTTTTTGACTATATGAAAGTAACGTGCAGTCCTTTAATTTTTGTTCAATTTTATTCTTTCTTAGATAAAAAAATTTGAAATTAGATCTAGAAATATGGAAAATAATTGATATTTATCTAAAATTTTTTTTTTGTATTTTGCCAAATTTTTCTGACTAGACAAAAATTAATTAAATTTTTATTTTTTAACTATATGAAAGTAACGTGCAGTCCTTTAATTTTTGTTCAATTTTATTCTTTCTTAGATGAAAAAATTTGAAATTAGATCTAGAAATATGGAAAATAGTTTATATTTATCTGGAAATTTTTTTGTGTATTTTGACAAATTTTTCTGTCGAGACAAAAATTAATTAAATTTTTATTTTTCAACTATATGAAAGTAACGTGCAGTCGTTTCATTTTTGTTTAATTTTATTCTTTCTTAGATGAAAAAATTTAAAATTAGATCTAGAAATATGGAAAACAATTGATATTTATCTGGAATATTTTTTGTGTATTTTCTCAAATTTTTCTGTCGAGACAAAAATTGATTGAATTTTCATTTTGTGACTATATGAAAGTAACGCGCAGTCCATCAATTTTTCTTCAATTTTATTCGTTCATAGATGAAAAAATTTGAAATTAGATCTAAAAATATGGAAAATAATTGATATTTATTTAAAATTTTTTTTTTGTATTTTGCCAAATTTTTCTGACTAGACAAAAATTAATTGAATTTTCATTTTTTGACTATATGAAAGTAACGTGCAGTTCTTTAATTTTTGTTCAATTTTATTCTTTCTTAGATGAAAAAATTTGAAATTAGATCTAGAAACATGGAAAATAATTGATATTTATCTGAAAAATTTTTTGTGTATTTTGCCAAATTTTTCTGTCGAGACAAAAATTGATTAAATTTTTAATTTTTTGACTATATGAAAGTAACGTGCAGTCGTTTAATTTTTGTTCAATTTTATTCTTTCTTAGATGAAAAAATTTGAAATTAGATCTAGAAATATGGAAAACAATTGATATTTATCTGAAATATTTTTTGTGTATTTTCTCAAATTTTTCTGTCGAGACAAAAATTGATTGAATTTTCATTTTTTGACTATATGAAAGTAACCTTCAGTTTTTGTTCAATTTTATTAGTTCATAGATGAAAAAATTTGAAATTTGATCTAGAAATATGGAAAATAATTGATATTTATCTAAAATTTTCTTTTTGTATTTTGCCAAATTTTTCTGACTAGACAAAAATTAATTGAATTTTCATTTTTTGACTATATGAAAGTAACGTGCAGTTCTTTAATTTTTGTTCAATTTTATTCTTTCTTAGATGAAAAAATTTGACATTAGATCTAGAAACATGGAAAATAATTGATATTTATCTGAAAAATTTTTTGTTTATTTTGCCAAATTTTTCTGTCGAGACAAAAATTGATTGAATTTTCATTTTTTGACTATATGAAAGTAACGTACAGTCCTTTAATTTTTGTTCAATTTTATTCTTTCTTAGATGAAAAAATTTGAAATTAGATCTAGAAATATGGAAGATAATTGATATTTATCTAAAATTTTTTTTTTGTATTTTGCCAAGTTTTTCTGACTAGACAAAAATTAATTAAATTTTTATTTTTTAACTATATGAAAGTATCGTGCAGTCCTTTAATTTTTGTTTAATTTTATTCTTTCTTAGATGAAAAAATTTGAAATTAGATCTAGAAACATGGAAAATAATTTATATTTATCTGGAAAATTTTTTGTGTATTTTGCCAAATTTTTCTGTCGAGACAAAAATTGATTGAATTTTCATTTTTTGACTAGATGAAAGTAACGCGCAGTCCTTTAATTTTTGTTCAATTTTATTCTTTCTTAGATGAAAAAATTTAAAATTAGATCTAGAAACATGGAAAATAACTGATATTTATCTGAAAAATTTTTGTGTATTTTGCCAAATTTTTCTGTCGAGACAAAAATTGATTGAATTTTCATTTTTTGACTATATGAAAGTAACGCGCAGTCCTTCAATTTTTGTTCAATTTTATTCGTTCATAGATAAAAAAATTTGAAATTAGATCTAGAAATATGGAAAATAATTGATATTTATCTTAAATTTTTTTTTGTATTTTGCCAAATTTTTCTGTCGAGCCAAAAATTATTTGAATTTTCATTTTTTTACTATATAAAAGTAACAAGCAGTCCTTCAATTTTTGTTTAATTTTATTCGTTCATAGATGAAAAAATTTGAAATTAGATCTAGAAATATGGAAAATAATTGATATTTATCTGAAAAATGTTTTGTGTATTTTGCCAAATTTTTCTGTCGAAACAAAAATTGATTGAATTTTCATTTTTTGACTATATGAAAGTAACGTGCAGTCCTTTAATTTTTGTTCAATTTTATTCTTTCTTAGATGAAAAAATTTGAAATTAGATCTAGAAATATGGAAAATAATTGATGTTTATCTAAAATTTTTTTTTTGTATTTTGCCAAATTTTTCTGACTAGACAAAAATTAATTAAATTTTTATTTTTTAACTATATGAAAGTAACGTGCAGTCCTTTAATTTTTGTTCAATTTTATTCTTTCTTAGATGAAAAAATTTGAAATTAGATCTAGAAATATGGAAAATACTTTATATTTATCTGGAAAATTTTTTGTGTATTTTGCCAAATTTTTCTGTCGAGACAAAAATTGATTGAATTTTCATTTTTTGACTAGATGAAAGTAACGCGCAGTCCTTTAATTTTTGTTCAATTTTATTCTTTCTTAGATGAAAAAATTTGAAATTAGATCTAGAAACATGGAAAATAATTGATATTTATCTTAAATTTTTTATTGTATTTTGCCAAATTTTTCTGACGAGAAAAAAACTGATTGAATTTTAATTTTTTGACTATATGAAAGTAACGCGCAGTCCTTCAATTTTTGTTCAATTTTATTCGTTCATAGATGAAAAAATTTAAAATAAGATCTAGAAATATGGAAATCAATTGATATTTATCTAAAAAATTTTTTTGTGTATTTTGCCAAATTTTTTTGACTAGACAAAAATTGATTGAATTTTCATTTTTTGACTATATGAAAGTAACGTGCAGTCCTTTAATTTTTGTTTAATTTTATTCTTTCTTAGATGAAAAAATTTGAAATTAGATCTAGAAACATGGAAAATAAATGATATTTATCTGAAAAATTTTTTGTGTATTTTGCTAAATTTTTCTGTCGAGACAAAAATTAATTAAATTTTTATTTTTTAACTATATGAAAGTAACGTGCAGTCCTTTAATTTTTGTTCAATTTTATTCTTTCTTAGATGAAAAAATTTGAAATTAGATCTAGAAATATGGAAAATAATTTATATTTATCTGAAAATTTTTTTGTGTATTTTGCCAAATTATTCTGTTGAGCCAAAAATTGATTGAATTTTCATTTTTTTACTATATGAAAGTAACGCGCAGTCCTTCAATTTTTGTTCAATTTTATTCGTTCATAGATGAAAAAATTTAAAATAAGATCTAGAAATATGGAAAACAATTGATATTTATCTAAAAAATTTTTTTGTGTATTTTGTCAAATTTTTCTGTCGATACAAAAATTGATTGAATTTTCATTTTTTGACTATATGAAAGTAACGCGCAGTCCTTCAATTTTTGTTCAGCTTTATTTTTTCATAGATCAAAAAATTTTAAATCAGATCAAGAAATATGGTAAATAATTGATATTTATCTAAAATTCTTTTTTTGTATTTTGCCAAATTTTTCTGATCAGACAAAAATTAATTAAATTTTTATTTTTTAACTATATGAAAGTAACGTGCAGTCCTTTAATTTTTGTTCAATTTTATTCTTTCTTAGATGAAAAAATTTGAAATTAGATCTAGAAATATGGAAAATTTTTGATATTTATCTGAAAAATTTTTAGTGTACTTTGCCAAATTTTTCTGTCGAGACAAAAATTGATTGAATTATTATTTTTTAACTATAGGAAAGTAACGTGCAGTCCTTTCATTTTTGTTCAATTTTATTCTTTCTTAGATGAAAAAATTTGAAATAAGATCTAGAAATATGGAAAATTTTTGATATTTATCTGAAAAATTTTTTGTGTATTTTGCCAAATTTTTCTGTCGAGACAAAAATTAATTAAATTTTTATTTTTTAACTATATGAAAGTAACGTGCAGTCCTTTAATTTTTGTTCAATTTTATTCTTTCTTAGATGAAAAAATTTGAAATTAGATCTAGAAATGTGGAAAATAATTTATATTTATCTGAAAATTTTTTTGTGTATTTTGCCAAATTATTCTGTTGAGCCAAAAATTGATTGAATTTTCATTTTTTTACTATATGAAAGTAACGCGCAGTCCTTCAATTTTTGTTCAATTTTATTCGTTCATAGATGAAAAAATTTAAAATAAGATCTAGAAATATGGAAAACAATTGATATTTATCTAAAAAATTTTTTTGTGTATTTTGTCAAATTTTTCTGTCGATACAAAAATTGATTGAATTTTCATTTTTTGACTATATGAAAGTAACGCGCAGTCCTTTCAATTTTTGTTCAATTTTATTTTTTCATAGATCAAAAAATTTTAAATCAGATCAAGAAATATGGAAAATAATTGATATTTATCTGAAATTTTTTTTTTGTATTTTGCCAAATTTTTCTGACTAGAAAAAAATTAATTGAATTTTCATTTTTTGACTATATGAAAGTAACGTGCAGTTCTTTAATTTTTGTTCAATTTTATTCTTTCTTAGATGAAAAAATTTGAAATTAGATCTAGAAACATGGAAAATAATTGATATTTATCTGAAAAATGTTTTGTGTATTTTGCCAAATTTTTCTGTCGAGACAAAAATTGATTGAATTTTCATTTTTTGAATATATGAAAGTAACCTTCAATTTTTGTTCAATTTTATTTGTTCATAGATGAAAAAATTTGAAATCAGATCTAGAAATATGGAAAATAATTGATATTTATCTGAAAAATTTTTTGTGTATTTTGCTAAATTTTTCTGTCGAGACAAAAATTGATTTAATTTTCATTTTTTGACTAGATGAAAGTAACGCGCATTCCTTCAATTTTTGTTTAATTTTATTCGTTTGTTGATGAAAAAATTTAAAATTAGATCTAGAAATATGGAAAATCATTGATATTTATCTAAAATTTTTTTTTTGTATTTTGCCAAATTTTTCTGACTAGACAAAAATTGATTTAATTTTCATTTTTTGACTAGATGAAAGTAACGCGCAGTCCTTCAATTTTTGTTCAATTTTATTCGTTCATAGATGAAAAAATTTGAAATTAGATCTAGAAATATGGAAAATAATTGATATTTATCTAAAATTTTTTTTTTGTATTTTGCCAAATTTTTCTGTCGAGACAAAAATTGATTGAATTTTCATTTTTTGAATAGATGAAAGTAACGCGCAGTCCTTTAATTTTTGTTCAATTTTATTCTTTCTGAGATGAAAAAATTTGAAATTAGATCTAGAAACATGGAAAATAATTGATATTTATCTGAAAAATTTTTTGTGTATTTTGCCAAATTTTTCTGTCGAGACAAAAATTGATTGAATTTTCATTTTTTTACTATATGAAAGTAACGCGCGGTCCTTCAATTTTTGTTCAATTTTATTCGTTCATAGATGAAAAAATTTGAAATAAGATCTAGAAATATGGAAAACAATTGATATTTATCTGAAAAATTTTTTGTGTATTTTGTCAAATTTTTCTGTCGATACAAAAATTAATTAAATTTTTATTTTTTAACTATATGAAAGTAACGTGCAGTCCTTTAATTTTTGTTCAATTTGATTCTTTCTTAGATGAAAAAATTTAAAATTAGATCTAGAAATATGGAAAATAATTTATATTTATCTGAAAAATTTTTTGTGTATTTTGCCAAATTTTTCTGTCGAGACAAAAATTGATTGAATTTTCATTTTTTGACTAGATGAAAGTAACGCGCAGTCCTTTAATTTTTGTTCAATTTTATTCTTTCTTATATTAAAAAATTTGAAATTAGATCTAGAAACATGGAAAATAATTGATATTTATCTGAAAAATTTTTTGTGTATATTGCCAAATTTTTCTGTCGAGACAAAAATTGATTGAATTTTTATTTTTTGACTATATGAAAGTAACCTTCAGTTTTTGTTCAATTTTATTTGTTCATAGATGAAAAAATTTGAAATCAGATCTAGAAATATGGAAAATAATTGATATTTATCTGAAATTTTTTGTGTATTTTACCAAATTTTTGTGTCGAGACAAAAATTGATTGAATTTTCATTTTTTTACTATATGAAACTAACGCGCAGTCCTTCAATTTTTGTTTAATTTTATTTGTTCATAGATGAAAAAATTTGAAATTAGATCTAGAAATATGGAAAACAATTGATATTTATCTGAAAAATTTTTTGTGTATTTTGTCAAATTTTTCTGTCGAGACAAAAATTGATTGAATTTTCATTTTTTGACTAGATGAAAGTAACGCGCAGTCCTTTAATTTTTGTTCAATTTTATTCTTTCTTAGATGAAAAAATTTAAAATTAGATCTAAAAATATGGAAAATAATTTATATTTATCTGAAAAATTTTTTGTGTATTTTGCCAAATTTTTCTGTCGAGACAAAAATTGATTGAATTTTCATTTTTGACTAGATGAAAGTAACGCGCAGTCCTTTAATTTTTGTTCAATTTTATTCTTTCTTATATGAAAAAATTTGAAATTAGATCTAGAAACATGGAAAATAATTGATATTTATCTGAAAAATTTTTTGTGTATTTTGCCAAATTTTTCTGTCGAGACAAAAATTGATTAAATTTTCATTTTTTGACTATATGAAAGTAACCTTCAATTTTTGTTTAATTTTATTTGTTCATAGATGAAAAAATTTGAAATCAGATCTAGAAATATGGAAAATAATTGATATTTATCTGAAAAATTTTTTGTGTATTTTCTAAATTTTTCTGTCGAGACAAAAATTGATTTAATTTTCATTTTTTGACTAGATGAAAGTAACGCGCATTCCTTCAATTTTTGTTTAATTTTATTCGTTTGTGTTACGATTAAGTAACAATTGCGTGACCAAAAATGATGTAAATTTTGAATTTACCTTCGGAGCTGTTTTGCTTTTTCGCACAAGTTGGTAAGGCTTGTGCTTTTTATTTATGTGAGATACTTACTGTTTTAGCTCTATGGGAGCTGTTATTGCTTTGTTCTTGGTTAGGTTATGAAAGTAAAAGAAAATTAACATAGATGAAAAGAGACAAAAATAGGGATATGGTATAATAGATTTTATTATAAAAGATAATAAGAAAAGGTACAATAGTAGGTGTACGTTTGGTGTTATAATATACTCTTAAGTCTTACCTATACGCAGCAAGGATGCGCGTAGCACAATTTTGAGTTTGTTGAACTCCCGGTGAAAATAATTGTTTGTTATCGTTGCCGAACTTTAACAATTCAATCCCGTAAATTAGTTCAAAGTTTTTCGTCAACTTGCCGTCGGATAATCTATTTGCAATGGTTGGGATGATCCCCTCTATTAAAACGTTATACTTATTTCGAGTTGATCAAAACCAAATTCTAGAAAATCGTCGCCTAGGGCGTTGCCGTCGACGGGATTAGAAACCGATCTTCACACGTCAAAGAACTGGAGAAATCTGATCAAAGGGCGTGCAACATCCTCCAACTTTTATAGAAATGAAATCTGCATTTGTGTTGTCAATATGTGACCAACAAAGAGTGGATGAACTCAGATCAGGTCATTTCTAGATAAGTAGGAGGGGTCACATCTTCGTTGACGAATGAAAAGATGGGTACCAATCTAATTACCGTCGGTACTTCAACATTTGTTCAATATAAACCTTCGAAGGCATCGTCAAACCGTTTGGATCGGTTTGCTCTTCCTAACGATCGGGCAATAGCTTGAGTACGTGACTGAAAAGAAGGCTGCACGTGCACGTGAAGGCAATAATTTGCGTTTTCATTTGATTTTGTCTTAATTGATTATTCTAACTCCTTTGCAGAGTTGTATCAAAGTAATTCTTTAACATTAGATTAAAGAATGCATTTATCTTGATTTATAAAAAAAATAGAAAAATAGTCCGATCGTAACAGCCTTCCCCTCTTACAATCGTCATCGTCCTCGATGAAATATGAGAGTTTAAGTTGGCCATTTACGCTTGATTCTGAGGTATTTTGGCGTTACTAAATGTATACAAGAAGTGAAATTGAATATGAAGTAGGGTTAAAAATTTATATTTATGCATTTAGTTTACAAATCGATATGATGGTTCGAGGTTATTTGTTTTGTAAGTGTGTGTTCTACGTTTTGTCCTTTTAATTCAGGAAAGCTGAATGGATGGTAAGGTAAGTGATTTGGAAGGTAAGTGAAATGGAATTTTGCAGAACTGAGTCATCGTTGAGGAAGCTGCGATAAGAGCATGGCTGTTTGTTTACATCGAGTTTCTCGTCGCGTATGGAGTCTCTGTCGTTAGGTGCGTGATGTTATTGACGTATCGATGTTCATGATATCGGATATTTCTTAGTAATCGCCAAATTCATTTATTCTTGCTCTCGAGCCTTCGTTTGGTTTATAATTGTATGGTGATCTTGTTCAGTGTGTCGTTGGAATCAGTATCTTGAAGAGCTTAGGACTCGATGTACATTTTTGTTTTGCTACTGAGTACAGTTTTCTTGGTATCAGTGTAAGAGAGACCATTGATGTGAATTTTGGATCAAAAATGGCGGAGGAATCCACAATTACTATAATAGATTCTGTCAACTTTGGTCTATTAAGTGGTGGTTCGTTAGAGGTTAGACCAGTAGTTCATGGTTTTGGAGAACACCGTCCATCAAGGCCAGAAAGTGTAGAGATAATTTACGAGTCCTCGTCATCCTTGAGAGTTGAAAATCCTAGAATCGAGGGTACACATAGTCCTCCCATCCTTCCAAGTACTTCAGATCATCGTGTACCTCCAGGGCCCAGAGGTGGCAATCCTCGAAATGTGGATGGACCTTCAAGGCAAACAGAACTCGGCCGTTGGGCTGATGTGGCCGGGTTCATTGCCCTACTAGGTAATCGGCTGTCGGCCTTGGAAGATTTTCATGGGGCACATCTCCTGGCTATGTGGGGTTTAGTAATGATCAATCCGGCTCTTGAGGTTACTGATGTAGTTCGAGATCTTCTAAGGATAAATCCTGTGGGTTCGATCACCATTGTTGACTATCTTCTTGATTCCAGAAGCGGAGTCCTCTTGAAGTTCACCAACCTCGATGATAGAAATGAGGTCCTACGATTCCACGAGATTCTTGCTAGACATGGGATTTTTGTGGGAAGATTGTAGGATTAAGGATTTGTAGAAGATCGAGATGTAGTGTTATTGTAATGTTTTTGTATAACTGGTTAAATCCCTAAAAATGTTAATTACAACAGTCTCGAAGTTATTTTAGTTTAATTAGTGTTGTTGTGTTTCGACGAAATCATACATAACAATAATAATATGTGTTTAAAGAGAAAATGTTTACAATATCGGAGAATGTGACGTCAAGAGTGAGTATTGTTTGAGAGGGGTTTATTTACGTTTAATTTTAAGTGACAAAAAAAAATGGAGTATTTAAATCTTAACAACGCGAATTATTGTATCGTTTCTTTATACATAGTTGAATATTCAATTAATTTCTTTTATGATAATACAAAAAAATAACGATGATAAATCAAACAGATTTTGGTAACTAATAATAATCCATTATTTTGTTTGAAGTATAACGTTTTAACTTAAGATTTTAGGGCATTGTTCGTTGTAAATCTGTACTTTGTGCTAAAGCGTCGCGCATCCTTTAATAAATTTAATATATAGTATATTTTTATATATATAAATAAAGACACGCGTGTATCTAACAATAATAAGCTTGTATGAATTTTCGTATTCATTTGTATCGTTATTTAAAGAAAATACATCGATTCGAGTTATATATTTTTATTTAATTTTTATTTTCTATCAGTATTTTATTTGTTCGATTGTCAAATTTAACATTTGATCATTCATTTGGATAAGCTTAATGAATGCACGTCGTTAATGGAAAATATCTATATTAATGTCTTGCCTCGATTCGACTTTTATATATATATATTTTTTATTTTTATTTTTACAACAAGAGCTTCCTTCAAAAATAAAATTTTAACGTAATTTAACTTAACAGAAAAATTTTTACATGTCAGAGGTGTTTTGTAATGGTTCTGCGGCACGCCAGTACTGGCGCTACACCATGCCATTTGTGAATCCTTTACGTGCCTTATATAGATAAAATTTTATTATTGGTATTTTTTTTTTTATAACGAGTTTTTATTCAATGCATCAATAATTGATCTGCCCATTAATTCTCTTATGTATTTTGAATAAAAATCAAAGATAGAAATTGTAGACTTTATTACTGTATATCTCTTGGTCAAAATAAATTTTACTCAAATTTTACTTCAAGAGTTACTTTATTAAGATTAATAGAAAAGGCATTTTTAGTTTCATATTAAATAGTAAAAATTTTTGAAAATTCAAATGAAATTTAGTCAATTAAATTTCTTCTGGTTTTTGCTTTTGGTTTCTCGTTCTTTGCTCTTTAATCAAGCGGTGTTATGCGAGCTAAGATCGAGTAACCGGTGTGTATCATGCCGTACGTGCACGTGTGTATTTAGTCTGTATGCATGCATACACAAGCGGGCTATTGGTACTTGAAATATATATATATTTCTTTTTGTTAGGAAAAATATTATAATATTAGTAATAAAATAATAAGTGAGTAATAGTAATATTATATTAATAGTGTCAAAAATAGTATGCTAAAATTTAATATTGTCAAGTATTTTATTATTTCACTTATTTATTCATTTTTAAAGCATTGTGGTAACAACAACAGAATTATGGTTATATAGATAAATTAATAGCGCATTTCTTGATATATTGCTATTATGTTATTTGTAGAATTTGTTAATTAATCTATCCTTTTTAGAGATTAGGTTATTATAAAATAAGATGTTAGATAATAATAAAATAAATTTTAGAAAAGTAATACTGCTACTGCCTTTAGAGAGAGTAAAAGCATGACTAAAAGCTTAATAATAAAAAAAAATTTTCTTTGTTGTTTGTTACTTTCTATAGTGTCCTTTGGCGAATTGGAAAATCAAATATAACGTGATTCCACTTCCGAATATTCCTATTAAGGTCAATCCTCTAAAAAGATCACGGTAAAAATTAGAATGTGCTTGTCTTTGATGGGTGCTCAAATTATGTAGCTTATTTTCGATTTCGGCAAGAGGTGTTCCTGTCGAAAGATCTTCTCGTTTACTTGATCTGAACAATTCATCTTTTAATAAGAATTCATTTAGTGAAGTCAAGTTTTCCATATTGTCTACGTTTTTTATGATCGTAGTGATGTTTAGGGGTAAGTCGGGTTGGTATAAATATTCTATTCCAGTATTTTGAATCGATGCCCCAATTAGGGTCACGTAATGACTTCTAGCAACACAATTAGTTGCTAGTCGCAAAAATCCGAATCCGAAGATTTTAATTTGTCGTTCGTATTCATTTGGACAAGAAATAGTTATAGTTTCTTGGATTGAAGTAGAGAATAACCAGCCTCCTAAAGTTCCAATCTTATTCCAATAAGTTTTCGTGTTAGGTTTTATTCTAATATCACACAAATTCCAGTTTTTATCATTAGGTTCCAGTAATAATTGACTTTCGCAAGTTTTCAAGGCATTTGTTTCGAAAATAGGTTGGTGATTGTCACAAATGCTATATGAATCGGTCTTTAAACAGGTGTTAATAGATTCTTGGTCCATGTAAATGTATGCGCGCCTATCTTCTGAGATAACTATATACGGTGTTTCGGGTATAATGTAAGCTGAATAGTTTTTAAAGTTAGAATTTTGTGGTATTGGAAAGGAATGGATTTTATATAATTTATGAGTAATTTTATTTAATAGGGGAATGTCTACTGCAATTAAAAGTCTTTCTTTATAGTAACCAATTTTTGTCTTTGCTAAAAGTGAAATTTCTTCTGCTAAAATTTTTGGTCCTTGTGTCGGAAAATCAGTAATTTTATTTATTTCTTGTAGTTTGGACTTGATGTCTTCGAGTTGTTCTGAAGTTAATAATGCAGGATGAAATTTTCCTTCTCTAGCCGATAGTATAATGTTTATTATTTGTTTGATAGCATGAGAAAAATGATCCAATTTTGATTCGAAACTTTGTGTCCATTGTGCCAGATATGCGTAGTACTGTTTACGATTTAGGGTTTCTGTTATAGTATTTAATTCTTTTAAGTTATTTCGTACATGATTTAAAATTTCCGAATGGCGTTCAGCTTCCTTTTGTAGAATTTGTAGGTTAGATCGAACTATGTGAGTTTGTTGTCCTACAAGATGTGACAAATTTTTATTGAGTTCGTAGAGTTCGTCTATTGCTTCGTCATATTGTTCTCCGTCTTCAGTCGTTAATACGCCTATAATAGGTTTTAAAGCTTGACCAATGAAATCTAGTGGGGATCTTCGTTTTCTTATGGTTATTGGTAGGTTTTCGATGTCTAATGGGGCTTGATTTAGATTGGTTAATAGACCTTTTGCATTTTGAAAAAGGTTATTAGCTTGGAAAACCTTTTCTTTCAGGATATGAGGTCTTATTGCCTCAGTACATGGTTCGGTATATGGTTTTGCACAATTGACAAAAACTGTGTCAATCTCATTTATTAAGGTCTTTGTTGGAAAGTTATCTTGTAATTTTTTTAAATCGATAAAAATTGTTAACCGCCAATAAGTTTGAATGAATCGTACCGTGTTTAATTTTTCGAAGAACAGACCCGGATTTTTCTCAAATATGGTTATTTGGTAATTTTCGGGATTAGCGTTGGTAATAATAATGAGGAAAAGTATGACCAAATTCCGAAGTGACGACATCCTTATCTGTGAAAAGTTTAAAAGCTATGTTATTTAAATATTAAGAAAAGTTACAATTTTCCTTGCATAATATCGGGTAATTTATTCGTTTAGACTTTTGAGATGTTCAAATTAAATGTTTGCGAATGCATATCTGTTAGTAGAATGGCATAAGGTTAAGTCATGATTATGATTATTTGTACCATTTTATTTATTATTGCTTTTATTGTTCTTCGTGTGATTAATAAGAGTTGAAATTGTAGGGAAAATGAAACAGAACAATACAAAAAAAAAATTATTGAATTATGCCAATAATTAAGGAAATTAGAACGCATCCCCTTTTTGCTCTTGTTCAACAGCCACCGCGAAGAGGAAGTCGGATTTACGTGGAAAACAAGTTGGTCTTCGGGACGCATCCGGTATAGGTAAAATACGATGACTCTTTCCCCTCTACTAGATGACCGTCTGTGTTGGGTGTCGTATAGGTTTCGTTCAAGAGATTCCTCTTCCACCGCGCGTAGGGCTAAAAATAGCCTACGCCTGGATGCAGAGGGGGAGCGGTTGGACAGAGTACGCAAGAGAACGGAGGAGAAAAGCTTATGCAAGGCGTTGCACGGCGTATAGAGCTTGGCTAACGATGAACTATAGTTCAGAATAAGTCGAAAAATAATTAGGATATGCTATTAAAATGATTTTTTTGTTACTTTTGACTATTTATATATTTATGGTTACTATTATTTATCTATTGTTTATTTATAGATATATAAAATAATGGGAAAAAAAAATTTTTGTTATTATAAATCAATTAAAAATTTAATTATATTTGTTAAGATATAATAATTGTTAGTTTTAGAATGAGTATATAATTTTTTAACTGTAGCAAAAATTAAATGACTATTCTAGGGATATTTATTTATTTTGTATTATTTTGTTATTATAAATCAATTAAAAATTTAATTAGATTAGATTTGTTAAGATATAATAATTGTTAGTTTTAGAATGAGTATATAATTTTTTGAACTGTAGCAAAAATTAAATGACTATTCTAGGGATATTTATTTATTTTGTATTATTTTGTTATTATAAATCAATTAAAAATTTAATTAGATTAGATTTGTTAAGATATAATAATTGTTAGTTTTAGAATGAGTATATAATTTTTTGAACTGTAGCAAAAATTAAATGACTATTCTAGGGATATTTATTTATTTTGTATTATTTTGTTATTATAAATCAATTAAAAATTTAAATAGATTATCTTTGTTAAGATATAATAATTGTTAGTTTATCATGATAAAAGTAAAAAAAAACTATATATATATATATAATGGATGAATGCCTTCCCCTCATGGAATTTTCATCGTCCTCGATGATGCAGGTGGGAACGAAATTTGGCATATAATATAATTAAAGAAAGATGTATGATTTTGATTTGAGATAGAGGAAGAAATTTTTAGAGTGAGAGTTTCTTTTTAATTTGGTCTTGGTTTAAGTGGATTGTGTTGGATGGCTGTTTTACTTCTCGTCGCGTTAAGATGTGTCACGTTTTGTTGATATAATTATTGAGTGTGGTGTTTAGAAAAGATCTTCCCTCTCTCTAGTTTCTTTTGGGTATTTGAAACCAGAGTAGTTAGTATTCAGTTTGATTTTAGTTGTGTCTTTGATTTTTGAGAGAAAAGAGTTAGGAACGAAAATGTGTGACTGGGAAAATCGTGTTCCTCCGTTAAGAGAGCAAGGTGAAGACGAGGAACCAGATATGACAAAAGTTTTGTGGAAAACGACTTTAGCGAGGTATCCGAATTTGGATGTTGATACCAGGGAGATTAGGGATGCGTATGGGCACATCCCGATTATGTGGGATGTAGTTCCAGAAAATGTCTTGAAAAGCTGTGAGTCGTCCTTGAGATTTTTGTGGATGGGGGTCCGAATTTTAATACGATGTTGGGAACAGGTTCAAGAAGCACGAAAGAACAGTGAAACTGAAGGGTAAGTTGAAATCAAAATATATTATTATTAGATTAATTTGTTTTAAAATTTCAAGACAACAAATAAATTCGGATATATATTTAGTTTTGTCGTTAATATTGATATGATTTATTTTTTTGAAACTTTGGTGAATAGTTTTCTTGAAAATTTTGGATTTATTTTAATTAATTCTTAATTAAAAATAAACAATTTTATTGTTAGGCTAAATAAATATAACCACGTGAATGTTTGAGCCGGGAATTATCAGTTTGAGACTGCTTATTTGTTTATCTGTTTTATTAGATTAATAATTGTGTCAATAAAAAAAAATTCGTCTCTGGAGAAAAGTTTTTCGAAATATATTTCGATTAATTCAAAAAGAATTTCTAAGATCGGGCATTTGTTTCCAATTATCTAAGTAATTTAGTGCCAATAGTGCGTTTGTACGGGTTCTCCGTACTGCGCCAGCAGCAGCCAGTACTGGCGTGGTGCCGTACCGATGATTTGCTTCCTACTGCGGCTTTACATTTAAAATTTTTACTAAAATTTTTTTTTTTTTTTATTTTATTTTATTTTATATATATATATTTTTTTTTATAGTGATATAATATTTGGGCGTGTTTACATATAAACGTGTCGTAATTAAGAAGTTGCTTTGTTGAAAGGAATATTATATGTCGTGAGAAATTTGTATTAGATTGTCTGAACCTTCTTGCTTCCTTGTGGAGTAAAATTCAAACTTTTCGGGACCTTAAATAGTGTATTATTGTAATTGTGTATAATTAAAAGATTGTATTTGTTTATAATAAAAAAAAAATTTGTCATTTCAAGTGCGAAATGCCAACACTACGACAAGGGCCAACTCCGGCACAATAATGGCAATCAAGTCGCGGCAGTACATAATGAACCGATATCCTTACATTGGGCAATAATAACAATAATAATTGAAAACATTATTATTTTTGTTGTAATACAGTGAAAATATAATAAATATAATGAATGGAATTAATTATTCGTTATTAATTTAGGTAATAATCGATTAATTAATTAACCGATTTGGTAACCTTTAGGTTAATATTTTATTAGAAATTATTGTGGATAAAGGAAACAAATGTTGAATGAAATGAATGCAAATTATTTTACTTATTTTTAGATTTGTTGGACATAGCATCAAATTTTAGTTGATTATAATTTTTGTTTTCGAAATATGTAATGTAAAATAAAAAAAAAAATAGGAAAGTGACAATGTGATGTTTTTAAGCAGGTACGTAATGGAAGTGAATGATTGGGAAGAGTACGACCCTAGGTGCCCGCCGTCCGGTGCTATTTGGGAGGAGGGGCAACCTTGGCGCAAGCAACCACGACGACAAGATATGAAATTCGTGTGGTGCGAGGAGTTCGCGATTTCAGAGCCGCGGATAGAGATTTTGCGTCGAGGATATTGGCGAGTGGTAAGTTGTATCTAGTGAAACACCCATTTCTATGCTCTAAGGGGTTTTATGAAAATGTTGCCTTTAGATATAAAATTTTGGAAGAAAAAAAAAAAGGAAATTTATTCTTATTTATCTTTCTTTATTTTTTTAAATATCTTTAATTTACTGATAGCTTTATGATAATATTAAGTTGGACAATAAATGTTTCAAAATTAATTTACAAAACTTCCATATAAATTACCGTAGATTTCCACGTAATTTTACTATAGTTTTCCAAAATTTTTATATAAGTTTCTGTCATAATTTTAAAATCTGAACATTTAATTCTGTAAATTTTGTTATAGAGTTCTTGACTATATATAAAAAAAAAATTACCATATAAGTGATTACTATCGCTTGTTTACTTGTATATAGAGTTTTTATCAACAGGTTACATTTGAAAAAGTGAGTAAATAGTGAGCTTTTAAAAAAAAAAAAGGTGATTAAAAATAAAAAAAAAATGATGTGAAAAATTGAAACGAAATAATTCGAATTTGAAGTAAATAATTGAAAAGCTTCAAAAACAATTAAAGTTACAAAAAAAATAGTTAAAGAATGATGAAAATAATTAAAGTTTAAAACAAAAGTTCAAGACGGGCGTAAATTATTTTTCAATTCTAATTCAATATTTTTTTTTTCAGTTATTTTTCGCAAAATAATTGAGATATTCAAGAAAAAGTAAAATGTAAAGAAACAAAGTGAATAATGACATAAATAATTATAAAAGCTGGTGTAAAAATTACTCTTTTTATACAATATTTGAAAAAGTGAGAAATAATAGAATTTTCAAGAAAATAATTAAAACTTGAAAGAAATAATTATCAAATATCAAAAAAATGTATTGATGTAGAAAAAGTTGAATAATGACATAAATAATTGAGAATAATAATAATAATAATAAATAAATAATAAAAAGTTTGGAGAAAATGGCATTTAAAGAAAATAATTCCAAAATGTCAAAAATATTTTAATATTGACAAAAATAGTTGTAACTTGAAAAAGAAAATATTTGAAAAATGACAAAAATAATTGATAATTAAAAAAAAATTAAATTTAAAGAAAATACTTGAAAACTTGACAAAACAATTGAAATATTGAAATAAATAATAAAAAAAAATATAATTATAGACAATAATTTTAAAGTTAAAAGAAAATATAAGAAGTTTGAGAAAAATAATTGAGAGTTGAAGAAATTAATTGAAAAATAACGAAAGTGAATTGAACTCGTGTAGAAATAAAATAATTGAAAGAATAATTGAAAGATAGTGTATAAATAAAAAAAATTTATAGAGAATAATTTAAGTTTGAACAAAATAATTGAAGTTTGTTGAAATTAATTCTAAAAACATGTACAAATTTAATAAAATCATGACAATAATAAAAACAATAAAGAAAATGGTTGGAGTTTGTAGAAAATAATTAAAAACCAATATAATAAATTTAAAAGATTAAATATTAATAGGTTGCATTCAATAATTTGAATAAAATAATAATTGATATTTGTAGAAAATAATTGTAAAATGACAGAAGTAAATGAAACTTGTGTAATAAATTTAAATATTCATGACAATAATCAATAGACATTTTACTGAAATATCTTAAAAATGGTTTAAAAAGTTACAGAATAATTTAAACTGTATTTAATTTTTTAATTTAAATTTCTTTTTTTTTTTTCAATGAAGTAAAATAACGTCAATTGAATGTTTAATAAATTCGACTATTCGACACTTTAAATTAATCTAAATTATTAAAATTCATATAAGTGGGTAATGTTAGGTATATAAATTATTGTTAGTTAGTCATAATTAATATCTCGTCATTAAGGCTACCTCATCTACATATTTTGTCTGTAAAGTAAAACAATTTTAAAATTTCCTGATAAAGAGAATTAAAATTAATAAAAAAAAAGGCAGGGACTAACTTCACTTTTGATTTTAAAACGTGGACAGAAAAATGAATAAATATAAATAGTAAATAACTTCAGGAGTTTACGGAGATTATTATTATTTAATAATTGAGATATAGATAAATTTTAATTCGTGTTTAAATTAATTCAAGTACCAATTTTGTTTTACTGCAATCAATTGTTGCATTTGGGTGCGATAGGTAATAATTTGTAGAAAAAGGGGTAACAGCAATTGTAACCAATTTTCTGAAAAATAATTTGTACTAATATCCGTTTTTAATTTGTAGTGGGGTTTTGTACATCCTGCGAACATTGTGGTAAAGAGGAGGGACATGAAGTTAACAAAAAGAGGCGATTCGTCGGCCGAATGTTTTCCGGAAAACCTTCCATCTGGATTGAGTGGCTTGGATTGGGTGCCAATAAGGAGTTGCCTAATCTTGATTAAGGTTAGAGAGTACGGAGTTTGGCGAGGAAAACCTCGATTATTGGCTTCTTACTGGGAATTGGTAAGCATGTTTAAAATGAAGATCTGGGTGATTCTTCCAAAAACTCACCCGTCATGTAATCAAGATTTTCGAAATAATTATAATCATTTGGAAAATACCAAGTTATATTCCATTATTTTATGACTTTTTCTAAATGTTCTGCAAGAAAAAGTTGTAAAATGTTATTGTTTAATGTGTTTTTATAAATTTTACCTCCTTAAAATCAATGTTTTAACCTGTCATCTAAGTGCTATTCATTTTTTTTTTCTCAATACGTAAAGTAATTATTTAAAATATGAAAATTAGTACTTTATCAATTTTCTAAAAGTTATGATATTTAAGAATATATATATATATATATTTATGAATAAAATATGTCTTATAGATTTTTTTTTTTTTTTTTTTTATTTATTTATTTATTTTTTTTTTTTTATTTTTTTTTTTTGTTACTCACAAAAATAAGTATTTCTGGAGAATCACCCATCTATATTTATTTTGAAAGGATGGAATGTACAGTTTCCTATTTTTCTTTCAGAGACCAAGAATCGATATTCCAGAGATGTTGGCTCCTTCTTATAACGTCGTAAGGAGGCGGGCACACTTTTTTATGAGAAAGTACCATGGCGAGTAATTATAATATTGAAGAGAAGAGAAAAAAAAATATTATGCGCGACAAACCATCCGATTTTTATAATGATAAAACAAAATATGTGTATTCAAATTCGCTCATTGTTTGGAGAAAATACAAACTTAAACGTATTTTATCGTATTCATAGCTTAGTTGTATTGTGGGAGTAACCAGTCACTTGTATCCAGTTCGGTTATCCATTGTTGCTGTCGTTCATTGGTTACATCAATCGTGATTAACCAATGAAATATAATATGTCCGTTAGGAATTAAAATGGGATTTTCTCCAATAAGGTCGCTAAATCTTGTTTTGGCATGAATCAATGCTAAACAAGCCTTTTCTTGGTAACTATATAATTTTTCATGATCTTGGAATCTTTTGGACGATTTACCAATGAATTTGATTTGATAATTTTTTCGTTCTGCGAGAACAATTCTCAGTCGTTCCTTTAAAACTTGAAAATATAAGGTTAGTTGTCCCGTGTAAATGGGGTCCGGTAGGGGTACTAGAGGTGTGTAAGCTATTTCATTATTTAGGAAATCATAAGCGTCAACCTTGTTCAAAAAGAAATGACACCTGCTTGGGAAAATGGTAATGTTATTACAGGCAAATTTATGGAAAATTTCTAATATAGCCATTTCGTGGTCGTTTATGTTTTCATTCATGATAATAATTCCCTTAAAAAAAAATATTATGCCCAGTTTAGAAGGATTAGGAAAAAGCTTATTTAAGAATCTAAAGAATGTCACTTCTGCACCTTTAATCGTTGGTGCCAATCTTTGGAACTTATATTTTCCGATCGGGGTGGAAAAAGTGGTCTTGTCTGTGTCAGTCCGGTAAATTTTTATTCGTGAATATAAATCCAATAAGTCAAAAAATGTTATTTGTGTTGTTTTGTCGATTCTTTTGCGAATTTCTTCAATAGTTGTATAATAGAGGAGTGGTTCTGGTATTTTTGAGTTTAGTTTTGTAAAATCCACTGATAATTTCCACATAAGATTGCGTGCAGACGGGATCCAATGAAGTTCTACCATGATCTCGTTGTTGGAAGGAGAAGTTGATTCAGTGATAATCCCTACGCTCGCTAGGTTGCGCATTTGGCTTAGTAGGTGTTGTTTTTGAATTTGGGAGTACAATTTCGAGGTTATTTTGCCATTTTTGAGAAATTTATCAGTTGTAATAATGTGATGTTGTATTTGAGGGAATGGTTCGAAGCTGTCTTGTGTGAAGAGGTCGTAATATGTTTTTGCAAGTTTGGCTATGAATTCACTTTCTGCTGAGTCCATTCTTTCGGTTTTAAGCTGGTCAATTACTTCTATATATCTTTCGCGAGTCGTTTGAAGTTCTTGTTCCATGTTAACCTATAAATTGTAATAGCGGGGAATAAATTATTTATATAAAAGAAATTATGGTTAGTAGGACATTTGTAAATTAATTACACAACAAAAAAAAAGGAAAAGAGAATTAGTCTTTCGCGATTCTGGTTGATATCATGCGTAATCAAAGTTACTTTTTTCCATTTTTTTTTTTTTTTTATATACATAGATGAAACACCCTTTAATTATATGGGATAAAACTCCAGTTGACCTTCAGAAGGTCTAAAAGCCATTGTTGTTGTTTAAATCCTTTAGACATTGTTTCCATCCATTCGGAATTATTTCTTCCATCCGAGAATAGAATACGGTTGTCCTTGACAAGTCCTTTGAACCTCCGAATACAATGCACGATGGCAAGACTAGTTTTCTCGTGATAATCGTAGAGATTTTCTGGTCCTACGTACCCTCTGGAAGAGGTCGCGAGAGGTATAGCATTATCTTCATTATATTTTGATAGTACTATTGTGAATTCTGTTGGCTCCAGGCTTATATAAAGCAACAATTTTCCGTTGTAAGTATGGAGTTCTTCTTCATCGCATACGATGGCCACCGCACCGTTTATATATCTGTAGCAATCGATGATTGTTCTAAAAAATTTGCATGCGTTTGGATCAATAGGAATATTGTTGTAGGATAAAGTGGCGAAGATATTTGTTAATACTCTTTTATGATCGTTAAACGTAGTGGTTGCAATTATTATACCAAACGGAAGAAATATCATATGATCGTCTTCTCCTCCTGGAAATATCTGACGCAAAAATCGAAGAAATGTATTTTGCGAACCTTCCAAAGAAGGGACTAAGTGTGTAAATTCATATTTACCAACCGGAGTAGTAAAAGCAGTTTTTGTACTGTCTTCCTTACTAAGATGTATACGCGCACATAGATTTTCCAGCCCTAAGATGGAAAAGTAGTTGTTTTGTTTTAATCCTTTTATTTTTTGTGTTAGGCCTTTTCTGTCGATAGCTTGGGTAACAGTGCGCTTATTTAAGGTTGGAAAAGGCACGGATATTTGCCACAATGATCTCCCGTCTGTTCCTGATTTTCGTTTTGAAAGGGTTATTTCATTATTATATTTAGAGTCGGATGCTATTATTGTTCCCGAAGATAGAAGGTTGTTTATTTGTGAAAAGATATCGGATTGTTGTTGGGCAGTATATTCGGTTACCTTTTGATATTGTTTAGAAAACACGAATTCTGTTTTTAAGCAAATTTTGTGCTCTGCAAGGGGCGTTGAACACATTCCGATCAATAACCAAGAATAGTTTTTGATTACCTGATCCATGAATGTCAATTCTTCCGTATTCAGTTCTTCAAGTTGCAATTTTTTGAGAAGAAATTCATATTCGGGATTCGATTCTGTAATCGGGTTCTGCATGTTGTTAGAGCTTTGCTGAAAATAGAAGTTAAAACCAATTTCATATCAGAATTGTAGCCTTGAATTAGATTTTTAGTCGGTTAATTTAGTTGGAATAAAAGTGGTATACCAAAATTGGCAGAGAGTTTCAAATTTTGAAGTTGATTAATCTCCAGACTGATTGGGCACTAGTTAGGACCAGAATTCAATTTATTTTCTAGTCACCAATAGTGCTCAGGTCGGTCTAAAAAGGCATTAGTTATTCATAAACTATTTTGAGTTTATCCATATGTTTCTGGAATCGCTGTCCTTCTTCTCCTTCTAGTATAACGTTATGTTTGTCTGTTATGTCAGTTATTCTGTACGGTCCATGATATCGCTTTTCAAATTTATTGGTCCTGGGTTCTTTTAAAATGTAAGCTAATCCTCCTATTTTTCCTTCAAACTCTTTACAGTTTCCGTCATATTTGGATTTGGAACGTAACTTTGCCTGGATTAGATTCTGGGCTGCTAGTATTTTTATTTCATTGAGCCTTGTTATTAAGTCTCGTAAGTAGGTCCCGTAAGTAATTAATTTTTCGTCTTGTGGAAAAGCTGTTGGGGCCCTAGCAAGTTTTCCGAAAACAATTTCGTAAGGAGTGAAATTTGTAGCCTCATGGACAGAGGTGTTATAAGAGAACATTGCGAATGGGATAAGACGATCCCAATCGTCAAATCGTTTTGCGTAATGTTTTATAAACTCCATTAGGACAGTGTGACTTCGTTCTAAGGATCCGTTGGTCTGGGGGCGATAGCCAGACGTAGTCAATTGTTTTACCCCAAATATTCGGCACAAATGACTCATGAGTTTACTAATAAAACTCCCTCCCCTATCGGTTAGAATTGCTCGTGGGGCCCCAAATTGGGCAAAAAGATTTTTCGCTATTGCATGTGCTATAGTGGTAGTGGAGATATCGGGGACGGGCACGGCAATGCAGTATTTTGACAGGTTATCTTGTATAGTTAAAATATATTTATTGCCATCTGGTGTAGTGGGGAGTTTTCCCACGGTATCTAGGGATACTTTATCGAAGGTATCGATAGGCGTATCCGTAATTAATAAGGGCTCACGTATTCTAGACCTGACAATGTTATGCTTTTGGCAAGGTTTACAGTGCCTAACGAATTCGGTAACATCGTTTTTCATTCCAGTCCACACAAATCGTTCCCTAATTCGTCGATAGGTTTTCGTGATACCTTTATGTCCTCCTACTAAGCTTGTATGCATTTCGGAAATGATTTTAGGCCGTATTTCTAATGGTGGAACTAAAGCATTACCATAACACAAGGTAATTTTTATCACGTCTTCATAAAATATTTCAGACAAAATTTCGGTTAAAAGTCTGGGTTTAATTTTTTCTAGATAGTTTCCCGACAATGAGAAGCGTAGAGTTTTAATATTTTCGTTAAAAATTAAATTTTGTAAATTTCTCAAGACAATTTTTATGTTATTTACGTTAGTATCGTCGCAATGTTTAGATTTCATTATTACTGTAAATATTTTATTGCTTCCTCTCGGAGTGATCAAAATTTGGCCCAATTTTGGATTTTGTAATTTCATTTCTTGGGGATTTATTATCCCTAGGTCAATTAATAACTTATCGACCTGAGTAGAGAACTCACCATTAGCTGAGGTGAAATGGACAATATTATCTCGTTTATACGTAAGATTTTCCCTGGAACCTTGGATAAGCATATTACGCACGTATAAACCTTTAGTTAAATTCTCGTAGTTTTGGAGAAGGGGTAGGGTGTCTGATTCTTCTAAGGTTTTTGCATTAGTATAAGACGGTGTTTCTTTTGGTCCGGATCCGTTTTGTTTATCAGTAGGGGATAAAGGGGGAGCGTTTGAACTTGCTCGCGTTCCGTTTGAACCATTTTCATTTGGACGTTTAGTTTCCGTGTCATCTTCCTCTTTCTTCTTTTCTTCTTGTTTTTCTTCTTCTTCTTCTTCTTCTTCTTCTTCTTCTTCTTCTTCAAGGATAGGATGAGTTAAAGAAAATTTACGTGGAAATGGGGCTGACCGGGCCCTGGCCTGTGTGGTTACGAGGGGAGTGGATGTGGAGATTGGCTGACCTGGCGTTATATTGGCATTTTTATCACCAGGTTGTTCGCTTATATTCTCCTGAGAATCTTCTTCGTTTGGCGATTTATCATCACGTTCTATTTCAAACTCTTCGGTGTCTAATCCTACTTGTTCTTTCGCTCGTTCGAGTAACATATTAATCCGTTTTTCTAGCTCCATATCTTCGTCCTCGGTATCATAAGGGTCGATCTTTTCTAGAGTGTCAAGTAATTCTTGGTCTTCTTCTCCTTCTGACACTGCAGTACAGGGGATGATCAGGGGTTCCAGATTTAATTCTTCTTGATTAAGGTCCATTCCGTGATCCTTTAAAGATTCGTTAAATTTATTAATTGATTTTTGCAATTCGTCTTTTAATTCTTGGCGCGTCTGATTTAAAGTCAGATTTTCGGTCGTTTCGCTCGTGATTTCGTCCTCAGTATCCGGTTCACTAAGGGGAGGTTCTTCTAACGGAATCCCGACGATTGATGGGTCTGCTATTGGTTCAGTTTGGACTTCCGTTTCTTCGTCTTCCTGAGGGAGCGATTCTGTGGCGTGTAAAGCGGGTGCGCTTTTAAGAGGGGATGGAAATTTTGTAGAATCAGCTGTAAGATTTAAACTTGGGAGTACGCTTTTCCTTCTTTTCCATATTGGAATGTCGTTACCAGACTCCGATGATTCCTCGTCGCTAGAGTCGGTTCTTTCGGATTCGCTGCTGATATCTTTGTTTACGGTTTGTAGAGCCTTTTCCTTTGCTTTTCGAGGATGAGATCTTCTTCCAATACCGGTAACGTTAAATTCCGTTTGCTTGTTTGTTTCTGGATTTGTAGTAGGTTTTATTCTAGGCGGTCTTCCAACCATTTTCTTCTTAGTATCTTTTGGTCCTAGGAGGCTTGAAGTAGAACTAGAAATTAGACGTTTTGGTTCTTGATCTATCTTAGGTTTATGGGTTGTTTTGATGGGGCGTGGTACCATAGGTTTATGAGTCGTTTTGATAGGGCGTGACACCATAGGCTTTGTTTTCAATTTCAAAGTAGTTATGCCGGAAGTTGATGGTTCTTCTAGTTTTTTCTTAGTTGCTCGTGTAAGCATGAATATTTTAGCGGGCGCATCATCATTTACTTTGACTGGATTCCTCGATAACGCATCTGCATTGCAGTTTAGCTTTCCGGGTTTGTATTTAAAAGCATACTGGTAGTCTCGCAGTTTTAAACGCCAACGGACAAGTCTTTGTCCAGGATCCTTAATATTGTCTATCCATCGTAAAGGTTCATGGTCACTTACTAGCAAAAATTCTCGTCCATACAGATAAGGTCTAAAATATCTTACGGCATATAAGACTGCAAGACATTCCTTTTCTGTAGTAAAGTAATTTTTCTCAGGTCCCGTCAAAAGTCGCGACAAATACGCTACTGGATGGTCAAATCCGTCCTTTTCTTGGCTTAATACAGCCCCAATAGCGTAGTCAGAAGCATCGGTTGTTAAAGTGAAAGTTTTGTCAAAATCGGGGTATTGTAGGATAGGTTCTTCGCAGAGTGCATTACGCAGGATTGTAAAAGCTTCTTCATGTTCTGAAGTCCAATTAAACTTCTTATCCTTTTTTAATAAATCGGACAGTGGCTTTGCCTTTTTTGAAAAATCTTTTATGAATCTGCGATAATAGCCGGCAAGTCCAAGAAATTGTCTAATGTTACGCGGGTTTAATGGCGTAGGGAAATTCCGAACCGCTTCAATTTTCTTAGGGTCGGGTTTGAGTCCGTCCTTGCTTATTATGTGACCTAAATACATAACTTCACGTTTAAGAAACGCGCATTTTTCGGGTTGTAATTTGAGGTTAGCTGCTTGTAGTTTTGAAAATAGTCTTTCTATTTTTGTTTTGTGTTCCTTTAGATCTCTTGCGAACACTACTATATCGTCTAAGTACACAAATAATTCGACACCTTGAAGTCCTCTTAGAACTTGATCCATAAGTCTTTGAAACGTAGCCGGTGCATTTTTCAGTCCGAAGGGCATTCTGATATACTCGTAGTGGCCATTGAGAGTGGAAAATGCTGTTTTTGGTCGGTCGGCAGGGTCCGTTTCTATTTGATGAAAACCCCATGCCAAATCAAAAGTGGAAAAATATTTTGCTTGTCCCAAATGGTCTAATATATCGGTTATATTAGGGAGGGGGTAGGCATCTCCTATAGTTTTTTCATTTAGGGCCCGAAAATCTATCACCAATCGCCATTTTTTGTTTCCTTGGGCGTCCGGTTTTTTGGGGACTATCCACAATGGGGAGTTATATGGGGAATTGGAGGGGGCAATAATATCTTCTGTCAGCATTTTCGCTATTTGTCGTTCGATTTCTTCTCTTTGAACGGGAGGAAATCGATATTGTCTCGTGTTTATGGGTATCTCGTCGGTTGTAGGGATCTTGTGTCGGACTAGGGGTGTAGAGGAGAGACTGTCACCAGGAAGGTAAAAATCATTTTGAAATTTTTGGATTAGTTCTTGTATGTGTTCTGTTTCTTCGGGTGATAAGTGTTCTAAATTTATCCTTTCTGTAATAGCTTCAACTCGATCGACAGGAGTGGTTATACTTTCGGTGGATTCAAAACATTCGAGGTATTCGTCTCCTGGAATATTATAATACTCGAAGGGTATTAATTCTTGAGGTTCTAACTCAATGGTGACGTCATCGTCGCTTGTATTTATTGCCAAGATGTATGCTACTCCGTTTCTGTTTGTTAAAGCTGCTTCGCCTATAAGGATACCAGGTTTGGTCGTAATTAAGGGGAGGTATCCTTCCTCGATCTCAGAATTTAAAATGTCGACAGGAATTTGTTCTCTCATTCTGGCTTGGATTTTAAAAATTTTTGATTTTGGAATTCCGTTAAAGTCCGTTTCAAGTGATTCTTGATCGATAAATGGAATTGGTTTAGTCGGATCGGAATGGGTTACAATGGTGTTGTGCCAAAATGATATTTCGGTTTTTTCCTGACGAAGGTAATTTCTTCCTAAAATACCGTCGGTGGTAATGGGAAAATTGGACATAACAACATGAAATTTGACCGGTGTTTTTCTAATTGTTAAAATAGTAGTCCCGAGAGTGTTTGCTCTAAGCTTTGTGATTCCTGAGAGTTCTAAAGCTTCGTTAGGGTCGACTAAAAGTTCTGTTTTTAATTGATTTAGTTTTATTATATTGACGTCTGCACCTGTATCAACCAAAAGTCGAACTCTGGAATTCCTGAATTCTGGGGCTGAAATTTCTATTACTGGGGATTCTCGGCATTGTCCGGTCGCTTGGAATATGTTTCCGCGGTTTCCAGAAATTTGACGCTCATTGGACGCTCCGTATTCGTGTCGCTCGACGTTGCGTCGTTCCGTCGAGCGTGATTGTAGTTTAAATTTTCAGGTCGTCTTGGTGATATTGGGGAAGAGGAGCGAGGTGGGGGTAAAGAGTTTGATGGTTTTTGATTATAATAACGGTTTGTTGGTTCCTGAGGGGGCGGAAATTGTGGTGGGAAAGGTGGATAAGGGTTAGGATATGGGTAAAAGGGATAAGGATAAGGAGGTATCGGATAAGGAGGGTTAATTGGATGTGAATAAGGGTTTTTTAGTATGCCTGTTGGTTGTTGTTGGCTTATTGATTGGTTAAAGGGGTGTCTTAAATTTTGTTGTGGACTTAGGCTTCTATCGCGAGTAGGAAAACTCGGCCCGGGCTGGTCTTGCCTCGAAACGCGGTAAGCACTAGGGCCATTAAATTGTTCCCTTTGTCGAGTTTCCACGTGCAAAGCAGCTTCTAACGCATCTTGTAAGGTTTTAGGATTTCTTACGTCAACATTGGTTGACATTTCATCTGGTAAACCTCGGATAAAGGCTTCCAGAGCACAGTCTCGAAGGGGTGCGGTCATTGTTGTTGCTTCCGCTTGATATTTTTCCTCCAACGCTGCTTCTGCTCCTGAACAGAGGAGGGAAAGTCTATCGTAAAATTCATTGACTCCCTCTCCTCTTCTCATTCTAATAGAAGCTATTTCTTGTAAGTACCATGGATATGATTTGGTACTAAGAAACCGTTTTTTTAGATGTTGTATTAAATCTTTTATCGTATCAATCTGTAGTTCGCGTACACTATCTCTAGCAGCGCCTTTGAGGCGTCCTAGGACTGCTTTTACATATTTCTTTTGACATTCTATAGGGACGTAAGCTGCGCCATTTGTGATATCCTGGATAAAATCGCGAACCCGTGGATTTTTACCATCGAAATATGGTACATGTAATATACCTTGTTGTAGTGCAATGCATTCCGCCATGTTTGTAACCATTTCTGTAGTAATATTGTGATCTATTTCTGTGCCTAAAGTATCTCCAGAATTATTTGGGGGTGGAGGATTTCCGCTTCCTTCGCCTTTATTTTTATCGTCGTGACGAGGCATGTTTATTTGAGATAGCCGTAAAAATTCTAATTGTTCAGGAGTACTCATACAAAGTTAGTATGGATTGACTCTAATGAGTGGCTGCCTGCACGTAATTAGGTCAGTGTGTGATTCACGCGTGTAGATGAGATAAGCTCGGACTCGTGAACTCAAAGATCCTTACAGTCAATAAGAAAAATCCATTGGTATAAAAGGTGAAAAATTATTAATTCAAAGAGAATTTGTAAAAAAAAAATATTTTTTTTTTTCAATTGTAAATATCAAAAATAAATTTTAGAGGAGCTCAGTTCACAGTAATATCATAGCATAAAAACAAGTGTCTGTTTTAATGAGTTTAATTTAAATGTTTTATGTTACTGTTGGGTTTTTCCTTAAAGAAAGAGAAAGAAAAGAAAAAAAATATAAATATATATATTTAAAAATAAATTTATTTATCTTGTTTTTGTAAAATCTTTGATTTGTTGCGCAATCGTAATTTGTAACAAGAGGGAAGAGTGTGGCCGCGTAAGAAACAGAATTCGCAGCAATTACTCCACTTATAAACTTTTAATTTTGACTCAATTGGGTTGTCGCTAGGAGAAATTATAACAAAAGTTTTAACGGGGTTTTCCGATTTTTCTTCACTAAAGTGATAAACCTTGTGTAAAGATTCTAATATTTTTCTCGCGGCTGAGTGTTCTGAATAAAGGATTCTTTTCTCGCCGTTTCCTATTTCTTCAAAATAATTGTTTTCATAAAAGTCTTCAACTATACATTTCACGAAAAACGTTCTCTTATGTGCAGGTCCAGTTTTGTGGTGGATTGAATAGATTGGTTTCGATAAATTATACTCAGCGGTCAATTCTTCGAGGCACGATTTTGGGTACCTTAAGGTCTTAATGTCTCCCTTTGGAAAGTCGAAATTAGTAACAATCTCTATTTTTGGAAGGCTTGAATTTATAACCGTTCTATTTTGGGACATAGGGTAAAAGAGTACTTCTTTTTCTTATCTAAACTTTATTTTGCTTCCGAGTCTCGTTATATTCTTGGAATTCTTGTTTTAAATTATCAAGCAAACGGGTTAAATTTTTATTTCTTTGTGCTAATTTTATTGGGTGAGTTTCGGGAGGGATTTCAGTACAACCTGGAAATATGTCCTTTATTATTCTCTTAAAAAGAAAATCTACGTATCTTTTGCTTTGCTTCAGGGACAGCTTGCGACTTCGTCGTCGTAGTTTCATGAATAATAATAAAAAAAAATTGCTTGTTTGATTGATGGTAAAAATTTGTCGGATGTTGAATTTATTTCTTTTTTTTCAAGAAATTTTGGATTATAAGGTAATTTCTAAGGTAAGGATCCTGAGTTTAAAATTTAAACAGTAAGACCAAAAAAAATTTTTTTTTTTATTTATTCTGTGAATTTAAGTTTTGGGTATGGCCATTAAATTCCTGTTCTAATTCTGCAATTAAAGAATTTAACACTTGTTCCTTATTGGCTACCTTTTCAGAGTCAGTTTCGGGAGGAGTGTCTGGACAATCTGGAAATAATTCCCTTTTAATTTTTTTTCCATTTTCGTTCAATACTTCTTTTTTTGTTAAATTTACTATGTCTTTTTCTTTTGCTAGTTTCCATATATTTTAAATTTTTGAGCTTAGATTTGTTTACTTTTAATTGACAATTTAGGCTTGCTTTCTAAAATTGGAGAAACGTATTGTTGCAAGAGAAAAAGTTATTAACTTTAGTTGAAATTTGTTAGATATAACTATTGCTTCGTTTTGTTGGACATCTTAAACAAAAAGGAACGTTTCAATCATTCAAAATAAAAGTAAGACATGAGTGTAGTTCATCTCAAATGTCTTAACACAAAAAAAAAATATCAAAAGCGTTTCAATCATTCAAAATAAAAGTAAGACATGAGTGTAGTTCATCTCAAATGTCTTAACAAACAAAAATATCAAAAGGCGTTTCAATCATTCAAAATAAAAGTAAGACATGAGTGTAGTTCATCTCAAATGTCTTAACAAACAAAAATATCAAAAGGCGTTTCAATCATTCAAAATAAAAGTAAGACATGAGTGTAGTTCATCTCAAATGTCTTAACAAACAAAAATATCAAAAGGCGTTTCAATCATTCAAAATATGTCAATCTTTGTCACTACCAATTAGGTCAGTGTAAGATTGTTCGATATTTTTCGCACTCAGGTATACTGAAGCAAAACACCAAACAATAGAAATTTTTGCTTTTAAATCCGTTATGAACCCCTTTTCTTTTGCGTAAAAGAAAATGTCACTTGATAATCAGTAATCCGTGTTAAAAAAAAATATATTTGTTTTATGAAAATTTCTTTATAATTATTTCGGGATTATTTAGTGATTATACCAAATGACTATAGTTTTAACAAAGGGTGATAATATAAAATAAAAGAAAATCTGTCAAAGTTACTTCAAACTGTAAAAGGAATAATTTATTAATTTCGGAAATTAGATAGTTGTTCTAATATGATAATTCAAAATCGTAAAATAAGCAACTGGTTTTATTTCCAAATTGTCAAAATTATTTGGGGAACTGCGTGATGTTATATCAAACGATATTTAAATGGGATGTATTCTCATGACACTTGTAAGGCGGATGGGTGAAATGAATTATGGTAAAAAAAAAACTTTGAAACAGGCAATTCAAATAAATCAGTTTTCTAACAATTACACTCGATAGTAGAGAGGGAAATTTGGAATTAGAGAGAGCTTCAAAAAATGGATAATTTAGAGTGATTAGTTTTGTTAGAAATGGAAGCCTGAAAGAAAATTTTGAACCAAGAACAATGCAAAAATTTTTGGCAGTATCCCACCGCTGCCACCAGAAAAAGCACCTGTTACGATTAAGTAACAATTGCGTGACCAAAAATGATGTAAATTTTGAATTTACCTTCGGAGCTGTTTTGCTTTTTCGCACAAGTTGGTAAGGCTTGTGCTTTTTATTTATGTGAGATACTTACTGTTTCAGCTCTATGGGAGCTGTTATTGCTTTGTTCTTGGTTAGGTTATGAAAGTAAAAGAAAATTAACAAAGATGAAAAGAGACAAAAATAGGGATATGGTATAATAGATTTTATTATAAAAGATAATAAGAAAAGGTACAATAGTAGGTGTACGTTTGGTGTTATAATATACTCTTAAGTCTTACCTATACGCAGCAAGGATGCGCGTAGCACAATTTTGAGTTTGTTGAACTCCCGGTGAAAATAATTGTTTGTTATCGTTGCCGAACTTTAACAATTAAATCCCGTAAATTAGTTCAAAGTTTTTCGTCAACTTGCCGTCGGATAATCTATTTGCAATGGTTGGGATGATCCCCTCTATTAAAACGTTATACTTATTTCGAGTTGATCAAAACCAAATTCTAGAAAATCGTCGCGTAGGGCGTTGCCGTCGACGGGATTAGAAACCGATCTTCACACGTCAAAGAACTGGAGAAATCTGATCAAAGGGCGTGCAACATCCTCCAACTTTTATAGAAATGAAATCTGCATTTGTGTTGTCAATATGTGACCAACAAAGAGTGGATGAACTCAGATCAGGTCATTTCTAGATAAGTAGGAGGGGTCACATCTTCGTTGACGAATGAAAAGATGGGTACCAATCTAATTACCGTCGGTACTTCAACATTTGTTCAATATAAACCTTCGAAGGCATCGTCAAACCGTTTGGATCGGTTTGCTCTTCCTAACGATCGGGCAATAGCTTG
Organism: Ganaspis brasiliensis; assembly: GCA_037103525.1. Lineage (NCBI taxonomy): Eukaryota > Metazoa > Arthropoda > Insecta > Hymenoptera > Figitidae > Ganaspis > Ganaspis brasiliensis. The sequence continues at coordinate 563,025 of JAZKLR010000135.1, read as the reverse complement.
AGTACGTGACTGAAAAGAAAGGCTGCACGTGCACGTGAAGGCAATAATTTGCGTTTTCATTTGATTTTGTCTTAATTGATTATTCTAACTCCTTTGCAGAGTTGTATCAAAGTAATTCTTTTGCATTAGATTATTTATTTATTTATTTATTTATTTATTTATTTATTTATTCCCCGCAGTCACTAGGACCATAAATGGGGTACATGAGTACAAAGATAATATAAATTTCATCACATAATATTATAGTGAGTAAAGTAACAAACTTTACTAACAGAGGGTATAACTATAACTAATTAAAGGCGGTGACAAATACGCACCGATTAGAAATTAACGCTGTCACCCAGTTTAAAGAGAAAGAGAAAAAAAAAAAAAACGTAATTACAGTGACTTACGAAGTGATACAATAAATTCCAATAAGAATGTTTTAAAAGTATTAAAATTTGACGAAAACATGTCACATGGGTTATTCGAAACAGAAAACATACGATTAACAAATATTAAAGTATCAGCAAGTAACTGTCTTGAATAGTAACACAATAAATCCATATCAGGTATAAACGGTTCCCTTCGACGAGAGTGTAACCTAGGTACTTTAAAGTTAATGCTGCTCAAGATCTGGGGTGCACAAACAATGCCGTTAATCACTTTAAAAACAAATAATGCAGCTGTGATAAGACGTCGTTCCTCCAAAGAGTAAAAATTAAACCTTTCGCATAATGCAACGTTATCAGTTCCGCGCGAAGGGTAAACACGGTCATTCTTGTAACACAAATATTTAAGAAAACGCCTCTGAATCTGCTCTAATTTATAAGCATGTACGTCATATCGAGGATTCCAAATTATGGACGCATATTCCAATTTAGATCGTACAAGAGTGTTATATAGCGTTATCAGTGTTTCTGTTTTACGAAAATGTGTCGTAGATCTGACTAAAGTTCCCAGGGCTCTAGATGCATCAGAAACCATGGTGTTTACCTGATTGTCAAATGATAAATCATGCGAAAAAAAAACTCCAAGGTCTCTCACAGATTGAACTCTAGTTACAGATACATTATCAATGGTATAGTTAAAATGAATAGGATTATGAGTTCTACTAAAAGACATAGTTTGGCATTTGGTTACATTTAAAGCAAGTTTGTTCTTGATGGTCCACTCATGCACCAACTCCAGGTCACGCTGAAGCAGGTAAATGTCCTGGACTGATCGAATCTCGCGATAAACCTTTAAGTCATTTGCAAACGCCAGCACAGGGGATTCAATAGATTCAATGAGATCATTGATATATATGGAAAATAATGGAGATCCTAAGGACGAACCTTGAGGAACACCACGATTTGGTATAAAAGGAGGTGCAGAAAATTCACCAATAGTAACGAAATGACGTCTATTTATAAGATAATTAATAATTATATTTTTCAAGTTCACTGGGACATTCAAAATATCAAGTTTTTTAGATAATATGTCGTGATCAATAGTATCAAAAGCTTTAGCAAAATCTAAGTAGATAACATCTACTTGATTTTTCCTCAGAAAGGCATTACTGATGAATTGCTTAAAGCATAAGAGATTCGTTACTGTGGACTTTTTACATATACCTCCGTGCTGATCATCGCTCATGACAGTTTTAATTCCAGCTAGTAAATATTTTAAGATGCACAGTTCAAAAACCTTCGCGAAATTCGACAGTACAGCTATTGGCCTATAATTTTTACAATCATTTTTGTCCCCAGATTTAAAAATAGGGACTATTTTAGCCATTTTCCATGCTGTTGGAAATTCACCTGACCTCAAGGCGCTGTTAAAAATCATTGATAGTGGCAAGGCAAATATACTCGCGCAATCCCTAATGAGAAAGCTAGGAAAACCATCCATGCCATGAGTATTTTTTTGTTTTAAAGATTCTGCGGCCCTGCGAACTTGAGTCTCAGTTAAGAACAATGAGCTTTCATCTAGACTATTGTGTGAAACGAGATAAGTAGTATTCGAAATACCACAGTTAATGGACGAAAACAGAGTTGAGAAAGCAATAACAATGGCACGAGGATCCACAAGCTCTTGGCCATTAAATAACATTACATTCGGTATTTGAGGTTTATTACAATTTTTATTTACAAATGACCAAAATGCTTTGGGATTAGAATTTAATTCTGCTTCTGATTTTCTTATGTAGTCCATGTGTTCACATCTAATAGATTTATGTAAAAAACTAGATATTTCAATGATTTGTGTATTATAGAAAAAATATAGATCAGGGCTATTCCTATTCCTGTTTCTCTTTTTTAGTAAATTATGCTTTAGTTTAATGTTATTTATTGTATTTCTTGAGAACCAAGGAGGATAACGATGTAATCTACACTTTTTACGATGACTCACGGGAACAAAATCACTGATAACGTTTACAAAAATATCCAAGAAAACATTACACATGTCATTTACATTATCACAATTATTTAATACATCCCAGTTAATCGTTGCTAGTGTAGAAAATAACGCAGAAATGTCAGCCATTCGAAAATTATAATTTGGAATTATTGGTAATTCGCTATTGACATTAAAAGCTGAAAACTGAAATCTATGATTAGATTCTAACAACACACATACGTCGAGAGCTGGATGGTAAGGGTCCTCGGGGACAATTGGTGGATGAGCATGGCTGACGGAGCATTCAATATTTGTAAACAAAAAATCTAAAACTTTATTAAAAAAATTTTTTATGTTATTTACTTGAAACACATCGAAATAATTGGCTAAATAATAACACCAAATGGCTTTAGAGTCAAACGTCTTCGAAACTAAGCTAGTTGTATAGGATGGTGTATTAAAATCACCTATAATAATAATAGGGTGACCAAGTATTTGTCCAACATCAAAAAATACTTCAAAAAATTTCTGATACGAACTTGAAGATACATCAGGGGGAATATAAATAACAAAAAGAGTAAAAATATATGTACCTTTAGAAATTGATAGACCCAAGATGTTAACATTTAAATTTAAATTATAAATTACGGAAAGGTCTAATTGAGTTACGTGATAGGAAGAATGAACCGCCGCCATTACCCCTCCACCCCGTCGCAGTGATCTATCGTGCCTAAAGATATTGAAACAATCCCATTCCGAAAAATTGTTTGAAGAAAAAGATGGTTTAAGCCACGTTTCGGTAAAACAAAGTATATCATATAAATTAATGTCTGGGAAATTTGACACAATTTCCAATTTAGTGTTAAGCCCCCGCACATTCTGATAGAATATTTTTAAATTATACTTTCCTGAGGTACATTTCGAAATTATTGTGTTGGTGGATTTCCTGGAGTCGCTCTCATGATCATTGGTGTCCCTCGTCGGTATATGATTCTGAGTCCTGACTCGCCTTTGGTTGTTCTTTCGTTCAACTCCATTTTGACTTTTTGAAAGTCACGCTGTTGTTGTTTGGTTCGATCGTGGGTAATGACCAGTGATCGTAGATCTTGATGTAGCGCACCAGCTGTCTTTAGGCTCAGAAAGGTATCCCTTATCATCTGCGGATATTGTAGTTCTTGAAAGATGACCTTCAGAGGTCGAGGACGAGTTAAAGCCTGTGATGTAAGACCAATACGTTTAGTTTTAATTTGAATTTCAGGTAAATCAGGACACACTTGTCGTAAGACAGAAATAGTATTTAAGTTGTCAGAATTATGTGTATTAAAAGACGAATTAGCATCAGGGGTTGGTTCATTCATGCCATAAATCATTAAATTAAATTTGCGACGAAATCTGTCTTCCCACTCACCAAAGTCAATCGGATGTGAAGCCATAGAAGACTGAGAGATTTCAGATATTTGGTCCTGCATGTTTCCAATATCTTCACTATTTTTAATTACATTGGATTCGCAAGTTGAAATTCTATTTGTGTTTGACGCTAAGTCAGTAGCCATAGAATCCACTGAAGTTTGAAGGCTGTTTATGTCAACATAAATACTGTCCTTAATCTTGGTGAATTCTTCCCTAAAACATTCCCGTATGTTTCCCAAGGTTACAGGTTCTTGAGGATCGTTAGACGAAAATGAGAAGTTCGTAGATAGAAGATTAGGCGAATTAGCACCACAACATTTTTTAAATCCAACTCCAGGTATAATTTGGGTCTTGTCAGCACATGCAGGATGATATGCTCCTCTGCAACCAGAACATAGTACACATGATTTGGCTACCTTTTTTAAACAAAGTAGGCACATCGGATTTTGTGTATTGGATATTTTCGTACCATCATTACTTGTCCCAGGCTTATTTACTTGCTCGTTAGTCATGATTGCGGGAAGAGTGCACACGGATGTTAGATAGAGACGGACACATACACTATACGTACAGTCCTTTAAGAAACATAAGTGATTCAGAATTTAGGTACTTTTCCAGTAATTGAACAAGGAAAGATATCTGTACCAACCAATCCAAAAGGCACTATATACGATAACCCATTTGTTTAATTTACTTAATAATTAAGCAATATGTTACTATTCATAAACACTAATAATAAATACCAACACTGTTTTTTTTGTTTTCTGGTCAAGGGAAACACATCGCACTCAATAAATGTCGAAAAGAAAAACTCAGCAGCAGCTGTTCATCATCACGTTTTTGCAATTTCGAACAAAATAAGTGAATCTAATATAATTTAGATCCAAAACACATTTTGAGTTAATATGGCACACATATGCTAAGTCTTAGTGAACACTGATTTAAAACCTGATCTCACAGTACTTTAGAAACTCTAAATCATTCCGAGAGATAAAGAAAACGTGCTTTTCAGTCGGACGCCATTTAATTTACTTTTAAATTTATCTTGATTTATAAAAAAAATAGAAAAATAGTCCGATCGTAACATTTGTTGATGAAAAAATTTAAAATTAGATCTAGAAATATGGAAAATCATTGATATTTATCTAAAATTTTTTTTTTGTATTTTGCCAAATTTTTCTGACTAGACAAAAATAGATTGAATTTTCATTTTCTGAGTATATGAAAGTAACGTGCAGTCCTTTAATTTTTGTTTAATTTTATTCTTTCTTAGATAAAAAAATTTGAAATTAGATCTAGAAACATGGAAAATAATTGATATTTATCTGAAAAATTTTTTGTGTATTTTGCTAAATTTTTCTGTCGAGACAAAAATTGATTTAATTTTCATTTTTTGACTAGATGAAAGTAACGCGCAGTCCTTCAATTTTTGTTCAATTTTATTCGTTCATAGATGAAAAAATTTGAAATTAGATCAAGAAATATGGAAAATACTTGATATTTATCTAAAATTTTTTTTTGTATTTTGCCAAATTTTTCTGTCGAGACAAAAATTGATTGAATTTTCATTTTTTGACTAGATGAAAGTAACGCGCAGTCCTTTAATTTTTGTTCAATTTTATTCTTTCTGAGATGAAAAAATTTGAAATTAGAGCTAGAAACATGGAAAATAATTGATATTTATCTGAAAAATTTTTTGTGTATTTTGCCAAATTTTTCTGTCGAGACAAAAATTGATTGAATTTTCATTTTTTGACTAGATGAAAGTAACGCGCAGTCCTTCAATTTTTCTTCAATTTTATTCGTTCATAGATGAAAAAATTTGAAATTAGATCTAGAAATATGGAAAACAATTGATATTTATCTGAAAAATTTTTTGTGTATTTTGTCAAATTTTTCTGTCGAGACAAAAATTGATTGAATTTTCATTTTTTTACTATATGAAAGTAACGCGCGGTCCTTCAATTTTTGTTCAATTTTATTCGTTCATAGATGAAAAAATTTAAAATAAGATCTAGAAATATGGAAAACAATTGATATTTATCTGAAAAATTTTTTGTGTATTTTGTCAAATTTTTCTGTCGAGACAAAAATTAATTAAATTTTTATTTTTTAACTATATGAAAGTAACGTGCAGTCCTTTTATATTTGTTCAATTTTATTCTTTCTTAGATGAAAAAATTTGAAATTAGATCTGGAAATATGGAAAATAATTTATATTTATCTGAAAAATTTTTTGTGTATTTTGCCAAATTTTTCTGTCGAGACAAAAATTGATTGAATTTTCATTTTTTGACTAGATGAAAGTAACGCGCAGTCCTTCAATTTTTGTTCAATTTTATTCGTTCATAGATGAAAAAATTTGAAATTAGATCTAGAAATATGGAAAATAGTTTATATTTATCTGGAAAATTTTTTGTGTATTTTGCTAAATTTTTCTGACTAGACAAAAATTAATTGAATTTTCATTTTTTGACTATATGAAAGTACCGTGCAGTCCTTTAATTTTTGTTCAATTTTATTTGTTCATAGATGAAAAAATTTGAAATCAGATCTAGAAATATGGAAAATAATTGATATTTATCTGAAAATTTTTTTGTGTATTTTGCTAAATTTTTCTGTCGAGACAAAAATTGATTGAATTTTCATTTTTTGACTAGATGAAAGTAACGCGCAGTCCTTTAATTTTTGTTCAATTTTATTCTTTCTGAGATGAAAAAATTTGAAATTAGATCTAGAAATATGGAAAATAATTGATATTTATCTGAAAAATTTTTTGTGTATTTTGCCAAATTTTTCTGTCGAGACAAAAATTGATTGAATTTTCATTTTTTGACTAGATGAAAGTAACGCGCAGTCCTTCAATTTTTCTTCAATTTTATTTGTTCATAGATGAAAAAATTTGAAATCAGATCTAGAAATATGGAAAATAATTGATATTTATCTGAAATTTTTTGTGTATTTTACCAAATTTTTGTGTCGAGACAAAAATTGATTGAATTTTCATTTTTTTACTATATAAAAACTAACGCGCAGTCCTTCAATTTTTGTTTAATTTTATTCGTTCATAGATGAAAAAATTTGAAATTAGATCTAGAAATATGGAAAACAATTGATATTTATCTGAAAAATTTTTTGTGTATTTTGTCAAATTTTTCTGTCGAGACAAAAATTGATTGAATTTTCATTTTGTGACTATATGAAAGTAACGCGCAGTCCTTCAATTTTTCTTCAATTTTATTCGTTCATAGATGAAAAAATTTGAAATTAGATCTAGAAATATGGAAAACAATTGATATTTATCTGAAAAATTTTTTGTGTATTTTCTCAAATTTTTCTGTCGAGACAAAAATTAATTAAATTTTTATTTTTGAACTATATGAAAGTAACGTGCAGTCCTTTAATTTTTGTTCAATTTTATTCTTTCTTAGATGAAAAAATTCGAAATTAGATCTAGAAATATGGAAAATAATTTATATTTATCTGAAAAATTTTTTGTGTATTTTGCCAAATTTTTCTGTCGAGACAAAAATTGATTGAATTTTTATTTTTTGACTATATGAAAGTAACCTTAAGTTTTTGTTCAATTTTATTTGTTCATAGATGAAAAAATTTGAAATCAGATCTAGAAATATGGAAAATAATTGATATTTATCTGAAATTTTTTGTGTATTTTACCAAATTTTTGTGTCGAGACAAAAATTGATTGAATTTTCATTTTTTTACTATATGAAACTAACGCGCAGTCCTTAAATTTTTGTTTAATTTTATTCGTTCATAGATGAAAAAATTTGAAATTAGATCTAGAAATATGGAAAACAATTGATATTTATCTGAAAAATTTTTTGTGTATTTTGTCAAATTTTTCTGTCGAGACAAAAATTGATTGAATTTTCATTTTGTGACTATATGAAAGTAACGCGCAGTCCTTCAATTTTTCTTCAATTTTATTCGTTCATAGATGAAAAAATTTGAAATTAGATCTAGAAATATGGAAAACGATTGATATTTATCTGAAAATTTTTTTGTGTATTTTGTCAAATTTTTCTTTCGAGACAAAAATTGATTGAATTTTCATTTTTTTACTGTATGAAAGTAACGCGCGGTCCTTCAATTTTTGTTTAATTTTATTCTTTCTTAGATGAAAAAATTTGAAATTAGATCTAGAAATATGGAAAATAATTTATATTTATCTGAAAAATTTTTTGTGTATTTTGCCAAATTTTTCTGTCGAGACAAAAATTGATTGAATTTTCATTTTTTCACTAGATGAAAGTAACGCGCAGTCCTTTAATTTTTGTTCAATTTTATTCTTTCTTATATGAAAAAATTTGCAATTAGATCTAGAAACATGGAAAATAATTGATATTTATCTGAAAAATTTTTTGTGTATTTTGCCAAATTTTTCTGTCGAGACAAAAATTGATTTAATTTTCATTTTTTGACTAGATGAAAGTAACGCGCATTCCTTCAATTTTTGTTTAATTTTATTCGTTTGTTGATGAAAAAATTTAAAATTAGATCTAGAAATATGGAAAATCATTGATATTTATCTAAAATTTTTTTTTTGTATTTTGCCAAATTTTTCTGACTAGACAAAAATTGATTGAATTTTCATTTTCTAAGTATATGAAAGTAACGTGCAGTCCTTTAATTTTTGTTTAATTTTATTCTTTCTTAGATGAAAAAATTTGAAATTAGATCTAGAAATATGGAAAATAATTGATATTTATATAAAATTTTTTTTTTGTATTTTGCCAAATTTTTCTGTCGAGACAAAAATTGATTGAATTTTCATTTTTTGACTATATGAAAGTAACCTTCAGTTTTTGTTCAATTTTATTAGTTCATAGATGAAAAAATTTGAAATCAGATCTAGAAATATGGAAAATAATTGATATTTATCTGAAATTTTTTGTGTATTTTGCCAAATTTTTGTGTCGAGACAAAAATTGATTGAATTTTCATTCTTTTACTATATGAAACTAACGCGCAGTCCTTCAATTTTTGTTTAATTTTATTCGTTCATAGATGAAAAAATTTGAAATTAGATCTAGAAATATGGAAAACAATTGATATTTATCTGAAAAATTTTTTGTGTATTTTGTCAAATTTTTCTGTCGAGACAAAAATTGATTGAATTTTCATTTTGTGACTATATGAAAGTAACGCGCAGTCCTTCAATTTTTCTTCAATTTTATTCGTTCATAGATGAAAAAATTTGAAATTAGATCTAGAAATATGGAAAACGATTGATATTTATCTGAAAAATTTTTTGTGTATTTTGTCAAATTTTTCTGTCGAGACAAAAATTGATTGAATTTTCATTTTTTTACTGTATGAAAGTAACGCGCGGTCCTTCAATTTTTGTTCAATTTTATTCTTTCTTAGATGAAAAAATTTAAAATTAGATCTAGAAATATGGAAAATAATTTATATTTATCTGAAAAATTTTTTGTGTATTTTGCCAAATTTTTCTGTCGAGACAAAAATTGATTGAATTTCCATTTTTTGACTAGATGAAAGTAACGCGCAGTCCTTTAATTTTTGTTCAATTTTATTCTTTCTTATATGAAAAAATTTGAAATTAGATCTAGAAACATGGAAAATAATTGATATTTATCTGAAAAATTTTTTGTGTATTTTGCCAAATTTTTCTGTCGAGACAAAAATTGATTAAATTTTCATTTTTTGACTATATGTAAGTAACCTTTAATTTTTGTTCAATTTTATTTGTTCATAGATGAAAAAATTTGAAATCAGATCTAGAAATATGGAGAATAATTGATATTTATCTGAAAAATTTTTTGTGTATTTTGCTAAATTTTTCTGTCGAGACAAAAATTGATTTAATTTTCATTTTTTGACTAGATGAAAGTAACGCGCATTCCTTCAATTTTTGTTTAATTTTATTCGTTTGTTGATGAAAAAATTTAAAATTAGATCTAGAAATATGGAAAATCATTGATATTTATCTAAAATTTTTTTTTTGTATTTTGCCAAATTTTTCTGACTAGACAAAAATTGATTGAATTTTCATTTTCTGAGTATATGAAAGTAACGTGCAGTCCTTTAATTTTTGTTTAATTTTATTCTTTCTTAGATGAAAAAATTTAAAATTAGATCTAGAAACATGGAAAATAATTGATATTTATCTGAAAAATTTTTTGTTTTTTGCTAAATTTTTCTGTCGAGACAAAAATTGATTTAATTTTCATTTTTTGACTAGATGAAAGTAACGCGCAGTCCTTCAATTTTTGTTCAATTTTATTCGTTCATAGATGAAAAAATTTGAAATTAGATCTAGAAATATGGAAAACAATTGATATTTATCTGAAAAATTTTTTGTGTATTTTGTCAAATTTTTCTGTCGAGACAAAAATTGATTGAATTTTCATTTTTTTACTGTATGAAAGTAACGTGCGGTCCTTCAATTTTTGTTTAATTTTATTCTTTCTTAGATGAAAAAATTTGAAATCAGATCTAGAAATATGGAAAATAATTGATATTTATCTGAAAAATTTTTTGTGTATTTTGCTAAATTTTTCTGTCGAGACAAAAATTGATTTAATTTTCATTTTTTGACTAGATGAAAGTAACGCGCAGTCCTTCAATTTTTGTTCAATTTTATTCGCTCATAGATGAAAAAATTTAAAATTAGATCTAGAAATATGGAAAATAATTGATATTTATCTAAAATTTTTTTTTTGTATTTTGCCAAATTTTTCTGTCGAGACAAAAATTGATTGAATTTTTATTTTTTGACTATATGAAAGTAACCTTCAGTTTTTGTTCAATTTTATTAGTTCATAGATGAAAAAATTTGAAATCAGATCTAGAAATATGGAAAATAATTGATATTTATCTGAAATTTTTTGTGTATTTTGCCAAATTTTTGTGTCGAGACAAAAATTGATTGAATTTTCATTTTTTTACTATATGAAACTAACGCGCAGTCCTTCAATTTGTGTTTAATTTTATTCGTTCATAGATGAAAAAATTTGAAATTAGATCTAGAAATATGGAAAACAATTGATATTTATCTGAAAAATTTTTTGTGTATTTTGCCAAATTTTTCTGTCGAGACAAAAATTGATTGAATTTTCATTTTGTGACTATATGAAAGTAACGCGCAGTCCTTCAATTTTTCTTCAATTTTATTCGTTCATAGATGAAAAAATTTGAAATCAGATCTAGAAATATGGAAAACAATTGATATTTATCTGAAAAATTTTTTGTGTATTTTGCCAAATTTTTCTGTCGAGACAAAAATTGATTGAATTTTCATTTTTTGACTATATGAAAGTAACCTTCAGTTTTTGTTCAATTTTATTAGTTCATAGATGAAAAAATTTGAAATTAGATCTAGAAATATGGAAAACGATTGATATTTATCTGAAAAATTTTTTGTGTATTTTGTCAAATTTTTCTGTCGAGACAAAAATTGATTGAATTTTCATTTTTTTACTGTATGAAAGTAACGCGCGGTCCTTCAATTTTTGTTCAATTTTATTCTTTCTTAGATGAAAAAATTTGAAATTAGATTTAGAAATATGGAAAACAATTGATATTTATCTGAAAAATTTTTTGTGTATTTTGTCAAATTTTTCTGTCGAGACAAAAATTGATTGAATTTTCATTTTGTGACTATATGAAAGTAACGCGCAGTCCTTCAATTTTTCTTCAATTTTATTCGTTCATAGATGAAAAAATTTGAAATTAGATCTAGAAATATGGAAAACGATTGATATTTATCTGAAAAATTTTTTGTGTATTTTGTCAAATTTTTCTGTCGAGACAAAAATTGATTGAATTTTCATTTTTTTACTGTATGAAAGTAACGCGCGGTCCTTCAATTTTTGTTCAATTTTATTCTTTCTTAGATGAAAAAATTTAAAATTAGATCTAGAAATATGGAAAATAATTTATATTTATCTAAAAAATTTTTTGTGTATTTTGCCAAATTTTTCTGTCGAGACAAAAATTGATTAAATTTTCATTTTTTGACTATATGAAAGTAACCTTTAATTTTTGTTCAATTTTATTTGTTCATAGATGAAAAAATTTGAAATCAGATCTAGAAATATAGAAAATAATTGATATTTATCTGAAAAATTTTTTGTGTATTTTGCTAAATTTTTCTGTCGAGACAAAAATTGATTTAATTTTCATTTTTTGACTAGATGAAAGTAACGCGCAGTCTTTCAATTTTTGTTCAATTTTATTCGTTCATAGATGAAAAAATTTGAAATTAGATCTAGAAATATGGAAAATAATTGATATTTATCTAAAATTTTTTTTTTGTATTTTGCCAAATTTTTCTGTCGAGACAAAAATTGATTGAATTTTTATTTTTTGACTATATGAAAGTAACCTTCAGTTTTTGTTCAATTTTATTAGTTCATAGATGAAAAAATTTGAAATCAGATCTAGAAATATGGAAAATAATTGATATTTATCTGAAATTTTTTGTGTATTTTGCCAAATTTTTGTGTCGAGACAAAAATTGATTGAATTTTCATTTTTTTACTATATGAAACTAACGCGCAGTCCTTCAATTTGTGTTTAATTTTATTCGTTCATAGATGAAAAAATTTGAAATTAGATCTAGAAATATGGAAAACAATTTGTATTTATCTGAAAAATTTTTTGTGTATTTTGCCAAATTTTTCTGTCGAGACAAAAATTGATTGAATTTTCATTTTGTGACTATATGAAAGTAACGCGCAGTCCTTCAATTTTTCTTCAATTTTATTCGTTCATAGATGAAAAAATTTGAAATCAGATCTAGAAATATGGAAAACAATTGATATTTATCTGAAAAATTTTTTGTGTATTTTGCCAAATTTTTCTGTCGAGACAAAAATTGATTGAATTTTCATTTTTTGACTATATGAAAGTAACCTTCAGTTTTTGTTCAATTTTATTAGTTCATAGATGAAAAAATTTGAAATTAGATCTAGAAATATGGAAAATAATTTATATTTATCTGAAAAATTTTTTGTGTATTTTGCCAAATTTTTCTGTCGAGACAAAAATTGATTGAATTTTCATTTTTTGACTATATGAAAGTAACCTTCAGTTTTTGTTCAATTTTATTAGTTCATAGATGAAAAAATTTGAAATTAGATCTAGAAATATGGAAAATCATTGATATTTATCTAAAATTTTTTTTTTGTATTTTGCCAAATTTTTCTGACTAGACAAAAATTGATTGAATTTTCATTTTCTGAGTATATGAAAGTAACGTGCAGTCCTTTAATTTTTGTTTAATTTTATTCTTTCTTATATGAAAAAATTTGAAATTAGATCTAGAAACATGGAAAATAATTGATATTTATCTGAAAAATTTTTTGTGTATTTTGCTAAATTTTTCTGTCGAGACAAAAATTGATTTAATTTTCATTTTTTGACTAGATGAAAGTAACGCGCAGTCCTTTAATTTTTGTTCAATTTTATTCGTTCATAGATGAAAAACTTTGAAATAAGATCTAGAAATATCGAAAACAATTGATATTTATCGGAAAATTTTTTTGTGTATTTTGTCAAATTTTTCTGTCGAGACAAAAATTAATTAAATTTTTATTTTTTAACTATATGAAAGTAACGTGCAGTCCTTTAATTTTAGTTCAATTTTATTCTTTCTTAGATGAAAAAATTTGAAATTAGATCTAGAAATATGGAAAATAATTTATATTTATCTGAAAATTTTTTTGTGTATTTTGCCAAATTTTTCTGTCGAGACAAAAATTGATTGAATTTTCATTTTTTGACTAGATGAAAGTAACGCAAAGTCCTTTAATTTTTGTTCAATTTTATTCTTTCTTATATGAAAAAATTTGAAATTAGATCTAGAAACATGGAAAATAATTGATATTTATCTGAAAAATTTTTTGTGTATTTTGCCAAATTTTTCTGTCGAGACAAAAATTGATTGAATTTTCATTTTTTGACTATATGAAAGTAACCTTCAGTTTTTGTTCAATTTTATTAGTTCATAGATGAAAAAATTTGAAATCAGATCTAGAAATATGGAAAATAATTGATATTTATCTGAAATTTTTTGTGTATTTTGCCAAATTTTTGTGTCGAGACAAAAATTGATTGAATTTTCATTTTTTTACTATATGAAACTAACGCGCAGTCCTTCAATTTTTGTTCTATTTTATTCGTTCATAGATGAAAAAATTTGAAATTAGATCTAGAAATATGGAAAATAATTGATATTTATCTAAAATTTTTTTTTTGTATTTTGCCAAATTTTTCTGTCGAGACAAAAATTGATTGAATTTTTATTTTTTGACTATATGAAAGTAACCTTCAGTTTTTGTTCAATTTTATTCGTTCATAGATGAAAAAATTTGAAATCAGATCTAGAAATATGGAAAATAATTGATATTTATCTGAAATTTTTTGTGTATTTTGCCAAATTTTTGTGTCGAGACAAAAATTGATTGAATTTTTATTTTTTTACTATATGAAACTAACGCGCAGTCCTTGAATTTTTGTTTAATTTTATTCGTTCATAGATGAAAAAATTTGAAATTAGATCTAGAAATATGGAAAATAATTGAAATTTATCTGTAATTTTTTGTGTATTTTGCCAAATTTTTCTGTCGAGACAAAAATTGATTGAATTTTCATTTTTTGACTAGATGAAAGTAACGCAAAGTCCTTTAATTTTTGTTCAATTTTATTCTTTCTTATATGAAAAAATTTGAAATTAGATCTAGAAACATGGAAAATAATTGATATTTATCTGAAAAATTTTTTGTGTATTTTGCCAAATTTTTCTGTCCAGACAAAAATTGATTGAATTTTCATTTTTTTACTATATGAAAGTAACCTTCAGTTTTTGTTCAATTTTATTAGTTCATAGATGAAAAAATTTGAAATCAGATCTAGAAATATGGAAAATAATTGATATTTATCTGAAATTTTTTGTGTATTTTGCCAAATTTTTGTGTCGAGACAAAAATTGATTGAATTTTCATTTTTTTACTATATGAAACTAACGCGCAGTCCTTCAATTTTTGTTCTATTTTATTCGTTCATAGATGAAAAAATTTGAAATTAGATCTAGAAATATGGAAAATAATTGATATTTATCTAAAATTTTTTTTTTGTATTTTGCCAAATTTTTCTGGCGAGACAAAAATTGATTGAATTTTTATTTTTTGACTATATGAAAGTAACCTTCAGTTTTTGTTCAATTTTATTCGTTCATAGATGAAAAAATTTGAAATCAGATCTAGAAATATGGAAAATAATTGATATTTATCTGAAATTTTTTGTGTATTTTGCCAAATTTTTGTGTCGAGACAAAAATTGATTGAATTTTCATTTTTTTACTATATGAAACTAACGCGCAGTCCTTCAATTTTTGTTTAATTTTATTCGTTCATAGATGAAAAAATTTGAAATTAGATCTAGAAATATGGAAAACAATTGATATTTATCTGAAAAATTTTTTGTGTATTTTGCCAAATTTTTCTGTCGAGACAAAAATTGATTGAATTTTCATTTTTTGACTATATGAAAGTAACGCGCAGTCCTTCAATTTTTCTTCAATTTTATTCGTTCATAGATGAAAAAATTTGAAATCAGATCTAGAAATATGGAAAATAATTGATATTTATCTGAAATTTTTTGTGTATTTTGCCAAATTTTTGTGTCGAGACAAAAATTGATTGAATTTTCATTTTTTTACTATATGAAACTAACGCGCAGTCCTTCAATTTTTGTTTAATTTTATTCGTTCATAGATGAAAAAATTTGAAATTAGATCTAGAAATATGGAAAATAATTGATATTTATCTGAAAAATTTTTTGTGTATTTTGCCAAATTTTTCTGTCGAGACAAAAATTGATTGAATTTTCATTTTTTGACTATATGAAAGTAACCTTCAGTTTTTGTTCAATTTTATTAGTTCATAGATGAAAAAATTTGAAATTAGATCTAGAAATATGGAAAATCATTGATATTTATCTAAAATTTTTTTTTTGTATTTTGCCAAATTTTTCTGACTAGACAAAAATTGATTGAATTTTCATTTTCTGCGTATATGAAAGTAACGTGCAGTCCTTTAATTTTTGTTTAATTTTATTCTTTCTTATATGAAAAAATTTGAAATTAGATCTAGAAACATGGAAAATAATTCATATTTATCTGAAAAATTTTTTGTGTATTTTGCTAAATTTTTCTGTCGAGACAAAAATTGATTTAATTTTCATTTTTTGACTAGATGAAAGTAACGTGCAGTCCTTTAATTTTTGTTCAATTTTATTCTTTCTTAGATGAAAAAATTTGAAATTAGATCTAGAAATATGGAAAATAATTTATATTTATCTGAAAATTTTTTTGTGTATTTTGCCAAATTTTTCTGTCGAGACAAAAATTGATTGAATTTTCATTTTTTGACTAGATGAAAGTAACGCGCAGTCCTTTAATTTTTGTTCAATTTTATTCTTTCTTATATGAAAAAATTTGAAATTAGATCTAGAAACATGGAAAATAATTGATATTTATCTGAAAAATTTTTTGTGTATTTTGCCAAATTTTTGTGTCGAGACAAAAATTGATTGAATTTTCATTTTTTTACTATATGAAACTAACGCGCTGTCCTTCAATTTTTGTTTAATTTTATTCGTTCACAGATGAAAAAATTTGAAATTAGATCTAGAAATATGGAAAACAATTGATATTTATCTAAAAAATTTTTTGTGTATTTTGCCAAATTTTTCTGTCGAGACAAAAATTGATTAAATTTTCATTTTTTGACTATATGAAAGTAACCTTTAATTTTTGTTCAATTTTATTTGTTCATAGATGAAAAAATTTGAAATCAGATCTAGAAATATGGAAAATAATTGATATTTATCTGAAATTTTTTGTGTATTTTGCCAAATTTTTGTGTCGAGACAAAAATTGATTGAATTTTCATTTTTTTACTATATGAAACTAACGCGCAGTCCTTCAATTTGTGTTTAATTTTATTCGTTCATAGATGAAAAAATTTGAAATTAGATCTAGAAATATGGAAAACAATTTGTATTTATCTGAAAAATTTTTTGTGTATTTTGCCAAATTTTTCTGTCGAGACAAAAATTGATTGAATTTTCATTTTGTGACTATATGAAAGTAACGCGCAGTCCTTCAATTTTTCTTCAATTTTATTCGTTCATAGATGAAAAAATTTGAAATCAGATCTAGAAATATGGAAAACAATTGATATTTATCTGAAAAATTTTTTGTGTATTTTGCCAAATTTTTCTGTCGAGACAAAAATTGATTGAATTTTCATTTTTTGACTATATGAAAGTAACCTTCAGTTTTTGTTCAATTTTATTAGTTCATAGATGAAAAAATTTGAAATTAGATCTAGAAATATGGAAAATAATTTATATTTATCTGAAAAATTTTTTGTGTATTTTGCCAAATTTTTCTGTCGAGACAAAAATTGATTGAATTTTCATTTTTTGACTATATGAAAGTAACCTTCAGTTTTTGTTCAATTTTATTAGTTCATAGATGAAAAAATTTGAAATTAGATCTAGAAATATGGAAAATCATTGATATTTATCTAAAATTTTTTTTTTGTATTTTGCCAAATTTTTCTGACTAGACAAAAATTGATTGAATTTTCATTTTCTGAGTATATGAAAGTAACGTGCAGTCCTTTAATTTTTGTTTAATTTTATTCTTTCTTATATGAAAAAATTTGAAATTAGATCTAGAAACATGGAAAATAATTGATATTTATCTAAAAAATTTTTTGTGTATTTTGCTAAATTTTTCTGTCGAGACAAAAATTGATTTAATTTTCATTTTTTGACTAGATGAAAGTAACGCGCAGTCCTTTAATTTTTGTTCAATTTTATTCGTTCATAGATGAAAAAATTTGAAATAAGATCTAGAAATATCGAAAACAATTGATATTTATCGGAAAATTTTTTTGTGTATTTTGTCAAATTTTTCTGTCGAGACAAAAATTAATTAAATTTTTATTTTTTAACTATATGAAAGTAACGTGCAGTCCTTTAATTTTAGTTCAATTTTATTCTTTCTTAGATGAAAAAATTTGAAATTAGATCTAGAAATATGGAAAATAATTTATATTTATCTGAAAATTTTTTTGTGTATTTTGCCAAATTTTTCTGTCGAGACAAAAATTGATTGAATTTTCATTTTTTGACTAGATGAAAGTAACGCAAAGTCCTTTAATTTTTGTTCAATTTTATTCTTTCTTATATGAAAAAATTTGAAATTAGATCTAGAAACATGGAAAATAATTGATATTTATCTGAAAAATTTTTTGTGTATTTTGCCAAATTTTTCTGTCGAGACAAAAATTGATTGAATTTTCATTTTTTGACTATATGAAAGTAACCTTCAGTTTTTGTTCAATTTTATTAGTTCATAGATGAAAAAATTTGAAATCAGATCTAGAAATATGGAAAATAATTGATATTTATCTGAAATTTTTTGTGTATTTTGCCAAATTTTTGTGTCGAGACAAAAATTGATTGAATTTTCATTTTTTTACTATATGAAACTAACGCGCAGTCCTTCAATTTTTGTTCTATTTTATTCGTTCATAGATGAAAAAATTTGAAATTTGATCTAGAAATATGGAAAATAATTGATATTTATCTAAAATTTTTTTTTTGTATTTTGCCAAATTTTTCTGTCGAGACAAAAATTGATTGAATTTTTATTTTTTGACTATATGAAAGTAACCTTCAGTTTTTGTTCAATTTTATTCGTTCATAGATGAAAAAATTTGAAATCAGATCTAGAAATATGGAAAATAATTGATATTTATCTGAAATTTTTTGTGTATTTTGCCAAATTTTTGTGTCGAGACAAAAATTGATTGAATTTTTATTTTTTTACTATATGAAACTAACGCGCAGTCCTTCAATTTTTGTTTAATTTTATTCGTTCATAGATGAAAAAATTTGAAATTAGATCTAGAAATATGGAAAACAATTGATATTTATCTGAAAAATTTTTTGTGTATTTTGCCAAATTTTTCTGTCGAGACAAAAATTGATTGAATTTTCATTTTTTGACTATATGAAAGTAACGCGCAGTCCTTCAATTTTTCTTCAATTTTATTCGTTCATAGATGAAAAAATTTGAAATCAGATCTAGAAATATGGAAAATAATTGAAATTTATCTGTAATTTTTTGTGTATTTTGCCAAATTTTTCTGTCGAGACAAAAATTGATTGAATTTTCATTTTTTGACTAGATGAAAGTAACGCAAAGTCCTTTAATTTTTGTTCAATTTTATTCTTTCTTATATGAAAAAATTTGAAATTAGATCTAGAAACATGGAAAATAATTGATATTTATCTGAAAAATTTTTTGTGTATTTTGCCAAATTTTTCTGTCCAGACAAAAATTGATTGAATTTTCATTTTTTTACTATATGAAAGTAACCTTCAGTTTTTGTTCAATTTTATTAGTTCATAGATGAAAAAATTTGAAATCAGATATAGAAATATGGAAAATAATTGATATTTATCTGAAATTTTTTGTGTATTTTGCCAAATTTTTGTGTCGAGACAAAAATTGATTGAATTTTCATTTTTTTACTATATGAAACTAACGCGCAGTCCTTCAATTTTTGTTCTATTTTATTCGTTCATAGATGAAAAAATTTGAAATTAGATCTAGAAATATGGAAAATAATTGATATTTATCTAAAATTTTTTTTTTGTATTTTGCCAAATTTTTCTGGCGAGACAAAAATTGATTGAATTTTTATTTTTTGACTATATGAAAGTAACCTTCAGTTTTTGTTCAATTTTATTCGTTCATAGATGAAAAAATTTGAAATCAGATCTAGAAATATGGAAAATAATTGATATTTATCTGAAATTTTTTGTGTATTTTGCCAAATTTTTGTGTCGAGACAAAAATTGATTGAATTTTCATTTTTTTACTATATGAAACTAACGCGCAGTCCTTCAATTTTTGTTTAATTTTATTCGTTCATAGATGAAATAATTTGAAATTAGATCTAGAAATATGGAAAACAATTGATATTTATTTGAAAAATTTTTTGTGTATTTTGCCAAATTTTTCTGTCGAGACAAAAATTGATTGAATTTTCATTTTTTGACTATATGAAAGTAACGCGCAGTCCTTCAATTTTTCTTCAATTTTATTCGTTCATAGATGAAAAAATTTGAAATCAGATCTAGAAATATGGAAAATAATTGATATTTATCTGAAATTTTTTGTGTATTTTGCCAAATTTTTGTGTCGAGACAAAAATTGATTGAATTTTCATTTTTTTACTATATGAAACTAACGCGCAGTCCTTCAATTTTTGTTTAATTTTATTCGTTCATAGATGAAAAAATTTGAAATTAGATCTAGAAATATGGAAAATAATTGATATTTATCTGAAAAATTTTTTGTGTATTTTGCCAAATTTTTCTGTCGAGACAAAAATTGATTGAATTTTCATTTTTTGACTATATGAAAGTAACCTTCAGTTTTTGTTCAATTTTATTAGTTCATAGATGAAAAAATTTGAAATTAGATCTAGAAATATGGAAAATCATTGATATTTATCTAAAATTTTTTTTTTGTATTTTGCCAAATTTTTCTGTCGAGACAAAAATTGATTGAATTTTCATTTTTTGACTATATGAAAGTAACGCGCAGTCCTTCAATTTTTCTTCAATTTTATTCGTTCATAGATGAAAAAATTTGAAATCAGATCTAGAAATATGGAAAATAATTGAAATTTATCTGTAATTTTTTGTGTATTTTGCCAAATTTTTCTGTCGAGACAAAAATTGATTGAATTTTCATTTTTTGACTAGATGAAAGTAACGCAAAGTCCTTTAATTTTTGTTCAATTTTATTCTTTCTTATATGAAAAAATTTGAAATTAGATCTAGAAACATGGAAAATAATTGATATTTATCTGAAAAATTTTTTGTGTATTTTGCCAAATTTTTCTGTCCAGACAAAAATTGATTGAATTTTCATTTTTTTACTATATGAAAGTAACCTTCAGTTTTTGTTCAATTTTATTAGTTCATAGATGAAAAAATTTGAAATCAGATATAGAAATATGGAAAATAATTGATATTTATCTGAAATTTTTTGTGTATTTTGCCAAATTTTTGTGTCGAGACAAAAATTGATTGAATTTTCATTTTTTTACTATATGAAACTAACGCGCAGTCCTTCAATTTTTGTTCTATTTTATTCGTTCATAGATGAAAAAATTTGAAATTAGATCTAGAAATATGGAAAATAATTGATATTTATCTAAAATTTTTTTTTTGTATTTTGCCAAATTTTTCTGGCGAGACAAAAATTGATTGAATTTTTATTTTTTGACTATATGAAAGTAACCTTCAGTTTTTGTTCAATTTTATTCGTTCATAGATGAAAAAATTTGAAATCAGATCTAGAAATATGGAAAATAATTGATATTTATCTGAAATTTTTTGTGTATTTTGCCAAATTTTTGTGTCGAGACAAAAATTGATTGAATTTTCATTTTTTTACTATATGAAACTAACGCGCAGTCCTTCAATTTTTGTTTAATTTTATTCGTTCATAGATGAAATAATTTGAAATTAGATCTAGAAATATGGAAAACAATTGATATTTATTTGAAAAATTTTTTGTGTATTTTGCCAAATTTTTCTGTCGAGACAAAAATTGATTGAATTTTCATTTTTTGACTATATGAAAGTAACGCGCAGTCCTTCAATTTTTCTTCAATTTTATTCGTTCATAGATGAAAAAATTTGAAATCAGATCTAGAAATATGGAAAATAATTGATATTTATCTGAAATTTTTTGTGTATTTTGCCAAATTTTTGTGTCGAGACAAAAATTGATTGAATTTTCATTTTTTTACTATATGAAACTAACGCGCAGTCCTTCAATTTTTGTTTAATTTTATTCGTTCATAGATGAAAAAATTTGAAATTAGATCTAGAAATATGGAAAATAATTGATATTTATCTGAAAAATTTTTTGTGTATTTTGCCAAATTTTTCTGTCGAGACAAAAATTGATTGAATTTTCATTTTTTGACTATATGAAAGTAACCTTCAGTTTTTGTTCAATTTTATTAGTTCATAGATGAAAAAATTTGAAATCAGATCTAGAAATATGGAAAATAATTGATATTTATCTGAAATTTTTTGTGTATTTTGCCAAATTTTTGTGTCGAGACAAAAATTGATTGAATTTTCATTTTGTGACTATATGAAAGTAACGCGCAGTCCTTCAATTTTTCTTCAATTTTATTCGTTCATAGATGAAAAAATTTGAAATCAGATCTAGAAATATGGAAAACAATTGATATTTATCTGAAAAATTTTTTGTGTATTTTGCCAAATTTTTCTGTCGAGACAAAAATTGATTGAATTTTCATTTTTTGACTATATGAAAGTAACCTTCAGTTTTTGTTCAATTTTACTAGTTCATAGATGAAAAAATTTGAAATTAGATCTAGAAATATGGAAAATAATTTATATTTATCTGAAAAATTTTTTGTGTATTTTGCCAAATTTTTCTGTCGAGACAAAAATTGATTGAATTTTCATTTTTTGACTATATGAAAGTAACCTTCAGTTTTTGTTCAATTTTATTAGTTCATAGATGAAAAAATTTGAAATTAGATCTAGAAATATGGAAAATCATTGATATTTATCTAAAATTTTTTTTTTGTATTTTGCCAAATTTTTCTGACTAGACAAAAATTGATTGAATTTTCATTTTCTGAGTATATGAAAGTAACGTGCAGTCCTTTAATTTTTGTTTAATTTTATTCTTTCTTAGATGAAAAAATTTAAAATTAGATCTAGAAACATGGAAAATAATTGATATTTATCTGAAAAATTTTTTGTTTTTTGCTAAATTTTTCTGTCGAGACAAAAATTGATTTAATTTTCATTTTTTGACTAGATGAAAGTAACGCGCAGTCCTTCAATTTTTGTTCAATTTTATTCGTTCATAGATGAAAAAATTTGAAATAAGATCTAGAAATATCGAAAACAATTGATATTTATCGGAAAATTTTTTTGTGTATTTTGTCAAATTTTTCTGTCGAGACAAAAATTAATTAAATTTTTATTTTTTAACTATATGAAAGTAACGTGCAGTCCTTTAATTTTAGTTCAATTTTATTCTTTCTTAGATGAAAAAATTTGAAATTAGATCTAGAAATATGGAAAATAATTTATATTTATCTGAAAATTTTTTTGTGTATTTTGCCAAATTTTTCTGTCGAGACAAAAATTGATTGAATTTTCATTTTTTGACTAGATGAAAGTAACGCAAAGTCCTTTAATTTTTGTTCAATTTTATTCTTTCTTATATGAAAAAATTTGAAATTAGATCTAGAAACATGGAAAATAATTTATATTTATCTGAAAAATTTTTTGTGTATTTTGCCAAATTTTTCTGTCGAGACAAAAATTGATTGAATTTTCATTTTTTGACTATATGAAAGTAACCTTCAGTTTTTGTTCAATTTTATTAGTTCATAGATGAAAAAATTTGAAATCAGATCTAGAAATATGGAAAATAATTGATATTTATCTGAAATTTTTTGTGTATTTTGCCAAATTTTTGTGTCGAGACAAAAATTGATTGAATTTTCATTTTTTTACTATATGAAACTAACGCGCAGTCCTTCAATTTTTGTTCTATTTTATTCGTTCATAGATGAAAAAATTTGAAATTAGGTCTAGAAATATGGAAAATAATTGATATTTATCTAAAATTTTTTTTTTGTATTTTGCCAAATTTTTCTGTCGAGACAAAAATTGATTGAATTTTTATTTTTTGACTATATGAAAGTAACCTTCAGTTTTTGTTCAATTTTATTCGTTCATAGATGAAAAAATTTGAAATCAGATCTAGAAATATGGAAAATAATTGATATTTATCTGAAATTTTTTGTGTATTTTGCCAAATTTTTGTGTCGAGACAAAAATTGATTGAATTTTTATTTTTTTACTATATGAAACTAACGCGCAGTCCTTCAATTTTTGTTTAATTTTATTCGTTCATAGATGAAAAAATTTGAAATTAGATCTAGAAATATGGAAAACAATTGATATTTATCTGAAAAATTTTTTGTGTATTTTGCCAAATTTTTCTGTCGAGACAAAAATTGATTGAATTTTCATTTTTTGACTATATGAAAGTAACGCGCAGTCCTTCAATTTTTCTTCAATTTTATTCGTTCATAGATGAAAAAATTTGAAATCAGATCTAGAAATATGGAAAATAATTGAAATTTATCTGTAATTTTTTGTGTATTTTGCCAAATTTTTCTGTCGAGACAAAAATTGATTGAATTTTCATTTTTGACTAGATGAAAGTAACGCAAAGTCCTTTAATTTTTGTTCAATTTTATTCTTTCTTATATGAAAAAATTTGAAATTAGATCTAGAAACATGGAAAATAATTGATATTTATCTGAAAAATTTTTTGTGTATTTTGCCAAATTTTTCTGTCCAGACAAAAATTGATTGAATTTTCATTTTTTGACTATATGAAAGTAACCTTCAGTTTTTGTTCAATTTTATTAGTTCATAGATGAAAAAATTTGAAATCAGATCTAGAAATATGGAAAATAATTGATATTTATCTGAAATTTTTTGTGTATTTTGCCAAATTTTTGTGTCGAGACAAAAATTGATTGAATTTTCATTTTTTTACTATATGAAACTAACGCGCAGTCCTTCAATTTTTGTTCTATTTTATTCGTTCATAGATGAAAAAATTTGAAATTAGATCTAGAAATATGGAAAATAATTGATATTTATCTAAAATTTTTTTTTTGTATTTTGCCAAATTTTTCTGGCGAGACAAAAATTGATTGAATTTTTATTTTTTGACTATATGAAAGTAACCTTCAGTTTTTGTTCAATTTTATTCGTTCATAGATGAAAAAATTTGAAATCAGATCTAGAAATATGGAAAATAATTGATATTTATCTGAAATTTTTTGTGTATTTTGCCAAATTTTTGTGTCGAGACAAAAATTGATTGAATTTTCATTTTTTTACTATATGAAACTAACGCGCAGTCCTTCAATTTTTGTTTAATTTTATTCGTTCATAGATGAAAAAATTTGAAATTAGATCTAGAAATATGGAAAACAATTGATATTTATCTGAAAAATTTTTTGTGTATTTTGCCAAATTTTTCTGTCGAGACAAAAATTGATTGAATTTTCATTTTTTGACTATATGAAAGTAACGCGCAGTCCTTCAATTTTTCTTCAATTTTATTCGTTCATAGATGAAAAAATTTGAAATCAGATCTAGAAATATGGAAAATAATTGATATTTATCTGAAATTTTTTGTGTATTTTGCCAAATTTTTGTGTCGAGACAAAAATTGATTGAATTTTCATTTTTTTACTATATGAAACTAACGCGCAGTCCTTCAATTTTTGTTTAATTTTATTCGTTCATAGATGAAAAAATTTGAAATTAGATCTAGAAATATGGAAAACAATTGATATTTATCTGAAAAATTTTTTGTGTATTTTGCCAAATTTTTCTGTCGAGACAAAAATTGATTGAATTTTCATTTTTTGACTATATGAAAGTAACCTTCAATTTTTGTTCAATTTTATTCGTTCATAGATGAAAAAATTTGAAATCAGATCTAGAAATATGGAAAATAATTGATATTTATCTGAAATTTTTTGTGTATTTTGCCAAATTTTTGTGTCGAGACAAAAATTGATTGAATTTTCATTTTTTTACTATATGAAACTAACGCGCAGTCCTTCAATTTTTGTTTAATTTTATTCGTTCATAGATGAAAAAATTTGAAATTAGATCTAGAAATATGGAAAACAATTGATATTTATCTGAAAAATTTTTTGTGTATTTTGCCAAATTTTTCTGTCGAGACAAAAATTGATTGAATTTTCATTTTTTGACTATATGAAAGTAACGCGCAGTCCTTCAATTTTTCTTCAATTTTATTCGTTCATAGATGAAAAAATTTGAAATCAGATCTAGAAATATGGAAAATAATTGATATTTATCTGAAATTTTTTGTGTATTTTGCCAAATTTTTGTGTCGAGACAAAAATTGATTGAATTTTCATTTTTTTACTATATGAAACTAACGCGCAGTCCTTCAATTTTTGTTTAATTTTATTCGTTCATAGATGTAAAAATTTGAAATTAGATCTAGAAATATGGAAAACAATTGATATTTATCTGAAAAATTTTTTGTGTATTTTGCCAAATTTTTCTGTCGAGACAAAAATTGATTGAATTTTTATTTTTTGACTATATGAAAGTAACCTTCAGTTTTTGTTCAATTTTATTAGTTCATAGATGAAAAAATTTGAAATTAGATCTAGAAATATGGAAAATCATTGATATTTATCTAAAATTTTTTTTTTGTATTTTGCCAAATTTTTCTGACTAGACAAAAATTGATTGAATTTTCATTTTCTGCGTATATGAAAGTAACGTGCAGTCCTTTAATTTTTGTTTAATTTTATTCTTTCTTATATGAAAAAATTTGAAATTAGATCTAGAAACATGGAAAATAATTCATATTTATCTGAAAAATTTTTTGTGTATTTTGCTAAATTTTTCTGTCGAGACAAAAATTGATTTAATTTTCATTTTTTGACTAGATGAAAGTAACGCGCAGTCCTTCAATTTTTGTTTAATTTTATTCGTTCATAGATGAAAAAATTTAAAATTAGATCTAGAAATATGGAAAATTATTGATATTTATCTAAAATTTTTTTTTTGTATTTTGCCAAATTTTTCTGACTAGACAAAAATTGATTGAATTTTCATTTTCTGAGTATATGAAAGTGACGTGCAGTCCTTTAATTTTTGTTCAATTTTATTCGTTCATAGATGAAAAAATTTGAAATAAGATCTAGAAATATCGAAAACAATTGATATTTATCGGAAAAATTTTTTGTGTATTTTGTCAAATTTTTCTGTCGAGACAAAAATTAATTAAATTTTTATTTTTCAACTATATGAAAGTAACGTGCAGTCCTTTAATTTTTGTTCAATTTTATTCTTTCTTAGATGAAAAAATTTGAAATTAGATCTAGAAATATGGAAAATAATTTATATTTATCTGAAAATTTTTTTGTGTATTTTGCCAAATTTTTCTGTCGAGACAAAAATTGATTGAATTTTCATTTTTTGACTAGATGAAAGTAACGCGCAGTCCTTTAATTTTTGTTCAATTTTATTCTTTCTTATATGAAAAAATTTGAAATTAGATCTAGAAACATGGAAAATAATTGATATTTATCTGAAAAATTTTTTGTGTATTTTGCCAAATTTTTGTGTCGAGACAAAAATTGATTGAATTTTCATTTTTTTACTATATGAAACTAACGCGCTGTCCTTCAATTTTTGTTTAATTTTATTCGTTCATAGATGAAAAAATTTGAAATTAGATCTAGAAATATGGAAAACAATTGATATTTATCTGAAAAATTTTTTGTGTATTTTGTCAAATTTTTCTGTCGAGACAAAAATTGATTGAATTTTCATTTTGTGACTATATGAAAGTAACGCGCAGTCCTTCAATTTTTCTTCAATTTTTTTCGTTCATAGATGAAAAAATTTGAAATCAGATCTAGAAATATGGAAAATAATTGATATTTATCTGAAATTTTTTGTGTATTTTGCCAAATTTTTGTGTCGAGACAAAAATTGATTGAATTTTCATTTTGTGACTATATGAAAGTAACGCGCAGTCCTTCAATTTTTCTTCAATTTTATTCGTTCATAGATGAAAAAATTTGAAATCAGATCTAGAAATATGGAAAACAATTGATATTTATCTGAAAAATTTTTTGTGTATTTTGCCAAATTTTTCTGTCGAGACAAAAATTGATTGAATTTTCATTTTTTGACTATATGAAAGTAACCTTCAGTTTTTGTTCAATTTTATTAGTTCATAGATGAAAAAATTTGAAATTAGATCTAGAAATATGGAAAATAATTTATATTTATCTGAAAAATTTTTTGTGTATTTTGCCAAATTTTTCTGTCGAGACAAAAATTGATTGAATTTTCATTTTTTGACTATATGAAAGTAACCTTCAGTTTTTGTTCAATTTTATTAGTTCATAGATGAAAAAATTTGAAATTAGATCTAGAAATATGGAAAATCATTGATATTTATCTAAAATTTTTTTTTTGTATTTTGCCAAATTTTTCTGACTAGACAAAAATTGATTGAATTTTCATTTTCTGAGTATATGAAAGTAACGTGCAGTCCTTTAATTTTTGTTTAATTTTATTCTTTCTTATATGAAAAAATTTGAAATTAGATCTAGAAACATGGAAAATAATTGATATTTATCTGAAAAATTTTTTGTGTATTTTGCTAAATTTTTCTGTCGAGACAAAAATTGATTTAATTTTCATTTTTTGACTAGATGAAAGTAACGCGCAGTCATTTAATTTTTGTTCAATTTTATTCGTTCATAGATGAAAAAATTTGAAATAAGATCTAGAAATATCGAAAACAATTGATATTTATCGGAAAATTTTTTTGTGTATTTTGTCAAATTTTTCTGTCGAGACAAAAATTAATTAAATTTTTATTTTTTAACTATATGAAAGTAACGTGCAGTCCTTTAATTTTAGTTCAATTTTATTCTTTCTTAGATGAAAAAATTTGAAATTAGATCTAGAAATATGGAAAATAATTTATATTTATCTGAAAATTTTTTTGTGTATTTTGCCAAATTTTTCTGTCGAGACAAAAATTGATTGAATTTTCATTTTTTGACTAGATGAAAGTAACGCAAAGTCCTTTAATTTTTGTTCAATTTTATTCTTTCTTATATGAAAAAATTTGAAATTAGATCTAGAAACATGGAAAATAATTGATATTTATCTGAAAAATTTTTTGTGTATTTTGCCAAATTTTTCTGTCGAGACAAAAATTGATTGAATTTTCATTTTTTGACTATATGAAAGTAACCTTCAGTTTTTGTTCAATTTTATTAGTTCATAGATGAAAAAATTTGAAATCAGATCTAGAAATATGGAAAATAATTGATATTTATCTGAAATTTTTTGTGTATTTTGCCAAATTTTTGTGTCGAGACAAAAATTGATTGAATTTTCATTTTTTTACTATATGAAACTAACGCGCAGTCCTTCAATTTTTGTTCTATTTTATTCGTTCATAGATGAAAAAATTTGAAATTAGATCTAGAAATATGGAAAATAATTGATATTTATCTAAAATTTTTTTTTTGTATTTTGCCAAATTTTTCTGTCGAGACAAAAATTGATTGAATTTTTATTTTTTGACTATATGAAAGTAACCTTCAGTTTTTGTTCAATTTTATTCGTTCATAGATGAAAAAATTTGAAATCAGATCTAGAAATATGGAAAATAATTGATATTTATCTGAAATTTTTTGTGTATTTTGCCAAATTTTTGTGTCGAGACAAAAATTGATTGAATTTTTATTTTTTTACTATATGAAACTAACGCGCAGTCCTTCAATTTTTGTTTAATTTTATTCGTTCATAGATGAAAAAATTTGAAATTAGATCTAGAAATATGGAAAACAATTGATATTTATCTGAAAAATTTTTTGTGTATTTTGCCAAATTTTTCTGTCGAGACAAAAATTGATTGAATTTTCATTTTTTGACTATATGAAAGTAACGCGCAGTCCTTCAATTTTTCTTCAATTTTATTCGTTCATAGATGAAAAAATTTGAAATCAGATCTAGAAATATGGAAAATAATTGAAATTTATCTGTAATTTTTTGTGTATTTTGCCAAATTTTTCTGTCGAGACAAAAATTGATTGAATTTTCATTTTTTGACTAGATGAAAGTAACGCAAAGTCCTTTAATTTTTGTTCAATTTTATTCTTTCTTATATGAAAAAATTTGAAATTAGATCTAGAAACATGGAAAATAATTGATATTTATCTGAAAAATTTTTTGTGTATTTTGCCAAATTTTTCTGTCCAGACAAAAATTGATTGAATTTTCATTTTTTGACTATATGAAAGTAACCTTCAGTTTTTGTTCAATTTTATTAGTTCATAGATGAAAAAATTCGAAATCAGATCTAGAAATATGGAAAATAATTGATATTTATCTGAAATTTTTTGTGTATTTTGCCAAATTTTTGTGTCGAGACAAAAATTGATTGAATTTTCATTTTTTTACTATATGAAACTAACGCGCAGTCCTTCAATTTTTGTTCTATTTTATTCGTTCATAGATGAAAAAATTTGAAATTAGATCTAGAAATATGGAAAATAATTGATATTTATCTAAAATTTTTTTTTTGTATTTTGCCAAATTTTTCTGGCGAGACAAAAATTGATTGAATTTTTATTTTTTGACTATATGAAAGTAACCTTCAGTTTTTGTTCAATTTTATTCGTTCATAGATGAAAAAATTTGAAATCAGATCTAGAAATATGGAAAATAATTGATATTTATCTGAAATTTTTTGTGTATTTTGCCAAATTTTTGTGTCGAGACAAAAATTGATTGAATTTTCATTTTTTTACTATATGAAACTAACGCGCAGTCCTTCAATTTTTGTTTAATTTTATTCGTTCATAGATGAAAAAATTTGAAATTAGATCTAGAAATATGGAAAACAATTGATATTTATCTGAAAAATTTTTTGTGTATTTTGCCAAATTTTTCTGTCGAGACAAAAATTGATTGAATTTTCATTTTTTGACTATATGAAAGTAACGCGCAGTCCTTCAATTTTTCTTCAATTTTATTCGTTCATAGATGAAAAAATTTGAAATCAGATCTAGAAATATGGAAAATAATTGATATTTATCTGAAATTTTTTGTGTATTTTGCCAAATTTTTGTGTCGAGACAAAAATTGATTGAATTTTCATTTTTTTACTATATGAAACTAACGCGCAGTCCTTCAATTTTTGTTTAATTTTATTCGTTCATAGATGAAAAAATTTGAAATTAGATCTAGAAATATGGAAAACAATTGATATTTATCTGAAAAATTTTTTGTGTATTTTGCCAAATTTTTCTGTCGAGACAAAAATTGATTGAATTTTCATTTTTTGACTATATGAAAGTAACCTTCAATTTTTGTTCAATTTTATTAGTTCATAGATGAAAAAATTTGAAATTAGATCTAGAAATATGGAAAATCATTGATATTTATCTAAAATTTTTTTTTTGTATTTTGCCAAATTTTTCTGACTAGACAAAAATTGATTGAATTTTCATTTTCTGCGTATATGAAAGTAACGTGCAGTCCTTTAATTTTTGTTTAATTTTATTCTTTCTTATATGAAAAAATTTGAAATTAGATCTAGAAACATGGAAAATAATTCATATTTATCTGAAAAATTTTTTGTGTATTTTGCTAAATTTTTCTGTCGAGACAAAAATTGATTTAATTTTCATTTTTTGACTAGATGAAAGTAACGCGCAGTCCTTCAATTTTTGTTTAATTTTATTCGTTCATAGATGAAAAAATTTAAAATTAGATCTAGAAATATGGAAAATCATTGATATTTATCTAAAATTTTTTTTTTGTATTTTGCCAAATTTTTCTGACTAGACAAAAATTGATTGAATTTTCATTTTCTGAGTATATGAAAGTGACGTGCAGTCCTTTAATTTTTGTTCAATTTTATTCGTTCATAGATGAAAAAATTTGAAATAAGATCTAGAAATATCGAAAACAATTGATATTTATCGGAAAAATTTTTTGTGTATTTTGTCAAATTTTTCTGTCGAGACAAAAATTAATTTAATTTTTATTTTTCAACTATATGAAAGTAACGTGCAGTCCTTTAATTTTTGTTCAATTTTATTCTTTCTTAGATGAAAAAATTTGAAATTAGATCTAGAAATATGGAAAATAATTTATATTTATCTGAAAATTTTTTTGTGTATTTTGCCAAATTTTTCTGTCGAGACAAAAATTGATTGAATTTTCATTTTTTGACTAGATGAAAGTAACGCGCAGTCCTTTAATTTTTGTTCAATTTTATTCTTTCTTATATGAAAAAATTTGAAATTAGATCTAGAAACATGGAAAATAATTGATATTTATCTGAAAAATTTTTTGTGTATTTTGCCAAAATTTTGTGTCGAGACAAAAATTGATTGAATTTTCATTTTTTTACTATATGAAACTAACGCGCTGTCCTTCAATTTTTGTTTAATTTTATTCGTTCATAGATGAAAAAATTTGAAATTAGATCTAGAAATATGGAAAACAATTGATATTTATCTGAAAAATTTTTTGTGTATTTTGTCAAATTTTTCTGTCGAGACAAAAATTGATTGAATTTTCATTTTGTGACTATATGAAAGTAACGCGCAGTCCTTCAATTTTTCTTCAATTTTTTTCGTTCATAGATGAAAAAATTTGAAATCAGATCTAGAAATATGGAAAATAATTGATATTTATCTGAAATTTTTTGTGTATTTTGCCAAATTTTTGTGTCGAGACAAAAATTGATTGAATTTTCATTTTTTTACTATATGAAACTAACGCGCAGTCCTTCAATTTTTGTTTAATTTTATTCGTTCATAGATGAAAAAATTTGAAATTAGATCTAGAAATATGGAAAACAATTGATATTTATCTGAAAAATTTTTTGTGTATTTTGCCAAATTTTTCTGTCGAGACAAAAATTGATTGAATTTTCATTTTTTGACTATATGAAAGTAACGCGCAGTCCTTTAATTTTTGTTCAATTTTATTCTTTCTTATATGAAAAAATTTGAAATTATATCTAGAAACATGGAAAACAATTGATATTTATCTGAAAAATTTTTTGTGTATTTTGCCAAATTTTTCTGTCGAGACAAAAATTGATTAAATTTTCATTTTTTGACTATATGAAAGTAACGCGCAGTCCTTCAATTTTTCTTCAATTTTATTCGTTCATAGATGAAAAAATTTGAAATCAGATCTAGAAATATGGAAAATAATTGAAATTTATCTGTAATTTTTTGTGTATTTTGCCAAATTTTTCTGTCGAGACAAAAATTGATTGAATTTTCATTTTTTGACTAGATGAAAGTAACGCAAAGTCCTTTAATTTTTGTTCAATTTTATTCTTTCTTATATGAAAAAATTTGAAATTAGATCTAGAAACATGGAAAATAATTGATATTTATCTGAAAAATTTTTTGTGTATTTTGCCAAATTTTTCTGTCCAGACAAAAATTGATTGAATTTTCATTTTTTGACTATATGAAAGTAACCTTCAGTTTTTGTTCAATTTTATTAGTTCATAGATGAAAAAATTCGAAATCAGATCTAGAAATATGGAAAATAATTGATATTTATCTGAAATTTTTTGTGTATTTTGCCAAATTTTTGTGTCGAGACAAAAATTGATTGAATTTTCATTTTTTTACTATATGAAACTAACGCGCAGTCCTTCAATTTTTGTTCTATTTTATTCGTTCATAGATGAAAAAATTTGAAATTAGATCTAGAAATATGGAAAATAATTGATATTTATCTAAAATTTTTTTTTTGTATTTTGCCAAATTTTTCTGGCGAGACAAAAATTGATTGAATTTTTATTTTTTGACTATATGAAAGTAACCTTCAGTTTTTGTTCAATTTTATTCGTTCATAGATGAAAAAATTTGAAATCAGATCTAGAAATATGGAAAATAATTGATATTTATCTGAAATTTTTTGTGTATTTTGCCAAATTTTTGTGTCGAGACAAAAATTGATTGAATTTTCATTTTTTTACTATATGAAACTAACGCGCAGTCCTTCAATTTTTGTTTAATTTTATTCGTTCATAGATGAAAAAATTTGAAATTAGATCTAGAAATATGGAAAACAATTGATATTTATCTGAAAAATTTTTTGTGTATTTTGCCAAATTTTTCTGTCGAGACAAAAATTGATTGAATTTTCATTTTTTGACTATATGAAAGTAACGCGCAGTCCTTCAATTTTTCTTCAATTTTATTCGTTCATAGATGAAAAAATTTGAAATCAGATCTAGAAATATGGAAAATAATTGATATTTATCTGAAATTTTTTGTGTATTTTGCCAAATTTTTGTGTCGAGACAAAAATTGATTGAATTTTCATTTTTTTACTATATGAAACTAACGCGCAGTCCTTCAATTTTTGTTTAATTTTATTCGTTCATAGATGAAAAAATTTGAAATTAGATCTAGAAATATGGAAAACAATTGATATTTATCTGAAAAATTTTTTGTGTATTTTGCCAAATTTTTCTGTCGAGACAAAAATTGATTGAATTTTCATTTTTTGACTATATGAAAGTAACCTTCAATTTTTGTTCAATTTTATTAGTTCATAGATGAAAAAATTTGAAATTAGATCTAGAAATATGGAAAATCATTGATATTTATCTAAAATTTTTTTTTTGTATTTTGCCAAATTTTTCTGACTAGACAAAAATTGATTGAATTTTCATTTTCTGCGTATATGAAAGTAACGTGCAGTCCTTTAATTTTTGTTTAATTTTATTCTTTCTTATATGAAAAAATTTGAAATTAGATCTAGAAACATGGAAAATAATTCATATTTATCTGAAAAATTTTTTGTGTATTTTGCTAAATTTTTCTGTCGAGACAAAAATTGATTTAATTTTCATTTTTTGACTAGATGAAAGTAACGCGCAGTCCTTCAATTTTTGTTTAATTTTATTCGTTCATAGATGAAAAAATTTAAAATTAGATCTAGAAATATGGAAAATCATTGATATTTATCTAAAATTTTTTTTTTGTATTTTGCCAAATTTTTCTGACTAGACAAAAATTGATTGAATTTTCATTTTCTGAGTATATGAAAGTGACGTGCAGTCCTTTAATTTTTGTTCAATTTTATTCGTTCATAGATGAAAAAATTTGAAATAAGATCTAGAAATATCGAAAACAATTGATATTTATCGGAAAAATTTTTTGTGTATTTTGTCAAATTTTTCTGTCGAGACAAAAATTAATTTAATTTTTATTTTTCAACTATATGAAAGTAACGTGCAGTCCTTTAATTTTTGTTCAATTTTATTCTTTCTTAGATGAAAAAATTTGAAATTAGATCTAGAAATATGGAAAATAATTTATATTTATCTGAAAATTTTTTTGTGTATTTTGCCAAATTTTTCTGTCGAGACAAAAATTGATTGAATTTTCATTTTTTGACTAGATGAAAGTAACGCGCAGTCCTTTAATTTTTGTTCAATTTTATTCTTTCTTATATGAAAAAATTTGAAATTAGATCTAGAAACATGGAAAATAATTGATATTTATCTGAAAAATTTTTTGTGTATTTTGCCAAAATTTTGTGTCGAGACAAAAATTGATTGAATTTTCATTTTTTTACTATATGAAACTAACGCGCTGTCCTTCAATTTTTGTTTAATTTTATTCGTTCATAGATGAAAAAATTTGAAATTAGATCTAGAAATATGGAAAACAATTGATATTTATCTGAAAAATTTTTTGTGTATTTTGTCAAATTTTTCTGTCGAGACAAAAATTGATTGAATTTTCATTTTGTGACTATATGAAAGTAACGCGCAGTCCTTCAATTTTTCTTCAATTTTTTTCGTTCATAGATGAAAAAATTTGAAATCAGATCTAGAAATATGGAAAATAATTGATATTTATCTGAAATTTTTTGTGTATTTTGCCAAATTTTTGTGTCGAGACAAAAATTGATTGAATTTTCATTTTTTTACTATATGAAACTAACGCGCAGTCCTTCAATTTTTGTTTAATTTTATTCGTTCATAGATGAAAAAATTTGAAATTAGATCTAGAAATATGGAAAACAATTGATATTTATCTGAAAAATTTTTTGTGTATTTTGCCAAATTTTTCTGTCGAGACAAAAATTGATTGAATTTTCATTTTTTGACTATATGAAAGTAACGCGCAGTCCTTTAATTTTTGTTCAATTTTATTCTTTCTTATATGAAAAAATTTGAAATTATATCTAGAAACATGGAAAATAATTGATATTTATCTGAAAAATTTTTTGTGTATTTTGCCAAATTTTTCTGTCGAGACAAAAATTGATTAAATTTTCATTTTTTGACTATATGAAAGTAACCTTCAATTTTTGTTCAATTTTATTTCTTCATAGATGAAAAAATTTGAAATCAGATCTAGAAATATGGAAAATAATTGATATTTATCTGAAATTTTTTTTTGTATTTTGCCAAATTTTTCTGACGAGAAAAATATTGATTGAATTTTCATTTTTTGACTATATAAAAGTAACGCGCAGTCCTTCAATTATTGTTTAATTTTATTCGTTTGTTGATGAAAAAATTTAAAATTAGATCTAGAAATATGGAAAATCATGGATATTTATCTAAAATTTTTTTTTTGTATTTTGCCAAATTTTTCTGACTAGACAAAAATTGATTGAATTTTCATTTTTTGACTATATGAAAGTAACGTACAGTCCTTTAATTTTTGTTTAATTTTATTCTTTCTTAGATGAAAAAATTTGAAATTAGATATAGAAACATGGAAAATAATTGATATTTATCTGAAAAATTTTTTGTGTATTTTGCTAAATTTGTCTGTCGAGACAAAAATTGATTGAATTTTCATTTTTTGACTATATGAAACTAACGCGCAGTCCTTCAATTTTTGTTTAATTTTATTCGTTCATAGATGAAAAAATTTGAAATTAGATCTAAAAATATGGAAAACAATTGATATTTATCTGAAAAATTTTTTGTGTATTTTGCCAAATTTTTCTGACGAGACAAAAATTGATTGAATTTTCATTTTTTGACTATATGAAAGTATTCTTCAGTTTTTGTTCAATTTTATTAGTTCATAGATGAAAAAATTTGAAATTAGATCTAGAAATATGGAAAATAATTTATATTTATCTGAAAATTTTTTTGTGTATTTTGCCAAATTTTTCTGTCGAGACAAAAATTGATTGAATTTTCATTTTTTGACTAGATGAAAGTAACGCGCAGTCCTTTAATTTTTGTTCAATTTTATTCTTTCTTATATGAAAAAATTTGAAATTAGATCTAGAAACATGGAAAATAATTGATATTTATCTGAAAAATTTTTTGTGTATTTTGCCAAATTATTCTGTCGAGACAAAAATTGATTAAATTTTCATTTTTTGACTATATGAAAGTAACCTTCAATTTTTGTTCAATTTTATTTCTTCATAGATGAAAAAATTTGAAATCAGATCTAGAAATATGGAAAATAATTGATATTTATCTGAAATTTTTTTTTGTATTTTGCCAAATTTTTCTGACGAGAAAAATATTGATTGAATTTTCATTTTTTGACTATATAAAAGTAACGCGCAGTCCTTTAATTATTGTTTAATTTTATTCGTTTGTTGATGAAAAAATTTAAAATTAGATCTAGAAATATGGAAAATCATTGATATTTATCTAAAATTTTTTTTTTGTATTTTGCCAAATTTTTCTGACTAGACAAAAATTGATTGAATTTTCATTTTTTGACTATATGAAAGTAACGTGCAGTCCTTTAATTTTTGTTTAATTTTATTCTTTCTTAGATGAAAAAATTTGAAATTAGATATAGAAACATGGAAAATAATTGATATTTATCTGAAAAATTTTTTGTGTATTTTGCCAAATTTTTGTGTCGAGACAAAAATTGATTGAATTTTCATTTTTTTACTATATGAAACTAACGCGCAGTCCTTCAATTTGTGTTTAATTTTATTCGTTCATAGATGAAAAAATTTGAAATTAGATCTAGAAATATGGAAAACAATTGATATTTATCTGAAAAATTTTTTGTGTATTTTGTCAAATTTTTCTGTCGAGACAAAAATTGATTGAATTTTCATTTTGTGACTATATGAAAGTAACGCGCAGTCCTTCAATTTTTCTTCAATTTTATTCGTTCATAGATGAAAAAATTTGAAATCAGATCTAGAAAGATGGAAAATAATTTATATTTATCTGAATTTTTTTTTTTTATTTTGCCAAATTTATCTGTCGAGACAAAAATTGATTGAATTTTCATTTTTTGACTAGATGAAAGTAACGCGCAGTCCTTCAATTTTTGTCCAATTTTGTTCGTTAATATATGAAACTTACTATTGCTTTGTTCTGAAAGGGTTAATTATTGATGATGATCATTGATCATTTCTCTAAAGTGATTCCATTTAATGATCCATACCATGGTCAAGTGTTGAAAAAATCTTGGGGCTAGCAAAACCGAGTCAAGTTGGTACAGATTGATTATCTCAATTTGGGTTGCTCGGAAATGGTTAATTGTTGATGATCTTTATGGATCATCATTCTAGGGTAATTCCATTAAATGAGCCATGCTATGGTCATCGTTGATGATCATCATTGATCATCACTCTAGGTTGTTTTGTTTTTAAAGGCTGTTCTGCCACGATATCATCTAATGGGTTGTTTTCAAGGGTTAATAAATTAATTTGTTAATTGGAACAATTAGAATGCATATTTCTAAGTATGGTCCATTATTTTAGAACCTGATTCTAATTTTTTTGTTGATTTTGAGTATTTTTCTCTGATACCTTTTTTTATTTTTCTAAGGGGTGGTTTTTTAGGGTTGATAATTTAATTCGTCAATTGGGAAAATGAGTGCGCATATTCCTGAGTATGTTCCATAATTTTAGAACATGATTATAATTTTTTGGTTGATTTTGAGTATTTCTCTGTTATAACTTTTTCTATTTTTCTGAGGGGTGGTTTTTTAGGGTTAATAAATAAATTTGTCAATTTAAAAAAATAAAGGCATATTCCTGAGAACGTTCTATCATTTTAGAACTTAATTATAATTTTATTGTTGATTTTGAGTATTTTTCTCTGATTTCTTTTTCTTTTTAGGGTTTCGTGGTTCGGGACCGAAACCCTTATAGTGAGACTTTGTCGTCCGTCCGTCCGTCCGTCGTACACAGTAGCCTATGTTACTTCAAGTAGCCTATGTCACATTTCAAGTAGCCTATGTCACACTTCAAGTAGCCTATGTCACACTTCAAGTAGCCTATGTCACTTCAAGTAGCCTATGTCCCACTTCAAGTAGCCTATGTCACTTCAAGTAGCCTATGTCACTTCAAGAAGCCTATGTCACTTTAAGTAGCCTATGTCACACTTCAAGTAGCCTATGTCACTTCAAGTAGCCTATGTCACACTTCAAGTAGCCTATGTCACTTCAAGTAGCCTATATCACACTTCAAGTAGCCTATGTCACTTCAAGTAGCCTGTCACTTCAAGTAGCCTATGTCACACTTCAAGTAGCCTATGTCACTTCAAGAAGCCTATGTCACTTTAAGTAGCCTATGTCACACTGCAAGTAGCCTATGTCACTTCAAGTAGCCTATGTCACACTTCAAGTAGCCTATGTTACTTCAAGTAGCCTATGTTACTTCAAGTAGCCTATGCCACACTTCAAGTAGCCTATGGCAGACTTTAAGTAGCCTATGTTACTTCAAGTAGCCTATGTCACATTTCAAGTAGCTTATGTCACTTTAAGTAGCCTATGTCACACTTCAAGTAGCCTATGTCACACTTCAAATAGCCTATGTCACTTCAAATAGCCTATGTCACACTGCAAGTAGCCTATGTCACTTCAAGTAGCCCATGTCACTTCAAGTGGCCTATGTCACTTCAAGAAGCCTATGTCACTTTAAGTAGCCTATGTCACTTCAAGTAGCCTATGTCACTTCAAGAAGCCAATGACACACTTCAAGTAGCCTATGGCAGACTTTAAGTAGCCTATGTTACTTCAAGTAGCCTATGTCACACTTCAAGTAGCCTATGTCACATTTCAAGTAGCTTATGTCACTTTAAGTAGCCTAAGTCACACTTTAAGTAGCCTATGTCACATTTTAAGTAGCTTATGTCACTTTAAGTAGCATATGTCACACTTCAAGTAGCCTATGTCACTTCAAGTAGCCTATGTCACACTTCAAGTAGCCTATCTTACTTCAAGTAGCCTATATCACTTCAAGTAACCTGTGTCACTTTAAGTTTCCTATGT
The DNA here is from genome assembly GCA_037103525.1 of Ganaspis brasiliensis. Classification (NCBI taxonomy): domain Eukaryota; kingdom Metazoa; phylum Arthropoda; class Insecta; order Hymenoptera; family Figitidae; genus Ganaspis; species Ganaspis brasiliensis. The sequence continues at coordinate 523,219 of JAZKLR010000135.1, read as the reverse complement.
TATTCAGCTTTTCAGATTGCATGTGAGACAGACGGAAACATAGAGTAACAGAAGACCACGAAACCCTAGATTGTAGGCGCAATGCGCCTGCTTTCTGTGCTGTTTATTTTCCTTAGGGGTGGTTTTTTAGGGTTTGTTAATCTATTTGTCAATTGGAAAAATTAGGGGGCATATTCCTAAATACGTTCCATCATTTTAGAACTTAATTATAATTTTATTGTTGATTTTGAGTATTTTTCTCTGATTTCTTTTTCTTTTTTTCCTTAGGGGTGGTTTTTTAGGGTTTGTTAATCTATTTGTCAATTGGAAAAATTAGGGGGCATATTTCAGAGTACGTTTAATCATTTTAGGACATGATTATATTTTTTTTGTTGGTTTTGACTATTTCTCTGTGATAACTTTTTCTATTTTTCTAAGGGGTGGTTTTTTAGTGTTAATAAATTAATTTCTCTATTTGAAAAATAAGAGGGCATATTCCTGAGAACGTTCTATCATTTTAGAACTTAATTATAATTTTTTTGTTGATATTGAGTATTTTTCTCTGATATCTTTTTCTTTTTTTCTTAAGGGGTGGTTTTTTAGGGTTGATAAATCTATTTGTAAAGTGGAAAAATTAGGGGGCGTATTCCGGAGGACGTTTCATCATTTAGGAACATGATTATAATTTTTTAGTTTATTTTGAGTATTTTTCTCTGATAAGTTTTTCTACTTTTCTAAGGGGTGGTTTTTTAGGGTTAATAAATTAATTTCTCAATTTGAATAATTATAGGGCATATTCTTGAGTACGTTTTATCATTTTAGAACTTAATTATAATTTTTTTATTGATTTTGAGTATTTTTCTCTTATATCTTTTTCTTTTTTTCCTTAGGGGTGGTTTTTTAGGGTTGATAAATCTATTTGTCAATTGGAAAAAATAGGTGGCGTATTCCGGAGGACGTTTCATCATTTGAGAACATGATTATTATTTATTATTTATTATTTATTGAAAACTTTAGCCTTCCGGCCCAGAAGTGGACTTGGTTACATTATTTCTAAAACATAAATCATATTTCTCGCGATCACACACACCTTAAAACTATTTATTTTCATTATTTATCCGCAGCTTTTCTTTCTATATTTTTCTGCATACATCTATCTTAGCCCTATCGTAACTTTCATCTGTTAAAATCTTAATCTTATCCTTACTATCACCTTTTAATTTATTACACCATTTCTTTGCGACCTCACATTCATTTACAAAGTGTTCCATTCTATCCCATTCTTTTTTACAGAAGGTACATTTTCTTTCCTCATCATTCATCCAATACTTGTTATAATTTTCCAAGGTACCACACCTAGCACGAGCAATTACTTGTAACGCATCTCCTGTCTTTATTTCCACCAAATATTTGGGTAACCCTACTTCCTTCCTAATTCTTATATACCTTTGGTTATATTTGGCTTCAGCTATCCTATTGCCTTCTAACTGTTTTTGTACATCTTTCTCTGCATTTTCTATTCTTTGCCTTAACCTCGTCTTTTCATCCATCAATCTTTTCACCTCGTTAATACCTAACCCGTTCCTATTGAAAAATTTTTCCCTCTCTTTACCATACAGATCTACCCAATCTTTATCTTTTTTCTCTTTCCAACACTCTTTCACTAAACTTCCCACTCCATTTTCTCTTATCTTCTCTTCAAACTTTAGAGCTCTAAGTCCCCATCTAACTCTCAAATGTTCAACTCCTGATTCCCATGTGATCAAATATCTTGGAGTACAGAATTCCAATCCCAGTATCCACCTAACATAGTTTATAAATATTTTCTCTAAATCATTTCTAACTTCCCAACCCCATAATTCTACTCCGTATGACATAACACTACCTACTAGATACTTAAATAAATTTATCCTTCTTTTAAAATCACTTTTGCACACTCTTTCCCCTAATCCCCATGTTTGTCTTACTGCAATTTTTCCTTTATGTATTAAATCACTCATATGAGCTTTATAATCACCTTTTCTATTAAAACTAAATCCAAGATATTTGAAATGATCTACTTCCTCTATTACTTCTTTCCCCCATTTCCATACCTCTTTTTTCTCATTACCTTTTTTATTAAATACTAAGATCTTGGTCTTATTTACATTTAAAGTCAGATCTCTTTCTTTCAAAAAACTTTTCAGTGTGCTTAAGTTGTCCAGTAACGCTACTCTATTCCTAGCAATCAAAACTATGTCGTCAGCATACTCTAATGACCATACTCTCACAGCTCCTATACTAACTCCTCCGATGTTTCTCTCTTTCAATTTTGAGTTTAAATCCACCAAGTAGAGATTGAAGAGAAGCGGACTCAGACCACACCCCTGCCTAACTCCTTTCGTTGTCCAAAAACAGTCTGTCAATTCTTCTCCTACTCTTACTTTAATCTTTGTCTCCTTGTATATTCTTCTTATCTTCTCAACCAGATGATTCTGTATTCCCATTTTCTTTAACACTATCCATAACTTTTCTCTGTTTACTGTATCAAAGGCTGCCTTCAAATTCACGAAAGCTGCGTACATTCTATCTTCCTTTTTTAACCTTGTCCTTTGCGCTAGGTGACTTAAAACAAAAATATTTTGGATAGTTGACCTCTTTTTTCGGAAGCCAGCTTGAGTTTCGGGAAGTAGCCCTTTCTCTTCTACTACCTGTTCTAGCCTTTTTCTAATTATCTCAGTGTAAATTTTGTATGCAGATGGTAGTAACGAGATTCCCCTATAATTTTTCATTACGTCCTTGTTTCCGCCTTTATATAACGGTACCACAATACTAGTACTCCATTCTTCCGGCAACTCACCTTCCCTCCAAATACTTTTCAACAAATCAAACAATCTTCTTTGCACATCTCTTCCGCCATATTTCCACGCTTCATTTGGGATCTTGTCTATGCCTACCGCTTTCTTATTTTTCAGTTTTCATATTGCCTCCCAAATTTCATCATCACCCAATATGTCTCCTTCTTCCTCTCTCTGTTCCTCTTCTTCTTCTTCAATGTTACCTTCTATTGTATCTGTTCCTTCCAAGTGATTTTTATAATATTCTCTCCAATTCTGTTTCTCAATGCTGTTTTCGATAGGTTCTCTTTTCCTTCTTCTTTTATTTAAAAATTTCCACACTTCACTTTCACTGGATATAGCTCTTAACTCTGCCTCTTCTTTCTCTTTCAGTTTCAATTCCTTTTCCTTGAACACTTCCTTCATTTTTCTTCTCGATTCACTAACTCCTTCTTTTGATGCCTTGCCTTTCTTCCAATGCTTGAGAGCTTTTTTAGCTTTCCTTTTGGCTTTTCTGCAGTCCCTGTCCCACCATCGTTTAAAACCTAATTTCGTTCTTTTCTTCTTTACTTCTTTATACACCATACCCTTTTTAACTATTTCCTTCAACTTTAACCATTTTTCTTCAATAGTTACTTCTGTTATACCCTCGTCGCCTTCCGGAATATCCGTCAACCTTTGATAAGTTTCAATCCCTTCCTCACTCCAGTCCATCCTAATTATCTTGTTTGTCGATTCCTTCTTCACTATATTTTTCTTCTTTCCTAAACCTTGCATCTTCACAATCAGAGGCATGTGGTCAGAGTCCACCCTCTCTCCAATCCTAAAATCTACAATTTCATCCAGACACTTATCATTCACAATTACATAGTCAATAACAGAGCATCCTCTGGGGCCTACATATGTATACTCCCCGTTTTCATCTCCTGTCGTCGATCCATTTAACATTAACCATCCATTGCTATTAATACTGTCAATAAAATCCCTGCCTTCATTACTAATAGTTTTATCTTTACTTTTCCTACTAATATTGGAGCCTGATTTGCTTTCCTTTATTCGACCCCCCAATACTCCTGTTCTAATATTAAAATCCCCCCCTATGATGAGATTCTCTTCCTCACTGGGATCACTTTCCTCTTTCAAAAATTCATTAACTGATTTTAAATTTCCTGAGTTGTATACTGACCATATATTGAACTTTTCGTTACCTAATTTAACCATAGATTTCACTGTTCCTTCATTTATTAATTCTGCCTTGATTTTTACATATCCAAAACAATCTTTTCTGACTCCTATTAAAATCCCACCTTTAGCCCTTCCTTTCGACTTTGTCTTAATTGCTTTTACTATTTCCCATTCGTGTGTCTTTGGTAATCTATTAATCATATTTAAACTACTTTTTTCATCTATCCATGTTTCCGTTAGACTTATAAAATCAAAATCACATATGGGTCATTCCATACGAAAAGGCAAATGGCTGAGTCCACTCGTAGTTTTAACCAATTTTAAAGATATATAGCTCAAAATTTAGCATTTTTTATAAGCAATCGAATGCCGTGTGGTACTTTTTGAAATATTCAAAATGGCGGCTACCACAGCTGGATATATAACCAAACTTTTTGAATTTCTGGGTTTAAGCGATTATTACTTTTATTATCTCGGATTAAAATTGCTCAAAACAAATTTTTCTTATGTTTTTGAGATCCCCGAGACAAAAAAATATGACTAAATAATCATAAATAAAAAATTCAAGATGGCGGATCCAAAATGGCGGTCAAATTTTTAAAATGCTATTGGATTTAACTGAAACTTGTTACTCGGGGGTTTTTGAGGTCGCTGATTACGAATATGATCTCAAAATTTAAAAATTCAAAATGGCGGATCCAATATGGCGGAAAATATTTTGAAAATTGATCGGATTTCTATGAAACTTGTTAATCGGGGGTTTTTGAGGTCACTGATTTCGAATCTAATGTCAAAATTTAAAAATTCAAAATGGCGGATCCAATATGGAGGACGAATTTTTTAAAATTGGTCGGATTTGTCCGAAACGTGTTACTCGGAGGTTTTTGGGGTCGCAGATTAAGAATCTAATGTCAAAGTTTAAAAATTCAAAATGGCGGATCCAATATGGCGGACGAATTTTTTTAAATTGGTCTAATTCGCTTGAAACTTGTTTCTCGGGGGTTTTTGGGGTCGCAGATTACGAATCTAAAGTCAGTTTTTCAAAATTCAAAATGGCGGATCCAATATGGCGGACGAATTTTTTCAAATTGGTCAGTTTCGTTTGAAACTTGTTACTCGGGGTTTTTTTGGGTAGCAGATTACGAATCTGAAATTATTTTTTCAAAATTCATAATGGCGGATCCAATATGGCGGACGAATTTCTCTAAATCCGTCGGATTCGTTTTAAACTTGTTACTAGGGGGTTTTTGAGGTCGCTGACTACGAATCTGATGTCAAAATTAGAAAATTCAAAAGAGGTGTACAATAAACAAGAATTAAATACTGATGGCAGTTAAAAGGCTACGTCTCTTGACACATTTTTCGCCATTTTATATCCACCATTTTTAATTTTTAAACTTTGACATTAGATTCGTAATCTGCGACCCCAAAAACCCCCGAGTAACACGTTTCGGACAAATCCGACCAATTTTAAAAAATTCGTCCTCCATATTGGATCCGCCATTTTGAATTTTTAAATTTTGACATTAGATTCGAAATCAGCGACCTCAAAAACCCCCGATTAACAAGTTTCATAGAAATCCAATCAATTTTCAAAATATTTTCCGCCATATTGGATCCGCCATTTTGAATTTTTAAATTTTGAGATCATATTCGTAATCAGCGACCTCAAAAACCCCCGAGTAAGAAGTTTCAGTTAAATCCAATAGCATTGTAAAAATTTGACCGCCATTTTGGATCCGCCATCTTGAATTTTTTATTTATGATTATTTAGTCATATTTTTTTGTCTCGGGGATCTCAAAAACATAAGAAAAATTTGTTTTGAGCAATTTTAATCCGAGATAATAAAAGTAATAATCGCTTAAACCCAGAAATTCAAAAAGTTTGGTTATATATCCAGCTGTGGTAGCCGCCATTTTGAATATTTCAAAAAGTACTACACGGCATTCGATTCCTTATAAAAAATGCTAAATTTTGAGCTATATATCTTTAAAATTGGTTAAAACTACGAGTGGACTCAGCCATTTGCCTTTTCGTATGGAATGACCCATATATTTTTTTTTTTTTTTACAAAACAAGTTTAGGAGAGGAAAAAATGCATTTACGCACTTGTTCGTGTGGGACTCGACCACGCGCTGTGGTAATACCTCACTAAAACAACCTCTCCCAATTCTTGCTTTGCATATTCTTATCAACTTTTGCTCCTTCCGTCCTGGAAGGTAAGCAAAAGTTTCTTTTTTTTTACTCTGTACAGTTTCACCATTCTGTTCTTTGGGTCTTCATGTCCATTGCCGCCGATGTTCTTATGCGGCCAAAATGAAATTGTTGGATGCTTTTTTAGAGCTACCTTTAAAGATGGTTAATATAATAATAAAATTATTATTATTATTATTATTATTATTATTATTATTAAAAACAATAGTGTTTCGATTCATATGTGGAACATTTTTTTAATTGTAATGAATTTTATTCATTACATTATATATATATATACATACATTACGATCTATATTATGTAGAAAACTGTATTTAGAAGTCTACGACGTCAAACAACTAAACCAATTAAAATTGTATTTTATTACTACAGTTATATTTTTATTTGTTAAAGAAAAAAAAGTTTGTAAAAAGGACCCCGCACACTTTCTATTGTAAATGGCTCTCGGCGAATTTTTTTTATACTTGGCAATTTTGCAGTTCTTAACCTGTAGATTAGAAGTGTCAATAGACTTAATGTCAAAAAATGGACAGTTTTCGAGATACAGGGTCCAAAAGATGAAGAAATGCAAAATGTTGGGTAAAACAGCCAAAACTTCAATAAAACATAAATTTTGCATTTAAACAGAAAAAAGATGGTTAGAGGTTATTGAGTGTCGTTTATTACAAAACAAAGATTTTAAAAATTAAAAAAGGCATGGTTTTTAATCTGGGTAAACAAGGCTGGGTAACCCTTCTAGGGTAAGTAAAATCTAGCGCAAGATGCAACAGTCTTCAATCTACATGAACCAAGGCTACTGACCTGAGAATCTTTATAAACAGAAATCAGGCAATTTTTCGGGTGGCGAAAAAATAGTAAAGAACAACATAATCTCCAGTCTGCCTAAATCATAGCTGTCAATCTTAGTATTTTTTCAAAAATAAAAAACTTTCGAATTTGGAAATTCTGGCTACTCAGTAGCCATGGTTTGGCAAGACTAAATAAAATGCCATTTTTACACAAACTTTTTCCATACTTAAAAATCCCTGCTTACTGAAAAAAAATACTATTAGCGGCAACGATATTATGGCTACAGATCAAACAATTATTTTTGCAGAAAGAAGTCCATTTCTAGCAAAGAAAAAGACTGTAGAAGACGACATTTTCATAAGTCTGGCCGAAAACTGGCTACTGACTTACGAATTTTTTTTAAGTAAAAATAGACAGTTTCTAGCGTCGGAAAGTCTGGCAAAACAAGAAAAGGTCTTTAGAATGGCTAAACCATGGCTACTGACTTTAGAATTTTTTTGCTAAAATTAATCTGTCTTTAGCGTGGGAAAAGTCTGGCAAAAGATGTCAGATCTTTAGTATGACGAAACCATGGCTACTGACTTTATCATTTTTTGCTAAAATTGATCTGTCTCTAGCGTAGAAAAAGTTTGGCAAAGGATGACAGGTCTTTAGTGTGGCTAAACCATAGCTACTGACTTAAGAATTTTTTGCTAAAATTAATCTTTTTGTAGCGTGGGAAAAGTCTGTCTAAAGACGACCAGGTCTTTAGGATGGCTAAACCATGGCTACTGTCATTAGAATTTTTTTGCTACAATTAATCTGTTTCTAGCGTGGGAAAAGTCTGTCTAAAGACGACCAGGTCTTTAGGATGGCCAAACCATGGCTACTGTCATTAGAATTTTTTTGCTACAATTAATCTGTCTCTAGCGTGGGAAAAGTCTGGCAAAAGATGTCAGATCTTTAGTGTGGCTAAACCATAGCTACTGACTTAAGAATTTTTTGCTAAAATTAATCTTTTTGTAGCGTGGGAAAAGTCTGTCTAAAGACGACCAGGTCTTTAGGATGGCTAAACCATGGCTACTGTCTTTAGAATTTTTTTGCTAAAATTAATCTGTTTCTAGCGTGGAAAAGTCTGTCTAAAGACGACCAGGTCTTTAGGATGGCTAAACCATGGCTACTGTCATTAGATATTTTTTTGCTACAATTAATCTGTTTCTAGCGTGGAAAAGTTTGCCAAAAGACTACATGGTCAGTAGTATGGCTAAACACTGTCTACTGACTTTAGAATGTTTTTGCTAAAATTAATCTGTTTCTAGCGTGGGAAAAGTCTGTCTAAAGACGACCAGGTCTTTAGGATGGCTAAACCATGGCTACTGTCATTAGAATTTTTTTGCTACAATTAATCTGTTTCTAGCGTGGGAAAAGTCTGGCAAAAGATGTCAGGTCTTTAGTATGACGAAACCATGGCTACTGACCTTATTATTTTTTGCTAAAATTGATCAGTCTCTAGCGTAGGAAAAGTTTGGCAAAGGATGACAGGTCTTTAGTGTGGCTAAACCATAGCTACTGACTTTAGAATTTTTTTGCTAAAATATATCTGTTTCTAGCGTGGAAAAGTTTGGCAAAAGACTACATGGTCAGTAGTATGGCTAAACACTGTCTACTGACTTTAGAATGTTTTTGCTAAAATTAATCTGCGTCTAGCGTGGGAAAAGTCTAGCAAAAGACTACCAGGTTTTTAGTATGGCTAAACCATGGCTACAGACTTCAGAATTTTTTTGCTAAAATTAATCTGTTTCTAGCGTGAAAAAAGTCTGGCAAAAGACGACCAGGTCTCTAGTATGGCTAAACCATGGCTACTGACTTTATAATTTTTTTGCTATAATTCATCTGTCTAGCGTGGGAAAAATCTGACAAAAGACGACCAGGTCTTTAGGATGGCTAAACCATGGCTACTGTCTTTAGAATTTTTTTGCTAAAATTAGTTTGTCTCTAGCGTGGGAAAAGTCTGTCAAAAGAGGACCAGGTCTTTAATATGGCTAAACCATGGTTACTGTCTTTAGAATTTTTTTCCTAAAATTAATCTGTTTCTATCATGAAAAATGTCTGGCAAAAGATGTCTGGACTTTAGTATGACTAAACCATGGCTACTGACTTTAGAATTTTTTTGCTAAAATTATTCTATTTCTAGCTTGGGAAAATTCTAGCAAAGGATGACCAGGTCTTTAGTATGTCTAAACCATGGTTACTGACTCCATAATTCTTTTGCTAAAATTAATCTGTTTCTAGCGTAGGAAAAGTTTGGCAAAAGACTACATGGTCAGTAGTATGGCTAAACCATAGCTACTGACTTTAGAATTTTCTTGCTAAAATTAATCTGTTTCTAGCGTGGGAAAAGTCTGTCAAAAGACGACCAGGTCTTTAGGATGGCTAAACCATGGCTACTGTCTTTAGAATTTTTTTGCTAAAATTAATCTGTTTCTAGCGTGGGAAAAGTCTGTCTAAAGACGACCAGGTCTTTAGGATGGCTAAACCATGGCTACTGTCTTTAGAATTTTTTTGCTAAAATTAATATGTCTCTAGCGTGGAAAATGTCTGGCAAAGGACGACCAGGTCTTTAGTATGGCTAAACCATGGCTCCTGACTTTAGAATTTTCTTGCTAAAATTAATCTGTCTCTAGCGTGGAAAAAGTTTAGCAACGGACGACCAGGTCTTGAGGATGGCTAAACTATGGCTACTGACTTTATAATTTTTTTGCTAAAATTGATCTGTCTCTAGCGTGGGAAAATTCTGGCAAAGAACGACCAGGTCGTTAGTATGGCTAAACCATAGCTACTGACTTTAGAATTTTTTTGCTAAAATATATCTGTTTCTAGCGTGGAAAAGTTTGGCAAAAGACTACATGGTCAGTAGTATGGCTAAACACTGTCTACTGACTTTAGAATGTTTTTGCTAAAATTAATCTGCGTCTAGCGTGGGAAAAGTCTAGCAAAAGACTACCAGGTTTTTAGTATGGCTAAACCATGGCTACAGACTTCAGAATTTTTTTGCTAAAATTAATCTGTTTCTAGCGTGAAAAAAGTCTGGCAAAAGACGACCAGGTCTCTAGTATGGCTAAACCATGGCTACTGATTTTATAATTTTTTTGCTATAATTCATCTGTCTCTAGCGTGGGAAAAGTCTGTCTAAAGACGACCAGGTTTTTAGTATGGCTAAACCATGGCTCCTGACTTTAGAATTTTCTTGCTAAAATTAATCTGTCTCTAGCGTGGAAAAAGTTTAGCAACGGACGACCAGGTCTTGAGGATGGCTAAACTATGGCTACTGACTTTATAATTTTTTTGCTAAAATTGATCTGTCTCTAGCGTGGGAAAAGTCTGGCAAAGAACGACCAGGTCGTTAGTATGGCTAAACCATGGCTACTGACCTAAGAATTTTTTTTAGTAAAAATAGTCAATTTCTAGAGCGGGAAAATGTCTGTCCAAAGACGACCAGCTTTTTAGTGCGGACGAGCGATGGCTACTGAGTAATGAATTTTTTGTTAAATTCAAGCCGTTTCAAGCGTGCGAAAAGTCTGGCAAAGGACGACCATGTCTTAAGTATGGCTAAACGATGGCTACTGACTTTAGAATTTTTTTGATTAATTTAATTAGTTTCTAGCTTGGGAATAGTTTACAAACGGCGACAAGGTTGGGAGTATGTCCTCACACTGGGTACTATTGTCTTTTGTCAGACTTTTCTTACGCTAGTAGCGGCCTTTTTCTGCAAGAAAAAGTTTTTGAGGTTGGTAGCTATGGTTGGGCCAAATTAAAAACCATGCCGTCTTGAGCTAAACTTTTTCAACCTCTGCGACAAAAATACTAAGTTTGTTAGTTATGGTTTTGAAAGACCATGTTGTTTTCGTCAGTTTTCATAATTTGGTACATCGCGATAATGTTTGATTTCCTGTTTAGCAGTACTATTTTCAGTTGCCATGATTTTTTTGCTCTAGAAACAACCCTGGTATTTCTGTTTTTTCTATGTTTTTCCCTGGAATGGTTAGAAATTCTGCCGATGTTGGGAAAAATCTTTAGTCTTTTTTAATCTTTTCTCAGTTATCTGACAGATTTTGTCGTTTTAAGATGTCATCTGGGAGTTTTAGTAAACTCTAATTAAAATTTAAAATATGTTTAATCGAAATTATATATGGTGGATTCAATATGGCGGTCTGAACGTATAAGGTTGTTTTTTGGAATATTTTGATTTTTAGAAAACTTGGTATCCTGAGATTTTCGTGAAGTCTTATTTAAATAAAAAAATGCTTTCTCTACATTGAAAATTGTAGATTTAACATGGCTTATCTAACGTAACAATCGAATTTGTAAACACCGATGGTTGACTTGAAATCTTTTATTGTTTGAGTACTCGATGTTGTATTTAAACTCAGCTTTCCAGAATTTTAAAGTGTCTGAACCAAAATGGCGCACAGTTTTACATAATTGTACATTTTCATAAGACAGGAGTTTGGGTGAACTCTTATTAAAAACTAAAATATGTGTTTCTCGATTTGTAAATGGTGGATCTAATCTGGCGAATCCAACATGTCAGGTGATTTGTTTGGAATCGCTGATTTTTTATTTGAACATAGCTTTGAAGAATTACAAGTGTTTTTTATAATCTAAGATTCTCTATTGTTGAAAGCTAAGTTCCATCAAAGGGGACCCAAGCAGACAGAGTGGTTGTATGCACAGTACAAGAATCATTTTGATGGTCTAAAGTTAATTCAAAGTAACTGCATCGCCTGTATTCTAAGCTAAACTTAGAACCATCAGGATCATTTTGTAACCATCAGGAGCTGCAAGTAAAGTTGGTTTTAGTAAATGACGGTTCTTATGAGTGGAATAAGATTGACAGAGGACCCGAAAATTTGAGCTTTTTTCAATAAAAGCATAAGTCCCATCAATTACTACTACGGCCTGTGGATTGTCGGGATGATTGTTGTACAAAATATTTGAAAATGCAGTTACATGCTGGGCGATATAATCTTGCCGTTCAATTGATTGAAGTCCTATGTTTTCCATGCAAAACCTCTGACTTAACGATTTTCGCACTTTACTTATTGTTAGACTAACATTCTGTCTACTTGAATAATCAAAAATTATTTTGAGAAAATCGTCACTTAACCCTTGTCTCATTTTACATAAAAAAACCAATAAATCTTTTTTAGTTATATACCTCAGTTTTCCAGACATTTCAACAGGATCGCAATACGTGTAAAGATCTTGGAATTGTTCCTTTGTTATAGGTGAGATGCATTGAAATTCAAGATCATTCAATTCATTCTCATCTATGAATCTAGGTCTATTAGCAGCAGCAGTTCTTAACTGCTCCAAAAAAACACTTAATACCTGGTTCTTTATAACGTATTGTTTATTGATGTATCGCAAACCGGGTAAAAGAATTTCCAAAATAAATCCTTTTTCATCCAAATGTTGCTCGCAAGACCTTGCGTTTTCAGGAATATAAACATTTCGTTGTATAAATACATTCATTTTGCATTCTGCAAAAATTATGTAAACATTATTTACAGCATTACAGATAATACTTGATCGACTTGCCGTTTGAGTCAGAACGTTCAAACGTAAGCATGTTGTATCTTGCTGAATCAGTTGAATCTCTGTTAAGATTGATCGGTTACAGTTGATGCATAGTTTACAATTTGCATCTAAGGGAAGCGCTGGATGACCTTTTTCATCACGTCTCCGTATTGCTATTTGTCGCTTAAGGAGATTTTCGTTACCATTCATAAAAGACATCTGCTGCCTATTAAATGCTATATCACAAACGTAGCATGGAGAAACTCTTCGAAAAGCCGTCTTAAGAATTATTAATAAGGATAGTTTTCCAGCTTATTAATATTAAAATTCTCAAACGATAGTTTAATCAATTTATCTAATTGACAATTGAAAAATTCCATAACTTTTCAGCTTATTAATATTAATTTTCTCAACGATAGTTTAATCAATTTATCTTATTAAGAATTAAAAAATTTTGAACGATTCTTAGATATTTTTAAAAAAGAAACAATAATTATGTTGTTTTTTTACATCTTAAGAAATATTAATAACCGTATTTTTTTAGCTTATTAATATTGATATTTTTTAACGATGGTTTAATTAAGATATTTAATAACAACTCGAGAATTCCGAACAAATCATAAATATTAACATTACTTTAAAAAATAGAAACCTAAATTTTGTTTTTTTTTTACTCGTCGATGCTTTGAACAGAATAGAAAAATTAAATAAATAAAAGTTGATATACTATATATCTGGAGGACTTCCTTTTAATCGTTTCATATTGAGGTTTGAAAGTTTAAATATTATCTAATCATTTAATTAAAAAAAACAATTGACAACGAGTTGCCTAGATACGTAGTATATCAATTTTTATTATTTACTTTTTCTATTTAGTTCAAAGCATCGACGAGTACAAAAAAACATAATTTGGGTTTCTATTTTTTAAAGTAGTGTTAATATTTAAGATTTGTTCGTAATTCTCGAATTGTTATTAAATATCTTAATTAAACCATCGTTAAAAAATATAAATATTAAAAAGCTGAAAAACTATGGTTATTAATATTTCTTAAGATGTAAAAAAACAACATAGTTATTGTTTCTTTTTTTAAAAGTATCTAAGGATCGTTCAGAATTTTTTAATTGTTAATTAGATAACTTGATTAAACTATCGTTGAGGAAATTAATATTAATAAGCTGAAAAGTTATGTTTATTAATTAGTCTTAAAATGACATTTAAAAGTTTAAATATTATCTAATCATTTCTTAAAAAGAAAACAATTGAAAACGAGTTGCCTAGGTACGTAGTATATTAATTTTTATTATTTATTTTTTCTATTTTTTTCAAACCATCGACGAGTAAAAAAAACATAATTTGGGTTCCTATATTTTTAAAACAGTGTTAGTATATATGATATGTTCGGAATTCTCGAATTGTTATTAAGATATCTTAATAAAACTATGGTTTAAGAATATTAAAGTTAATATACTGAAAAACAACATAATTATTGTTTTTTTTTCAAAATATCAAAGATTTGCGCGGAATTTTTGATTTGTCAATTAGATTAATTGATTAAACTATTGTTTGAGAATTTTAATATTAATAAGCTGGAAAACTATCCTTATTAATAATTCTTAAGATGGCTTTTCGAAGAGTTTCTCCATGCTACGTTTGTGATATAGCATTTAATAGGCAGCAGATGTCTTTTATGAATGGTAACGAAAATCTCCTTAAGCGTCAAATAGCAATACGGAGACGTGATGAAAAAGGTCATCCAGCGCTTCCCTTAGATGCAAATTGTAGATTATGCATCAACTGTAACCGATCAATCTTAACAGAGATTCAACTGATTCAGCAAGATACAACATGCTTACGTTTGAACGTTCTGACTCAAACGGCAAGTCGATCAAGTATTATCTGTAATGCTGTAAATAATGTTTACATAATTTTTGCAGAATGCAAAATGAATGTATTTATACAACGAAATGTTTATATTCCTGAAAACGCAAGGTCTTGCGAGCAACATTTGGATGAAAAAGGATTTATTTTGGAAATTCTTTTACCCGGTTTGCGATACATCAATAAACAATACGTAATAAAGAAGCAGGTATTAAGTGTTTTTTTGGAGCAGTTAAGAACTGCTGCTGCTAATAGTCCTAGATTCATAGATGAGAATGAATTGAATGATCTTGAATTTCAATGCATCTCACCTATAACAAAGGAACAATTCCAAGATCTTTACACGTATTGCGATCCTGTTGAAATGTCTGGAAAACTGAGGTATATAACTAAAAAAGATTTATTGGTTTTTTTATGTAAAATGAGACAAGGGTTAAGTGACGATTTTCTCAAAATAATTTTTGATTATTCAAGTAGACAGAATGTTAGTCTAACAATAAGTAAAGTGCGAAAATCGTTAAGTCAGAGGTTTTGCATGGAAAACATAGGACTTCAATCAATTGAACGGCAAGATTATATCGCCCAGCATGTAACTGCATTTTCAAATATTTTGTACAACAATCATCCCGACAATCCACAGGCCATAGTAGTAATTGATGGAACTTATGCTTTTATTGAAAAAAGCTCAAATTTTCGGGTCCTCCGTCAATCTTATTCCACTCATAAGAACCGTCATTTACTAAAACCAACTTTACTTGTAGCTCCTGATGGTTACATTTTGGACATTTTTGGTCCTTACTTCTCTGATTCACGTAATAACGATGCGCAAATTCTGCGAAATGAGTTCGATAAGGATGTGGATTCATTGAGAGATTGGTTACAGAACAGCGATATTGTGATAGTAGATAGAGGTTACTGCGACGTTATACCTTTGTTGCACCGCTTAGGTATTGAACACAAAATGCCTGCTCTACTTGGACAGGGAAGAAGTCAGCTTACGACAGAAGAAGCAAATGAAACACGTGAAGTCACTAAGAATAGATTTGTGGTTGAGGCAAGAAATGGGCATCTCAAGACAGTTTTTAAGTTCTTTGGTCATACGATTAGTATCACCCACTCAAAGAATCTTGGTAGCTTTTATAAAATAGGTGGAGCAATTTTAAATAGATATCATCCGGTGATTGAAATGGCAGACGCAACGGTTGAAAGGGCACAAGAAATATTGGAAAGGTCACGCATTCCAAATGTAGTTCAAGCAAGAGTAGAAGTGGATAATCTTAGATTTCGAAATGCTCAATGGAGACGAATAAATCATTTGGATGTTCCCGATTTTCCACTCCTAACGCTTGAATTTCTAAAAGATGTTACTGTAGGAATATATCAAGTTAATTTAGCGCCATCTTATATAGAAGATAAATTAATAAGAAATAACGAAGAAGAACTGCAGTTGGATGAACATCTTAATGAACCAGGGTTTATTCGAATTAGAGTATATTCGCGGTTCAGAAATGCAACCCGGTATCAAGTGTTCATCAGCTATACAAGAGAGGGAGAAGAAGATTATGATAATCAAAATCCTATTTCTGGATATTATTGCACTTGTCCGTCTGGAGAACGTACACTTGGATGCTGTTCCCACGTTGCCAGTATTCTTTGGTATTTAGGATACGCAAGACATCAAGTGCATGTAAAATATCCTGACGCATCACTCTTGAACATAATAGAAGATGCAAGGAATAGACATGAGCCACAAAACGAAAATCTCAACGGTATCAATGTTGAAGTATTAGAAGAATAAAATGAGCAAATCTTAAAATCATTTTATAGTGCAATTCAAATTAATGGATTATCATTACACTCTTGCTTTGAAAAATCTCATGTTCCCTTCTTTTTTAGTTCAATTTTTTAAAAAATTAATATAAAAAGTATAAAAAAAATAGTTAAGAATTTCCATGTTACTGAATGTTTTGTGTTTGTGTTATATTTATAATAAGTTATGGTAGTTTCTGGTTTCAGAGTTTAATTCTATAAGTTTTCAAGGACTTTAAGTCAGTTGTTAATTAAACATTGTAAGTTTTAAATGTATTTATGTTGTTTTACTGTTTAATGTTGTAAGGTTATAAAATGTTCACATCAGATGGTATTTAATATTCCTAAAAATAATTGAATATCCAAAGATAATTAAATGTCTATAATTGATCACCTGCAGGGTCACCCTTATGATTTATTATAGCTATTTTTACTAAACAGGTGTACAAGAGGCCGCATAATTCACATTTGTATGAATGTTATTAACAAATCGTCGGATTTGCACCTCATCAAACACTTTAATTTACTCTGGGCCAATTATTAGGTCCAGAAGTACTAATCAAACTCGACTGGAGACTCATCAGATCATCTAGACGATACTTGATCATTGTGACAACCTATTCTATCTGATCAAGTCCATAAGAGATCTCTCAAAATACTCCTTTATTATTTAATTATGCTACATTTCATCATCTGAACTTCGTCACATCTTTAGATACTTCTTACACAATTCTATAACCCAAATAAGCTAATAGAGATAGATCATCAAAAAAATTATTAAGTCAGTAGCCATGGTTTAGTCATGTTAAAGACCTGACATCTTTTGCAGGACTTTTTCCACGCTAGAGACAGATTAATTGTAGCAAAAAAATTAAAAAGTCAGTTGCCCCGGTTTAGCCATACTAAAGACCTAGTCGTCCTTTGCCAGACTCTTCCCACGCTAGAGACAGATTAATTTTAGCAAAACAATTATTATGTCAGTATCCATGGTTTAGTCGTGGTAAAGACTTGACATCTTTTGCCAGACTTTTCATACGCTAGAGACAGATTAATTTAAGCAAAAAACTATAAAGTCAGTAACCATGGTTTAGCCATAATAAAGTTCTTCTCGTCTGTTGCCAGACTTTCCCACGCTAGAAACAGATTAATTTTAGCAAAAAAATTATAAAGTCAATAGCCATGGTTTAGCAATACTAAAGACCTGGTCGTCCTTTGCCAGACTCTTTCAACGCTAGAGACAGATTAGTTTTAGCAAAAAAATTAATAAGTCAGTTGCCATGGTTTAGCCATACTAAAGACCTAGTCGTCTTTTGCCAGACTTTTCCCACGCATACAAACAGATTAATTTTGCAAAAGAACTTTAAAGTCACTAGCCATGGTTTAGCCATACTAAAGATCTTGTCGTATTTTGCCAGACTTTCCCACGCTAGAAACAGATTAATTTTAGCAAAAAAATTATTAAGTCAGTTGCCCCGGTTTAGCCATACTAAAGACCTAGTCGTCCTTTGTTAGACTCTTCCCACGCTACAGACAGATTAATTTTAGCAAAAAAATAATTATGTCAGTAGCAATGGTTTAGTCGTGGTAAAGACTTGACATCTTTTGCCAGACTTTTCCCACGCTAGAGACAGATTAATTTTTTAAAAAAAATTATAAAGTCGGGTGCCATGGTTTAGCCAAACTAAAGACCTGGTCGTCCTTTGCCAGACTCTTCCCACGCTAGAGACAGATTAATTTTAGCAAAAAAACTATAAAGTCAGTAACCATGGTTTAGCCATACTAAAGACCTGGTCGTCATTTGCCAGACTTTTCCCATGCTAGAGACAGATTAATTATAGCAAAAAAATTATAAAGTCAATAGCCATGGTTTAGCCATACTAAAGACCTGGTCGTCTTTTGCCAGACTTTTCCCACGCTAGAGACAGATTAATTTTAGCAAAAAAATTATAAAGTCAGTTGCCATGGTTTAGCCATAATAAAGACCTAGTCTACCTTTGCCAGACTCTTCCCACGCTAGAGGCAGATTAATTTTAGAAAAAAAACTATAAAGTCAGTAACCATGGTTGAACCATACTAAAGACCTAGTCTTTTTTTGCCAGACTTTTCCTACGCTAGAGACATATTAATTTTAGCAAAAAAACTATAAAGTCAGTAACCATGGTTTAGCCATACTAAAGACCTAGTCGTCCTTTGCCAAACTTTTCCCAAGCTAGAAACAGATTAATTTTATCAAAAAAATTAATAAGTCAGTTGCCATGGTTTAGCCATACTAAAGACCTAGTCGTCTTTTGCCAGACTTTTCCCACGCTAGAGACAGATTAATTTTAGCAAAAAACTATAAACTGAGTAACCATGGTTTAGCCATAATAAAGTTCTTGTCGTCTGTTGCCAGACTTTCCCACGCTAGAAACAGATTAATTTTAGCAAAAAAATTATAAAGTCAATAGCCATGGTTTAGCAATACTAAAGACCTGGTCGTCCTTTGCCAGACTCTTTCAACGCTAGAGACAGATTAATTTTAGCAAAAAAACTATAAAGTCAGTAACCATGGTTTAGCCATACTAAAGACCTGGTCGTCATTTGCCAGACTTTTCCCATGCTAGAGACAGATTAATTATAGCAAAAAAATTATAAAGTCAATAGCCATGGTTTAGCCATACTAAAGACCTGGTCGTCTTTTGCTAGAGTTTTCCCACGCTAGAGAGAGATTAATTT
The DNA here is from genome assembly GCA_037103525.1 of Ganaspis brasiliensis. Taxonomy (NCBI): domain Eukaryota; kingdom Metazoa; phylum Arthropoda; class Insecta; order Hymenoptera; family Figitidae; genus Ganaspis; species Ganaspis brasiliensis. The sequence continues at coordinate 504,272 of JAZKLR010000135.1, read as the reverse complement.
TAGCAAAAAAATTATTATGTCAGTAGCCATGGTTTAGCTATACTAAAGACTTGGTTTTCTTTTGCCAGGCTTTTCCCACGCTAGAGACAGATTAATTTTAGCAAAAAAACTATAAAGTCAGTAAGCATGGTTTAGCCATACTAAAGACCTAGTCGTCCTTTGCCAGACTTTTCCCACGCTAGAGACAGATTAATTTTAGCAAAAAAACTATAAAGTCAGTAACCATGGTTTAGCCATACTAAAGACCTGGTCGTCATTTGCAAGACTTTTCCCATGCTAAAGACAGATTAATTATAGCAAAAAAATTATAAAGTCAATAGCCATGGTTTAGCCATACTAAATACCTGGTCGTCCTTTGCCAGACTCTTCCCACGCTAGTGACAGATTAATTTTAGCAAAAAAATTATTATGTCAGTAGCCATGGTTTAGCCATACTAAAGACCTGGTCGTCATTTGCAAGACTTTTCCCATGCTAAAGACAGATTAATTATGGCAAAAAAATTATAAAGTCAATAGCCATGGTTTAGCCATACTAAAGACCTGGTCGTCCTTTGCCAGACTCTTCCCACGCTAGTGACAGATTAATTTTAGCAAAAAAATTATTATGTCAGTAGCCATGGTTTAGCCATACTAAAGACCTGGTCGTCATTTGCAAGACTTTTCCCATGCTAAAGACAGATTAATTATGGCAAAAAAATTATAAAGTCAATAGCCATGGTTTAGCCATACTAAAGACCTGGTCGTCCTTTGCCAGACTCTTCCCACGCTAGTGACAGATTAATTTTAACAAAAAAATTATAATGTCAGTAGCCATGGTTTAGTCGTGGTAAAGACTTGACATCTTTTGCCAGACTTTTCCCACGCTAGAGACAGATTAATTTTATCAAAAAAATTATAAAGTCGCTTGCCATGGTTTAGCCATACTAAAGACCTGGTCGTCTTTTGCCAGACTTTTCCGACGCTAGAGACAGATTAATTTTAGCAAAAAAATTATTATGTCAGTAGCCATGGTTTAGCAATACTAAAGACCTAGTCGTCCTTTGCCAGACTCTTCCCACGCTAGAGACAGATTAATTTTAGCATAAAAATTATAAAGTCAGTTGCTATGGTTTAGCCATACTAAAGACCTGGTCGTCCTTTGCCAGACTCTTCCCACGCTAGAGACAGATTAATTTTAGCAAAAAAACTATAAAGTCAGTAACCATGGTTTAGCCATAATAAAGTTCTTGTCGTCTTTTGCCAGACTTTCCCACGCTAGAAACAGATTAATTTTAGCAAAAAAATTATAAAGTCAATAGCCATGGTTTAGCAATACTAAAGACCTGGTCGTCCTTTGCCAGACTCTTTCAACGCTAGAGACAGATTAATTTTAGCAAAAAGACTATAAAGTCAGTAACCATAGTTTAGCCATACTAAAGACCTGGTCGTCATTTGCCAGACTTTTCCCATGCTAGAGACAGATTAATTTTAGCAAAAAGACTATAAAGTCAGTAACCATAGTTTAGCCATACTAAAGACCTGGTCGTCATTTGCCAGACTTTTCCCACGCTAGAGACAGATTAATTTTAGCAAAAAAACTATAAAGTCAGTAAGCATGGTTTAGCTATACTAAAGACCTAGTCGTCCTTTGCCAGACTTTTCCCACGCTAGAGACAGATTAATTTTAGCAAAAAAACTATAAAGTCAGTAACCATGGTTTAGCCATACTAAAAACCTGGTCGTCTTTTGCCAGACTCTTCCCACGCTAGAGACAGATTAATTTTAGCAAAAAAATTAATAAGTCAGTTGCCATGGTTTAGCCATACTAAAGACCTAGTCGTCCTTTGCCAGACTCTTCCAACGCTAGAGACAGATTAATTTTAGCATAAAAATTATAAAGTCAGTTGCCATGGTTTAGCCATACTAAAGACCTGGTCGTCCTTTGCCAGACTCTTCCCACGCTAGAGACAGATTAATTTTAACAAAAAAATTATAATGTCAGTAGCCATGGTTTAGTCGTAGTAAAGACTTGACATCTTTTGCCAGACTTTTCCCACGCTAGAGACAAATTAATTTTATCAAAAAAATTATAAAGTCGGTTGCCATGGTTTAGCCATACTAAAGACCTGGTCGTCCTTTGCCAGACTTTTCCCACGCTAGAGACAGATTACTTTTAGCAAAAAAATAATTATGTCAGTAGCCATGGTTTAGTCGTGGTAAAGACTTGACATCTTTTGCCAGACTCTTCCCATGCTAAAGACAGATTAATTATGGCAAAAAAATTATAATGTCAATAGCCATGGTTTAGCCATACTAAAGACCTGGTCGTCCTTTGCCAGACTCTTCCCATGCTAAAGACAGATTAATTATGGCAAAAAAATTATAAAGTCAATAGCCATGGTTTAGCCATACTAAATACCTGGTCGTCCTTTGCCAGACTCTTCCCACGCTAGTGACAGATTAATTTTAGCAAAAAAATTATTATGTCAGTAGCCATGGTTTAGCCATACTAAAGACCTGGTCGTCATTTGCAAGACTTTTCCCATGCTAAAGACAGATTAATTATGGCAAAAAAATTATTAAGTCAATAGCCATGGTTTAGCCATACTAAAGACCTGGACGTCCTTTGCCAGACTCTTCCCACGCTAGTGACAGATTAATTTTAGCAAAAAAATTATTATGTCAGTAGCCATGGTTTAGTCGTGGTAAAGACTTGACATCTTTTGCCAGACTTTTCCCACGCTAGAGACAGATTAATTTTATCAAAAAAATTATAAAGTCGGTTGCCATGGTTTAGCCATACTAAAGACCTGGTCGTCTTTTGCCAGACTTTTCCCACGCTAGAGACAGATTAATTTTAGCAAAAAAATTATTATGTCAGTAGCCATGGTTTAGCAATACTAAAGACCTAGTCGTCCTTTGCCAGACTCTTCCCACGCTAGAGACAGATTAATTTTAGCATAAAAATTATAAAGTCAGTTGCCATGGTTTAGCCATACTAAAGACCTGGTCGTCCTTTGCCAGACTCTTCCCACGCTAGAGACAGATTAATTTTAGCAAAAAAACTATAAAGTCAGTAACCATGGTTTAGCCATACTAAAGACCTGGTCGTCATTTAACAGACTTTTCCCACGCTATAGACAGATTAATTTTAACAAAAAAATTATAATGTCAGTAGCCATGGTTTAGTCGTAGTAAAGACTTGACATCTTTTGCCAGACTCTTCCCACGCTAGAGACAAATTAATTTTATCAAAAAAATTATAAAGTCGGTTGCCATGGTTTAGCCATACTAAAGACCTGGTCGTCCTTTGCCAGACTTTTCCCACGCTAGAGACAGATTAATTTTAGCATAAAAATTATAAAGTCAGTTGCCATGGTTTAGCCATACTAAAGACCTGGTCGTCCTTTGCCAGACTCTTCCCACGCTAGAGACATATTAATTTTAGCAAAAAAACTATAAAGTCAGTAACCATGGTTTAGCCATACTAAAGACCTGGTCGTCCTTTGCCAGACTCTTCCCACGCTAGTGACAGATTAATTTTAGCAAAAAAATTATTATGTCAGTAGCCATGGTTTAGCCATACTAAAGACCTGGTCGTCATTTGCAAGACTTTTCCCATGCTAAAGACAGATTAATTATGGCAAAAAAATTATAAAGTCAATAGCCATGGTTTAGCCATACTAAAGACCTGGTCGTCCTTTGCCAGACTCTTCCCACGCTAGTGACAGATTAATTTTATTAAAAAAATTATTATGTCAGTAGCCATGGTTTAGCCATACTAAAGACCTGGTCGTCATTTGCAAGACTTTTCCCATGCTAAAGACAGATTAATTATGGCAAAAAAATTATAAAGTCAATAGCCATGGTTTAGCCATACTAAAGTCCTGGTCGTCCTTTGCCAGACTTTTCCCATGCTAAAGACAGATTAATTATGGCAAAAAAATTATAAAGTCAATAGCCATGGTTTAGCCATACAAAAGACCTCGTCGTCCTTTGCCAGACTCTTCCCACGCTAGAGACAGATTAATTTTAGTAAAAAAATTAATAAGTCAGTTGCCATGGTTTAGCCATACTAAAGACCTAGTCGTCCTTTGCCAGACTCTTCCCACGCTAGAGACAGATTAATTTTAGCATAAAAATTATAAAGTCAGTTGCCATGGTTTAGCCATACTAAAGACCTGGTCGTCCTTTGCCAGACTCTTCCCACGCTAGAGGCAGATTAATTTTAGAAAAAAAACTATAAAGTCAGTAACCATGGTTTAGCCATACTTAAGACCTAGTCTTCTTTTGCCAGACTTTTCCTACGCTAGAGACATATTAATTTTAGCAAAAAAACTATAAAGTCAGTAAGCATGGTTTAGCCATACTAAAGACCTAGTCGTCCTTTGCCAGACTCTTCCCACGCTAGAGAAAGATTAATTTTAGCATAAAAATTATAAAGTCAGTTGCCATGGTTTAGCCATACTAAAGACCTGGTCGTCCTTTGCCAGACTCTTCCCACGCTAGAGGCAGATTAATTTTAGCAAAAAAACTATAATGTCAGTAACCATGGTTTAGTCGTGGTAAAGACTTGACATCTTTTGCCAGACTCTTCCCACGCTAGAGACAGATTAATTGTAGCAAAAAAACTATAAAGTCAGTAACCATGGTTTAGCCATACTAAAGACCTGGTCGTCATTTGCCAGACTTTTACCATGCTAGAGACAGATTAATTATAGCAAAAAAATTATAAAGTCAATAGCCATGGTTTAGCCATACTAAATACCTGGTCGTCCTTTGCCAGACTCTTCCCACGCTAGAGACAGATTAATTTTAGCAAAAAAATTAATAAGTCAGTTGCCATGGTTTAGCCATACTAAAGTTCTTGTCGTCTTTTGACAGACTTTTCGACGCTAGAAAAAGATTTATTTTAGCAAAAAAATTATAAAGTCAATAGCCATGGTTTAGCCATACTAAAGACCTGGTCGTCCTTTGCCAGACTCTTCCCACGCTAGAGACAGATTAATTTTAGCAAAAAAACTATAAAGTCAGTAACCATGGTTTAGCCATACTAAAGACCTAGTCTTCTTTTGCCAGACTTTTCCTACGCTAGAGACATATTAATTTTAGCAAAAAAACTATAAAGTCAGTAAGCATGGTTTAGCCATACTAAAGACCTGGTCGTCCTTTGCCAGAATTTTCCCACGCTAGAGACAGATTAATTTTAGCAAAAAAATTAATAAGTCAGTTACCATGGTTTAGCAATACCAAAGTTCTTGTCGTCTTTTGCCAGACTTTCCGACGCTAGAAAAAGATTCATTTTAGCAAAAAAATTATAAAGTCAATAGTCATGGTTTAGCCATACTAAAGACCTGGCCGTCCTTTGCCAGACTCTTCCCACGCTAGAGACAGATTAATTTTAGCAAAAAAACTATAAAGTCAGTAACCATGGTTTAGCCATTCTAAAGACCTAGTCTTCTTTTGCCAGACTTTTCCTACGCTAGAGACATATTAATTTTAGCAAAAAAACTATAAAGTCAGTAAGCATGGTTTAGCCATACTAAAGACCTAGTCGTCCTTTGCCAGAATTTTCCCACGCTAGAGACAGATTAATTTTAGCAAAAAAATTATTATGTCAGTATCCATGGTTTAGCCATACTAAAGACCTGGTCGTCCTTTGCCAGACTTTTCCCACGCTAGAGACAGATTAATTTTAGCAAAAAAATTAATAAGTCAGTTGCCATGGTTTAGCCATACTAAAGTTCTTGTCGTCTTTTGCCAGACTTTCCGACGCTAGAAAAAGATTCATTTTAGCAAAAAAATTATAAAGTCAATAGCCATGGTTTAGCCATACAAAAGACCTGGTCGTCCTTTGCCAGACTCTTCCCACGCTAGAGACAGATTAATTTTAGTAAAAAAATTAATAAGTCAGTTGCCATGGTTTAGCCATACTAAAGACCTAGTCGTCCTTTGCCAGACTCTTCCCACGCTAGAGACAGATTAATTTTAGCATAAAAATTATAAAGTCAGTTGCCATGGTTTAGCCATACTAAAGACCTGGTCGTCCTTTGCCAGACTCTTCCCACGCTAGAGGCAGATTAATTTTAGAAAAAAAACTATAAAGTCAGTAACCATGGTTTAGCCATACTAAAGACCTAGTCTTCTTTTGCCAGACTTTTCCTACGCTAGAGACATATTAATTTTAGCAAAAAAACTATAAAGTCAGTAAGCATGGTTTAGCCATACTAAAGACCTAGTCGTCCTTTGCCAGACTCTTCCCACGCTAGAGAAAGATTAATTTTAGCATAAAAATTATAAAGTCAGTTGCCATGGTTTAGCCATACTAAAGACCTGGTCGTCCTTTGCCAGACTCTTCCCACGCTAGAGACAGATTAATTTTAGCAAAAAAACTATAATGTCAGTAACCATGGTTTAGCCATACTAAATACCTGGTCGTCCTTTGCCAGACTCTTCCCACGCTAGAGACAGATTAATTTTAGCATAAAAATTATAAAGTCAGTTGCCATTGTTTAGCCATACTAAAGACCTGGTCGTCCTTTGCCAGACTCTTCCCACGCTAGAGACAGATTAATTTTAGCAAAAAAATTAATAAGTCAGTTGCCATGGTTTAGCCATACTAAAGACCTGGTCGTCCTTTGCCAGACTCTTCCCACGCTAAAGACAGATTAATTTTAGCATAAAAATTATAAAGTCAGTTGCCATGGTTTAGCCATACTAAAGACCTGGTCGTCCTTTGCCAGACTCTTCCCACGCTAGAGACAGATTAATTTTAGCAAAAAAATTAATAAGTCAGTTGCCATGGTTTAGGCATACTAAAGACCTAGTCGTCCTTTGCCAGACTCTTCCCACGCTAGAGACAGATTAATTTTAGCATAAAAATTATAAAGTCAGTTGCCATGGTTTAGCCATACTAAAGACCTGGTCGTCCTTTGCCAGACTCTTCCCACGCTAGAGACAGATTAATTTTAGCAAAAAAACTATAATGTCAGTAACCATGGTTTAGCCATACTAAATACCTGGTCTTCCTTTGCCAGACTCTTTCCACGCTAGAGGCAGATTAATTTTAGAAAAAAAACTATAAAGTCAGTAACCATGGTTTAGCCATACTAAAGACCTAGTCTTCTTTTGCCAGACTTTTCCTACGCTAAAGACATATTAATTTTAGCAAAAAAACTATAGAGTCAGTAAGCATGGTTTAGCCATACTAAAGACCTAGTCGTCCTTTGCCAGAATTTTCCCACGCTAGAGACAGATTAATTTTAGCAAAAAAATTATTATGTCAGTATCCATGGTTTAGCCATACTAAAGACCTAGTCGTCCTTTGCCAGACTTTTCCCACGCTAGAGACAGATTAATTTTACCAAAAAAACTATAATGTCAGTAACCATGGTTTAGCCATACTAAATACCTGGTCGTCCTTTGCCAGACTCTTCCCACGCTAGAGACAGATTAATTTTAGCATAAAAATTATAAAGTCAGTTGCCATGGTTTAGCCATACTAAAGACCTGGTCGTCCTTTGCCAGAGTCTTCCCACGCTAGAGACAGATTAATTTTAGCAAAAAAATTAATAAGTCAGTTGCCATGGTTTAGCCATACTAAAGACCTGGTCGTAATTTGCCAGACTCTTCCCACGCTAGAGGCAGATTAATTTTAGAAAAAAAACTATAAAGTCAGTAACCATGGTTTAGCCATACTAAAGACCTAGTCTTCTTTTGCCAGACTTTTCCTACGCTAAAGACATATTAATTTTAGCAAAAAAACTATAGAGTCAGTAAGCATGGTTTAGCCATACTAAAGACCTAGTCGTCCTTTGCCAGAATTTTCCCACGCTAGAGACAGATTAATTTTAGCAAAAAAATTATTATGTCAGTATCCATGGTTTAGCCATACTAAAGACCTAGTCGTCCTTTGCCAGACTTTTCCCACGCTAGAGACAGATTAATTTTAGCAAAAAAACTATAATGTCAGTAACCATGGTTTAGCCATACTAAATACCTGGTCGTCCTTTGCCAGACTCTTTCCACGCTAGAGACAGATTAATTTTAGCAAAAAAACTATAAAGTCAGTAACCATGGTTTAGCCATACTAAAGACCTAGTCTTCCTTTGCCAGACTCTTCCCACGCTAGAGACAGATTAATTTTAGCATAAAAATTATAAAGTCAGTTGCCATGGTTTAGCCATACTAAAGACCTGGTCGTCCTTTGAAAGACTCTTCCCACGCTAGAGACAGATTAATTTTAGCAAAAAAACTATAAAGTCAGTAACCATGGTTTAGCCATACTAAAGACCTAGTCTTCCTTTGCCAGACTCTTCCCACGCTAGAGGCAGATTAATTTTAGAAAAAAAACTATAAAGTCAGTAACCATGGTTTAGCCATACTAAAGACCTAGTCTTCTTTTGCCAGACTTTTCCTACGCTAGAGACATATTAATTTTAGCAAAAAAACTATAAAGTCAGTAAGCATGGTTTAGCCATACTAAAGACCTAGTCGTCCTTTGCCAGACTCTTCCCACGCTAGAGACAGATTAATTTTAGCATAAAAATTATAAAGTCAGTTGCCATGGTTTAGCCATACTAAAGACCTGGTCGTCCTTTGCCAGACTCTTCCCACGCTAGAGACAGATTAATTTTAGCAAAAAAACTATAATGTCAGTAACCATGGTTTAGCCATACTAAATACCTGGTCGTCCTTTGCCAGACTCTTCCCACGCTAGAGACAGATTAATTTTAGCATAAAAATTATAAAGTCAGTTGCCATGGTTTAGCTATACTAAAGACCTGGTCGTCCTTTGCCAGACTCTTCCCACGCTAGAGACAGATTAATTTTAGCAAAAAAACTATAAAGTCAGTAACCATGGTTTAGCCATACTAAAGACCTAGTCTTCTTTTGCCAGACTTTTCCTACGCTAGAGACATATTAATTTTAGCAAAAAAACTATAAAGTCAGTAAGCATGGTTTAGCCATACTAAAGACCTAGTCGTCCTTTGCCAGACTCTTCCCACGCTAGAGACAGATTAATTTTAGCAAAAAAATTATAAAGTCAATAGCCATGGTTTAGCCATACTAAAGACCTAGTCTTCCTTTGCCAGACTCTTCCCACGCTAGAGGCAGATTAATTTTAGCAAAAAAATTAATAAGTCAGTTGCCATGGTTTAGCCATACTAAAGACCTGGTCGTTCTTTGCCAGACTCTTCCCACGCTAGAGACAGATTAATTTTAGCAAAAAAACTATAATGTCAGTAACCATGGTTTAGCCATACTAAATACCTGGTCTTCCTTTGCCAGACTCTTCCCACGCTAGAGGCACATTAATTTTAGAAAAAAAACTATAAAGTCAGTAACCATGGTTTAGCCATACTAAAGAACTAGTCTTCTTTTGCCAGACTTTTCCTACGCTAGAGACATATTAATTTTAGCAAAAAAACTATAGAGTCAGAAAGCATGGTTTAGCCATACTAAAGACCTAGTCGTCCTTTGACAGACTTTTCCCACGCTAGAGACAGATTAATTTTAGCAAAAAAATTAATAAGTCAGTTGCCATGGTTTAGCCATACTAAAGTTCTTGTCGTCTTTTGCCAGACTTTCCGACGCTAGAAAAAGATTCATTTTAGCAAAAAAATTATAAAGTCAATAGTCATGGTTTAGCCATACTAAAGACCTGGTCGTCATTTGCCAGACTTTTACCATGCTAGAGACAGATTAATTATAGCAAAAAAATTTTAAAGTCAATAGCCATGGTTTAGCCATACTAAATACCTGGTCGTCCTTTGCCAGAATCTTCCCATGCTAGAGACAGATTAATTATAGCAAAAAAATTATAAAGTCAATAGCCATGGTTTAGCCATACTAAATACCTGGTCGTCCTTTGCCAGACTCTTCCCACGCTAGAGACAGATTAATTTTAGCAAAAAAATTAATAAGTCAGTTGCCATGGTTTAGCCATACTAAAGTTCTTGTTGTCTTTTGACAGACTTTTCGACGCTAGAAAAAGATTTATTTTAGCAAAAAAATTATAAAGTCAATAGCCATGGTTTAGCCATACTAAAGACCTAGTCTTCCTTTGCCAGACTCTTCCCACGCTAGAGGCAGATTAATTTTAGCAAAAAAATTAATAAGTCAGTTACCATGGTTTAGCCATACTAAAGTTCTTGTCGTCTTTTGCCAGACTTTCCGACGCTAGAAAAAGATTCATTTTAGCAAAAAAATTATAAAGTCAATAGTCATGGTTTAGCCATACTAAAGACCTGGTCGTCATTTGCCAGACTTTTACCATGCTAGAGACAGATTAATTATAGCAAAAAAATTATAAAGTCAATAGCCATGGTTTAGCCATACTAAAGACCTAGTCGTGCTTTGCCAGAATTTTCCCACGCTAGAGACAGATTAATTTTAGCAAAAAAATTATTATGTCAGTATCCATGGTTTAGCCATACTAAAGACCTAGTCGTCCTTTGCCAGACTTTTCCCACGCTAGAGACAGATTAATTTTAGCAAAAAAATTAATAAGTCAGTTACCATGGTTTAGCCATACTAAAGTTCTTGTCGTCTTTTGCCAGACTTTCCGACGCTAGAAAAAGATTCATTTTAGCAAAAAAATTATAAAGTCAATAGTCATGGTTTAGCCATACTAAAGACCTGGTCGTCATTTGCCAGACTTTTACCATGCTAGAGACAGATTAATTAGAGCAAAAAAATTAGAAAGTCAATAGCCATGGTTTAGCCATACTAAATACCTGGTCGTCCTTTGCCAGACTTTTCTCACGCTAGAGACAGATTACTTTTAGAAAAAAATAATTATGTCAGTAGCCATGGTTTAGTCGTGGTAAAGACTTGACATCTTTTGCCAGACTCTTCCCACGCTAGAGACAGATTAATTTTAGCAAAAAAACTATAAAGTCAGTAACCATGGTTTAGCCATACTAAAGACCTGGTCGTCATTTGCCAGACTTTTACCATGCTAGAGACAGATTAATTATAGCAAAAAAATTATAAAGTCAATAGCCATGGTTTAGTTATACTAAATACCTGGTCGTCCTTTGCCAGACTCTTCCCACGCTAGATTAATTTTAGCAAAAAAATTAATAAGTCAGTTGCCATGGTTTAGCCATACTAAAGTTCTTGTCGTCTTTTGACAGACTTTCCGACGCTAGAAAAAGATTTATTTTAGCAAAAAAATTATAAAGTCAATAGCCATGGTTTAGCCATACTAAAGACCTAGTCTTCCTTTGCCAGACTCTTCCCACGCTAAAGGCAGATTAATTTTAGAAAAAAAACTATAAAGTCAGTAACCATGGTTTAGCCATACTAAAGACCTAGTCTTCTTTTGCCAGACTCTTCCCACGCTAGAGAGAGATTAATTTTATCAAAAAAACTTTAAAGTTAGTAACCATGGTTTAGCCATACTAAAGACCTGGTCGTCCTTTGCCAGAATCTTCCCATGCTAGAGACAGATTAATTATAGCAAAAAAATTATAAAGTCAGTAGCCATGGTTTAGCCATACTAGAGACCTAGTCGTCCTTTGCCAGACTCTTCCCACGCTAGAGACAGATTAATTTTAGCAAAAAAATTATAAAGTCGGTTGCCATGGTTTAGCTATACTAAAGACCTGGTCGTCCTTTGCCAGACTTTTCCCACGCTAGAGACAGATTACTTTTAGCAAAAAAATAATTATGTCAGTAGCCATGGTTTAGTCGTGGTAAAGACTTGACATCTTTTGCGAGACTCTTCCCACGCTAGAGACAGATTAATTTTAGCAAAAAAACTATAAAGTCAGTAACCATGGTTTAGCCATACTAAAGACCTGGTCGTCATTTGCCAGACTTTTACCATGCTAGAGACAGATTAATTATAGCAAAAAAATTATAAAGTCAATAGCCATGGTTTAGCCATACTAAATACCTGGTCGTCCTTTGCCAGACTCTTCCCACGCTAGAGACAGATTAATTTTAGCAAAAAAATTAATAAGTCAGTTGCCATGGTTTAGCCATACTAAAGTTCTTGTCGTCTTTTGACAGACTTTTCGACGCTAGAAAAAGATTTATTTTAGCAAAAAAATTATAAAGTCAATAGCCATGATTTAGCTATACTAAAGACCTGGTCGTCCTTTGCCAGACTTTTCCCACGCTAGAGACAGATTACTTTTAGCAAAAAAATAATTATGTCAGTAGCCATGGTTTAGTCGTGGTAAAGACTTGACATCTTTTGCCAGACTCTTCCCACGCTAGAGACAGATTAATTTTAGCAATAAAATTAATAAGTCAGTTGCCATGGTTTAGCCATACTAAAGTTCTTGTCGTCTTTTGACAGACTTTCCGACGCTAGGAAAAGATTTATTTTAGCAAAAAAATTATAAAGTCAATAGCCATGGTTTAGCCATACTAAAGACCTAGTCTTCCTTTGCCAGACTCTTCCCACGCTAGAGGCAGATTAATTTTAGAAAAAAAACTATAAAGTCAGTAACCATGGTTTAGCCATACTAAAGACCTAGTCTTCTTTTGCCAGACTTTTCCTACGCTAGAGACAGATTAATTATAGCAAAAAAATTATAAAGTCAGTAGCCATGGTTTAGCCATACTAGAGACCTAGTCGTCCTTTGCCAGACTCTTCCCACGCTAGAGACAGATTAATTTTAGCAAAAAAATTATAAAGTCGGTTGCCATGGTTTAGCTATACTAAAGACCTGGTCGTCCTTTGCCAGACTTTTCCCACGCTAGAGACAGATTACTTTTAGCAAAAAAATAATTATGTCAGTAGCCATGGTTTAGTCGTGGTAAAGACTTGACATCTTTTGCGAGACTCTTCCCACGCTAGAGACAGATTAATTTTAGCAAAAAAACTATAAAGTCAGTAACCATGGTTTAGCCATACTAAAGACCTGGTCGTCATTTGCCAGACTTTTACCATGCTAGAGACAGATTAATTATAGCAAAAAAATTATAAAGTCAATAGCCATGGTTTAGCCATACTAAATACCTGGTCGTCCTTTGCCAGACTCTTCCCACGCTAGAGACAGATTAATTTTAGCAAAAAAATTAATAAGTCAGTTGCCATGGTTTAGCCATACTAAAGTTCTTGTCGTCTTTTGACAGACTTTTCGACGCTAGAAAAAGATTTATTTTAGCAAAAAAATTATAAAGTCAATAGCCATGGTTTAGCTATACTAAAGACCTGGTCGTCCTTTGCCAGACTTTTCCCACGCTAGAGACAGATTACTTTTAGCAAAAAAATAATTATGTCAGTAGCCATGGTTTAGTCGTGGTAAAGACTTGACATCTTTTGCCAGACTCTTCCCACGCTAGAGACAGATTAATTTTAGCAATAAAATTAATAAGTCAGTTGCCATGGTTTAGCCATACTAAAGTTCTTGTCGTCTTTTGACAGACTTTCCGACGCTAGGAAAAGATTTATTTTAGCAAAAAAATTATAAAGTCAATAGCCATGGTTTAGCCATACTAAAGACCTAGTCTTCCTTTGCCAGACTCTTCCCACGCTAGAGGCAGATTAATTTTAGAAAAAAAACTATAAAGTCAGTAACCATGGTTTAGCCATACTAAAGACCTAGTCTTCTTTTGCCAGACTTTTCCTACGCTAGAGACATATTAATTTTAGCAAAAAAACTATAAAGTCAGTAAGCATGGTTTAGCCATACTAAAGACCTAGTCGTGCTTTGCCAGAATTTTCCCACGCTAGAGACAGATTAATTTTAGCAAAAAAATTAATAAGTCAGTTACCATGGTTTAGCCATACTAAAGTTCTTGTCGTCTTTTGCCAGACTTTCCGACGCTAGAAAAAGATTCATTTTAGCAAAAAAATTATAAAGTCAATAGTCATGGTTTAGCCATACTAAAGACCTGGTCGTCCTTTGCCAGACTCTTCCCACGCTAGAGACAGATTAATTTTAGCAAAAAAACTATAAAGTCAGTAACCATGGTTTAGCCATACTAAAGACCTGGTCGTCCTTTGCCAGACTCTTCCCACGCTAGAGAGAGATTAATTTTATCAAAAAAACTTTAAAGTCAGTAACCATGGTTTAGCCATACTTAAGACCTGGTCGTCCTTTGCCAGACTCTTCCCACGCTAGAGACAGATTAATTTTAGCAAAAAAATTAATAAGTCAGTTGCCATGGTTTAGCCATACTAAAGTTCTTGTCGTCTTTTGCCAGACTTTCCGACGCTAGAAAGATTCATTTTAGCAAAAAAATTATAAAGTCAATAGCCATGGTTTAGCCATACTAAAGACCTGGTCGTCCTTTGCCAGAATCTTCCCATGCTAGAGACAGATTAATTATAGCAAAAAAATTATAAAGTCAATAGCCATGGTTTAGCCATACTAAAGACCTAGTCGTCCTTTGCCAGACTCTTCCCACGCTAGAGACAGATTAATTTTAGCAAAAAAATTATAAAGTCGGTTGCCATGGTTTAGCTATACTAAAGACCTGGTCGTCCTTTGCCAGACTTTTCCCACGCTAGAGACAGATTACTTTTAGCAAAAAAATTATAAAGTCAATAGCCATGGTTTAGCCATACTAAATACCTGGTCGTCCTTTGCCAGACTCTTCCCACGCTAGAGACAGATTAATTTTAGCAAAAAAATTAATAAGTCAGTTGCCATGGTTTAGTCATACTAAAGTTCTTGTCGTCTTTTGACAGACTTTTCGACGCTAGAAAAAGATTTATTTTAGCAAAAAAATTATAAAGTCAATAGCCATGGTTTAGCCATACTAAAGACCTGGTCGTCCTTTGCCAGACTCTTCCCACGCTAGAGACAGATTAATTTTAGCAAAAAAACTATAATGTCAGTAACCATGGTTTAGCCATACTAAATACCTGGTCTTCCTTTGCCAGACTCTTCCCACGCTAGAGGCAGATTAATTTTAGAAAAAAAACTATAAAGTCAGTAACCATGGTTTAGCCATACTAAAGACCTAGTCTTCTTTTGCCAGACTTTTCCTACGCTAGAGACAGATTAATTTTAGCAAAAAAATTATAAAGTCGGTTGCCATGGTTTAGCTATACTAAAGACCTGGTCGTCCTTTGCCAGACTTTTCCCACGCTAGAGACAGATTACTTTTAGCAAAAAAATAATTATGTCAGTAGCCATGGTTTAGTCGTGGTAAAGACTTGACATCTTTTGCGAGACTCTTCCCACGCTAGAGACAGATTAATTTTAGCAAAAAAACTATAAAGTCAGTAACCATGGTTTAGCCATACTAAAGACCTGGTCGTCATTTGCCAGACTTTTACCATGCTAGAGACAGATTAATTATAGCAAAAAAATTATAAAGTCAATAGCCATGGTTTAGCCATACTAAATACCTGGTCGTCCTTTGCCAGACTCTTCCCACGCTAGAGACAGATTAATTTTAGCAAAAAAATTAATAAGTCAGTTGCCATGGTTTAGCCATACTAAAGTTCTTGTCGTCTTTTGACAGACTTTTCGACGCTAGAAAAAGATTTATTTTAGCAAAAAAATTATAAAGTCAATAGCCATGGTTTAGCTATACTAAAGACCTGGTCGTCCTTTGCCAGACTTTTCCCACGCTAGAGACAGATTACTTTTAGCAAAAAAATAATTATGTCAGTAGCCATGGTTTAGTCGTGGTAAAGACTTGACATCTTTTGCCAGACTCTTCCCACGCTAGAGACAGATTAATTTTAGCAATAAAATTAATAAGTCAGTTGCCATGGTTTAGCCATACTAAAGTTCTTGTCGTCTTTTGACAGACTTTCCGACGCTAGGAAAAGATTTATTTTAGCAAAAAAATTATAAAGTCAATAGCCATGGTTTAGCCATACTAAAGACCTAGTCTTCCTTTGCCAGACTCTTCCCACGCTAGAGGCAGATTAATTTTAGAAAAAAAACTATAAAGTCAGTAACCATGGTTTAGCCATACTAAAGACCTAGTCTTCTTTTGCCAGACTTTTCCTACGCTAGAGACATATTAATTTTAGCAAAAAAACTATAAAGTCAGTAAGCATGGTTTAGCCATACTAAAGACCTAGTCGTGCTTTGCCAGAATTTTCCCACGCTAGAGACAGATTAATTTTAGCAAAAAAATTAATAAGTCAGTTACCATGGTTTAGCCATACTAAAGTTCTTGTCGTCTTTTGCCAGACTTTCCGACGCTAGAAAAAGATTCATTTTAGCAAAAAAATTATAAAGTCAATAGTCATGGTTTAGCCATACTAAAGACCTGGTCGTCCTTTGCCAGACTCTTCCCACGCTAGAGACAGATTAATTTTAGCAAAAAAACTATAAAGTCAGTAACCATGGTTTAGCCATACTAAAGACCTGGTCGTCCTTTGCCAGACTCTTCCCACGCTAGAGAGAGATTAATTTTATCAAAAAAACTTTAAAGTCAGTAACCATGGTTTAGCCATACTTAAGACCTGGTCGTCCTTTGCCAGACTCTTCCCACGCTAGAGACAGATTAATTTTAGCAAAAAAATTAATAAGTCAGTTGCCATGGTTTAGCCATACTAAAGTTCTTGTCGTCTTTTGCCAGACTTTCCGACGCTAGAAAGATTCATTTTAGCAAAAAAATTATAAAGTCAATAGCCATGGTTTAGCCATACTAAAGACCTGGTCGTCCTTTGCCAGAATCTTCCCATGCTAGAGACAGATTAATTATAGCAAAAAAATTATAAAGTCAATAGCCATGGTTTAGCCATACTAAAGACCTAGTCGTCCTTTGCCAGACTCTTCCCACGCTAGAGACAGATTAATTTTAGCAAAAAAATTATAAAGTCGGTTGCCATGGTTTAGCTATACTAAAGACCTGGTCGTCCTTTGCCAGACTTTTCGCACGCTAGAGACAGATTACTTTTAGCGAAAAAATTATAAAGTCAATAGCCATGGTTTAGCCATACTAAATACCTGGTCGTCCTTTGCCAGACTCTTCCCACGCTAGAGACAGATTAATTTTAGCAAAAAAATTAATAAGTCAGTTGCCATGGTTTAGTCATACTAAAGTTCTTGTCGTCTTTTGACAGACTTTTCGACGCTAGAAAAAGATTTATTTTAGCAAAAAAATTATAAAGTCAATAGCCATGGTTTAGCCATACTAAAGACCTGGTCGTCCTTTGCCAGACTCTTCCCACGCTAGAGACAGATTAATTTTAGCAAAAAAACTATAATGTCAGTAACCATGGTTTAGCCATACTAAATACCTGGTCTTCCTTTGCCAGACTCTTCCCACGCTAGAGGCAGATTAATTTTAGAAAAAAAACTATAAAGTCAGTAACCATGGTTTAGCCATACTAAAGACCTAGTCTTCTTTTGCCAGACTTTTCCTACGCTAGAGACATATTAATTTTAGCAAAAAAACTATAGAGTCAGTAAGCATGGTTTAGCCATACTAAAGACCTAGTCGTCCTTTGCCAGAATTTTCCCACGCTAGAGACAGATTAATTTTAGCAAAAAAATTATTATGTCAGTATCCATGGTTTAGCCATACTAAAGACCTAGTCATCCTTTGCCAGACTTTTCCCACGCTAGAGACAGATTAATTTTAGCAAAAAAACTATAATGTCAGTAACCATGGTTTAGCCATACTAAATACCTGGTCGTCCTTTGCCAGACTCTTCCCACGCTAGAGACAGATTAATTTTAGCATAAAAATTATAAAGTCAGTTGCCATGGTTTAGCCATACTAAAGACCTGGTCGTCCTTTGCCAGACTCTTCCCACGCTAGAGACAGATTAATTTTAGCAAAAAAATTAATAAGTCAGTTGCCATGGTTTAGCCATACTAAAGACCTGGTCGTAATTTGCCCGACTCTTCCCACGCTAGAGACAGATTAATTTTAGCAAAAAAACTATAAAGTCAGTAACCATGGTTTAGCCATACTAAAGACCTAGTCTTCCTTTGCCAGACTCTTCCCACGCTAGAAACAGATTAATTTTAGCATAAAAATTATAAAGTCAGTTGCCATGGTTTAGCCATACTAAAGACCTGGTCGTCCTTTGAAAGACTCTTCCCACGCTAGAGACAGATTAATTTTAGCAAAAAAACTATAAAGTCAGGAACCATGGTTTAGCCATACTAAAGACCTAGTCTTCCTTTGCCAGACTCTTCCCACGCTAGAGGCAGATTAATTTTAGAAAAAAAACTATAAAGTCAGTAACCATGGTTTAGCCATACTAAAGACCTAGTCTTCTTTTGCCAGACTTTTCCTACGCTAGAGACATATTAATTTTAGCAAAAAAACTATAAAGTCAGTAAGCATGGTTTAGCCATACTAAAGACCTAGTCGTCCTTTGCCAGACTCTTCCCACGCTAGAGACAGATTAATTTTAGCATAAAAATTATAAAGTCAGTTGCCATGGTTTAGCCATACTAAAGACCTAGTCTTCCTTTGCCAGACTCTTTCCACGCTAGAGACAGATTAATTTTAGCATAACAATTATAAAGTCAGTTGCCATGGTTTAGCCATACTAAAGACCTGGTCGTCCTTTGAAAGACTCTTCCCACGCTAGAGACAGATTAATTTTAGCAAAAAAACTATAAAGTCAGTAACCATGGTTTAGCCATACTAAAGACCTAGTCTTCCTTTGCCAGACTCTTCCCACGCTAGAGGCAGATTAATTTTAGAAAAAAAACTATAAAGTCAGTAACCATGGTTTAGCCATACTAAAGACCTAGTCTTCTTTTGCCAGACTTTTCCTACGCTAGAGACATATTAATTTTTGCAAAAAAACTATAAAGTCAGTAAGCATGGTTTAGCCATACTAAAGACCTAGTCGTCCTTTGCCAGACTCTTCCCACGCTACAGACAGATTAATTTTAGCATAAAAATTATAAAGTCAGTTGCCATGGTTTAGCCATACTAAAGACCTGGTCGTCTTTTGCCAGACTCTTCCCACGCTAGAGACAGATTAATTTTAGCAAAAAAACTATAATGTCAGTAACCATGGTTTAGCCATACTAAATACCTGGTCGTCCTTTGCCAGACTCTTCCCACGCTAGAGGCAGATTAATTTTAGAAAAAAAACTATAAAGTCAGTAACCATGGTTTAGCCATACTAAAGACCTAGTCTTCTTTTGCCAGACTTTTCCTACGCTAGAGACATATTAATTTTAGCAAAAAAACTATAGAGTCAGTAAGCATGGTTTAGCCATACTAAAGACCTAGTCGTCCTTTGCCAGAATTTTCCCACGCTAGAGACAGATTAATTTTAGCAAAAAAATTAATAAGTCAGTTGCCATGGTTTAGCCATACTAAAGACCTAGTCGTCCTTTGCCAGACTCTTCCCACGCTAGAGACAGATTAATTTTAGCAAAAAAATTAATAAGTCAGTTGCCATGGTTTAGCCATACTAAAGTTCTTGTCGTCTTTTGCTAGACTTTCCGACGCTAGAAAAAGATTCATTTTAGCACAAAAATTATAAAGTCAATAGCCATGGTTTAGCCATACAAAAGACCTGGTCGTCCTTTGCCAGACTCTTCCCACGCTAGAGACAGATTAATTTTAGTAAAAAAATTAATAAGTCAGTTGCCATGGTTTAGCCATACTAAAGACCTAGTCGTCCTTTGCCAGACTCTTCCCACGCTAGAGACAGATTAATTTTAGCATAAAAATCATAAAGTCAGTTGCCATGGTTTAGCCATACTAAAGACCTGGTCGTCCTTTGCCAGACTCTTCCCACGCTAGAGACAGATTAATTTTAGCAAAAAAACTATAAAGTCAGTAACCATGGTTTAGCCATACTAAAGACCTAGTCTTCCTTTGCCAGACTCTTCCCACGCTAGAGGGAGATTAATTTTAGAAAAAAAACTATAAAGTCAGTAACCATGGTTTAGCCATACTAAAGACCTAGTCTTCTTTTGCCAGACTTTTCCTACGCTAGAGACATATTAATTTTAGCAAAAAAACTATAAAGTCAGTAAGCATGGTTTAGCCATACTAAAGACCTAGTCGTCCTTTGCCAGAATTTTCCCACGCTAGAGACAGATTAATTTTAGCAAAAAAATTATTATGTGAGTATCCATGGTTTAGCCATACTAAAGACCTAGTCGTCCTTTGCCAGACTTTTCCCACGCTAGAGACAGATTAATTTTAGCAAAAAAATTAATAAGTCAGTTGCCATGGTTTAGCCATACTAAAGTTCTTGTCGTCTTTTGCCAGACTTTCCGACGCTAGAAAGATTCATTTTAGCAAAAAAATTATCAAGACAATAGCCATGGTTTAGCCATACTAAAGACCTGGTCGTCCTTTGCCAGAATCTTCCCATGCTAGAGACAGATTAATTATAGCAAAAAAATTATAAAGTCAATAGCCATGGTTTAGCCATACTAAAGACCTGGTCGTCCTTTGCCAGACTCTTCCCACGCTAGAGACAGATTAATTTTAGCAAAAAAATTAATAAGTCAGTTGCCATGGTTTAGCCATACTAAAGTTCTTGTCGTCTTTTGCCAGACTTTCCGACGCTAGAAAGATTCATTTTAGCAAAAAAATTATAAAGTCAATAGCCATGGTTTAGCCATACTAAAGACCTGGTCGTCCTTTGCCAGAATCTTCCCATGCTAGAGACAGATTAATTATAGCAAAAAAATTATAAAGTCAATAGCCATGGTTTAGCCATACTAAAGACCTAGTCGTCCTTTGCCAGACTCTTCCCACGCTAGAGACAGATTAATTTTAGCAAAAAAATTATAAAGTCGGTTGCCATGGTTTAGCTATACTAAAGACCTGGTCGTCCTTTGCCAGACTTTTCCCACGCTAGAGACAGATTACTTTTAGCAAAAAAATAATTATGTCAGTAGCCATGGTTTAGTCGTGGTAAAGACTTGACATCTTTTGCCAGACTCTTCCCACGCTAGAGACAGATTAATTATAGCAAAAAAATTATAAAGTCAATAGCCATGGTTTAGCCATACTAAAGACCTAGTCGTCCTTTGCCAGACTCTTCCCACGCTAGAGACAGATTAATTTTAGCAAAAAAATTATAAAGTCGGTTGCCATGGTTTAGCTATACTAAAGACCTGGTCGTCCTTTGCCAGACTTTTCCCACGCTAGAGACAGATTACTTTTAGCAAAAAAATAATTATGTCAGTAGCCATGGTTTAGTCGTGGTAAAGACTTGACATCTTTTGCCAGACTCTTCCCACGCTAGAGACAGATTAATTTTAGCAAAAAAACTATAAAGTCAGTAACCATGGTTTAGCCATACTAAAGACCTGGTCGTCATTTGCCAGACTTTTACCATGCTAGAGACAGATTAATTATAGCAAAAAAATTATAAAGTCAATAGCCATGGTTTAGCCATACTAAATACCTGGTCGTCCTTTGCCAGACTCTTCCCACGCTAGAGACAGATTAATTTTAGCAAAAAAATTAATAAGTCAGTTGCCATGGTTTAGTCATACTAAAGTTCTTGTCGTCTTTTGACAGACTTTTCGACGCTAGAAAAAGATTTATTTTAGCAAAAAAATTATAAAGTCAATAGCCATGGTTTAGCCATACTAAAGACCTGGTCGTCCTTTGCCAGACTCTTCCCACGCTAGAGACAGATTAATTTTAGCAAAAAAACTATAATGTCAGTAACCATGGTTTAGCCATACTAAATACCTGGTCTTCCTTTGCCAGACTCTTCCCACGCTAGAGGCAGATTAATTTTAGAAAAAAAACTATAAAGTCAGTAACCATGGTTTAGCCATACTAAAGACCTAGTCTTCTTTTGCCAGACTTTTCCTACGCTAGAGACATATTAATTTTAGCAAAAAAACTATAGAGTCAGTAAGCATGGTTTAGCCATACTAAAGACCTAGTCGTCCTTTGCCAGAATTTTCCCACGCTAGAGACAGATTAATTTTAGCAAAAAAATTATTATGTCAGTATCCATGGTTTAGCCATACTAAAGACCTAGTCGTCCTTTGCCAGAATCTTCCCATGCTAGAGACAGATTAATTATAGCAAAAAAATTATAAAGTCAATAGCCATGGTTTAGCCATACTAAAGACCTGGTCGTCCTTTGCCAGACTCTTCCCACGCTAGAGACAGATTAATTTTAGCAAAAAAATTAATAAGTCAGTTGCCATGGTTTAGCCATACTAAAGTTCTTGTCGTCTTTTGCCAGACTTTCCGACGCTAGAAAGATTCATTTTAGCAAAAAAATTATAAAGTCAATAGCCATGGTTTAGCCATACTAAAGACCTGGTCGTCCTTTGCCAGAATCTTCCCATGCTAGAGACAGATTAATTATAGCAAAAAAATTATAAAGTCAATAGCCATGGTTTAGCCATACTAAAGACCTAGTCGTCCTTTGCCAGACTCTTCCCACGCTAGAGACAGATTAATTTTAGCAAAAAAATTATAAAGTCGGTTGCCATGGTTTAGCTGTACTAAAGACCTGGTCGTCCTTTGCCAGACTTTTCCCACGCTAGAGACAGATTACTTTTAGCAAAAAAATAATTATGTCAGTAGCCATGGTTTAGTCGTGGTAAAGACTTGACATCTTTTGCCAGACTCTTCCCACGCTAGAGACAGATTAATTATAGCAAAAAAATTATAAAGTCAATAGCCATGGTTTAGCCATACTAAAGACCTAGTCGTCCTTTGCCAGACTCTTCCCACGCTAGAGACAGATTAATTTTAGCAAAAAAATTATAAAGTCGGTTGCCATGGTTTAGCTATACTAAAGACCTGGTCGTCCTTTGCCAGACTTTTCCCACGCTAGAGACAGATTACTTTTAGCAAAAAAATAATTATGTCAGTAGCCATGGTTTAGTCGTGGGAAAGACTTGACATCTTTTGCCAGACTCTTCCCACGCTAGAGACAGATTAATTTTAGCAAAAAAACTATAAAGTCAGTAACCATGGTTTAGCCATACTAAAGACCTGGTCGTCATTTGCCAGACTTTTACCATGCTAGAGACAGATTAATTATAGCAAAAAAATTATAAAGTCAATAGCCATGGTTTAGCCATACTAAATACCTGGTCGTCCTTTGCCAGACTCTTCCCACGCTAGAGACAGATTAATTTTAGCAAAAAAATTAATAAGTCAGTTGCCATGGTTTAGTCATACTAAAGTTCTTGTTGTCTTTTGACAGACTTTTCGACGCTAGAAAAAGATTTATTTTAGCAAAAAAATTATAAAGTCAATAGCCATGGTTTAGCCATACTAAAGACCTGGTCGTCCTTTGCCAGACTCTTCCCACGCTAGAGACAGATTAATTTTAGCAAAAAAACTATAATGTCAGTAACCATGGTTTAGCCATACTAAATACCTGGTCTTCCTTTGCCAGACTCTTCCCACGCTAGAGGCAGATTAATTTTAGAAAAAAAACTATAAAGTCAGTAACCATGGTTTAGCCATACTAAAGACCTAGTCTTCTTTTGCCAGACTTTTCCTACGCTAGAGACATATTAATTTTAGCAAAAAAACTATAGAGTCAGTAAGCATGGTTTAGCCATACTAAAGACCTAGTCGTCCTTTGCCAGAATTTTCCCACGCTAGAGACAGATTAATTTTAGCAAAAAAATTATTATGTCAGTATCCATGGTTTAGCCATACTAAAGACCTAGTCGTCCTTTGCCAGACTTTTCCCACGCAAGAGACAGATTAATTTTAGCAAAAAAACTATAATGTCAGTAACCATGGTTTAGCCATACTAAATACCTGGTCGTCCTTTGCCAGACTCTTCCCACGCTAGAGACAGATTAATTTTAGCATAAAAATTATAAAGTCAGTTGCCATGGTTTAGCCATACTAAAGACCTGGTCGTCCTTTGAAAGACTCTTCCCACGCTAGAGACAGATTAATTTTAGCAAAAAAACTATAAAGTCAGTAACCATGGTTTAGCCATACTAAAGACCTAGTCTTCCTTTGCCAGACTCTTCCCACGCTAGAGGCAGATTAATTTTAGAAAAAAAACTATAAAGTCAGTAACCATGGTTTAGCCATACTAAAGACCTAGTCTTCTTTTGCCAGACTTTTCCTACGCTAGAGACATATTAATTTTAGCAAAAAAACTATAAAGTCAGTAAGCATGGTTTAGCCATACTAAAGACCTAGTCGTCCTTTGCCAGACTCTTCCCACGCTACAGACAGATTAATTTTAGCATAAAAATTATAAAGTCAGTTGCCATGGTTTAGCCATACTAAAGACCTGGTCGTCTTTTGCCAGACTCTTCCCACGCTAGAGACAGATTAATTTTAGCAAAAAAACTATAATGTCAGTAACCATGGTTTAGCCATACTAAATACCTGGTCGTCCTTTGCCAGACTCTTCCCACGCTAGAGGCAGATTAATTTTAGAAAAAAAAACTATAAAGTCAGTAACCATGGTTTAGCCATACTAAAGACCTAGTCTTCTTTTGCCAGACTTTTCCTACGCTAAAGACATATTAATTTTAGCAAAAAAACTATAGAGTCAGTAAGCATGGTTTAGCCATACTAAAGACCTAGTCGTCCTTTGCCAGAATTTTCCCACGCTAGAGACAGATTAATTTTAGCAAAAAAATTAATAAGTCAGTTGCCATGGTTTAGCCATACTAAAGACCTAGTCGTCCTTTGCCAGACTCTTCCCACGCTAGAGACAGATTAATTTTAGCAAAAAAATTAATAAGTCAGTTGCCATGGTTTAGCCATACTAAAGTTCTTGTCGTCTTTTGCCAGACTTTCCGACGCTAGAAAAAGATTCATTTTAGCACAAAAATTATAAAGTCAATAGCCATGGTTTAGCCATACAAAAGACCTGGTCGTCCTTTGCCAGACTCTTCCCACGCTAGAGACAGATTAATTTTAGTAAAAAAATTAATAAGTCAGTTGCCATGGTTTAGCCATACTAAAGACCTAGTCGTCCTTTGCCAGACTCTTCCCACGCTAGAGACAGATTAATTTTAGCATAAAAATCATAAAGTCAGTTGCCATGGTTTAGCCATACTAAAGACCTGGTCGTCCTTTGCCAGACTCTTCCCACGCTAGAGACAGATTAATTTTAGCAAAAAAACTATAAAGTCAGTAACCATGGTTTAGCCATACTAAAGACCTAGTCTTCCTTTGCCAGACTCTTCCCACGCTAGAGGGAGATTAATTTTAGAAAAAAAACTATAAAGTCAGTAACCATGGTTTAGCCATACTAAAGACCTAGTCTTCTTTTGCCAGACTTTTCCTACGCTAGAGACATATTAATTTTAGCAAAAAAACTATAAAGTCAGTAAGCATGGTTTAGCCATACTAAAGACCTAGTCGTCCTTTGCCAGAATTTTCCCACGCTAGAGACAGATTAATTTTAGCAAAAAAATTATTATGTGAGTATCCATGGTTTAGCCATACTAAAGACCTAGTCGTCCTTTGCCAGACTTTTCCCACGCTAGAGACAGATTAATTTTAGCAAAAAAATTAATAAGTCAGTTGCCATGGTTTAGCCATACTAAAGTTCTTGTCGTCTTTTGCCAGACTTTCCGACGCTAGAAAGATTCATTTTAGCAAAAAAATTATAAAGACAATAGCCATGGTTTAGCCATACTAAAGACCTGGTCGTCCTTTGCCAGAATCTTCCCATGCTAGAGACAGATTAATTATAGCAAAAAAATTATAAAGTCAATAGCCATGGTTTAGCTATACTAAAGACCTGGTCGTCCTTTGCCAGACTCTTCCCACGCTAGAGACAGATTAATTTTAGCAAAAAAATTAATAAGTCAGTTGCCATGGTTTAGCCATACTAAAGTTCTTGTCGTCTTTTGCCAGACTTTCCGACGCTAGAAAGATTCATTTTAGCAAAAAAATTATAAAGTCAATAGCCATGGTTTAGCCATACTAAAGACCTGGTCGTCCTTTGCCAGAATCTTCCCATGCTAGAGACAGATTAATTATAGCAAAAAAATTATAAAGTCAATAGCCATGGTTTAGCCATACTAAAGACCTAGTCGTCCTTTGCCAGACTCTTCCCACGCTAGAGACAGATTAATTTTAGCAAAAAAATTATAAAGTCGGTTGCCATGGTTTAGCTATACTAAAGACCTGGTCGTCCTTTGCCAGACTTTTCCCACGCTAGAGACAGATTACTTTTAGCAAAAAAATAATTATGTCAGTAGCCATGGTTTAGTCGTGGTAAAGACTTGACATCTTTTGCCAGACTCTTCCCACGCTAGAGACAGATTAATTATAGCAAAAAAATTATAAAGTCAATAGCCATGGTTTAGCCATACTAAAGACCTAGTCGTCCTTTGCCAGACTCTTCCCACGCTAGAGACAGATTAATTTTAGCAAAAAAATTATAAAGTCGGTTGCCATGGTTTAGCTATACTAAAGACCTGGTCGTCCTTTGCCAGACTTTTCCCACGCTAGAGACAGATTACTTTTAGCAAAAAAATAATTATGTCAGTAGCCATGGTTTAGTCGTGGTAAAGACTTGACATCTTTTGCCAGACTCTTCCCACGCTAGAGACAGATTAATTTTAGCAAAAAAACTATAAAGTCAGTAACCATGGTTTAGCCATACTAAAGACCTGGTCGTCATTTGCCAGACTTTTACCATGCTAGAGACAGATTAATTATAGCAAAAAAATTATAAAGTCAATAGCCATGGTTTAGCCATACTAAATACCTGGTCGTCCTTTGCCAGACTCTTCCCACGCTAGAGACAGATTAATTTTAGCAAAAAAATTAATAAGTCAGTTGCCATGGTTTAGTCATACTAAAGTTCTTGTCGTCTTTTGACAGACTTTTCGACGCTAGAAAAAGATTTATTTTAGCAAAAAAATTATAAAGTCAATAGCCATGGTTTAGCCATACTAAAGACCTGGTCGTCCTTTGCCAGAATCTTCCCATGCTAGAGACAGATTAATTATAGCAAAAAAATTATAAAGTCAATAGCCATGGTTTAGCCATACTAAAGACCTGGTCTTCCTTTGCCAGACTCTTCCCACGCTAGAGGCAGATTAATTTTAGAAAAAAAACTATAAAGTCAGTAACCATGGTTTAGCCATACTAAAGACCTAGTCTTCTTTTGCCAGACTTTTCCTACGCTAGAGACATATTAATTTTAGCAAAAAAACTATAGAGTCAGTAAGCATGGTTTAGCCATACTAAAGACCTAGTCGTCCTTTGCCAGAATTTTCCCACGCTAGAGACAGATTAATTTTAGCAAAAAAATTATTATGTCAGTATCCATGGTTTAGCCATACTAAAGACCTAGTCGTCCTTTGCCAGAATCTTCCCATGCTAGAGACAGATTAATTATAGCAAAAAAATTATAAAGTCAATAGCCATGGTTTAGCCATACTAAAGACCTGGTCGTCCTTTGCCAGACTCTTCCCACGCTAGAGACAGATTAATTTTAGCAAAAAAATTAATAAGTCAGTTGCCATGGTTTAGCCATACTAAAGTTCTTGTCGTCTTTTGCCAGACTTTCCGACGCTAGAAAGATTCATTTTAGCAAAAAAATTATAAAGTCAATAGCCATGGTTTAGCCATACTAAAGACCTGGTCGTCCTTTGCCAGAATCTTCCCATGCTAGAGACAGATTAATTATAGCAAAAAAATTATAAAGTCAATAGCCATGGTTTAGCCATACTAAAGACCTAGTCGTCCTTTGCCAGACTCTTCCCACGCTAGAGACAGATTAATTTTAGCAAAAAAATTATAAAGTCGGTTGCCATGGTTTAGCTATACTAAAGACCTGGTCGTCCTTTGCCAGACTTTTCCCACGCTAGAGACAGATTACTTTTAGCAAAAAAATAATTATGTCAGTAGCCATGGTTTAGTCGTGGTAAAGACTTGACATCTTTTGCCAGACTCTTCCCACGCTAGAGACAGATTAATTATAGCAAAAAAATTATAAAGTCAATAGCCATGGTTTAGCCATACTAAAGACCTAGTCGTCCTTTGCCAGACTCTTCCCACGCTAGAGACAGATTAATTTTAGCAAAAAAATTATAAAGTCGGTTGCCATGGTTTAGCTATACTAAAGACCTGGTCGTCCTTTGCCAGACTTTTCCCACGCTAGAGACAGATTACTTTTAGCAAAAAAATAATTATGTCAGTAGCCATGGTTTAGTCGTGGTAAAGACTTGACATCTTTTGCCAGACTCTTCCCACGCTAGAGACAGATTAATTTTAGCAAAAAAACTATAAAGTCAGTAACCATGGTTTAGCCATACTAAAGACCTGGTCGTCATTTGCCAGACTTTTACCATGCTAGAGACAGATTAATTATAGCAAAAAAATTATAAAGTCAATAGCCATGGTTTAGCCATACTAAATACCTGGTCGTCCTTTGCCAGACTCTTCCCACGCTAGAGACAGATTAATTTTAGCAAAAAAATTAATAAGTCAGTTGCCATGGTTTAGTCATACTAAAGTTCTTGTTGTCTTTTGACAGACTTTTCGACGCTAGAAAAAGATTTATTTTAGCAAAAAAATTATAAAGTCAATAGCCATGGTTTAGCCATACTAAAGACCTGGTCGTCCTTTGCCAGACTCTTCCCACGCTAGAGACAGATTAATTTTAGCAAAAAAACTATAATGTCAGTAACCATGGTTTAGCCATACTAAATACCTGGTCTTCCTTTGCCAGACTCTTCCCACGCTAGAGGCAGATTAATTTTAGAAAAAAAACTATAAAGTCAGTAACCATGGTTTAGCCATACTAAAGACCTAGTCTTCTTTTGCCAGACTTTTCCTACGCTAGAGACATATTAATTTTAGCAAAAAAACTATAGAGTCAGTAAGCATGGTTTAGCCATACTAAAGACCTAGTCGTCCTTTGCCAGAATTTTCCCACGCTAGAGACAGATTAATTTTAGCAAAAAAATTATTATGTCAGTATCCATGGTTTAGCCATACTAAAGACCTAGTCGTCCTTTGCCAGACTTTTCCCACGCTAGAGACAGATTAATTTTAGCAAAAAAACTATAATGTCAGTAACCATGGTTTAGCCATACTAAATACCTGGTCGTCCTTTGCCAGACTCTTCCCACGCTAGAGACAGATTAATTTTATCATAAAAATTATAAAGTCAGTTGCCATGGTTTAGCCATACTAAAGACCTGGTCGTCCTTTGCCAGACTCTTCCCACGCTAGAGACAGATTAATTTTAGCAAAAAAATTAATAAGTCAGTTGCCATGGTTTAGCCATACTAAAGACCTGGTCGTAATTTGCCCGACTCTTCCCACGCTAGAGACAGATTAATTTTAGCAAAAAAACTATAAAGTCAGTAACCATGGTTTAGCCATACTAAAGACCTAGTCTTCCTTTGCCAGACTCTTCCCACGCTAGAAACAGATTAATTTTAGCATAAAAATTATAAAGTCAGTTGCCATGGTTTAGCCATACTAAAGACCTGGTCGTCCTTTGAAAGACTCTTCCCACGCTAGAGACAGATTAATTTTAGCAAAAAAACTATAAAGTCAGGAACCATGGTTTAGCCATACTAAAGACCTAGTCTTCCTTTGCCAGACTCTTCCCACGCTAGAGGCAGATTAATTTTAGAAAAAAAACTATAAAGTCAGTAACCATGGTTTAGCCATACTAAAGACCTAGTCTTCTTTTGCCAGACTTTTCCTACGCTAGAGACATATTAATTTTAGCAAAAAAACTATAAAGTCAGTAAGCATGGTTTAGCCATACTAAAGACCTAGTCGTCCTTTGCCAGACTCTTCCCACGCTAGAGACAGATTAATTTTAGCATAAAAATTATAAAGTCAGTTGCCATGGTTTAGCCATACTAAAGACCTAGTCTTCCTTTGCCAGACTCTTTCCACGCTAGAGACAGATTAATTTTAGCATAACAATTATAAAGTCAGTTGCCATGGTTTAGCCATACTAAAGACCTGGTCGTCCTTTGAAAGACTCTTCCCACGCTAGAGACAGATTAATTTTAGCAAAAAAACTATAAAGTCAGTAACCATGGTTTAGCCATACTAAAGACCTAGTCTTCCTTTGCCAGACTCTTCCCACGCTAGAGGCAGATTAATTTTAGAAAAAAAACTATAAAGTCAGTAACCATGGTTTAGCCATACTAAAGACCTAGTCTTCTTTTGCCAGACTTTTCCTACGCTAGAGACATATTAATTTTAGCAAAAAAACTATAAAGTCAGTAAGCATGGTTTAGCCATACTAAAGACCTAGTCGTCCTTTGCCAGACTCTTCCCACGCTACAGACAGATTAATTTTAGCATAAAAATTATAAAGTCAGTTGCCATGGTTTAGCCATACTAAAGACCTGGTCGTCTTTTGCCAGACTCTTCCCACGCTAGAGACAGATTAATTTTAGCAAAAAAACTATAATGTCAGTAACCATGGTTTAGCCATACTAAATACCTGGTCGTCCTTTGCCAGACTCTTCCTACGCTAGAGGCAGATTAATTTTAGAAAAAAAACTATAAAGTCAGTAACCATGGTTTAGCCATACTAAAGACCTAGTCTTCTTTTGCCAGACTTTTCCTACGCTAGAGACATATTAATTTTAGCAAAAAAACTATAGAGTCAGTAAGCATGGTTTAGCCATACTAAAGACCTAGTCGTCCTTTGCCAGAATTTTCCCACGCTAGAGACAGATTAATTTTAGCAAAAAAATTAATAAGTCAGTTGCCATGGTTTAGCCATACTAAAGACCTAGTCGTCCTTTGCCAGACTCTTCCCACGCTAGAGACAGATTAATTTTAGCAAAAAAATTAATAAGTCAGTTGCCATGGTTTAGCCATACTAAAGTTCTTGTCGTCTTTTGCCAGACTTTCCGACGCTAGAAAAAGATTCATTTTAGCACAAAAATTATAAAGTCAATAGCCATGGTTTAGCCATACAAAAGACCTGGTCGTCCTTTGCCAGACTCTTCCCACGCTAGAGACAGATTAATTTTAGTAAAAAAATTAATAAGTCAGTTGCCATGGTTTAGCCATACTAAAGACCTAGTCGTCCTTTGCCAGACTCTTCCCACGCTAGAGACAGATTAATTTTAGCATAAAAATCATAAAGTCAGTTGCCATGGTTTAGCCATACTAAAGACCTGGTCGTCCTTTGCCAGACTCTTCCCACGCTAGAGACAGATTAATTTTAGCAAAAAAACTATAAAGTCAGTAACCATGGTTTAGCCATACTAAAGACCTAGTCTTCCTTTGCCAGACTCTTCCCACGCTAGAGGGAGATTAATTTTAGAAAAAAAACTATAAAGTCAGTAACCATGGTTTAGCCATACTAAAGACCTAGTCTTCTTTTGCCAGACTTTTCCTACGCTAGAGACATATTAATTTTAGCAAAAAAACTATAAAGTCAGTAAGCATGGTTTAGCCATACTAAAGACCTAGTCGTCCTTTGCCAGAATTTTCCCACGCTAGAGACAGATTAATTTTAGCAAAAAAATTATTATGTCAGTATCCATGGTTTAGCCATACTAAAGACCTAGTCATCCTTTGCCAGACTTTTCCCACGCTAGAGACAGATTAATTTTAGCAAAAAAATTAATAAGTCAGTTGCCATGGTTTAGCCATACTAAAGTTCTTGTCGTCTTTTGCCAGACTTTCCGACGCTAGAAAGATTCATTTTAGCAAAAAAATTATAAAGACAATAGCCATGGTTTAGCCATACTAAAGACCTGGTCGTCCTTTGCCAGAATCTTCCCATGCTAGAGACAGATTAATTATAGCAAAAAAATTATAAAGTCAATAGCCATGGTTTAGCCATACTAAAGACCTGGTCGTCCTTTGCCAGACTCTTCCCACGCTAGAGACAGATTAATTTTAGCAAAAAAATTAATAAGTCAGTTGCCATGGTTTAGCCATACTAAAGTTCTTGTCGTCTTTTGCCAGACTTTCCGACGCTAGAAAGATTCATTTTAGCAAAAAAATTATAAAGTCAATAGCCATGGTTTAGCCATACTAAAGACCTGGTTGTCCTTTATCAGAATCTTCCCATGCTAGAGACAGATTAATTATAGCAAAAAAATTATAAAGTCAATAGCCATGGTTTAGCCATACTAAAGACCTAGTCGTCCTTTGCCAGACTCTTCCCACGCTAGAGACATATTAATTTTAGCAAAAAAACTATAAAGTCAGTAAGCATGGTTTAGCCATACTAAAGACCTGGTCGTCCTTTGCCAGACTCTTCCCACGCTAGAGACAGATTAATTTTAGCATAAAAATTATAAAGTCAGTTGCCATGGTTTAGCCATACTAAAGACCTGGTCGTCCTTTGCCAGACTCTTCCCACGCTAGAGACAGATTAATTTTAGCAAAAAAATTAATAAGTCAGTTGCCATGGTTTAGCCATACTAAAGACCTAGTCGTCCTTTGCCAGACTCTTCCCACGCTAGAGACAGATTAATTTTAGCATAAAAATTATAAAGTCAGTTGCCATGGTTTAGCCATACTAAAGACCTGGTCGTAATTTGCCAGACTCTTCCCACGCTAGAGACAGATTAATTTTAGCAAAAAAACTATAAAGTCAGTAACCATGGTTTAGCCATACTAAAGACCTAGTCTTCCTTTGCCAGACTCTTCCCACGCTAGAGACAGATTAATTTTAGCAAAAAAATTAATAAGTCAGTTGCCATGGTTTAGCCATACTAAAGTTCTTGTTGTCTTTTGACAGACTTTTCGACGCTAGAAAAAGATTTATTTTAGCAAAAAAATTATAAAGTCAATAGCCATGGTTTAGCCATACTAAAGACCTAGTCTTCCTTTGCCAGACTCTTCCCACGCTAGAGGCAGATTAATTTTAGCAAAAAAATTAATAAGTCAGTTACCATGGTTTAGCCATACTAAAGTTCTTGTCGTCTTTTGCCAGACTTTCCGACGCTAGAAAAAGATTCATTTTAGCAAAAAAATTATAAAGTCAATAGTCATGGTTTAGCCATACTAAAGACCTGGTCGTCATTTGCCAGACTTTTACCATGCTAGAGACAGATTAATTATAGCAAAAAAATTATAAAGTCAATAGCCATGGTTTAGCCATACTAAAGACCTAGTCGTGCTTTGCCAGAATTTTCCCACGCTAGAGACAGATTAATTTTAGCAAAAAAATTATTGTGTCAGTATCCATGGTTTAGCCATACTAAAGACCTAGTCGTCCTTTGCCAGACTTTTCCTACGCTAGAGACATATTAATTTTAGCAAAAAAACTATAAAGTCAGTAAGCATGGTTTAGCCATACTAAAGACCTAGTCGTCCTTTGCCAGAATTTTCCCACGCTAGAGACAGATTAATTTTAGCAAAAAAATTATTATGTCAGTATCCATGGTTTAGCCATACTAAAGACCTAGTCGTCCTTTGCCAGACTTTTCCCACGCTAGAGACAGATTAATTTTAGCAAAAAAATTAATAAGTCAGTTGCCATGGTTTAGCCATACTAAAGTTCTTGTCGTCTTTTGCCAGACTTTCCGACGCTAGAAAGATTCATTTTAGCAAAAAAATTATAAAGACAATAGCCATGGTTTAGCCATACTAAAGACCTGGTCGTCCTTTGCCAGAATCTTCCCATGCTAGAGACAGATTAATTATAGCAAAAAAATTATAAAGTCAATAGCCATGGTTTAGCCATACTAAAGACCTGGTCGTCCTTTGCCAGACTCTTCCCACGCTAGAGACAGATTAATTTTAGCAAAAAAATTAATAAGTCAGTTGCCATGGTTTAGCCATACTAAAGTTCTTGTCGTCTTTTGCCAGACTTTCCGACGCTAGAAAGATTCATTTTAGCAAAAAAATTATAAAGTCAATAGCCATGGTTTAGCCATACTAAAGACCTGGTCGTCCTTTATCAGAATCTTTCCATGCTAGAGACAGATTAATTATAGCAAAAAAATTATAAAGTCAATAGCCATGGTTTAGCCATACTAAAGACCTAGTCGTCCTTTGCCAGACTCTTCCCACGCTAGAGACAGATTAATTTTAGCATAAAAATTATAAAGTCAGTTGCCATGGTTTAGCCATACTAAAGACCTGGTCGTCCTTTGCCAGACTCTTCCCACGCTAGAGACAGATTAATTTTAGCATAAAAATTATAAAGTCAGTTGCCATGGTTTAGCCATACTAAAGACCTGGTCGTCCTTTGCCAGACTCTTCCCACGCTAGAGACAGATTAATTTTAGCATAAAAATTATAAAGTCCGTTGCCATGGTTTAGCCATACTAAAGACCTGGTCGTCCTTTGCCAGACTCTTCCCACGCTAGAGACAGATTAATTTTAGCAAAAAAATTAATAAGTCAGTTGCCATGGTTTAGCCATACTAAAGACCTAGTCGTCCTTTGCCAGACTCTTCCCACGCTAGAGACAGATTAATTTTAGCATAAAAATTATAAAGTCAGTTGCCATGGTTTAGCCATACTAAAGACCTGGTCGTAATTTGCCAGACTCTTCCCACGCTAGAGACAGATTAATTTTAGCAAAAAAACTATAAAGTCAGTAACCATGGTTTAGCCATACTAAAGACCTAGTCTTCCTTTGCCAGACTCTTCCCACGCTAGAGACAGATTAATTTTAGCAAAAAAATTAATAAGTCAGTTGCCATGGTTTAGCCATACTAAAGTTCTTGTTGTCTTTTGACAGACTTTTCGACGCTAGAAAAAGATTTATTTTAGCAAAAAAATTATAAAGTCAATAGCCATGGTTTAGCCATACTAAAGACCTAGTCTTCCTTTGCCAGACTCTTCCCACGCTAGAGGCAGATTAATTTTAGCAAAAAAATTAATAAGTCAGTTACCATGGTTTAGCCATACTAAAGTTCTTGTCGTCTTTTGCCAGACTTTCCGACGCTAGAAAAAGATTCATTTTAGCAAAAAAATTATAAAGTCAATAGTCATGGTTTAGCCATACTAAAGACCTGGTCGTCATTTGCCAGACTTTTACCATGCTAGAGACAGATTAATTATAGCAAAAAAATTATAAAGTCAATAGCCATGGTTTAGCCATACTAAAGACCTAGTCGTGCTTTGCCAGAATTTTCCCACGCTAGAGACAGATTAATTTTAGCAAAAAAATTATTATGTCAGTATCCATGGTTTAGCCATACTAAAGACCTAGTCGTCCTTTGCCAGACTTTTCCCACGCTAGAGACAGATTAATTTTAGCAAAAAAATTAATAAGTCAGTTACCATGGTTTAGCCATACTAAAGTTCTTGTCGTCTTTTGCCAGACTTTCCGACGCTAGAAAAAGATTCATTTTAGCAAAAAAATTATAAAGTCAATAGTCATGGTTTAGCCATACTAAAGACCTGGTCGTCATTTGCCAGACTTTTACCATGCTAGAGACAGATTAATTATAGCAAAAAAATTAGAAAGTCAATAGCCATGGTTTAGCCATACTAAATACCTGGTCGTCCTTTGCCAGACTTTTCTCACGCTAGAGACAGATTACTTTTAGAAAAAAATAATTATGTCAGTAGCCATGGTTTAGTCGTGGTAAAGACTTGACATCTTTTGCCAGACTCTTCCCACGCTAGAGACAGATTAATTTTAGCAAAAAAACTATAAAGTCAGTAACCATGGTTTAGCCATACTAAAGACCTGGTCGTCATTTGCCAGACTTTTACCATGCTAGAGACAGATTAATTATAGCAAAAAAATTATAAAGTCAATAGCCATGGTTTAGTTATACTAAATACCTGGTCGTCCTTTGCCAGACTCTTCCCACGCTAGATTAATTTTAGCAAAAAAATTAATAAGTCAGTTGCCATGGTTTAGCCATACTAAAGTTCTTGTCGTCTTTTGACAGACTTTCCGACGCTAGAAAAAGATTTATTTTAGCAAAAAAATTATAAAGTCAATAGCCATGGTTTAGCCATACTAAAGACCTAGTCTTCCTTTGCCAGACTCTTCCCACGCTAAAGGCAGATTAATTTTAGAAAAAAAACTATAAAGTCAGTAACCATGGTTTAGCCATACTAAAGACCTAGTCTTCTTTTGCCAGACTCTTCCCACGCTAGAGAGAGATTAATTTTATCAAAAAAACTTTAAAGTTAGTAACCATGGTTTAGCCATACTAAAGACCTGGTCGTCCTTTGCCAGAATCTTCCCATGCTAGAGACAGATTAATTATAGCAAAAAAATTATAAAGTCAGTAGCCATGGTTTAGCCATACTAGAGACCTAGTCGTCCTTTGCCAGACTCTTCCCACGCTAGAGACAGATTAATTTTAGCAAAAAAATTATAAAGTCGGTTGCCATGGTTTAGCTATACTAAAGACCTGGTCGTCCTTTGCCAGACTTTTCCCACGCTAGAGACAGATTACTTTTAGCAAAAAAATAATTATGTCAGTAGCCATGGTTTAGTAGTGGTAAAGACTTGACATCTTTTGCCAGACTCTTCCCACGCTAGAGACAGATTAATTTTAGCAAAAAAACTATAAAGTCATTAACCATGGTTTAGCCATACTAAAGACCTGGTCGTCATTTGCCAGACTTTTACCATGCTAGAGACAGATTAATTATAGCAAAAAAATTATAAAGTCAATAGCCATGGTTTAGCCATACTAAATACCTGGTCGTCCTTTGCCAGACTCTTCCCACGCTAGAGACAGATTAATTTTAGCAAAAAAATTAATAAGTCAGTTGCCATGGTTTAGCCATACTAAAGTTCTTGTCGTCTTTTGACAGACTTTTCGACGCTAGAAAAAGATTTATTTTAGCAAAAAAATTATAAAGTCAATAGCCATGGTTTAGCTATACTAAAGACCTGGTCGTCCTTTGCCAGACTTTTCCCACGCTAGAGACAGATTACTTTTAGCAAAAAAATAATTATGTCAGTAGCCATGGTTTAGTCGTGGTAAAGACTTGACATCTTTTGCCAGACTCTTCCCACGCTAGAGACAGATTAATTTTAGCAAAAAAATTAATAAGTCAGTTGCCATGGTTTAGCCATACTAAAGTTCTTGTCGTCTTTTGACAGACTTTCCGACGCTAGGAAAAGATTTATTTTAGCAAAAAAATTATAAAGTCAATAGCCATGGTTTAGCCATACTAAAGACCTAGTCTTCCTTTGCCAGACTCTTCCCACGCTAGAGGCAGATTAATTTTAGAAAAAAAACTATAAAGTCAGTAACCATGGTTTAGCCATACTAAAGACCTAGTCTTCTTTTGCCAGACTTTTCCTACGCTAGAGACATATTAATTTTAGCAAAAAAACTATAAAGTCAGTAAGCATGGTTTAGCCATACTAAAGACCTAGTCGTGCTTTGCCAGAATTTTCCCACGCTAGAGACAGATTAATTTTAGCAAAAAAATTAATAAGTCAGTTACCATGGTTTAGCCATACTAAAGTTCTTGTCGTCTTTTGCCAGACTTTCCGACGCTAGAAAAAGATTCATTTTAGCAAAAAAATTATAAAGTCAATAGTCATGGTTTAGCCATACTAAAGACCTGGTCGTCCTTTGCCAGACTCTTCCCACGCTAGAGACAGATTAATTTTAGCAAAAAAACTATAAAGTCAGTAACCATGGTTTAGCCATACTAAAGACCTGGTCGTCCTTTGCCAGACTCTTCCCACGCTAGAGACAGATTAATTTTAGCAAAAAAATTAATAAGTCAGTTGCCATGGTTTAGCCATACTAAAGTTCTTGTCGTCTTTTGCCAGACTTTCCGACGCTAGAAAGATTCATTTTAGCAAAAAAATTATAAAGTCAATAGCCATGGTTTAGCCATACTAAAGACCTGGTCGTCCTTTGCCAGAATCTTCCCATGCTAGTGACAGATTAATTATAGCAAAAAAATTATAAAGTCAATAGCCATGGTTTAGCCATACTAAAGACCTAGTCGTCCTTTGCCAGACTCTTCCCACGCTAGAGACAGATTAATTTTAGCAAAAAAATTATAAAGTCGGTTGCCATGGTTTAGCTATACTAAAGACCTAGTCGTCCTTTGCCAGACTTTTCCCACGCTAGAGACAGATTACTTTTAGCAAAAAAATAATTATGTCAGTAGCCATGGTTTAGTCGTGGTAAAGACTTGACATCTTTTGCCAGACTCTTCCCACGCTAGAGACAGATTAATTATAGCAAAAAAATTATAAAGTCAATAGCCATGGTTTAGCCATACTAAAGACCTAGTCGTCCTTTGCCAGACTCTTCCCACGCTAGAGACAGATTAATTTTAGCAAAAAAATTATAAAGTCGGTTGCCATGGTTTAGCTATACTAAAGACCTGGTCGTCCTTTGCCAGACTTTTCCCACGCTAGAGACAGATTACTTTTAGCAAAAAAATAATTATGTCAGTAGCCATGGTTTAGTCGTGGTAAAGACTTGACATCTTTTGCCAGACTCTTCCCACGCTAGAGACAGATTAATTTTAGCAAAAAAATTATAAAGTCGGTTGCCATGGTTTAGCTATACTAAAGACCTAGTCGTCCTTTGCCAGACTTTTCCCACGCTAGAGACAGATTACTTTTAGCAAAAAAATAATTATGTCAGTAGCCATGGTTTAGTCGTGGTAAAGACTTGACATCTTTTGCCAGACTCTTCCCACGCTAGAGACAGATTAATTATAGCAAAAAAATTATAAAGTCAATAGCCATGGTTTAGCCATACTAAAGACCTAGTCGTCCTTTGCCAGACTCTTCCCACGCTAGAGACAGATTAATTTTAGCAAAAAAATTATAAAGTCGGTTGCCATGGTTTAGCTATACTAAAGACCTGGTCGTCCTTTGCCAGACTTTTCCCACGCTAGAGACAGATTAATTTTAGCAAAAAAACTATAAAGTCAGGAACCATGGTTTAGCCATACTAAAGACCTAGTCTTCCTTTGCCAGACTCTTCCCACGCTAGAGGCAGATTAATTTTAGAAAAAAAACTATAAAGTCAGTAACCATGGTTTAGCCATACTAAAGACCTAGTCTTCTTTTGCCAGACTTTTCCTACGCTAGAGACATATTAATTTTAGCAAAAAAACTATAAAGTCAGTAAGCATGGTTTAGCCATACTAAAGACCTAGTCGTCCTTTGCCAGACTCTTCCCACGCTAGAGACAGATTAATTTTAGCATAAAAATTATAAAGTCAGTTGCCATGGTTTAGCCATACTAAAGACCTAGTCTTCCTTTGCCAGACTCTTTCCACGCTAGAGACAGATTAATTTTAGCATAACAATTATAAAGTCAGTTGCCATGGTTTAGCCATACTAAAGACCTGGTCGTCCTTTGAAAGACTCTTCCCACGCTAGAGACAGATTAATTTTAGCAAAAAAACTATAAAGTCAGTAACCATAGTTTAGCCATACTAAAGACCTAGTCTTCCTTTGCCAGACTCTTCCCACGCTAGAGGCAGATTAATTTTAGAAAAAAAACTATAAAGTCAGTAACCATGGTTTAGCCATACTAAAGACCTAGTCTTCTTTTGCCAGACTTTTCCTACGCTAGAGACATATTAATTTTAGCAAAAAAACTATAAAGTCAGTAAGCATGGTTTAGCCATACTAAAGACCTAGTCGTCCTTTGCCAGACTCTTCCCACGCTACAGACAGATTAATTTTAGCATAAAAATTATAAAGTCAGTTGCCATGGTTTAGCCATACTAAAGACCTGGTCGTCTTTTGCCAGACTCTTCCCACGCTAGAGACAGATTAATTTTAGCAAAAAAACTATAATGTCAGTAACCATGGTTTAGCCATACTAAATACCTGGTCGTCCTTTGCCAGACTCTTCCCACGCTAGAGGCAGATTAATTTTAGAAAAAAAACTATAAAGTCAGTAACCATGGTTTAGCCATACTAAAGACCTAGTCTTCTTTTGCCAGACTTTTCCTACGCTAGAGACATATTAATTTTAGCAAAAAAACTATAGAGTCAGTAAGCATGGTTTAGCCATACTAAAGACCTAGTCGTCCTTTGCCAGAATTTTCCCACGCTAGAGACAGATTTATTTTAGCAAAAAAATTAATAAGTCAGTTGCCATGGTTTAGCCATACTAAAGACCTAGTCGTCCTTTGCCAGACTCTTCCCACGCTAGAGACAGATTAATTTTAGCAAAAAAATTAATAAGTCAGTTGCCATGGTTTAGCCATACTAAAGTTCTTGTCGTCTTTTGCCAGACTTTCCGACGCTAGAAAAAGATTCATTTTAGCACAAAAATTATAAAGTCAATAGCCATGGTTTAGCCATACAAAAGACCTGGTCGTCCTTTGCCAGACTCTTCCCACGCTAGAGACAGATTAATTTTAGTAAAAAAATTAATAAGTCAGTTGCCATGGTT
Source organism: Ganaspis brasiliensis (assembly GCA_037103525.1). Lineage (NCBI taxonomy): Eukaryota > Metazoa > Arthropoda > Insecta > Hymenoptera > Figitidae > Ganaspis > Ganaspis brasiliensis. The sequence continues at coordinate 464,173 of JAZKLR010000135.1, read as the reverse complement.
TAGCCATACTAAAGACCTAGTCGTCCTTTGCCAGACTCTTCCCACGCTAGAGACAGATTAATTTTAGCATAAAAATCATAAAGTCAGTTGCCATGGTTTAGCCATACTAAAGATCTGGTCGTCCTTTGCCAGACTCTTCCCACGCTAGAGACAGATTAATTTTAGCAAAAAAACTATAAAGTCAGTAACCATGGTTTAGCCATACTAAAGACCTAGTCTTCCTTTGCCAGACTCTTCCCACGCTAGAGGGAGATTAATTTTAGAAAAAAAACTATAAAGTCAGTAACCATGGTTTAGCCATACTAAAGACCTAGTCTTCTTTTGCCAGACTTTTCCTACGCTAGAGACATATTAATTTTAGCAAAAAAACTATAAAGTCAGTAAGCATGGTTTAGCCATACTAAAGACCTAGTCGTCCTTTGCCAGAATTTTCCCACGCTAGAGACAGATTAATTTTAGCAAAAAAATTATTATGTCAGTATCCATAGTTTAGCCATACTAAAGACCTAGTCGTCCTTTGCCAGACTTTTCCCACGCTAGAGACAGATTAATTTTAGCAAAAAAATTAATAAGTCAGTTGCCATGGTTTAGCCATACTAAAGTTCTTGTCGTCTTTTGCCAGACTTTCCGACGCTAGAAAGATTCATTTTAGCAAAAAAATTATAAAGACAATAGCCATGGTTTAGCCATACTAAAGACCTGGTCGTCCTTTGCCAGAATCTTCCCATGCTAGAGACAGATTAATTATAGCAAAAAAATTATAAAGTCAATAGCCATGGTTTAGCCATACTAAAGACCTGGTCGTCCTTTGCCAGACTCTTCCCACGCTAGAGACAGATTAATTTTAGCAAAAAAATTAATAAGTCAGTTGCCATGGTTTAGCCATACTAAAGTTCTTGTCGTCTTTTGCCAGACTTTCCGACGCTAGAAAGATTCATTTTAGCAAAAAAATTATAAAGTCAATAGCCATGGTTTAGCCATACTAAAGACCTGGTCGTCCTTTATCAGAATCTTCCCATGCTAGAGACAGATTAATTATAGCAAAAAAATTATAAAGTCAATAGCCATGGTTTAGCCATACTAAAGACCTAATCGTCCTTTGCCAGACTATTCCCACGCTAGAGACAGATTAATTTTAGCAAAAAAATTAATAAGTCAGTTGCCATGGTTTAGCCATACTAAAGACCTAGTCGTCCTTTGCCAGACTCTTCCCACGCTAGAGACAGATTAATTTTAGCATAAAAATTATAAAGTCAGTTGCCATGGTTTAGCCATACTAAAGACCTGGTCGTCCTTTGCCAGACTCTTCCCACGCTAGAGACAGATTAATTTTAGCATAAAAATTATAAAGTCAGTTGCCATGGTTTAGCCATACTAAAGACCTGGTCGTCCTTTGCCAGACTCTTCCCACGCTAGAGACAGATTAATTTTAGCATAAAAATTATAAAGTCAGTTGCCATGGTTTAGCCATACTAAAGACCTGGTCGTCCTTTGCCAGACTCTTCCCACGCTAGAGACAGATTAATTTTAGCAAAAAAATTAATAAGTCAGTTGCCATGGTCTAGCCATACTAAAGACCTAGTCGTCCTTTGCCAGACTCTTCCCACGCTAGAGACAGATTAATTTTAGCATAAAAATTATAAAGTCAGTTGCCATGGTTTAGCCATACTAAAGACCTGGTCGTAATTTGCCAGACTCTTCCCACGCTAGAGACAGATTAATTTTAGCAAAAAAACTATAAAGTCAGTAACCATGGTTTAGCCATACTAAAGACCTAGTCTTCCTTTGCCAGACTCTTCCCACGCTAGAGACAGATTAATTTTAGCATAAAAATTATAAAGTCAGTTGCCAGGGTTTAGCCATACTAAAGACCTGGACGTCCTTTGCCAGACTCTTCCCACGCTAGAGACAGATTAATTTTAGCAAAAAAACTATAAAGTCAGTAACCATGGTTTAGCCATACTAAAGACCTAGTCTTCATTTGCCAGACTCTTCCCACGCTAGAGGCAGATTAATTTTAGAAAAAAAACTATAAAGTCAGTAACCATGGTTTAGCCATACTAAAGACCTAGTTTTCTTTTGCCAGACTTTTCCTACGCTAGAGACATATTAATTTTAGCAAAAAAACTATAAAGTCAGTAAGCATGGTTTAGCCATACTAAAGACCTAGTCGTCCTTTGCCAGACTCTTCCCACGATAGAGACAGATTAATTTTAGCATAAAAATTATAAAGTCAGTTGCCATGGTTTAGCCATACTAAAGACCTGGTCGTCCTTTGCCAGTCTCTTCCCACGCTAGAGACAGATTAATTTTAGCAAAAAAACTATAATGTCAGTAACCATGGTTTAGCCATACTAAATACCTGGTCGTCCTTTGCCAGACTCTTCCCACGCTAGAGGCAGATTAATTTTAGAAAAAAAACTATAAAGTCAGTAACCATGGTTTAGCCATACTAAAGACCTAGTCTTCTTTTGCCAGACTTTTCCTACGCTAGAGACATATTAATTTTAGCAAAAAAACTATAAAGTCAGTAAGCATGGTTTAGCCATACTAAAGACATAGTCGTCCTTTGCCAGAATTTTCCCACGCTAGAGACAGATTAATTTTAGCAAAAAAATTATTATGTCAGTATCCATGGTTTAGCCATACTAAAGACCTAGTCGTCCTTTGCCAGACTTTTCCCACGCTAGAGACAGATTAATTTTAGCAAAAAAATTAATAAGTCAGTTGCCATGGTTTAGCTATACTAAAGTTCTTGTCGTCTTTTGCCAGACTTTCCGACGCTAGAAAGATTCATTTTAGCAAAAAAATTATAAAGACAATAGCCATGGTTTAGCCATACTAAAGACCTGGTCGTCCTTTGCCAGAATCTTCCCATGCTAGAGACAGATTAATTATAGCAAAAAAATTATAAAGTCAATAGCCATGGTTTAGCCATACTAAAGACCTGGTCGTCCTTTGCCAGACTCTTCCCACGCTAGAGACAGATTAATTTTAGCAAAAAAATTAATAAGTCAGTTGCCATGGTTTAGCCATACTAAAGTTCTTGTCGTCTTTTGCCAGACTTTCCGACGCTAGAAAGATTCATTTTAGCAAAAAAATTATAAAGTCAATAGCCATGGTTTAGCCATACTAAAGACCTGGTCGTCCTTTATCAGAATCTTCCCATGCTAGAGACAGATTAATTATAGCAAAAAAATTATAAAGTCAATAGCCATGGTTTAGCCATACTAAAGACCTAATCGTCCTTTGCCAGACTATTCCCACGCTAGAGACAGATTAATTTTAGCAAAAAAATTAATAAGTCAGTTGCCATGGTTTAGCCATACTAAAGACCTAGTCGTCCTTTGCCAGACTCTTCCCACGCTAGAGACAGATTAATTTTAGCATAAAAATTATAAAGTCAGTTGCCATGGTTTAGCCATACTAAAGACCTGGTCGTCCTTTGCCAGACTCTTCCCACGCTAGAGACAGATTAATTTTAGCATAAAAATTATAAAGTCAGTTGCCATGGTTTAGCCATACTAAAGACCTGGTCGTCCTTTGCCAGACTCTTCCCACGCTAGAGACAGATTAATTTTAGCATAAAAATTATAAAGTCAGTTGCCATGGTTTAGCCATACTAAAGACCTGGTCGTCCTTTGCCAGACTCTTCCCACGCTAGAGACAGATTAATTTTAGCAAAAAAATTAATAAGTCAGTTGCCATGGTTCAGCCATACTAAAGACCTAGTCGTCCTTTGCCAGACTCTTCCCACGCTAGAGACAGATTAATTTTAGCATAAAAATTATAAAGTCAGTTGCCATGGTTTAGCCATACTAAAGACCTGGTCGTAATTTGCCAGACTCTTCCCACGCTAGAGACAGATTAATTTTAGCAAAAAAACTATAAAGTCAGTAACCATGGTTTAGCCATACTAAAGACCTAGTCTTCCTTTGCCAGACTCTTCCCACGCTAGAGACAGATTAATTTTAGCATAAAAATTATAAAGTCAGTTGCCAGGGTTTAGCCATACTAAAGACCTGGACGTCCTTTGCCAGACTCTTCCCACGCTAGAGACAGATTAATTTTAGCAAAAAAACTATAAAGTCAGTAACCATGGTTTAGCCATACTAAAGACCTAGTCTTCCTTTGCCAGACTCTTCCCACGCTAGAGGCAGATTAATTTTAGAAAAAAAACTATAAAGTCAGTAACCATGGTTTAGCCATACTAAAGACCTAGTTTTCTTTTGCCAGACTTTTCCTACGCTAGAGACATATTAATTTTAGCAAAAAAACTATAAAGTCAGTAAGCATGGTTTAGCCATACTAAAGACCTAGTCGTCCTTTGCCAGACTCTTCCCACGCTAGAGGCAGATTAATTTTAGAAAAAAAACTATAAAGTCAGTAACCATGGTTTAGCCATACTAAAGACCTGGTCGTCCTTTGCCAGTCTCTTCCCACGCTAGAGACAGATTAATTTTAGCAAAAAAACTATAATGTCAGTAACCATTGTTTAGCCATACTAAAGACCTGGTCGTCCTTTGAAAGACTCTTCCCACGCTAGAGACAGATTAATTTTAGCATAAAAATTATAAAGTCAGTTGCCATGGTTTAGCCATACTAAAGACCTAGTCTTCCTTTGCCAGACTCTTTCCACGCTAGAGACAGATTAATTTTAGCATAACAATTATAAAGTCAGTTGCCATGGTTTAGCCATACTAAAGACCTGGTCGTCCTTTGAAAGACTCTTCCCACGCTAGAGACAGATTAATTTTAGCAAAAAAACTATAAAGTCAGTAACCATGGTTTAGCCATACTAAAGACCTAGTCTTCCTTTGCCAGACTCTTCCCACGCTAGAGGCAGATTAATTTTAGAAAAAAAACTATAAAGTCAGTAACCATGGTTTAGCCATACTAAAGACCTAGTCTTCTTTTGCCAGACTTTTCCTACGCTAGAGACATATTAATTTTAGCAAAAAAACTATAAAGTCAGTAAGCATGGTTTAGCCATACTAAAGACCTAGTCGTCCTTTGCCAGACTCTTCCCACGCTACAGACAGATTAATTTTAGCATAAAAATTATAAAGTCAGTTGCCATGGTTTAGCCATACTAAAGACCTGGTCGTCTTTTGCCAGACTCTTCCCACGCTAGAGACAGATTAATTTTAGCAAAAAAACTATAATGTCAGTAACCATGGTTTAGCCATACTAAATACCTGGTCGTCCTTTGCCAGACTCTTCCCACGCTAGAGGCAGATTAATTTTAGAAAAAAAACTATAAAGTCAGTAACCATGGTTTAGCCATACTAAAGACCTAGTCTTCTTTTGCCAGACTTTTCCTACGCTAGAGACATATTAATTTTAGCAAAAAAACTATAGAGTCAGTAAGCATGGTTTAGCCATACTAAAGACCTAGTCGTCCTTTGCCAGAATTTTCCCACGCTAAAGACAGATTAATTTTAGCAAAAAAATTAATAAGTCAGTTGCCATGGTTTAGCCATACTAAAGACCTAGTCGTCCTTTGCCAGACTCTTCCCACGCTAGAGACAGATTAATTTTAGCAAAAAAATTAATAAGTCAGTTGCCATGGTTTAGCCATACTAAAGTTCTTGTCGTCTTTTGCCAGACTTTCCGACGCTAGAAAAAGATTCATTTTAGCACAAAAATTATAAAGTCAATAGCCATGGTTTAGCCATACAAAAGACCTGGTCGTCCTTTGCCAGACTCTTCCCACGCTAGAGACAGATTAATTTTAGTAAAAAAATTAATAAGTCAGTTGCCATGGTTTAGCCATACTAAAGACCTAGTCGTCCTTTGCCAGACTCTTCCCACGCTAGAGACAGATTAATTTTAGCATAAAAATCATAAAGTCAGTTGCCATGGTTTAGCCATACTAAAGACCTGGTCGTCCTTTGCCAGACTCTTCCCACGCTAGAGACAGATTAATTTTAGCAAAAAAACTATAAAGTCAGTAACCATGGTTTAGCCATACTAAAGACCTAGTCTTCCTTTGCCAGACTCTTCCCACGCTAGAGGGAGATTAATTTTAGAAAAAAAACTATAAAGTCAGTAACCATGGTTTAGCCATACTAAAGACCTAGTCTTCTTTTGCCAGACTTTTCCTACGCTAGAGACATATTAATTTTAGCAAAAAAACTATAAAGTCAGTAAGCATGGTTTAGCCATACTAAAGACCTAGTCGTCCTTTGCCAGAATTTTCCCACGCTAGAGACAGATTAATTTTAGCAAAAAAATTATTATGTCAGTATCCATGGTTTAGCCATACTAAAGACCTAGTCGTCCTTTGCCAGACTTTTCCCACGCTAGAGACAGATTAATTTTAGCAAAAAAATTAATAAGTCAGTTGCCATGGTTTAGCCATACTAAAGTTCTTGTCGTCTTTTGCCAGACTTTCCGACGCTAGAAAGATTCATTTTAGCAAAAAAATTATAAAGACAATAGCCATGGTTTAGCCATACTAAAGACCTGGTCGTCCTTTGCCAGAATCTTCCCATGCTAGAGACAGATTAATTATAGCAAAAAAATTATAAAGTCAATAGCCATGGTTTAGCCATACTAAAGACCTGGTCGTCCTTTGCCAGACTCTTCCCACGCTAGAGACAGATTAATTTTAGCAAAAAAATTAATAAGTCAGTTGCCATGGTTTAGCCATACTAAAGTTCTTGTCGTCTTTTGCCAGACTTTCCGACGCTAGAAAGATTCATTTTAGCAAAAAAATTATAAAGTCAATAGCCATGGTTTAGCCATACTAAAGACCTGGTCGTCCTTTATCAGAATCTTCCCATGCTAGAGACAGATTAATTATAGCAAAAAAATTATAAAGTCAATAGCCATGGTTTAGCCATACTAAAGACCTAGTCGTCCTTTGCCAGACTCTTCCCACGCTAGAGACATATTAATTTTAGCAAAAAAACTATAAAGTCAGTAAGCATGGTTTAGCCATACTAAAGACCTGGTCGTCCTTTGCCAGACTCTTCCCACGCTAGAGACAGATTAATTTTAGCATAAAAATTATAAAGTCAGTTGCCATGGTTTAGCCATACTAAAGACCTGGTCGTCCTTTGCCAGACTCTTCCCACGCTAGAGACAGATTAATTTTAGCAAAAAAATTAATAAGTCAGTTGCAATGGTTTAGCCATACTAAAGACCTAGTCGTCCTTTGCCAGACTCTTCCCACGCTAGAGACAGATTAATTTTAGCATAAAAATTATAAAGTCAGTTGCCATGGTTTAGCCATACTAAAGACCTGGTCGTAATTTGCCAGACTCTTCCCACGCTAGAGACAGATTAATTTTAGCAAAAAAACTATAAAGTCAGTAACCATGGTTTAGCCATACTAAAGACCTAGTCTTCCTTTGCCAGACTCTTCCCACGCTAGAGACAGATTAATTTTAGCAAAAAAATTAATAAGTCAGTTGCCATGGTTTAGCCATACTAAAGTTCTTGTTGTCTTTTGACAGACTTTTCGACGCTAGAAAAAGATTTATTTTAGCAAAAAAATTATAAAGTCAATAGCCATGGTTTAGCCATACTAAAGACCTAGTCTTCCTTTGCCAGACTCTTCCCACGCTAGAGGCAGATTAATTTTAGCAAAAAAATTAATAAGTCAGTTACCATGGTTTAGCCATACTAAAGTTCTTGTCGTCTTTTGCCAGACTTTCCGACGCTAGATAAAGATTCATTTTAGCAAAAAAATTATAAAGTCAATAGTCATGGTTTAGCCATACTAAAGACCTGGTCGTCATTTGCCAGACTTTTACCATGCTAGAGACAGATTAATTATAGCAAAAAAATTATAAAGTCAATAGCCATGGTTTAGCCATACTAAAGACCTAGTCGTGCTTTGCCAGAATTTTCCCACGCTAGAGACAGATTAATTTTAGCAAAAAAATTATTATGTCAGTATCCATGGTTTAGCCATACTAAAGACCTAGTCGTCCTTTGCCAGACTTTTCCTACGCTAGAGACATATTAATTTTAGCAAAAAAACTATAAAGTCAGTAAGCATGGTTTAGCCATACTAAAGACCTAGTCGTCCTTTGCCAGAATTTTCCCACGCTAGAGACAGATTAATTTTAGCAAAAAAATTATTATGTCAGTATCCATGGTTTAGCCATACTAAAGACCTGGTCGTCCTTTGCCAGACTCTTCCCACGCTAGAGACAGATTAATTTTAGCAAAAAAATTAATAAGTCAGTTGCCATGGTTTAGCCATACTAAAGTTCTTGTCGTCTTTTGCCAGACTTTCCGACGCTAGAAAGATTCATTTTAGCAAAAAAATTATAAAGTCAATAGCCATGGTTTAGCCATACTAAAGACCTGGTCGTCCTTTATCAGAATCTTCCCATGCTAGAGACAGATTAATTATAGCAAAAAAATTATAAAGTCAATAGCCATGGTTTAGCCATACTAAAGACCTAGTCGTCCTTTGCCAGACTCTTCCCACGCTAGAGACAGATTAATTTTAGCATAAAAATTATAAAGTCAGTTGCCATGGTTTAGCCATACTAAAGACCTGGTCGTCCTTTGCCAGACTCTTCCCACGCTAGAGACAGATTAATTTTAGCATAAAAATTATAAAGTCAGTTGCCATGGTTTAGCCATACTAAAGACCTGGTCGTCCTTTGCCAGACTCTTCCCACGCTAGAGACAGATTAATTTTAGCATAAAAATTATAAAGTCAGTTGCCATGGTTTAGCCATACTAAAGACCTGGTCGTCCTTTGCCAGACTCTTCCCACGCTAGAGACAGATTAATTTTAGCAAAAAAATTAATAAGTCAGTTGCCATGGTTTAGCCATACTAAAGACCTAGTCGTCCTTTGCCAGACTCTTCCCACGCTAGAGACAGATTAATTTTAGCATAAAAATTATAAAGTCAGTTGCCATGGTTTAGCCATACTAAAGACCTGGTCGTAATTTGCCAGACTCTTCCCACGCTAGAGACAGATTAATTTTAGCAAAAAAACTATAAAGTCAGTAACCATGGTTTAGCCATACTAAAGACCTAGTCTTCCCTTGCCAGACTCTTCCCACGCTAGAGACAGATTAATTTTAGCAAAAAAATTAATAAGTCAGTTGCCATGGTTTAGCCATACTAAAGTTCTTGTTGTCTTTTGACAGACTTTTCGACGCTAGAAAAAGATTTATTTTAGCAAAAAAATTATAAAGTCAATAGCCATGGTTTAGCCATACTAAAGACCTAGTCTTCCTTTGCCAGACTCTTCCCACGCTAGAGGCAGATTAATTTTAGCAAAAAAATTAATAAGTCAGTTACCATGGTTTAGCCATACTAAAGTTCTTGTCGTCTTTTGCCAGACTTTCCGACGCTAGAAAAAGATTCATTTTAGCAAAAAAATTATAAAGTCAATAGTCATGGTTTAGCCATACTAAAGACCTGGTCGTCATTTGCCAGACTTTTACCATGCTAGAGACAGATTAATTATAGCAAAAAAATTATAAAGTCAATAGCCATGGTTTAGCCATACTAAAGACCTAGTCGTGCTTTGCCAGAATTTTCCCACGCTAGAGACAGATTAATTTTAGCAAAAAAATTATTATGTCAGTATCCATGGTTTAGCCATACTAAAGACCTAGTCGTCCTTTGCCAGACTTTTCCCACGCTAGAGACAGATTAATTTTAGCAAAAAAATTAATAAGTCAGTTACCATGGTTTAGCCATACTAAAGTTCTTGTCGTCTTTTGCCAGACTTTCCGACGCTAGAAAAAGATTCATTTTAGCAAAAAAATTATAAAGTCAATAGTCATGGTTTAGCCATACTAAAGACCTGGTCGTCATTTGCCAGACTTTTACCATGCTAGAGACAGATTAATTATACCAAAAAAATTAGAAAGTCAATAGCCATGGTTTAGCCATACTAAATACCTGGTCGTCCTTTGCCAGACTTTTCTCACGCTAGAGACAGATTACTTTTAGAAAAAAATAATTATGTCAGTAGCCATGGTTTAGTCGTGGTAAAGACTTGACATCTTTTGCCAGACTCTTCCCACGCTAGAGACAGATTAATTTTAGCAAAAAAACTATAAAGTCAGTAACCATGGTTTAGCCATACTAAAGACCTGGTCGTCATTTGCCAGACTTTTACCATGCTAGAGACAGATTAATTATAGCAAAAAAATTATAAAGTCAATAGCCATGGTTTAGTTATACTAAATACCTGGTCGTCCTTTGCCAGACTCTTCCCACGCTAGATTAATTTTAGCAAAAAAATTAATAAGTCAGTTGCCATGGTTTAGCCATACTAAAGTTCTTGTCGTCTTTTGACAGACTTTCCGACGCTAGAAAAAGATTTATTTTAGCAAAAAAATTATAAAGTCAATAGCCATGGTTTAGCCATACTAAAGACCTAGTCGTCCTTTGCCAGACTCTTCCCACGCTAGAGACAGATTAATTTTAGCATAAAAATTATAAAGTCAGTTGCCATGGTTTAGCCATACTAAAGACCTAGTCTTCTTTTGCCAGACTCTTCCCACGCTAGAGAGAGATTAATTTTATCAAAAAAACTTTAAAGTTAGTAACCATGGTTTAGCCATACTAAAGACCTGGTCGTCCTTTGCCAGAATCTTCCCATGCTAGAGACAGATTAATTATAGCAAAAAAATTATAAAGTCAGTAGCCATGGTTTAGCCATACTAGAGACCTAGTCGTCCTTTGCCAGACTCTTCCCACGCTAGAGACAGATTAATTTTAGCAAAAAAATTATAAAGTCGGTTGCCATGGTTTAGCTATACTAAAGACCTGGTCGTCCTTTGCCAGACTTTTCCCACGCTAGAGACAGATTACTTTTAGCAAAAAAATAATTATGTCAGTAGCCATGGTTTAGTAGTGGTAAAGACTTGACATCTTTTGCCAGACTCTTCCCACGCTAGAGACAGATTAATTTTAGCAAAAAAACTATAAAGTCATTAACCATGGTTTAGCCATACTAAAGACCTGGTCGTCATTTGCCAGACTTTTACCATGCTAGAGACAGATTAATTATAGCAAAAAAATTATAAAGTCAATAGCCATGGTTTAGCCATACTAAATACCTGGTCGTCCTTTGCCAGACTCTTCCCACGCTAGAGACAGATTAATTTTAGCAAAAAAATTAATAAGTCAGTTGCCATGGTTTAGCCATACTAAAGTTCTTGTCGTCTTTTGACAGACTTTTCGACGCTAGAAAAAGATTTATTTTAGCAAAAAAATTATAAAGTCAATAGCCATGGTTTAGCTATACTAAAGACCTGGTCGTCCTTTGCCAGACTTTTCCCACGCTAGAGACAGATTACTTTTAGCAAAAAAATAATTATGTCAGTAGCCATGGTTTAGTCGTGGTAAAGACTTGACATCTTTTGCCAGACTCTTCCCACGCTAGAGACAGATTAATTTTAGCAAAAAAATTAATAAGTCAGTTGCCATGGTTTAGCCATACTAAAGTTCTTGTCGTCTTTTGACAGACTTTCCGACGCTAGGAAAAGATTTATTTTAGCAAAAAAATTATAAAGTCAATAGCCATGGTTTAGCCATACTAAAGACCTAGTCTTCCTTTGCCAGACTCTTCCCACGCTAGAGGCAGATTAATTTTAGAAAAAAAACTATAAAGTCAGTAACCATGGTTTAGCCATACTAAAGACCTAGTCTTCTTTTGCCAGACTTTTCCTACGCTAGAGACATATTAATTTTAGCAAAAAAACTATAAAGTCAGTAAGCATGGTTTAGCCATACTAAAGACCTAGTCGTGCTTTGCCAGAATTTTCCCACGCTAGAGACAGATTAATTTTAGCAAAAAAATTAATAAGTCAGTTACCATGGTTTAGCCATACTAAAGTTCTTGTCGTCTTTTGCCAGACTTTCCGACGCTAGAAAAAGATTCATTTTAGCAAAAAAATTATAAAGTCAATCGTCATGGTTTAGCCATACTAAAGACCTGGTCGTCCTTTGCCAGACTCTTCCCACGCTAGAGACAGATTAATTTTAGCAAAAAAACTATAAAGTCAGTAACCATGGTTTAGCCATACTAAAGACCTGGTCGTCCTTTGCCAGACTCTTCCCACGCTAGAGACAGATTAATTTTAGCAAAAAAATTAATAAGTCAGTTGCCATGGTTTAGCCATACTAAAGTTCTTGTCGTCTTTTGCCAGACTTTCCGACGCTAGAAAGATTCATTTTAGCAAAAAAATTATAAAGTCAATAGCCATGGTTTAGCCATACTAAAGACCTGGTCGTCCTTTGCCAGAATCTTCCCATGCTAGAGACAGATTAATTATAGCAAAAAAATTATAAAGTCAATAGCCATGGTTTAGCCATACTAAAGACCTAGTCGTCCTTTGCCAGACTCTTCCCACGCTAGAGACAGATTAATTTTAGCAAAAAAATTATAAAGTCGGTTGCCATGGTTTAGCTATACTAAAGACCTAGTCGTCCTTTGCCAGACTTTTCCCACGCTAGAGACAGATTACTTTTAGCAAAAAAATAATTATGTCAGTAGCCATGGTTTAGTCGTGGTAAAGACTTGACATCTTTTGCCAGACTCTTCCCACGCTAGAGACAGATTAATTATAGCAAAAAAATTATAAAGTCAATAGCCATGGTTTAGCCATACTAAAGACCTAGTCGTCCTTTGCCAGACTCTTCCCACGCTAGAGACAGATTAATTTTAGCAAAAAAATTATAAAGTCGGTTGCCATGGTTTAGCTATACTAAAGACCTGGTCGTCCTTTGCCAGACTTTTCCCACGCTAGAGACAGATTACTTTTAGCAAAAAAATAATTATGTCAGTAGCCATGGTTTAGTCGTGGTAAAGACTTGACATCTTTTGCCAGACTCTTCCCACGCTAGAGACAGATTAATTTTAGCAAAAAAATTATAAAGTCGGTTGCCATGGTTTAGCTATACTAAAGACCTAGTCGTCCTTTGCCAGACTTTTCCCACGCTAGAGACAGATTACTTTTAGCAAAAAAATAATTATGTCAGTAGCCATGGTTTAGTCGTGGTAAAGACTTGACATCTTTTGCCAGACTCTTCCCACGCTAGAGACAGATTAATTATAGCAAAAAAATTATAAAGTCAATAGCCATGGTTTAGCCATACTAAAGACCTAGTCGTCCTTTGCCAGACTCTTCCCACGCTAGAGACAGATTAATTTTAGCAAAAAAATTATAAAGTCGGTTGCCATGGTTTAGCTATACTAAAGACCTGGTCGTCCTTTGCCAGAATTTTCCCACGCTAGAGACAGATTAATTTTAGCAAAAAAACTATAAAGTCAGGAACCATGGTTTAGCCATACTAAAGACCTAGTCTTCCTTTGCCAGACTCTTCCCACGCTAGAGGCAGATTAATTTTAGAAAAAAAACTATAAAGTCAGTAACCATGGTTTAGCCATACTAAAGACCTAGTCTTCTTTTGCCAGACTTTTCCTACGCTAGAGACATATTAATTTTAGCAAAAAAACTATAAAGTCAGTAAGCATGGTTTAGCCATACTAAAGACCTAGTCGTCCTTTGCCAGACTCTTCCCACGCTAGAGACAGATTAATTTTAGCATAAAAATTATAAAGTCAGTTGCCATGGTTTAGCCATACTAAAGACCTAGTCTTCCTTTGCCAGACTCTTTCCACGCTAGAGACAGATTAATTTTAGCATAACAATTATAAAGTCAGTTGCCATGGTTTAGCCATACTAAAGACCTGGTCGTCCTTTGAAAGACTCTTCCCACGCTAGAGACAGATTAATTTTAGCAAAAAAACTATAAAGTCAGTAACCATGGTTTAGCCATACTAAAGACCTAGTCTTCCTTTGCCAGACTCTTCGCACGCTAGAGGCAGATTAATTTTAGAAAAAAAACTATAAAGTCAGTAACCATGGTTTAGCCATACTAAAGACCTAGTCTTCTTTTGCCAGACTTTTCCTACGCTAGAGACATATTAATTTTAGCAAAAAAACTATAAAGTCAGTAAGCATGGTTTAGCCATACTAAAGACCTAGTCGTCCTTTGCCAGACTCTTCCCACGCTACAGACAGATTAATTTTAGCATAAAAATTATAAAGTCAGTTGCCATGGTTTAGCCATACTAAAGACCTGGTCGTCTTTTGCCAGACTCTTCCCACGCTAGAGACAGATTAATTTTAGCAAAAAAACTATAATGTCAGTAACCATGGTTTAGCCATACTAAATACCTGGTCGTCCTTTGCCAGACTCTTCCCACGCTAGAGGCAGATTAATTTTAGAAAAAAAACTATAAAGTCAGTAACCATGGTTTAGCCATACTAAAGACCTAGTCTTCTTTTGCCAGACTTTTCCTACGCTAGAGACATATTAATTTTAGCAAAAAAACTATAGAGTCAGTAAGCATGGTTTAGCCATACTAAAGACCTAGTCGTCCTTTGCCAGAATTTTCCCACGCTAGAGACAGATTTATTTTAGCAAAAAAATTAATAAGTCAGTTGCCATGGTTTAGCCATACTAAAGACCTAGTCGTCCTTTGCCAGACTCTTCCCACGCTAGAGACAGATTAATTTTAGCAAAAAAATTAATAAGTCAGTTGCCATGGTTTAGCCATACTAAAGTTCTTGTCGTCTTTTGCCAGACTTTCCGACGCTAGAAAAAGATTCATTTTAGCACAAAAATTATAAAGTCAATAGCCATGGTTTAGCCATACAAAAGACCTGGTCGTCCTTTGCCAGACTCTTCCCACGCTAGAGACAGATTAATTTTAGTAAAAAAATTAATAAGTCAGTTGCCATGGTTTAGCCATACTAAAGACCTAGTCGTCCTTTGCCAGACTCTTCCCACGCTAGAGACAGATTAATTTTAGCATAAAAATCATAAAGTCAGTTGCCATGGTTTAGCCATACTAAAGATCTGGTCGTCCTTTGCCAGACTCTTCCCACGCTAGAGACAGATTAATTTTAGCAAAAAAACTATAAAGTCAGTAACCATGGTTTAGCCATACTAAAGACCTAGTCTTCCTTTGCCAGACTCTTCCCACGCTAGAGGGAGATTAATTTTAGAAAAAAAACTATAAAGTCAGTAACCATGGTTTAGCCATACTAAAGACCTAGTCTTCTTTTGCCAGACTTTTCCTACGCTAGAGACATATTAATTTTAGCAAAAAAACTATAAAGTCAGTAAGCATGGTTTAGCCATACTAAAGACCTAGTCGTCCTTTGCCAGAATTTTCCCACGCTAGAGACAGATTAATTTTAGCAAAAAAATTATTATGTCAGTATCCATAGTTTAGCCATACTAAAGACCTAGTCGTCCTTTGCCAGACTTTTCCCACGCTAGAGACAGATTAATTTTAGCAAAAAAATTAATAAGTCAGTTGCCATGGTTTAGCCATACTAAAGTTCTTGTAGTCTTTTGCCAGACTTTCCGACGCTAGAAAGATTCATTTTAGCAAAAAAATTATAAAGACAATAGCCATGGTTTAGCCATACTAAAGACCTGGTCGTCCTTTGCCAGAATCTTCCCATGCTAGAGACAGATTAATTATAGCAAAAAAATTATAAAGTCAATAGCCATGGTTTAGCCATACTAAAGACCTGGTCGTCCTTTGCCAGACTCTTCCCACGCTAGAGACAGATTAATTTTAGCAAAAAAATTAATAAGTCAGTTGCCATGGTTTAGCCATACTAAAGTTCTTGTCGTCTTTTGCCAGACTTTCCGACGCTAAAAAGATTCATTTTAGCAAAAAAATTATAAAGTCAATAGCCATGGTTTAGCCATACTAAAGACCTGGTCGTCCTTTATCAGAATCTTCCCATGCTAGAGACAGATTAATTATAGCAAAAAAATTATAAAGTCAATAGCCATGGTTTAGCCATACTAAAGACCTAATCGTCCTTTGCCAGACTATTCCCACGCTAGAGACAGATTAATTTTAGCAAAAAAATTAATAAGTCAGTTGCCATGGTTTAGCCATACTAAAGACCTAGTCGTCCTTTGCCAGACTCTTCCCACGCTAGAGACAGATTAATTTTAGCATAAAAATTATAAAGTCAGTTGCCATGGTTTAGCCATACTAAAGACCTGGTCGTCCTTTGCCAGACTCTTCCCACGCTAGAGACAGATTAATTTTAGCATAAAAATTATAAAGTCAGTTGCCATGGTTTAGCCATACTAAAGACCTGGTCGTCCTTTGCCAGACTCTTCCCACGCTAGAGACAGATTAATTTTAGCATAAAAATTATAAAGTCAGTTGCCATGGTTTAGCCATACTAAAGACCTGGTCGTCCTTTGCCAGACTCTTCCCACGCTAGAGACAGATTAATTTTAGCAAAAAAATTAATAAGTCAGTTGCCATGGTCTAGCCATACTAAAGACCTAGTCGTCCTTTGCCAGACTCTTCCCACGCTAGAGACAGATTAATTTTAGCATAAAAATTATAAAGTCAGTTGCCATGGTCTAGCCATACTAAAGACCTAGTCTTCCTTTGCCAGACTCTTCCCACGCTAGAGACAGATTAATTTTAGCAAAAAAACTATAAAGTCAGTTGCCAGGGTTTAGCCATACTAAAGACCTGGACGTCCTTTGCCAGACTCTTCCCACGCTAGAGACAGATTAATTTTAGCAAAAAAACTATAAAGTCAGTAACCATGGTTTAGCCATACTAAAGACCTAGTCTTCATTTGCCAGACTCTTCCCACGCTAGAGGCAGATTAATTTTAGAAAAAAAACTATAAAGTCAGTAACCATGGTTTAGCCATACTAAAGACCTAGTTTTCTTTTGCCAGACTTTTCCTACGCTAGAGACATATTAATTTTAGCAAAAAAACTATAAAGTCAGTAAGCATGGTTTAGCCATACTAAAGACCTAGTCGTCCTTTGCCAGACTCTTCCCACGATAGAGACAGATTAATTTTAGCATAAAAATTATAAAGTCAGTTGCCATGGTTTAGCCATACTAAAGACCTGGTCGTCCTTTGCCAGTCTCTTCCCACGCTAGAGACAGATTAATTTTAGCAAAAAAACTATAATGTCAGTAACCATGGTTTAGCCATACTAAATACCTGGTCGTCCTTTGCCAGACTCTTCCCACGCTAGAGGCAGATTAATTTTAGAAAAAAAACTATAAAGTCAGTAACCATGGTTTAGCCATACTAAAGACCTAGTCTTCTTTTGCCAGACTTTTCCTACGCTAGAGACATATTAATTTTAGCAAAAAAACTATAAAGTCAGTAAGCATGGTTTAGCCATACTAAAGACATAGTCGTCCTTTGCCAGAATTTTCCCACGCTAGAGACAGATTAATTTTAGCAAAAAAATTATTATGTCAGTATCCATGGTTTAGCCATACTAAAGACCTAGTCGTCCTTTGCCAGACTTTTCCCACGCTAGAGACAGATTAATTTTAGCAAAAAAATTAATAAGTCAGTTGCCATGGTTTAGCTATACTAAAGTTCTTGTCGTCTTTTGCCAGACTTTCCGACGCTAGAAAGATTCATTTTAGCAAAAAAATTATAAAGACAATAGCCATGGTTTAGCCATACTAAAGACCTGGTCGTCCTTTGCCAGAATCTTCCCATGCTAGAGACAGATTAATTATAGCAAAAAAATTATAAAGTCAATAGCCATGGTTTAGCCATACTAAAGACCTGGTCGTCCTTTGCCAGACTCTTCCCACGCTAGAGACAGATTAATTTTAGCAAAAAAATTAATAAGTCAGTTGCCATGGTTTAGCCATACTAAAGTTCTTGTCGTCTTTTGCCAGACTTTCCGACGCTAGAAAGATTCATTTTAGCAAAAAAATTATAAAGTCAATAGCCATGGTTTAGCCATACTAAAGACCTGGTCGTCCTTTATCAGAATCTTCCCATGCTAGAGACAGATTAATTATAGCAAAAAAATTATAAAGTCAATAGCCATGGTTTAGCCATACTAAAGACCTAATCGTCCTTTGCCAGACTATTCCCACGCTAGAGACAGATTAATTTTAGCAAAAAAATTAATAAGTCAGTTGCCATGGTTTAGCCACACTAAAGACCTAGTCGTCCTTTGCCAGACTCTTCCCACGCTAGAGACAGATTAATTTTAGCATAAAAATTATAAAGTCAGTTGCCATGGTTTAGCCATACTAAAGACCTGGTCGTCCTTTGCCAGACTCTTCCCACGCTAGAGACAGATTAATTTTAGCATAAAAATTATAAAGTCAGTTGCCATGGTTTAGCCATACTAAAGTTCTTGTCGTCTTTTGCCAGACTTTCCGACGCTAGAAAAAGATTCATTTTAGCACAAAAATTATAAAGTCAATAGCCATGGTTTAGCCATACAAAAGACCTGGTCGTCCTTTGCCAGACTCTTCCCACGCTAGAGACAGATTAATTTTAGTAAAAAAATTAATAAGTCAGTTGCCATGGTTTAGCCATACTAAAGACCTAGTCGTCCTTTGCCAGACTCTTCCCACGCTAGAGACAGATTAATTTTAGCATAAAAATCATAAAGTCAGTTGCCATGGTTTAGCCATACTAAAGATCTGGTCGTCCTTTGCCAGACTCTTCCCACGCTAGAGACAGATTAATTTTAGCAAAAAAACTATAAAGTCAGTAACCATGGTTTAGCCATACTAAAGACCTAGTCTTCCTTTGCCAGACTCTTCCCACGCTAGAGGGAGATTAATTTTAGAAAAAAAACTATAAAGTCAGTAACCATGGTTTAGCCATACTAAAGACCTAGTCTTCTTTTGCCAGACTTTTCCTACGCTAGAGACATATTAATTTTAGCAAAAAAACTATAAAGTCAGTAAGCATGGTTTAGCCATACTAAAGACCTAGTCGTCCTTTGCCAGAATTTTCCCACGCTAGAGACAGATTAATTTTAGCAAAAAAATTATTATGTCAGTATCCATAGTTTAGCCATACTAAAGACCTAGTCGTCCTTTGCCAGACTTTTCCCACGCTAGAGACAGATTAATTTTAGCAAAAAAATTAATAAGTCAGTTGCCATGGTTTAGCCATACTAAAGTTCTTGTAGTCTTTTGCCAGACTTTCCGACGCTAGAAAGATTCATTTTAGCAAAAAAATTATAAAGACAATAGCCATGGTTTAGCCATACTAAAGACCTGGTCGTCCTTTGCCAGAATCTTCCCATGCTAGAGACAGATTAATTATAGCAAAAAAATTATAAAGTCAATAGCCATGGTTTAGCCATACTAAAGACCTGGTCGTCCTTTGCCAGACTCTTCCCACGCTAGAGACAGATTAATTTTAGCAAAAAAATTAATAAGTCAGTTGCCATGGTTTAGCCATACTAAAGTTCTTGTCGTCTTTTGCCAGACTTTCCGACGCTAGAAAGATTCATTTTAGCAAAAAAATTATAAAGTCAATAGCCATGGTTTAGCCATACTAAAGACCTGGTCGTCCTTTATCAGAATCTTCCCATGCTAGAGACAGATTAATTATAGCAAAAAAATTATAAAGTCAATAGCCATGGTTTAGCCATACTAAAGACCTAATCGTCCTTTGCCAGACTATTCCCACGCTAGAGACAGATTAATTTTAGCAAAAAAATTAATAAGTCAGTTGCCATGGTTTAGCCATACTAAAGACCTAGTCGTCCTTTGCCAGACTCTTCCCACGCTAGAGACAGATTAATTTTAGCATAAAAATTATAAAGTCAGTTGCCATGGTTTAGCCATACTAAAGACCTGGTCGTCCTTTGCCAGACTCTTCCCACGCTAGAGACAGATTAATTTTAGCATAAAAATTATAAAGTCAGTTGCCATGGTTTAGCCATACTAAAGACCTGGTCGTCCTTTGCCAGACTCTTCCCACGCTAGAGACAGATTAATTTTAGCAAAAAAATTAATAAGTCAGTTGCCATGGTCTAGCCATACTAAAGACCTAGTCGTCCTTTGCCAGACTCTTCCCACGCTAGAGACAGATTAATTTTAGCATAAAAATTATAAAGTCAGTTGCCATGGTTTAGCCATACTAAAGACCTGGTCGTAATTTGCCAGACTCTTCCCACGCTAGAGACAGATTAATTTTAGCAAAAAAACTATAAAGTCAGTAACCATGGTTTAGCCATACTAAAGACCTAGTCTTCCTTTGCCAGACTCTTCCCACGCTAGAGACAGATTAATTTTAGCATAAAAATTATAAAGTCAGTTGCCAGGGTTTAGCCATACTAAAGACCTGGACGTCCTTTGCCAGACTCTTCCCACGCTAGAGACAGATTAATTTTAGCAAAAAAACTATAAAGTCAGTAACCATGGTTTAGCCATACTAAAGACCTAGTCTTCATTTGCCAGACTCTTCCCACGCTAGAGGCAGATTAATTTTAGAAAAAAAACTATAAAGTCAGTAACCATGGTTTAGCCATACTAAAGACCTAGTTTTCTTTTGCCAGACTTTTCCTACGCTAGAGACATATTAATTTTAGCAAAAAAACTATAAAGTCAGTAAGCATGGTTTAGCCATACTAAAGACCTAGTCGTCCTTTGCCAGACTCTTCCCACGATAGAGACAGATTAATTTTAGCATAAAAATTATAAAGTCAGTTGCCATGGTTTAGCCATACTAAAGACCTGGTCGTCCTTTGCCAGTCTCTTCCCACGCTAGAGACAGATTAATTTTAGCAAAAAAACTATAATGTCAGTAACCATGGTTTAGCCATACTAAATACCTGGTCGTCCTTTGCCAGACTCTTCCCACGCTAGAGGCAGATTAATTTTAGAAAAAAAACTATAAAGTCAGTAACCATGGTTTAGCCATACTAAAGACCTAGTCTTCTTTTGCCAGACTTTTCCTACGCTAGAGACATATTAATTTTAGCAAAAAAACTATAAAGTCAGTAAGCATGGTTTAGCCATACTAAAGACATAGTCGTCCTTTGCCAGAATTTTCCCACGCTAGAGACAGATTAATTTTAGCAAAAAAATTATTATGTCAGTATCCATGGTTTAGCCATACTAAAGACCTAGTCGTCCTTTGCCAGACTTTTCCCACGCTAGAGACAGATTAATTTTAGCAAAAAAATTAATAAGTCAGTTGCCATGGTTTAGCTATACTAAAGTTCTTGTCGTCTTTTGCCAGACTTTCCGACGCTAGAAAGATTCATTTTAGCAAAAAAATTATAAAGACAATAGCCATGGTTTAGCCATACTAAAGACCTGGTCGTCCTTTGCCAGAATCTTCCCATGCTAGAGACAGATTAATTATAGCAAAAAAATTATAAAGTCAATAGCCATGGTTTAGCCATACTAAAGACCTGGTCGTCCTTTGCCAGACTCTTCCCACGCTAGAGACAGATTAATTTTAGCAAAAAAATTAATAAGTCAGTTGCCATGGTTTAGCCATACTAAAGTTCTTGTCGTCTTTTGCCAGACTTTCCGACGCTAGAAAGATTCATTTTAGCAAAAAAATTATAAAGTCAATAGCCATGGTTTAGCCATACTAAAGACCTGGTCGTCCTTTATCAGAATCTTCCCATGCTAGAGACAGATTAATTATAGCAAAAAAATTATAAAGTCAATAGCCATGGTTTAGCCATACTAAAGACCTAATCGTCCTTTGCCAGACTATTCCCACGCTAGAGACAGATTAATTTTAGCAAAAAAATTAATAAGTCAGTTGCCATGGTTTAGCCATACTAAAGACCTAGTCGTCCTTTGCCAGACTCTTCCCACGCTAGAGACAGATTAATTTTAGCATAAAAATTATAAAGTCAGTTGCCATGGTTTAGCCATACTAAAGACCTGGTCGTCCTTTGCCAGACTCTTCCCACGCTAGAGACAGATTAATTTTAGCATAAAAATTATAAAGTCAGTTGCCATGGTTTAGCCATACTAAAGACCTGGTCGTCCTTTGCCAGACTCTTCCCACGCTAGAGACAGATTAATTTTAGCAAAAAAATTAATAAGTCAGTTGCCATGGTCTAGCCATACTAAAGACCTAGTCGTCCTTTGCCAGACTCTTCCCACGCTAGAGACAGATTAATTTTAGCATAAAAATTATAAAGTCAGTTGCCATGGTTTAGCCATACTAAAGACCTGGTCGTAATTTGCCAGACTCTTCCCACGCTAGAGACAGATTAATTTTAGCAAAAAAACTATAAAGTCAGTAACCATGGTTTAGCCATACTAAAGACCTAGTCTTCCTTTGCCAGACTCTTCCCACGCTAGAGACAGATTAATTTTAGCATAAAAATTATAAAGTCAGTTGCCAGGGTTTAGCCATACTAAAGACCTGGACGTCCTTTGCCAGACTCTTCCCACGCTAGAGACAGATTAATTTTAGCAAAAAAACTATAAAGTCAGTTGCCATGGTTTAGCCATACTAAAGACCTGGTCGTCCTTTGCCAGACTCTTCCCACGCTAGAGACAGATTAATTTTAGCAAAAAAATTAATAAGTCAGTTGCCATGGTTTAGCCATACTAAAGACCTAGTCGTCCTTTGCCAGACTCTTCCCACGCTAGAGACAGATTAATTTTAGCATAAAAATTATAAAGTCAGTTGCCATGGTTTAGCCATACTAAAGACCTGGTCGTAATTTGCCAGACTCTTCCCACGCTAGAGACAGATTAATTTTAGCAAAAAAACTATAAAGTCAGTAACCATGGTTTAGCCATACTAAAGACCTAGTCTTCCTTTGCCAGACTCTTCCCACGCTAGAGACAGATTAATTTTAGCATAAAAATTATAAAGTCAGTTGCCAGGGTTTAGCCATACTAAAGACCTGGACGTCCTTTGCCAGACTCTTCCCACGCTAGAGACAGATTAATTTTAGCAAAAAAACTATAAAGTCAGTTGCCATGGTTTAGCCATACTAAAGACCTGGTCGTCCTTTGCCAGACTCTTCCCA
Source organism: Ganaspis brasiliensis (assembly GCA_037103525.1). Taxonomy (NCBI): domain Eukaryota; kingdom Metazoa; phylum Arthropoda; class Insecta; order Hymenoptera; family Figitidae; genus Ganaspis; species Ganaspis brasiliensis. The sequence continues at coordinate 441,368 of JAZKLR010000135.1, read as the reverse complement.
CGCTAGAGACAGATTAATTTTAGCAAAAAAATTAATAAGTCAGTTGCCATGGTTTAGCCATACTAAAGACCTAGTCGTCCTTTGCCAGACTCTTCCCACGCTAGAGACAGATTAATTTTAGCATAAAAATTATAAAGTCAGTAACCATGGTTTAGCCATACTAAAGACCTAGTCTTCCTTTGCCAGACTCTTCCCACGCTAGAGACAGATTAATTTTAGCATAAAAATTATAAAGTCAGTTGCCAGGGTTTAGCCATACTAAAGACCTGGACGTCCTTTGCCAGACTCTTCCCACGCTAGAGACAGATTAATTTTAGCAAAAAAACTATAAAGTCAGTAACCATGGTTTAGCCATACTAAAGACCTAGTCTTCCTTTGCCAGACTCTTCCCACGCTAGAGGCAGATTAATTTTAGAAAAAAAACTATAAAGTCAGTAACCATGGTTTAGCCATACTAAAGACCTAGTTTTCTTTTGCCAGACTTTTCCTACGCTAGAGACATATTAATTTTAGCAAAAAAACTATAAAGTCAGTAAGCATGGTTTAGCCATACTAAAGACCTAGTCGTCCTTTGCCAGACTCTTCCCACGCTAGAGACAGATTAATTTTAGCATAAAAATTATAAAGTCAGTTGCCATGGTTTAGCCATACTAAAGACCTGGTCGTCCTTTGCCAGTCTCTTCCCACGCTAGAGACAGATTAATTTTAGCAAAAAAACTATAATGTCAGTAACCATGGTTTAGCCATACTAAATACCTGGTCGTCCTTTGCCAGACTCTTTCCACGCTAGAGGCAGATTAATTTTAGAAAAAAAACTATAAAGTCAGTAACCATGGTTTAGCCATACTAAAGACCTAGTCTTCTTTTGCCAGACTTTTCCTACGCTAGAGACATATTAATTTTAGCAAAAAAACTATAGAGTCAGTAAGCATGGTTTTGCCATACTAAAGACCTAGTCGTCCTTTGCCAGAATTTTCCCACGCTAGAGACAGATTAATTTTAGCAAAAAAATTATTATGTCAGTATCCATGGTTTAGCCATACTAAAGACCTAGTCGTCCTTTGCCAAACTTTTCCCACGCTAGAGACAGATTAATTTTAGCAAAAAAATTAATAAGTCAGTTGCCATGGTTTAGCCATACTAAAGTTCTTGTCGTCTTTTGCCAGACTTTCCGACGCTAGAAAAAGATTCATTTTAGCACAAAAATTATAAAGTCAATAGCCATGGTTTAGCCATACAAAAGACCTGGTCGTCCTTTGCCAGACTCTTCCCACGCTAAAGACAGATTAATTTTAGCAAAAAAATTAATAAGTCAGTAACCATGGTTTAGCCATACTAAATATCTGGTCGTCCTTTGCCAGACTCATCCCACGCTAGAGACAGATTAATTTTAGCAAAAAAACTATAAAGTCAGTAACCATGGTTTAGCCATACTAAAGACCTAGTCTTCTTTTGCCAGACTTTTCCTACGCTAGAGACATATTAATTTTAGCAAAAAAACTATAAAGTCAGTAAGCATGGTTTAGCCATACTAAAGACCTAGTCGTCCTTTGCCAGAATTTTCCCACGCTAGAGACAGATTAATTTTAGCAAAAAAATTATTATGTCAGTATCCATGGTTTAGCCATACTAAAGACCTAGACGTCCTTTGCCAGACTTTTCCCACGCTAGAGACAGATTAATTTTAGCAAAAAAATTAATAAGTCAGTTGCCATGGTTTAGCCATACTAAAGACCTGCTCGTCATTTGCAAGACTTTTCCCATGCTAGAGACAGATTAATTATAGCAAAAAAATTATAAAGTCAATAGCAATGGTTTAGCCATACTAAAGACCTGGTCGTCCTTTGCCAGACTTTTCCCACGCTAGAGACAGATTAATTTTAGTAAAAAAATTAATAAGTCAGTTGCGATGGTTTAGCCATACTAAAGACCTAGTCGTCCTTTGCCAGACTCTTCCCACGCTAGAGACAGATTAATTTTAGCATAAAAATTATAAAGTCAGTTGCCATGGTTTAGCTATACTAAAGACCTGGTCGTAATTTGCCAGACTCTTCCCACGCTAGAGACAGATTAATTTTAGCAAAAAAACTATAAAGTCAGTAACCATGGTTTAGCCATACTAAAGACCTAGTCTTCCTTTGCCAGACTCTTCCTACGCTAGAGACAGATTAATTTTAGCATAAAAATTATAAAGTCAGTTGTCATGGTTTAGCCATACTAAAAACCTGGTCGTCCTTTGAAAGACTTTCCGACGCTAGAAAAAGATTCATTTTAGCAAAAAAATTATAAAGTCAATAGCCATGGTTTAGCCATACAAAAGACCTGGTCGTGTTTTGCCAGACTCTTCCCACGCTAGAGACAGATTAATTTTAGTAAAAAAATTAAAAAGTCAGTTGCGATGGTTTAGCCATACTAAAGACCTAGTCGTCCTTTGCCAGACTCTTCCCACGCTAGAGTCAGATTAATTTTAGCATAAAAATTATAAAGTCAGTTGCCATGGTTTAGCCATACTAAAGACCTGGTCGTAATTTGCCAGACTCTTCCCACGCTAGAGACAGATTAATTTTAGCAAAAAAACTATAAAGTCAGTAACCATGGTTTAGCCATACTAAAGACCTAGTCTTCCTTTGCCAGACTCTTCCCACGCTAGAGACAGATTAATTTTAGCATAAAAATTATAAAGTCAGTTGCCATGGTTTAGCCATACTAAAGACCTGGTCGTCCTTTGCCAGACTCTTCCCACGCTAGAGACAGATTAATTTTAGCATAAAAATCATAAAGTCAGTTGCCATGGTTTAGCCATACTAAAGACCTAGTCGTCCTTTGCCAGACTCTTCCCACGCTAGAGACAGATTAATTTTAGCATAAAAATCATAAAGTCAGTTGCCATGGTTTAGCCATACTAAAGACCTGGTCGTCCTTTGCCAGACTCTTCCCACGCTAGAGACAGATTAATTTTAGCAAAAAAACTATAAAGTCAGTAACCATGGTTTAGCTATACTAAAGACCTAGTCTTCCTTTGCCAGACTCTTCCCACGCTAGAGGGAGATTAATTTTAGAAAAAAAACTATAAAGTCAGTAACCATGGTTTAGCCATACTAAAGACCTAGTCTTCTTTTGCCAGACTTTTCCTACGCTAGAGACATATTAATTTTAGCAAAAAAACTATAAAGTCAGTAAGCATGGTTTAGCCATACTAAAGACCTAGTCGTCCTTTGCCAGAATTTTTCCACGCTAGAGACAGATTAATTTTAGCAAAAAAATTATTATGTCAGTATCCATGGTTTAGCCATACTAAAGACCTAGTCGTCCTTTGCCAGACTTTTCCCACGCTAGAGACAGATTAATTTTAGCAAAAAAATTAATAAGTCTGTTGCCATGGTTTAGCCATACTAAAGTTCTTGTCGTCTTTTGCCAGACTTTCCGACGCTAGAAAGATTCATTTTAGCAAAAAAATTATAAAGACAATAGCCATGGTTTAGCCATACTAAAGACCTGGTCGTCCTTTATCAGAATCTTCCCATGCTAGAGACAGATTAATTATAGCAAAAAAATTATAAAGTCAATAGCCATGGTTTAGCCATACTAAAGACCTAATCGTCCTTTGCCAGACTCTTCCCACGCTAGAGACAGATTAATTTTAGCAAAAAAATTAATAAGTCAGTTGCCATGGTTTAGCCATACTAAAGACCTAGTCGTCCTTTGCCAGACTCTTCCCACGCTAGAGACAGATTAATTTTAGCATAAAAATTATAAAGTCAGTTGCCATGGTTTAGCCATACTAAAGACCTGGTCGTCCTTTGCCAGACTCTTCCCACGCTAAAGACAGATTAATTTTAGCATAAAAATTATAAAGTCAGTTGCCATGGTTTAGCCATACTAAGGACCTGGTCGTCCTTTGCCAGACTCTTCCCACGCTAGAGACAGATTAATTTTAGCATAAAAATTATAAAGTCAGTTGCCATGGTTTAGCCATACTAAATACCTGGTCGTCCTTTGCCAGACTCTTCCCACGCTAGAGGGAGATTAATTTTAGAAAAAAAACTATAAAGTCAGTAACCATGGTTTAGCCATACTAAAGACCTAGTCTTCTTTTGCCAGACTTTTCCTACGCTAGAGACATATTAATTTTAGCAAAAAAACTATAAAGTCAGTAAGCATGGTTTAGCCATACTAAAGACCTAGTCGTCCTTTGCCAGAATTTTCCCACGCTAGAGACAGATTAATTTTAGCAAAAAAATTATTATGTCAGTATCCATGGTTTAGCCATACTAAAGACCTAGTCGTCCTTTGCCAGACTTTTCCCACGCTAGAGACAGATTAATTTTAGCAAAAAAATTAATAAGTCTGTTGCCATGGTTTAGCCATACTAAAGTTCTTGTCGTCTTTTGCCAGACTTTCCGACGCTAGAAAGATTCATTTTAGCAAAAAAATTATAAAGACAATAGCCATGGTTTAGCCATACTAAAGACCTGGTCGTCCTTTGCCAGAATCTTCCCATGCCAGAGACAGATTAATTATAGCAAAAAAATTATAAAGTCAATAGCCATGGTTTAGCCATACTAAAGACCTGGTCGTCCTTTGCCAGACTCTTCCCACGCTAGAGACAGATTAATTTTAGCAAAAAAATTATAAGTCAGTTGCCATGGTTTAGCCATACTAAAGTTCTTGTCGTCTTTTGCCAGACTTTCCGACGCTAGAAAGATTCATTTTAGCAAAAAAATTATAAAGTCAATAGCCATGGTTTAGCCATACTAAAGACCTGGTCGTCCTTTATCAGAATCTTCCCATGCTAGAGACAGATTAATTATAGCAAAAAAATTATAAAGTCAATAGCCATGGTTTAGCCATACTAAAGACCTAATCGTCCTTTGCCAGACTCTTCCCACGCTAGAGACAGATTAATTTTAGCAAAAAAATTAATAAGTCAGTTGCCATGGTTTAGCCATACTAAAGACCTAGTCGTCCTTTGCCAGACTCTTCCCACGCTAGAGACAGATTAATTTTAGCAAAAAAATTAATAAGTCAGTTGCCATGGTTTAGCCATACTAAAGACCTGGTCGTCCTTTGCCAGAATCTTCCCATGCTAGAGACAGATTAATTATAGCAAAAAAATTATAAAGTCAATAGCCATGGTTTAGCCATACTAAAGACCTGGTCGTCCTTTGCCAGACTCTTCCCACGCTAGAGACAGATTAATTTTAGCAAAAAAATTATAAGTCAGTTGCCATGGTTTAGCCATACTAAAGTTCTTGTCGTCTTTTGCCAGACTTTCCGACGCTAGAAAGATTCATTTTAGCAAAAAAATTATAAAGTCAATAGCCATGGTTTAGCCATACTAAAGACCTGGTCGTCCTTTATCAGAATCTTCCCATGCTAGAGACAGATTAATTATAGCAAAAAAATTATAAAGTCAATAGCCATGGTTTAGCCATACTAAAGACCTAATCGTCCTTTGCCAGACTCTTCCCACGCTAGAGACAGATTAATTTTAGCAAAAAAATTAATAAGTCAGTTGCCATGGTTTAGCCATACTAAAGACCTAGTCGTCCTTTGCCAGACTCTTCCCACGCTAGAGACAGATTAATTTTAGCATAAAAATTATAAAGTCAGTTGCCATGGTTTAGCCATACTAAAGACCTGGTCGTCCTTTGCCAGACTCTTCCCACGCTAAAGACAGATTAATTTTAGCATAAAAATTATAAAGTCAGTTGCCATGGTTTAGCCATACTAAGGACCTGGTCGTCCTTTGCCAGACTCTTCCCACGCTAGAGACAGATTAATTTTAGCATAAAAATTATAAAGTCAGTTGCCATGGTTCAGCCATACTAAAGACCTGGTCGTCCTTTGCCAGTCTCTTCCCACGCTAGAGACAGATTAATTTTAGCAAAAAAACTATAATGTCAGTAACCATGGTTTAGCCATACTAAATACCTGGTCGTCCTTTGCCAGACTCTTCCCACGCTAGAGACAGATTAATTTTAGCATAAAAATTATAAAGTCAGTTGCCATGGTTTAGCCATACTAAAGACCTGGTCGTCCTTTGCCAGTCTCTTCCCACGCTAGAGACAGATTAATTTTAGCAAAAAAACTATAATGTCAGTAACCATGGTTTAGCCATACTAAATACCTGGTCGTCCTTTGCCAGACTCTTCCCACGCTAGAGGCAGATTAATTTTAGAAAAAAAACTATAAAGTCAGTAACCATGGTTTAGCCATACTAAAGACCTAGTCTTCTTTTGCCAGACTTTTCCTACGCTAGAGACATATTAATTTTAGCAAAAAAACTATAGAGTCAGTAAGCATGGTTTAGCCATACTAAAGACCTAGTCGTCCTTTGCCAGAAGTTTCCCACGCTAGAGACAGATTAATTTTAGCAAAAAAATTATTATGTCAGTATCCATGGTTTAGCCATACTAAAGACCTAGTCGTCCTTTGCCAAACTTTTCCCACGCTAGAGACAGATAATTTTAGCAAAAAAATTAATAAGTCAGTTGCCATGGTTTAGCCATACTAAAGTTCTTGTCGTCTTTTGCCAGACTTTCCGACGCTAGAAAAAGATTCATTTTAGCACAAAAATTATAAAGTCAATAGCCATGGTTTAGCCATACTAAATACCTGGTCGTCCTTTGCCAGACTCTTCCCACGCTAGAGGCAGATTAATTTTAGAAAAAAAACTATAAAGTCAGTAACCATGGTTTAGCCATACTAAAGACCTAGTCTTCTTTTGCCAGACTTTTCCTACGCTAGAGACATATTAATTTTAGCAAAAAAACTATAAAGTCAGTAAGCATGGTTTAGCCATACTAAAGACCTAGTCGTCCTTTGCCAGACTCTTCCCACGCTAGAGGCAGATTAATTTTAGAAAAAAAACTATAAAGTCAGTAACCATGGTTTAGCCATACTAAAGACCTAGTCTTCTTTTGCCAGACTTTTCCTACGCTAGAGACATATTAATTTTAGCAAAAAAACTATAGAGTCAGTAAGCATGGTTTAGCCACACTAAAGACCTAGTCGTCCTTAGCCAGAATTTTCCCACGCTAGAGACAGATTAATTTTAGCAAAAAAATTAATAAGTCAGTTGCCATGGTTTAGCCATACTAAAGACCTGGTCGTCATGTGCAAGACTTTTCTCATGCTAGAGACAGATTAATTATAGCAAAAAAATTATAAAGTCAATAGCAATGGTTTAGCCATACTAAAGACCTGGTCGTCCTTTGCCAGACTCTTCCCACGCTAGAGACAGATTAATTTTAGAAAAAAAACTATAAAGTCAGTAAGCATGGTTTAGCCATACTAAAGACCTAGTCGTCCTTTGCCAGAATTTTCCCACGCTAGAGGCAGATTAATTTTAGAAAAAAAACTATAAAGTCAGTAACCATGGTTTAGCCATACTAAAGACCTAGTCTTCCTTTGCCAGACTTTTCCCACGCTAGAGACAGATTAATTTTAGCAAAAAAATTAATAAGTCAGTTGCCATGGTTTAGCCATACTAAAGTTCTTGTCGTCTTTTGCCAGACTTTCCAACGCTAGAAAGATTCATTTTAGCAAAAAAATTATAAAGACAATAGCCATGGTTTAGCCATACTAAAGACCTGGTCGTCCTTTGCCAGAATCTTCCCACGCTAGAGACAGATTAATTTTAGCATAAAAATTATAAAGTCAGTTGCCATGGTTTAGCCATACTAAAGACCTGGTCGTCCTTTGCCAGACTCTTCCCACGCTAAAGACAGATTAATTTTAGCATAAAAATTATAAAGTCAGTTGCCATGGTTTAGCCATACTAAGGACCTGGTCGTCCTTTGCCAGACTCTTCCCACGCTAGAGACAGATTAATTTTAGCATAAAAATTATAAAGTCAGTTGCCATGGTTTAGCCATACTAAATACCTGGTCGTCCTTTGCCAGACTCTTCCCACGCTAGAGGGAGATTAATTTTAGAAAAAAAACTATAAAGTCAGTAACCATGGTTTAGCCATACTAAAGACCTAGTCTTCTTTTGCCAGACTTTTCCTACGCTAGAGACATATTAATTTTAGCAAAAAAACTATAAAGTCAGTAAGCATGGTTTAGCCATACTAAAGACCTAGTCGTCCTTTGCCAGAATTTTCCCACGCTAGAGACAGATTAATTTTAGCAAAAAAATTATTATGTCAGTATCCATGGTTTAGCCATACTAAAGACCTAGTCGTCCTTTGCCAGACTTTTCCCACGCTAGAGACAGATTAATTTTAGCAAAAAAATTAATAAGTCTGTTGCCATGGTTTAGCCATACTAAAGTTCTTGTCGTCTTTTGCCAGACTTTCCGACGCTAGAAAGATTCATTTTAGCAAAAAAATTATAAAGACAATAGCCATGGTTTAGCCATACTAAAGACCTGGTCGTCCTTTGCCAGAATCTTCCCATGCCAGAGACAGATTAATTATAGCAAAAAAATTATAAAGTCAATAGCCATGGTTTAGCCATACTAAAGACCTGGTCGTCCTTTGCCAGACTCTTCCCACGCTAGAGACAGATTAATTTTAGCAAAAAAATTATAAGTCAGTTGCCATGGTTTAGCCATACTAAAGTTCTTGTCGTCTTTTGCCAGACTTTCCGACGCTAGAAAGATTCATTTTAGCAAAAAAATTATAAAGTCAATAGCCATGGTTTAGCCATACTAAAGACCTGGTCGTCCTTTATCAGAATCTTCCCATGCTAGAGACAGATTAATTATAGCAAAAAAATTATAAAGTCAATAGCCATGGTTTAGCCATACTAAAGACCTAATCGTCCTTTGCCAGACTCTTCCCACGCTAGAGACAGATTAATTTTAGCAAAAAAATTAATAAGTCAGTTGCCATGGTTTAGCCATACTAAAGACCTAGTCGTCCTTTGCCAGACTCTTCCCACGCTAGAGACAGATTAATTTTAGCAAAAAAATTAATAAGTCAGTTGCCATGGTTTAGCCATACTAAAGACCTGGTCGTCCTTTGCCAGAATCTTCCCATGCTAGAGACAGATTAATTATAGCAAAAAAATTATAAAGTCAATAGCCATGGTTTAGCCATACTAAAGACCTGGTCGTCCTTTGCCAGACTCTTCCCACGCTAGAGACAGATTAATTTTAGCAAAAAAATTATAAGTCAGTTGCCATGGTTTAGCCATACTAAAGTTCTTGTCGTCTTTTGCCAGACTTTCCGACGCTAGAAAGATTCATTTTAGCAAAAAAATTATAAAGTCAATAGCCATGGTTTAGCCATACTAAAGACCTGGTCGTCCTTTATCAGAATCTTCCCATGCTAGAGACAGATTAATTATAGCAAAAAAATTATAAAGTCAATAGCCATGGTTTAGCCATACTAAAGACCTAATCGTCCTTTGCCAGACTCTTCCCACGCTAGAGACAGATTAATTTTAGCAAAAAAATTAATAAGTCAGTTGCCATGGTTTAGCCATACTAAAGACCTAGTCGTCCTTTGCCAGACTCTTCCCACGCTAGAGACAGATTAATTTTAGCATAAAAATTATAAAGTCAGTTGCCATGGTTTAGCCATACTAAAGACCTGGTCGTCCTTTGCCAGACTCTTCCCACGCTAAAGACAGATTAATTTTAGCATAAAAATTATAAAGTCAGTTGCCATGGTTTAGCCATACTAAGGACCTGGTCGTCCTTTGCCAGACTCTTCCCACGCTAGAGACAGATTAATTTTAGCATAAAAATTATAAAGTCAGTTGCCATGGTTCAGCCATACTAAAGACCTGGTCGTCCTTTGCCAGTCTCTTCCCACGCTAGAGACAGATTAATTTTAGCAAAAAAACTATAATGTCAGTAACCATGGTTTAGCCATACTAAATACCTGGTCGTCCTTTGCCAGACTCTTCCCACGCTAGAGACAGATTAATTTTAGCATAAAAATTATAAAGTCAGTTGCCATGGTTTAGCCATACTAAAGACCTGGTCGTCCTTTGCCAGTCTCTTCCCACGCTAGAGACAGATTAATTTTAGCAAAAAAACTATAATGTCAGTAACCATGGTTTAGCCATACTAAATACCTGGTCGTCCTTTGCCAGACTCTTCCCACGCTAGAGGCAGATTAATTTTAGAAAAAAAACTATAAAGTCAGTAACCATGGTTTAGCCATACTAAAGACCTAGTCTTCTTTTGCCAGACTTTTCCTACGCTAGAGACATATTAATTTTAGCAAAAAAACTATAGAGTCAGTAAGCATGGTTTAGCCATACTAAAGACCTAGTCGTCCTTTGCCAGAAGTTTCCCACGCTAGAGACAGATTAATTTTAGCAAAAAAATTATTATGTCAGTATCCATGGTTTAGCCATACTAAAGACCTAGTCGTCCTTTGCCAAACTTTTCCCACGCTAGAGACAGATAATTTTAGCAAAAAAATTAATAAGTCAGTTGCCATGGTTTAGCCATACTAAAGTTCTTGTCGTCTTTTGCCAGACTTTCCGACGCTAGAAAAAGATTCATTTTAGCACAAAAATTATAAAGTCAATAGCCATGGTTTAGCCATACTAAATACCTGGTCGTCCTTTGCCAGACTCTTCCCACGCTAGAGGCAGATTAATTTTAGAAAAAAAACTATAAAGTCAGTAACCATGGTTTAGCCATACTAAAGACCTAGTCTTCTTTTGCCAGACTTTTCCTACGCTAGAGACATATTAATTTTAGCAAAAAAACTATAAAGTCAGTAAGCATGGTTTAGCCATACTAAAGACCTAGTCGTCCTTTGCCAGACTCTTCCCACGCTAGAGGCAGATTAATTTTAGAAAAAAAACTATAAAGTCAGTAACCATGGTTTAGCCATACTAAAGACCTAGTCTTCTTTTGCCAGACTTTTCCTACGCTAGAGACATATTAATTTTAGCAAAAAAACTATAGAGTCAGTAAGCATGGTTTAGCCACACTAAAGACCTAGTCGTCCTTAGCCAGAATTTTCCCACGCTAGAGACAGATTAATTTTAGCAAAAAAATTAATAAGTCAGTTGCCATGGTTTAGCCATACTAAAGACCTGGTCGTCATGTGCAAGACTTTTCTCATGCTAGAGACAGATTAATTATAGCAAAAAAATTATAAAGTCAATAGCAATGGTTTAGCCATACTAAAGACCTGGTCGTCCTTTGCCAGACTCTTCCCACGCTAGAGACAGATTAATTTTAGAAAAAAAACTATAAAGTCAGTAAGCATGGTTTAGCCATACTAAAGACCTAGTCGTCCTTTGCCAGAATTTTCCCACGCTAGAGGCAGATTAATTTTAGAAAAAAAACTATAAAGTCAGTAACCATGGTTTAGCCATACTAAAGACCTAGTCTTCCTTTGCCAGACTTTTCCCACGCTAGAGACAGATTAATTTTAGCAAAAAAATTAATAAGTCAGTTGCCATGGTTTAGCCATACTAAAGTTCTTGTCGTCTTTTGCCAGACTTTCCAACGCTAGAAAGATTCATTTTAGCAAAAAAATTATAAAGACAATAGCCATGGTTTAGCCATACTAAAGACCTGGTCGTCCTTTGCCAGAATCTTCCCATGCTAGAGACAGATTAATTATAGCAAAAAAATTATAAAGTCAATAGCCATGGTTTAGCCATACTAAAGACCTGGTCGTCCTTTGCCAGACTCTTCCCACGCTAGAGACAGATTAATTTTAGCAAAAAAATTAATAAGTCAGTTGCCATGGTTTAGCCATACTAAAGACCTAGTCGTCCTTTGCCAGACTCTTCCCACGCTAGAGACAAATTAATTTTAGCATAAAAATTATAAAGGCAGTTGCCATGGTTTAGCCATACTAAAGACCTGGTTGTCCTTTGCCAGACTCTTCCCACGCTAAAGACAGATTAATTTTAGCAAAAAAATTAATAAGTCAGTTGCCATGGTTTAGCCCTACTAAATACCTGGTCGTCCTTTGCCAGACTCTTTCCACGCTAGAGGCAGATTAATTTTAGAAAAAAAACTATAAAGTCAGTAACCATGGTTTAGCCATACTAAAGACCTAGTCTTCTTTTGCCAGACTGTTCCTACGCTAGAGACATATTAATTTTAGCAAAAAACCTATAGAGTCAGTAAGCATGGTTTAGCCATACTAAAGACCTAGTCGTCCTTTGCCAGAATTTTCCCACGCTAGAGACAGATTAATTTTAGCAAAAAAATTATTATGTCAGTATCCATGGTTTAGCCATACTAAAGACCTGGTCGTCCTTTGCCAGAATCTTCCCATGCTAGAGACAGATTAATTATAGCAAAAAAATAATAAAGTCAATAGCCATGGTTTAGCCATACTAAAGACCTGGTCGTCCTTTGCCAGACTCTTCCCACGCTAGAGACAGATTAATTTTAGCAAAAAAATTAATAAGTCAGTTGCCATGGTTTAGCCATACTAAAGACCTAGTAGTCCTTTGCCAGACTCTTCCCACGCTAAAGACAGATTAATTTTAGCATAAAAATTATAAAGTCAGTTGCCATGGTTTAGCCATACTAAGGACCTGGTCGTCCTTTGCCAGACTCTTCCCACGCTAGAGACAGATTAATTTTAGCATAAAAATTATAAAGTCAGTTGCCATGGTTCAGCCATACTAAAGACCTGGTCGTCCTTTGCCAGTCTCTTCCCACGCTAGAGACAGATTAATTTTAGCAAAAAAACTATAATGTCAGTAACCATGGTTTAGCCATACTAAATACCTGGTCGTCCTTTGCCAGACTCTTCCCACGCTAGAGGGAGATTAATTTTAGAAAAAAAACTATAAAGTCAGTAACCATGGTTTAGCCATACTAAAGACCTAGTCTTCTTTTGCCAGACTTTTCCTACGCTAGAGACATATTAATTTTAGCAAAAAAACTATAAAGTCAGTAAGCATGGTTTAGCCATACTAAAGACCTAGGCGTCCTTTGCCAGAATTTTCCCACGCTAGAGACAGATTAATTTTAGCAAAAAAATTATTATGTCAGTATCCATGGTTTAGCCATACTAAAGACCTAGTCGTCCTTTGCCAGACTTTTCCCACGCTAGAGACAGATTAATTTTAGCAAAAAAATTAATAAGTCTGTTGCCATGGTTTAGCCATACTAAAGTTCTTGTCGTCTTTTGCCAGACTTTCCGACGCTAGAAAGATTCATTTTAGCAAAAAAATTATAAAGACAATAGCCATGGTTTAGCCATACTAAAGACCTGGTCGTCCTTTGCCAGAATCTTCCCATGCCAGAGACAGATTAATTATAGCAAAAAAATTATAAAGTCAATAGCCATGGTTTAGCCATACTAAAGACCTGGTCGTCCTTTGCCAGACTCTTCCCACGCTAGAGACAGATTAATTTTAGCAAAAAAATTATAAGTCAGTTGCCATGGTTTAGCCATACTAAAGTTCTTGTCGTCTTTTGCCAGACTTTCCGACGCTAGAAAGATTCATTTTAGCAAAAAAATTATAAAGTCAATAGCCATGGTTTAGCCATACTAAAGACCTGGTCGTCCTTTATCAGAATCTTCCCATGCTAGAGACAGATTAATTATAGCAAAAAAATTATAAAGTCAATAGCCATGGTTTAGCCATACTAAAGACCTAATCGTCCTTTGCCAGACTCTTCCCACGCTAGAGACAGATTAATTTTAGCAAAAAAATTAATAAGTCAGTTGCCATGGTTTAGCCATACTAAAGACCTAGTCGTCCTTTGCCAGACTCTTCCCACGCTAGAGACAGATTAATTTTAGCATAAAAATTATAAAGTCAGTTGCCATGGTTTAGCCATACTAAAGACCTGGTCGTCCTTTGCCAGACTCTTCCCACGCTAAAGACAGATTAATTTTAGCATAAAAATTATAAAGTCAGTTGCCATGGTTTAGCCATACTAAGGACCTGGTCGTCCTTTGCCAGACTCTTCCCACGCTAGAGACAGATTAATTTTAGCATAAAAATTATAAAGTCAGTTGCCATGGTTCAGCCATACTAAAGACCTGGTCGTCCTTTGCCAGTCTCTTCCCACGCTAGAGACAGATTAATTTTAGCAAAAAAACTATAATGTCAGTAACCATGGTTTAGCCATACTAAATACCTGGTCGTCCTTTGCCAGACTCTTCCCACGCTAGAGACAGATTAATTTTAGCATAAAAATTATAAAGTCAGTTGCCATGGTTTAGCCATACTAAAGACCTGGTCGTCCTTTGCCAGTCTCTTCCCACGCTAGAGACAGATTAATTTTAGCAAAAAAACTATAATGTCAGTAACCATGGTTTAGCCATACTAAATACCTGGTCGTCCTTTGCCAGACTCTTCCCACGCTAGAGGCAGATTAATTTTAGAAAAAAAACTATAAAGTCAGTAACCATGGTTTAGCCATACTAAAGACCTAGTCTTCTTTTGCCAGACTTTTCCTACGCTAGAGACATATTAATTTTAGCAAAAAAACTATAGAGTCAGTAAGCATGGTTTAGCCATACTAAAGACCTAGTCGTCCTTTGCCAGAATTTTCCCACGCTAGAGACAGATTAATTTTAGCAAAAAAATTATTATGTCAGTATCCATGGTTTAGCCATACTAAAGACCTAGTCGTCCTTTGCCAAACCCTCCCACGCTAGAGACAGATTAATTTTAGCAAAAAAATTAATAAGTCAGTTGCCATGGTTTAGCCATACTAAAGTTCTTGTCGTCTTTTGCCAGACTTTCCGACGCTAGAAAAAGATTCATTTTAGCACAAAAATTATAAAGTCAATAGCCATGGTTTAGCCATACTAAATACCTGGTCGTCCTTTGCCAGACTCTTCCCACGCTAGAGGCAGATTAATTTTAGAAAAAAAACTATAAAGTCAGTAACCATGGTTTAGCTATACTAAAGACCTAGTCTTCTTTTGCCAGACTTTTCCTACGCTAGAGACATATTAATTTTAGCAAAAAAACTATAAAGTCAGTAAGCATGGTTTAGCCATACTAAAGACCTAGTCGTCCTTTGCCAGAATTTTCCCACGCTAGAGACAGATTAATTTTAGCAAAAAAATTATTATGTCAGTATCCATGGTTTAGCCATACTAAAGACCTAGACGTCCTTTGCCAGACTTTTCCCACGCTAGAGACAGATTAATTTTAGCAAAAAAATTAATAAGTCAGTTGCCATGGTTTAGCCATACTAAAGACCTGGTCGTCATGTGCAAGACTTTTCTCATGCTAGAGACAGATTAATTATAGCAAAAAAATTATAAAGTCAATAGCAATGGTTTAGCCATACTAAAGACCTGGTCGTCCTTTGCCAGACTCTTCCCACGCTAGAGACAGATTAATTTTAGCAAAAAAACTATAAAGTCAGTAAGCATGGTTTAGCCATACTAAAGACCTAGTCGTCCTTTGCCAGAATTTTCCCACGCTAGAGACAGATTAATTTTAGCAAAAAAATTATTATGTCAGTATCCATGGTTTAGCCATACTAAAGACCTAGTCGTCCTTTGCCAGACTTTTCCCACGCTAGAGACAGATTAATTTTAGCAAAAAAATTAATAAGTCAGTTGCCATGGTTTAGCCATACTAAAGTTCTTGTCGTCTTTTGCCAGACTTTCCAACGCTAGAAAGATTCATTTTAGCAAAAAAATTATAAAGACAATAGCCATGGTTTAGCCATACTAAAGACCTGGTCGTCCTTTGCCAGAATCTTCCCATGCTAGAGACAGATTAATTATAGCAAAAAAATTATAAAGTCAATAGCCATGGTTTAGCCATACTAAAGACCGGGTCGTCCTTTGCCAGAATCTTCCCATGCTAGAGACAGATTAATTATAGCAAAAAAATTATAAAGTCAATAGCCATGGTTTAGCCATACTAAAGACCTAGTCGTCCTTTGCCAGACTTTTCCCACGCTAGAGACAGATTAATTTTAGCAAAAAAATTAATAAGTCTGTTGCCATGGTTTAGCCATACTAAAGTTCTTGTCGTCTTTTGCCAGACTTTCCGACGCTAGAAAGATTCATTTTAGCAAAAAAATTATAAAGACAATAGCCATGGTTTAGCCATACTAAAGACCTGGTCGTCCTTTGCCAGAATCTTCCCATGCCAGAGACAGATTAATTATAGCAAAAAAATTATAAAGTCAATAGCCATGGTTTAGCCATACTAAAGACCTGGTCGTCCTTTGCCAGACTCTTCCCACGCTAGAGACAGATTAATTTTAGCAAAAAAATTATAAGTCAGTTGCCATGGTTTAGCCATACTAAAGTTCTTGTCGTCTTTTGCCAGACTTTCCGACGCTAGAAAGATTCATTTTAGCAAAAAAATTATAAAGTCAATAGCCATGGTTTAGCCATACTAAAGACCTGGTCGTCCTTTATCAGAATCTTCCCATGCTAGAGACAGATTAATTATAGCAAAAAAATTATAAAGTCAATAGCCATGGTTTAGCCATACTAAAGACCTAATCGTCCTTTGCCAGACTCTTCCCACGCTAGAGACAGATTAATTTTAGCAAAAAAATTAATAAGTCAGTTGCCATGGTTTAGCCATACTAAAGACCTAGTCGTCCTTTGCCAGACTCTTCCCACGCTAGAGACAGATTAATTTTAGCATAAAAATTATAAAGTCAGTTGCCATGGTTTAGCCATACTAAAGACCTGGTCGTCCTTTGCCAGACTCTTCCCACGCTAAAGACAGATTAATTTTAGCATAAAAATTATAAAGTCAGTTGCCATGGTTTAGCCATACTAAGGACCTGGTCGTCCTTTGCCAGACTCTTCCCACGCTAGAGACAGATTAATTTTAGCATAAAAATTATAAAGTCAGTTGCCATGGTTCAGCCATACTAAAGACCTGGTCGTCCTTTGCCAGTCTCTTCCCACGCTAGAGACAGATTAATTTTAGCAAAAAAACTATAATGTCAGTAACCATGGTTTAGCCATACTAAATACCTGGTCGTCCTTTGCCAGACTCTTCCCACGCTAGAGACAGATTAATTTTAGCATAAAAATTATAAAGTCAGTTGCCATGGTTTAGCCATACTAAAGACCTGGTCGTCCTTTGCCAGTCTCTTCCCACGCTAGAGACAGATTAATTTTAGCAAAAAAACTATAATGTCAGTAACCATGGTTTAGCCATACTAAATACCTGGTCGTCCTTTGCCAGACTCTTCCCACGCTAGAGGCAGATTAATTTTAGAAAAAAAACTATAAAGTCAGTAACCATGGTTTAGCCATACTAAAGACCTAGTCTTCTTTTGCCAGACTTTTCCTACGCTAGAGACATATTAATTTTAGCAAAAAAACTATAGAGTCAGTAAGCATGGTTTAGCCATACTAAAGACCTAGTCGTCCTTTGCCAGAATTTTCCCACGCTAGAGACAGATTAATTTTAGCAAAAAAATTATTATGTCAGTATCCATGGTTTAGCCATACTAAAGACCTAGTCGTCCTTTGCCAAACCCTCCCACGCTAGAGACAGATTAATTTTAGCAAAAAAATTAATAAGTCAGTTGCCATGGTTTAGCCATACTAAAGTTCTTGTCGTCTTTTGCCAGACTTTCCGACGCTAGAAAAAGATTCATTTTAGCACAAAAATTATAAAGTCAATAGCCATGGTTTAGCCATACTAAATACCTGGTCGTCCTTTGCCAGACTCTTCCCACGCTAGAAGCAGATTAATTTTAGAAAAAAAACTATAAAGTCAGTAACCATGGTTTAGCCATACTAAAGACCTAGTCTTCTTTTGCCAGACTTTTCCTACGCTAGAGACATATTAATTTTAGCAAAAAAACTATAAAGTCAGTAAGCATGGTTTAGCCATACTAAAGACCTAGTCGTCCTTTGCCAGAATTTTCCCACGCTAGAGACAGATTAATTTTAGCAAAAAAATTATTATGTCAGTATCCATGGTTTAGCCATACTAAAGACCTAGACGTCCTTTGCCAGACTTTTCCCACGCTAGAGACAGATTAATTTTAGCAAAAAAATTAATAAGTCAGTTGCCATGGTTTAGCCATACTAAAGACCTGGTCGTCATGTGCAAGACTTTTCTCATGCTAGAGACAGATTAATTATAGCAAAAAAATTATAAAGTCAATAGCAATGGTTTAGCCATACTAAAGACCTGGTCGTCCTTTGCCAGACTCTTCCCACGCTAGAGACAGATTAATTTTAGCAAAAAAACTATAAAGTCAGTAAGCATGGTTTAGCCATACTAAAGACCTAGTCGTCCTTTGCCAGAATTTTCCCACGCTAGAGACAGATTAATTTTAGCAAAAAAATTATTATGTCAGTATCCATGGTTTAGCCATACTAAAGACCTAGTCGTCCTTTGCCAGACTTTTCCCACGCTAGAGACAGATTAATTTTAGCAAAAAAATTAATAAGTCAGTTGCCATGGTTTAGCCATACTAAAGTTCTTGTCGTCTTTTGCCAGACTTTCCAACGCTAGAAAGATTCATTTTAGCAAAAAAATTATAAAGACAATAGCCATGGTTTAGCCATACTAAAGACCTGGTCGTCCTTTGCCAGAATCTTCCCATGCTAGAGACAGATTAATTATAGCAAAAAAATTATAAAGTCAATAGCCATGGTTTAGCCATACTAAAGACCTGGTCGTCCTTTGCCAGACTCTTCCCACGCTAGAGACATATTAATTTTAGCAAAAAAACTATAAAGTCAGTAAGCATGGTTTAGCCATACTAAAGACCTAGTCGTCCTTTGCCAGACTCTTCCCACGCTAGAGGCAGATTAATTTTAGAAAAAAAACTATAAAGTCAGTAACCATGGTTTAGCCATACTAAAGACCTAGTCTTCTTTTGCCAGACTTTTCCTACGCTAGAGACATATTAATTTTAGCAAAAAAACTATAGAGTCAGTAAGCATGGTTTAGCCACACTAAAGACCTAGTCGTCCTTTGCCAGAATTTTCCCACGCTAGAGACAGATTAATTTTAGCAAAAAAATTATTATGTCAGTATCCATGGTTTAGCCATACTAAAGACCTAGTCGTCCTTTGCCAAACTTTTCCCACGCTAGAGACAGATTAATTTTAGCAAAAAAATTAATAAGTCAGTTGCCATGGTTTAGCCATACTAAAGTTCTTGTCGTCTTTTGCCAGACTTTCCGACGCTAGAAAAAGATTCATTTTAGCACAAAAATTATAAAGTCAATAGCCATGGTTTAGCCATACTAAATACCTGGTCGTCCTTTGCCAGACTCTTCCCACGCTAGAGGCAGATTAATTTTAGAAAAAAAACTATAAAGTCAGTAACCATGGTTTAGCCATACTAAAGACCTGGTCGTCATTTGCAAGACTTTTCCCATGCTAGAGACAGATTAATTATAGCAAAAAAATTATAAAGTCAATAGCAATGGTTTAGCCATACTAAAGACCTGGTCGTCCTTTGCCAGACTCTTCCCACGCTAGAGACAGATTAATTTTAGCAAAAAAACTATAAAGTCAGTAAGCATGGTTTAGCCATACTAAAGACCTAGTCGTCCTTTGCCAGAATTTTCCCACGCTAGAGACAGATTAATTTTAGCAAAAAAATTATTATGTCAGTATCCATGGTTTAGCCATACTAAAGACCTAGTCGTCCTTTGCCAGACTTTTCCCACGCTAGAGACAGATTAATTTTAGCAAAAAAATTAATAAGTCAGTTGCCATGGTTTAGCCATACTAAAGTTCTTGTCGTCTTTTGCCAGACTTTCCAACGCTAAAAAGATTCATTTTAGCAAAAAAATTATAAAGACAATAGCCATGGTTTAGCCATACTAAAGACCTGGTCGTCCTTTGCCAGAATCTTCCCATGCTAGAGACAGATTAATTATAGCAAAAAAATTATAAAGTCAATAGCCATGGTTTAGCCATACTAAAGACCTGGTCGTCCTTTGCCAGACTCTTCCCACGCTAGAGACAGATTAATTTTAGCAAAAAAATTAATAAGTCAGTTGCCATGGTTTAGCCATACTTAAGACCTAGTCGTCCTTTGCCAGACTCTTCCCACGCTAGAGACAGATTAATTTTAGCATAAAAATTATAAAGTCAGTTGCCATGGTTTAGCCATACTAAAGACCTGGTCGTCCTTTGCCAGACTCTTCCCACGCTAAAGACAGATTAATTTTAGCAAAAAAATTAATAAGTCAGTTGCCATGGTTTAGCCATACTAAATACCTGGTCGTCCTTTGCCAGACTCTTTCCACGCTAGAGGCAGATTAATTTTAGAAAAAAAACTATAAAGTCAGTAACCATGGTTTAGCCATACTAAAGACCTAGTCTTCTTTTGCCAGACTGTTCCTACGCTAGAGACATATTAATTTTAGCAAAAAACCTATAGAGTCAGTAAGCATGGTTTAGCCATACTAAAGACCTAGTCGTCCTTTGCCAGAATTTTCCCACGCTAGAGACAGATTAATTTTAGCAAAAAAATTATTATGTCAGTATCCATGGTTTAGCCATACTAAAGACCTAGTCGTCCTTTGCCAAACTTTTCCCACGCTAGAGACAGATTAATTTTAGCAAAAAAATTAATAAGTCAGTTGCAATGGTTTAGCCATACTAAAGTTCTTGTCGTCTTTTGCCAGACTTTCCGACGCTAGAAAAAGATTCATTTTAGCACAAAAATTATAAAGTCAGTTGCCATGGTTTAGCCATACAAAAGACCTGGTCGTCCTTTGCCAGACTCTTTCCACGCTAGAGGCAGATTAATTTTAGAAAAAAAACTATAAAGTCAGTAACCATGGTTTAGCCATACTAAAGACCTAGTCTTCTTTTGCCAGACTTTTCCTACGCTAGAGACATATTAATTTTAGCAAAAAACCTATAGAGTCAGTAAGCATGGTTTAGCCATACTAAAGACCTAGTCGTCCTTTGCCAGAATTTTCCCACGCTAGAGACAGATTAATTTTAGCAAAAAAATTATTATGTCAGTATCCATGGTTTAGCCATACTAAAGACCTGGTCGTCCTTTGCCAGAATCTTCCCATGCTAGAGACAGATTAATTATAGCAAAAAAATAATAAAGTCAATAGCCATGGTTTAGCCATACTAAAGACCTGGTCGTCCTTTGCCAGACTCTTCCCACGCTAGAGACAGATTAATTTTAGCAAAAAAATTAATAAGTCAGTTGCCATGGTTTAGCCATACTAAAGACCTAGTAGTCCTTTGCCAGACTCTTCCCACGCAAGAGACAGATTAATGTTAGCATAAAAATTATAAAGTCAGTTGCCATGGTTTAGCTATACTAAAGACCTGGTCGTCCTTTGCCAGACTCTTCCGACGCTAGAGACAGATTAATTTTAGCAAAAAAACTATAAAGTCAGTAACCATGGTTTAGCCATACTAAAGACCTAGTCTTCCTTTGCCAGACTCTCCCCACGCTAGAGGGAGATTAATTTTAGAAAAAAAACTATAAAGTCAGTAACCATGGTTTAGCCATACTAAAGACCTAGTCTTCTTTTGCCAGACTTTTCCTACGCTAGAGACATATTAATTTTAGCAAAAAAACTATAAAGTCAGTAAGCATGGTTTAGCCATACTAAAGACCTAGTCGTCCTTTGCCAGAATTTTCCCACGCTAGAGACAGATTAATTTTAGCAAAAAAATTATTATGTCAGTATCCATGGTTTAGCCATACTAAAGACCTAGACGTCCTTTGCCAGACTTTTCCCATGCTAGAGACAGATTAATTATAGCAAAAAAATTATAAAGTCAATAGCAATGGTTTAGCCATACTAAAGACCTGGTCGTCCTTTGCCAGACTCTTCCCACGCTAGAGACAGATTAATTTTAGCAAAAAAATTAATAAGTCAGTTGCCATGGTTTAGCCATACTAAAGTTCTTGTCGTCTTTTGCCAGACTTTCCGACGCTAGAAAGATTCATTTTAGCAAAAAAATTATAAAGTCAATAGCCATGGTTTAGCCATACTAAAGACCTGGTCGTCCTTTGCCAGAATCTTCCCATGCTAGAGAAAGATTAATTATAGCAAAAAAATTATAAAGTCAATAGCCATGGTTTAGCCATACTAAAGACCTGGTCGTCCTTTGCCAGACTCTTCCCACGCTAGAGACAGATTAATTTTAGCAAAAAAACTATAAAGTCAGTAAGCATGGTTTAGCCATACTAAAGACCTAGTCGTCCTTTGCCAGAATTTTCCCACGCTAGAGACAGATTAATTTTAGCAAAAAAATTATTATGTCAGTATCCATGGTTTAGCCATACTAAAGACCTAGTCGTCCTTTGCCAGATTTTTCCCACGCTAGAGACAGATTAGTTATAGCAAAAAAATTATAAAGTCAATAGCCATGGTTTAGCCATACTAAAGACCTGGTCGTCCTTTGCCAGACTCTTCCCACGCTAGAGACAGATTAATTTTAGCAAAAAAATTAATAAGTCAGTTGCCATGGTTTAGCCATACTAAAGTTCTTGTCGTCTTTTGCCAGACTTTCCGACGCTAGAAAGATTCATTTTAGCAAAAAAATTATAAAGTCAATAGCCATGGTTTAGCCATACTAAAGACCTGGTCGTCCTTTGCCAGAATCTTCCCATGCTAGAGACAGATTAATTATAGCAAAAAAATTATAAAGTCAATAGCCATGGTTTAGCCATACTAAAGACCTGGTCGTCCTTTGCCAGACTCTTCCCACGCTAGAGACAGATTAATGTTTGCAAAAAAATTAATAAGTCAGTTGCCATGGTTTAGCCATACTAAAGACCTAGTCGTCCTTTGCCAGACTCTTCCCACGCTAGAGACAGATTAATTTTAGCAAAAAAACTATAAAGTCAGTAAGCATGGTTTAGCCATACTAAAGACCTAGTCGTCCTTTGCCAGAATTTTCCCACGCTAGAGACAGATTAATTTTAGCAAAAAAATTATTATGTCAGTATCCATGGTTTAGCCATACTAAAGACCTAGTCGTCCTTTGCCAGATTTTTCCCACGCTAGAGACAGATTAGTTATAGCAAAAAAATTATAAAGTCAATAGCCATGGTTTAGCCATACTAAAGACCTGGTCGTCCTTTGCCAGACTCTTCCCACGCTAGAGACAGATTAATTTTAGCAAAAAAATTAATAAGTCAGTTGCCATGGTTTAGCCATACTAAAGTTCTTGTCGTCTTTTGCCAGACTTTCCGACGCTAGAAAGATTCATTTTAGCAAAAAAATTATAAAGTCAATAGCCATGGTTTAGCCATACTAAAGACCTGGTCGTCCTTTGCCAGAATCTTCCCATGCTAGAGACAGATTAATTATAGCAAAAAAATTATAAAGTCAATAGCCATGGTTTAGCCATACTAAAGACCTGGTCGTCCTTTGCCAGACTCTTCCCACTCTAGAAACAGATTAATGTTTGCAAAAAAATTAATAAGTCAGTTGCCATGGTTTAGCCATACTAAAGACCTGGTCGTCCTTTGCCAGACTCTTCCCACGCTAGAGACAGATTAATTTTAGCAAAAAAACTATAAAGTCAGTAAGCATGGTTTAGCCATACTAAAGACCTAGTCGTCCTTTGCCAGAATTTTCCCACGCTAGAGACAGATTAATTTTAGCAAAAAAATTATTATGTCAGTATCCATGGTTTAGCCATACTAAAGACCTAGTCGTCCTTTGCCAGACTTTTCCCACGCTAGAGACAGATTAATTTTAGCAAAAAAATTAATAAGTCAGTTGCCATGGTTTAGCCATACTAAAGTTTTTGTCGTCTTTTGCCAGACTTTCCAACGCTAGAAAGATTCATTTTAGCAAAAAAATTATAAAGACAATAGCCATGGTTTAGCCATACTAAAGACCTGGTCGTCCTTTGCCAGAATCTTCCCATGCTAGAGACAGATTAATTATAGCAAAAAAATTATAAAGTCAATAGCCATGGTTTAGCCATACTAAAGACCTGGTCGTCCTTTGCCAGACTCTTCCCACGCTAGAGACAGATTAATTTTAGCAAAAAAATTAATAAGTCAGTTGCCATGGTTTAGCCATACTAAAGACCTAGTCGTCCTTTGCCAGACTCTTCCCACGCTAGAGACAGATTAATTTTAGCATAAAAATTATAAAGTCAGTTGCCATGGTTTAGCCATACTAAAGACCTGGTCGTCCTTTGCCAGACTCTTCCCACGCTAAAGACAGATTAATTTTAGCAAAAAAATTAATAAGTCAGTTGCCATGGTTTAGCCATACTAAATACCTGGTCGTCCTTTGCCAGACTCTTTCCACGCTAGAGGCAGATTAATTTTAGAAAAAAAACTATAAAGTCAGTAACCATGGTTTAGCCATACTAAAGACCTAGTCTTCTTTTGCCAGACTGTTACTACGCTAGAGACATATTAATTTTAGCAAAAAACCTATAGAGTCAGTAAGCATGGTTTAGCCATACTAAAGACCTAGTCGTCCTTTGCCAGAATTTTCCCACGCTAGAGACAGATTAATTTTAGCAAAAAAATTATTATGTCAGTATCCATGGTTTAGCCATACTAAAGACCTAGTCGTCCTTTGCCAAACTTTTCCCACGCTAGAGACAGATTAATTTTAGCAAAAAAATTAATAAGTCAGTTGCAATGGTTTAGCCATACTAAAGTTCTTGTCGTCTTTTGCCAGACTTTCCGACGCTAGAAAAAGATTCATTTTAGCACAAAAATTATAAAGTCAGTTGCCATGGTTTAGCCATACAAAAGACCTGGTCGTCCTTTGCCAGACTCTTTCCACGCTAGAGGCAGATTAATTTTAGAAAAAAAACTATAAAGTCAGTAACCATGGTTTAGCCATACTAAAGACCTAGTCATCTTTTGCCAGACTTTTCCTACGCTAGAGACATATTAATTTTAGCAAAAAACCTATAGAGTCAGTAAGCATGGTTTAGCCATACTAAAGACCTAGTCGTCCTTTGCCAGAATTTTCCCACGCTAGAGACAGATTAATTTTAGCAAAAAAATTATTATGTCAGTATCCATGGTTTAGTTATACTAAAGACCTGGTCGTCCTTTGCCAGAATCTTCCCATGCTAGAGACAGATTAATTATAGCAAAAAAATAATAAAGTCAATAGCCATGGTTTAGCCATACTAAAGACCTGGTCGTCCTTTGCCAGACTCTTCCCACGCTAGAGACAGATTAATTTTAGCAAAAAAATTAATAAGTCAGTTGCCATGGTTTAGCCATACTAAAGACCTAGTAGTCCTTTGCCAGACTCTTCCCACGCAAGAGACAGATTAATGTTAGCATAAAAATTATAAAGTCAGTTGCCATGGTTTAGCTATACTAAAGACCTGGTCGTCCTTTGCCAGACTCTTCCGACGCTAGAGACAGATTAATTTTAGCAAAAAAACTATAAAGTCAGTAACCATGGTTTAGCCATACTAAAGACCTAGTCTTCCTTTGCCAGACTCTCCCCACGCTAGAGGGAGATTAATTTTAGAAAAAAAACTATAAAGTCAGTAACCATGGTTTAGCCATACTAAAGACCTAGTCTTCTTTTGTCAGACTTTTCCTACGCTAGAGACATATTAATTTTAGCAAAAAAACTATAAAGTCAGTAAGCATGGTTTAGCCATACTAAAGACCTAGTCGTCCTTTGCCAGAATTTTCCCACGCTAGAGACAGATTAATTTTAGCAAAAAAATTATTATGTCAGTATCCATGGTTTAGCCATACTAAAGACCTAGACGTCCTTTGCCAGACTTTTCCCATGCTAGAGACAGATTAATTATAGCAAAAAAATTATAAAGTCAATAGCAATGGTTTAGCCATACTAAAGACCTGGTCGTCCTTTGCCAGACTCTTCCCACGCTAGAGACAGATTAATTTTAGCAAAAAAATTAATAAGTCAGTTGCCATGGTTTAGCCATACTAAAGTTCTTGTCGTCTTTTGCCAGACTTTCCGACGCTAGAAAGATTCATTTTAGCAAAAAAATTATAAAGTCAATAGCCATGGTTTAGCCATACTAAAGACCTGGTCGTCCTTTGCCAGAATCTTCCCATGCTAGAGAAAGATTAATTATAGCAAAAAAATTATAAAGTCAATAGCCATGGTTTAGCCATACTAAAGACCTGGTCGTCCTTTGCCAGACTCTTCCCACGCTAGAGACAGATTAATTTTAGCAAAAAAACTATAAAGTCAGTAAGCATGGTTTAGCCATACTAAAGACCTAGTCGTCCTTTGCCAGAATTTTCCCACGCTAGAGACAGATTAATTTTAGCAAAAAAATTATTATGTCAGTATCCATGGTTTAGCCATACTAAAGACCTAGTCGTCCTTTGCCAGATTTTTCCCACGCTAGAGACAGATTAGTTATAGCAAAAAAATTATAAAGTCAATAGCCATGGTTTAGCCATACTAAAGACCTGGTCGTCCTTTGCCAGACTCTTCCCACGCTAGAGACAGATTAATTTTAGCAAAAAAATTAATAAGTCAGTTGCCATGGTTTAGCCATACTAAAGTTCTTGTCGTCTTTTGCCAGACTTTCCGACGCTAGAAAGATTCATTTTAGCAAAAAAATTATAAAGTCAATAGCCATGGTTTAGCCATACTAAAGACCTGGTCGTCCTTTGCCAGAATCTTCCCATGCTAGAGACAGATTAATTATAGCAAAAAAATTATAAAGTCAATAGCCATGGTTTAGCCATACTAAAGACCTGGTCGTCCTTTGCCAGACTCTTCCCACGCTAGAGACAGATTAATGTTTGCAAAAAAATTAATAAGTCAGTTGCCATGGTTTAGCCATACTAAAGACCTAGTCGTCCTTTGCCAGACTCTTCCCACGCTAGAGACAGATTAATTTTAGCATAAAAATTATAAAGTCAGTTGCCATGGTTTAGCCATACTAAAGACCTGGTCGTCCTTTGCCAGACTCTTCCCACGCTAAAGACAGATTAATTTTAGCAAAAAAACTATAAAGTCAGTAACCATGGTTTAGCCATACTAAATATCTGGTCGTCCTTTGCCAGACTCTTCCCACGCTAGAGACAGATTAATTTTAGCAAAAAAACTATAAAGTCAGTAACCATGGTTTAGCCATACTAAAGACCTAGTCTTCTTTTGCCAGACTTTTCCTACGCTAGAGACATATTAATTTTAGCAAAAAAACTATAAAGTCAGTAAGCATGGTTTAGCCATACTAAAGACCTAGTCGTCCTTTGCCAGAATTTTCCCACGCTAGAGACAGATTAATTTTAGCAAAAAAATTATTATGTCAGTATCCATGGTTTAGCCATACTAAAGACCTAGTCGTCCTTTGCCAGACTTTTCCCACGCTAGAGACAGATTAATTTTAGCAAAAAAATTAATAAGTCAGTTGCCATGGTTTAGCCATACTAAAGTTCTTGTCGTCTTTTGCCAGACTTTCCGACGCTAGAAAGATTCATTTTAGCAAAAAAATTATAAAGACAATAGCCATTGTTTAGCCATACTAAAGACCTGGTCGTCCTTTGCCAGAATCTTCCCATGCTAGAGACAGATTAATTATAGCAAAAAAATTATAAAGTCAATAGCCATGGTTTATCCATACTAAAGACCTGGTCGTCCTTTGCCAGACTCTTCCCACGCTAGAGACAGATTAATTTTAGCAAAAAAATTAATAAGTCAGTTGCCATGGTTTAGCTATACTAATGTTCTTGTCGTCTTTTGCCAGACTTTCCGACGCTAGAAAGATTCATTTTAGCAAAAAAATTATAAAGTCAATAGCCATGGTTTAGCCATACTAAAGACCTGGTCGTCCTTTGCCAGAATCTTCCCATGCTAGAGACAGATTAATTATAGCAAAAAAATTATAAAGTCAATAGCCATGGTTTAGCCATACTAAAGACCTGGTCGTCCTTTGCCAGACTCTTCCCACGCTAGAGACAGATTAATGTTAGCAAAAAAATTAATAAGTCAGTTGCCATGGTTTAGCCATACTAAAGACCTAGTCGTCCTTTGCCAGACTCTTCCCACGCTAGAGACAGATTAATTTTAGCATAAAAATTATAAAGTCAGTTGCCATGGTTTAGCCATACTAAAGACCTGGTCGTCCTTTGCCAGACTCTTCCCACGCTAAAGACAGATTAATTTTAGCAAAAAAACTATAAAGTCAGTAACCAGGGTTTAGCCATACTAAATATCTGGTCGTCCTTTGCCAGACTCTTCCCACGCTAGAGACAGATTAATTTTAGCAAAAAAACTATAAAGTCAGTAACCATGGTTTAGCCATACTAAAGACCTAGTCTTCCTTTGCCAGACTCTCCCCACGCTAGAGGGAGATTAATTTTAGAAAAAAAACTATAAAGTCAGTAACCATGGTTTAGCCATACTAAAGACCTAGTCTTCTTTTGCCAGACTTTTCCTACGCTAGAGACATATTAATTTTAGCAAAAAAACTATAAAGTCAGTAAGCATGGTTTAGCCATACTAAAGACCTAGTCGTCCTTTGCCAGAATTTTCCCACGCTAGAGACAGATTAATTTTAGCAAAAAAATTATTATGTCAGTATCCATGGTTTAGCCATACTAAAGACCTAGACGTCCTTTGCCAGACTTTTCCCATGCTAGAGACAGATTAATTATAGCAAAAAAATTATAAAGTCAATAGCAATGGTTTAGCCATACTAAAGACCTGGTCGTCCTTTGCCAGACTCTTCCCACGCTAGAGACAGATTAATTTTAGCAAAAAAATTAATAAGTCAGTTGCCATGGTTTAGCCATACTAAAGTTCTTGTCGTCTTTTGCCAGACTTTCCGACGCTAGAAAGATTTATTTTAGCAAAAAAATTATAAAGTCAATAGCCATGGTTTAGCCATACTAAAGACCTGGTCGTCCTTTGCCAAAATCTTCCCATGCTAGAGAAAGATTAATTATAGCAAAAAAATTATAAAGTCAATAGCCATGGTTTAGCCATACTAAAGATCTGGTCGTCCTTTGCCAGACTCTTCCCACGCTAGAGACAGATTAATTTTAGCAAAAAAACTATAAAGTCAGTGAGCATGGTTTAGCCATACTAAAGACCTGGTCGTCCTTTGCCAGACTCTTCCCACGCTAGAGACAGATTAATTTTAGCAAAAAAACTATAAAGTCAGTAAGCATGGTTTAGCCATACTAAAGACCTAGTCGTCCTTAGCCAGAATTTTCCCACGCTAGAGACAGATTAATTTTAGCAAAAAAATTATTATGTCAGTATCCATGGTTTAGCCATACTAAAGACCTAGTCGTCCTTTGCCAGACTTTTCCCACGCTAGAGACAGATTAATTTTAGCAAAAAAATTAATAAATCAGTTGCCATGGTTTAGCCATACTAAAGTTCTTGTCGTCTTTTGCCAGACTTTCCGACGCTAGAAAGATTCATTTTAGCAAAAAAATTATAAAGACAATAGCCATGGTTTAGCCATACTAAAGACCTGGTCGTCCTTTGCCAGAATCTTCCCATGCTAGAGACAGATTAGTTATAGCAAAAAAATTATAAAGTCAATAGCCATGGTTTAGCCATACTAAAGACCTGGTCGTCCTTTGCCAGACTCTTCCCACGCTAGAGACAGATTAATTTTAGCAAAAAAATTAATAAGTCAGTTGCCATGGTTTAGCCATACTAAAGTTCTTGTCGTCTTTTGCCAGACTTTCCGACGCTAGAAAGATTCATTTTAGCAAAAAAATTATAAAGTCAATAGCCATGGTTTAGCCATACTAAAGACCTGGTCGTCCTTTGCCAGAATCTTCCCATGCTAGAGACAGATTAATTATAGCAAAAAAATTATAAAGTCAATAGCCATGGTTTAGCCATACTAAAGACCTGGTCGTCCTTTGCCAGACTCTTCCCACGCTAGAGTCAGATTAATGTTAGCAAAAAAATTAATAAGTCAGTTGCCATGGTTTAGCCATACTAAAGACCTAGTCGTCCTTTGCCAGACTCTTCCCACGCTAGAGACAGATTAATTTTAGCATAAAAATTATAAAGTCAGTTGCCATGGTTTAGCCATACTAAAGACCTGGTCGTCCTTTGCCAGACTCTTCCCACGCTAAAGACAGATTAATTTTAGCAAAAAAACTATAAAGTCAGTAACCATGGTTTAGCCATACTAAATATCTGGTCGTCCTTTGCCAGACTCTTCCCACGCTAGAGACAGATTAATTTTAGCAAAAAAACTATAAAGTCAGTAACCATGGTTTAGCCATACTAAAGACCTAGTCTTCTTTTGCCAGACTTTTCCTACGCTAGAGACATATTAATTTTAGCAAAAAAACTATAAAGTCAGTAAGCATGGTTTAGCCATACTAAAGACCTAGTCGTCCTTTGCCAGAATTTTCCCACGCTAGAGACAGATTAATTTTAGCAAAAAAATTATTATGTCAGTATCCATGGTTTAGCCATACTAAAGACCTAGTCGTCCTTTGCCAGACTTTTCCCACGCTAGAGACAGATTAATTTTAGCAAAAAAATTAATAAGTCAGTTGCCATGGTTTAGCCATACTAAAGTTCTTGTCGTCTTTTGACAGACTTTCCGACGCTAGAAAGATTCATTTTAGCAAAAAAATTATAAAGACAATAGCCATGGTTTAGCCATACTAAAGACCTGGTCGTCCTTTGCCAGAATCTTCCCATGCTAGAGACAGATTAATTATAGCAAAAAAATTATAAAGTCAATAGCCATGGTTTAGCCATACTAAAGACCTGGTCGTCCTTTGCCAGACTCTTCCCACGCTAGAGACAGATTAATTTTAGCAAAAAAATTAATAAGTCAGTTGCCATGGTTTAGCCATACTAAAGTTCTTGTCGTCTTTTGCCAGACTTTCCGACGTTAGAAAAAGATTCATTTTAGCACAAAAATTATAAAGTCAATAGCCATGGTTTAGCCATACTAAATACCTGGTCGTCCTTTGCCAGACTCTTCCCACGCTAGAGGCAGATTAATTTTAGAAAAAAAACTATAAAGTCAGTAACCATAGTTTAGCCATACTAAAGACCTGGTCGTCCTTTGCCAGACTCTTCCCACGCTAGAGACAGATTAATTTTATTAAAAAAATTAATAAGTCAGTTGCCATGGTTTAGCCATACTAAAGACCTAGTCGTCCTTTGCCAGACTCTTCCCACGCTAGAGACAGATTAATTTTAGCATAAAAATTATAAAGTCAGTTGCCATGGTTTAGCCATACTAAAGACCTAGACGTCCTTTGCCAGACTTTTCCCACGCTAGAGACAGATTAATTTTAGCAAAAAAATTAATAAGTCAGTTGCCATGGTTTAGCCATACTAAAGACCTAGTCGTCCTTTGCCAGAATTTTCCCACGCTAGAGACAGATTAATTTTAGCAAAAAAATTAATAAGTCAGTTGCCATGGTTTAGCCATACTAAAGTTCTTGTCGCCTTTTGCCAGACTTTCCGACGCTAGAAAGATTCATTTTAGCAAAAAAATTATAAAGTCAATAGCCATGGTTAAGCCATACTAAAGACCTGGTCGTCCTTTGCCAGAATCTTACCATGCTAGAGACAGATTAATTTTAGCAAAAAAACTATAAAGTCAGTAAGCATGGTTTAGCCATACTAAAGACCTAGTCGTCCTTTGCCAGAATTTTCCCACGCTAGAGACAGATTAATTTTAGCAAAAAAATTATTATGTCAGTATCCATGGTTTAGCCATACTAAAGACCTAGACGTCCTTTGCCAGACTTTTCCCATGCTAGAGACAGATTAATTATAGCAAAAAAATTATAAAGTCAATAGCAATGGTTTAGCCATACTAAAGACCTGGTCGTCCTTTGCCAGACTCTTCCCACGCTAGAGACAGATTAATTTTAGCAAAAAAATTAATAAGTCAGTTGCCATGGTTTAGCCATACTAAAGTTCTTGTCGTCTTTTGCCAGACTTTCCGACGCTAGAAAGATTCATTTTAGCAAAAAAATTATAAAGTCAATAGCCATGGTTTAGCCATACTAAAGACCTGGTCGTCCTTTGCCAGAATCTTACCATGCTAGAGAAAGATTAATTATAGCAAAAAAATTATAAAGTCAATAGCCATGGTTTAGCCATACTAAAGACCTGGTCGTCCTTTGCCAGACTCTTCCCACGCTAGAGACAGATTAATTTTAGCAAAAAAACTATAAAGTCAGTAAGCATGGTTTAGCCATACTAAAGACCTAGTCGTCCTTTGCCAGAATTTTCCCACGCTAGAGACAGATTAATTTTAGCAAAAAAATTATTATGTCAGTATCCATGGTTTAGCCATACTAAAGACCTAGTCGTCCTTTGCCAGACTTTTCCCACGCTAGAGACAGATTAATTTTAGCAAAAAAATTAATAAGTCAGTTGCCATGGTTTAGCCATACTAAAGTTCTTGTCGTCTTTTGCCAGACTTTTCGACGCTAGAAAGATTCATTTTAGCAAAAAAATTATAAAGACAATAGCCATGGTTTAGCCATACTAAAGACCTGGTCGTCCTTTGCCAGAATCTTCCCATGCTAGAGACAGATTAATTATAGCAAAAAAATTATAAAGTCAATAGCCATGGTTTAGCCATACTAAAGACCTGGTCGTCCTTTGCAAGAATCTTCCCATGCTAGAGACAGATTAATTATAGCAAAAAAATTATAAAGTCAATAGCCATGGTTTAGCCATACTAAAGACCTGGTCGTCCTTTGCCAGACTCTTTCCACGCTAGAGACAGATTAATTTTAGCAAAAAAATTAATAAGTCAGTTGCCATGGTTTAGCCATACTAAAGACCTAGTCGTCCTTTGCCAGACTCTTCCCACGCTAGAGACAGATTAATTTTAGCATAAAAATTATAAAGTCAGTTGCCATGGTTTAGCCATACTAAAGACCTGGTCGTCCTTTGCCAGACTCTTCCCACGCTAAAGACAGATTAATTTTAGCAAAAAAACTATAAAGTCAGTAACCATGGTTTAGCCATACTAAATATCTGGTCGTCCTTTGCCAGACTCTTCCCACGCTAGAGACAGATTAATTTTAGCAAAAAAACTATAAAGTCAGTAACCATGGTTTAGCCATACTAAAGACCTAGTCTTCTTTTGCCAGACTTTTCCTACGCTAGAGACATATTAATTTTAGCAAAAAAACTATAAAGTCAGTAAGCATGGTTTAGCCATACTAAAGACCTAGTCGTCCTTTGCCAGAATTTTCCCACGCTAGAGACAGATTAATTTTAGCAAAAAAATTATTATGTCAGTATCCATGGTTTCGCCATACTAAAGACCTAGACGTCCTTTGCCAGACTTTTCCCACGCTAGTGACAGATTAATTTTAGCAAAAAAATTAATAAGTCAGTTGCCATGGTTTAGCCATACTAAAGACCTGGTCGTCATTTGCAAGACTTTTCCCATGCTAGAGACAGATTAATTATAGCAAAAAAATTATAAAGTCAATTGCAATGGTTTAGCCATACTAAAGACCTGGTCGTCCTTTGCCAGACTCTTCCCACGCTAGAGACAGATTAATTTTAGCAAAAAAATTAATAAGTCAGTTGCCATGGTTCAGCCATACTAAAGTTCTTGTCGTCTTTTGCCAGACTTTCCGACGCTAGAAAGATTCATTTTAGCAAAAAAATTATAAAGTCAATAGCCATGGTTTAGCCATACTAAAGACCTGGTCGTCCTTTGCCAGACTCTTCCCACGCTAGAGACAGATTAATTTTAGCAAAAAAATTAATAAGTCAGTTGCCATGGTTTAGCCATACTAAAGTTCTTGTCGTCTTTTGCCAGACTTTCCGACGCTAGAAAGATTCATTTTAGCAAAAAAATTATAAAGTCAATAGCCATGGTTTAGCCATACTAAAGACCTGGTCGTCCTTTGCCAGAATCTTCCCATGCTAGAGAAAGATTAATTATAGCAAAAAAATTATAAAGTCAATAGCCATGGTTTAGCCATACTAAAGACCTGGTCGTCCTTTGCCAGACTCTTCCCACGCTAGAGACAGATTAATTTTAGCAAAAAAACTATAAAGTCAGTAAGCATGGTTTAGCCATACTAAAGACCTAGTCGTCCTTTGCCAGAATTTTCCCACGCTAGAGACAGATTAATTTTAGCAAAAAAATTATTATGTCAGTATCCATGGTTTAGCCATACTAAAGACCTAGTCGTCCTTTGCCAGCCTTTTCTCACGCTAGAGACAGATTAATTTTAGCAAAAAAATTAATAAGTCAGTTGCCATGGTTTAGCCATACTAAAGTTCTTGTCGTCTTTTGCCAGACTTTCCGACGCTAGAAAGATTCATTTTAGCAAAAAAATTATAAAGACAATAGCCATGGTTTAGCCATACTAAAGACCTGGTCGTCCTTTGCCAGAATCTTCCCATGCTAGAGACAGATTAATTATAGCAAAAAAATTATAAAGTCAATAGCCATGGTTTAGCCATACTAAAGACCTGGTCGTCCTTTGCCAGACTCTTCCCACGCTAGAGACAGATTAATTTTAGCAAAAAAATTAATAAGTCAGTTGCCATGGTTTAGCCATACTAAAGACCTAGTCGTCCTTTGCCAGACTCTTCCCACGCTAGAGACAGATTAATTTTAGCATAAAAATTATAAAGTCAGTTGCCATGGTTTAGCCATACTAAAGACCTAGACGTCCTTTGCCAGACTTTTCCCACGCTAGAGACAGATTAATTTTAGCAAAAAAATTATAAAGTCAATAGCCATGGTTTAGCCATACTAAAGACCTAGTCGTCCTTTGCCAGACTCTTCCCACGCTAGAGACAGATTAATTTTAGCAAAAAAATTATTATGTCAGTATCCATGGTTTAGCCATACTAAAGACCTAGACGTCCTTTGCCAGACTTTTCCCATGCTAGAGACAGATTAATTATAGCAAAAAAATTATAAAGTCAATAGCAATGGTTTAGCCATACTAAAGACCTGGTCGTCCTTTGCCAGACTCTTCCCACGCTAGAGACAGATAAATTTTAGCAAAAAAATTAATAAGTCAGTTGCCATGGTTTAGCCATACTAAAGTTCTTGTCGTCTTTTGCCAGACTTTCCGACGCTAGAAAGATTCATTTTAGCAAAAAAATTATAAAGACAATAGCCATGGTTTAGCCGTACTAAAGACCTGGTCGTCCTTTGCCAGAATCTTCCCATGCTAGAGACAGATTAATTATAGCAAAAAAATTATAAAGTCAATAGCCATGGTTTAGCCATACTAAAGACCTGGTCGTCCTTTGCCAGAATCTTCCCATGCTAGAGACAGATTAATTATAGCAAAAAAATTATAAAGTCAATAGCCATGGTTTAGCCATACTAAAGACCTGGTCGTCCTTTGCCAGACTCTTCCCACGCTAGAGACAGATTAATGTTAGCAAAAAAATTAATAAGTCAGTTGCCATGGTTTAGCCATACTAAAGACCTAGTCGTCCTTTGCCAGACTCTTCCCACGCTAAAAACAGATTAATTTTAGCATAAAAATTATAAAGTCAGTTGCCATGGTTTAGCCATACTAAAGACCTGGTCGTCCTTTGCCAGACTCTTCCCACGCTAAAGACAGATTAATTTTAGCAAAAAAACTATAAAGTCAGTAACCATGGTTTAGCCATACTAAATATCTGGTCGTCCTTTGCCAGACTCTTCCCACGCTAGAGACAGATTAATTTTAGCAAAAAAACTATAAAGTCAGTAACCATGGTTTAGCCATACTAAAGACCTAGTCTTCTTTTGCCAGACTTTTCCTACGCTAGAGACATATTAATTTTAGCAAAAAAACTATAAAGTCAGTAAGCATGGTTTAGCCATACTAAAGACCTAGTCGTCCTTTGCCAGACTTTTCCCACGCTAGAAACAGATTAATTTTAGCAAAAAAATTAATAAGTCAGTTGCCATGGTTTAGCCATACTAAAGACCTGGTCGTCATTTGCAAGACTTTTCCCATGCTAGAGACAGATTAATTATAGCAAAAAAATTATAAAGTCAATAGCAATGGTTTAGCCATACTAAAGACCTGGTCGTCCTTTGCCAGACTCTTCCCACGCTAGAGACAGATTAATTTTAGCAAAAAAATTAATAAGTCAGTTGCCATGGTTCAGCCATACTAAAGTTCTTGTCGTCTTTTGCCAGACTTTCCGACGCTAGAAAGATTCATTTTAGCAAAAAAATTATAAAGTCAATAGCCATGGTTTAGCCATACTAAAGACCTGGTCGTCCTTTGCCAGACTCTTTCCACGCTAGAGACAGATTAATTTTAGCAAAAAAATTAATAAGTCAGTTGCCATGGTTTAGCCATACTAAAGTTCTTGTCGTCTTTTGCCAGACTTTCCGACGCTAAAAAGATTCATTTTAGCAAAAAAACTATAAAGTCAATAGCCATGGTTTAGCCATACTAAAGACCTGGTCGTCCTTTGCCAGACTCTTTCCACGCTAGAGACAGATTAATTTTAGCAAAAAAATTAATAAGTCAGTTGCCATGGTTTAGCCATACTAAAGACCTAGTCGTCCTTTGCCAGACTCTTCCCACGCTAGAGACAGATTAATTTTAGCATAAAAATTATAAAGTCAGTTGCCATGGTTTAACCATACTAAAGACCTGGTCGTCCTTTGCCAGACTCTTCCCACGCTAAAGACAGATTAATTTTAGCAAAAAAACTATAAAGTCAGTAACCATGGTTTAGCCATACTAAATATCTGGTCGTCCTTTGCCAGACTCTTCCCACGCTAGAGACAGATTAATTTTAGCAAAAAAACTATAAAGTCAGTAACCATGGTTTAGCCATACTAAAGACCTAGTCTTCTTTTGCCAGACTTTTCCTACGCTAGAGACATATTAATTTTAGCAAAAAAACTATAAAGTCAGTAAGCATGGTTTAGCCATACTAAAGACCTAGTCGTCCTTTGCCAGAATTTTCCCACGCTAGAGACAGATTAATTTTAGCAAAAAAAATTATTATGTCAGTATCCATGGTTTAGCCATACTAAAGACCTAGACGTCCTTTGCCAGACTTTTCCCACGCTAGAGACAGATTAATTTTAGCAAAAAATTAATAAGTCAGTTGCCATGGTTTAGCCATACTAAAGACCTGGTTGTCATTTGCAAGACTTTTCCCATGCTAGAGACAGATTAATTATAGCAAAAAAATTATAAAGTCAATAGCAATGGTTTAGCCATACTAAAGACCTGGTCGTCCTTTGCCAGACTCTTCCCACGCTAGAGACAGATTAATTTTAGCAAAAAAATTAATAAGTCAGTTGCCATGGTTCAGCCATACTAAAGTTCTTGTCGTCTTTTGCCAGACTTTCCGACGCTAGAAAGATTCATTTTAGCAAAAAAAATTATAAAGTCAATAGCCATGGTTTAGCCATACTAAAGACCTGGTCGTCCTTTGCCAGACTCTTCCCACGCTAGAGACAGATTAATTTTAGCAAAAAAATTAATAAGTCAGTTGCCATGGTTTAGCCATACTAAAGTTCTTGTCGTCTTTTGCCAGACTTTCCGACGCTAGAAAGATTCATTTTAGCAAAAAATTATAAAGTCAATAGCCATGGTTTAGCCATACTAAAGACCTGGTCGTCCTTTGCCAGAATCTTCCCATGCTAGAGAAAGATTAATTATAGCAAAAAAATTATAAAGTCAATAGCCATGGTTTAGCCATACTAAAGACCTGGTCGTCCTTTGCCAGACTCTTCCCACGCTAGAGACAGATTAATTTTAGCAAAAAAAACTATAAAGTCAGTAAGCATGGTTTAGCCATACTAAAGACCTAGTCGTCCTTTGCCAGAATTTTCCCACGCTAGAGACAGATTAATTTTAGCAAAAAATTATTATGTCAGTATCCATGGTTTAGCCATAGTAAAGACCTAGTCGTCCTTTGCCAGACTTTTCCCACGCTAGAGACAGATTAATTTTAGCAAAAAATTAATAAGTCAGTTGCCATGGTTTAGCCATACTAAAGTTCTTGTCGTCTTTTGCCAGACTTTCCGACGCTAGAAAGATTCATTTTAGCAAAAAAATTATAAAGACATTAGCCATGGTTTAGCCATACTAAAGACCTGGTCGTCCTTTGCCAGAATCTTCCCATGCTAGAGACAGATTAATTATAGCAAAAAAATTATAAAGTCAATAGCCATGGTTTAGCCATACTAAAGACCTGGTCGTCCTTTGCCAGACTCTTCCC
This sequence comes from Ganaspis brasiliensis, assembly GCA_037103525.1. Classification (NCBI taxonomy): domain Eukaryota; kingdom Metazoa; phylum Arthropoda; class Insecta; order Hymenoptera; family Figitidae; genus Ganaspis; species Ganaspis brasiliensis. The sequence goes on along the minus strand of JAZKLR010000135.1, from coordinate 403,388 downwards.
ACGCTAGAGACAGATTAATTTTAGCAAAAAAATTAATAAGTCAGTTGCCATGGTTTAGCCATACTAAAGTTCTTGTCGTCTTTTGCCAGACTTTCCGACGCTAGAAAGCTTCATTTTAGCAAAAAAATTATAAAGTCAATAGCCATGGTTTAGCCATACTAAAGACCTGGTCGTCCTTTGCCAGAATCTTCCCATGCTAGAGACAGATTAATTATAGCAAAAAAATTATAAAGTCAATAGCCATGGTTTAGCCATACTAAAGACCTGGTCGTCCTTTGCCAGACTCTTCCCACGCTAGAGACAGATTAATTTTAGCAAAAAAATTAATAAGTCAGTTGCCATGGTTTAGCCATACTAAAGACCTAGTCGTCCTTTGCCAGACTCTTCCCACGCTAGAGACAGATTAATTTTAGCATAAAAATTATAAAGTCAGTTGCCATGGTTTAGCCATACTAAAGACCTGGTCGTCCTTTGCCAGACTCTTCCCACGCTAAAGACAGATTAATTTTAGCAAAAAAACTATAAAGTCAGTATCCATGGTTTAGCCATACTAAAGACCTAGACGTCCTTTGCCAGACTTTTCACACGCTAGAGACAGATTAATTTTAGCAAAAAAATTAATAAGTCAGTTGCCATGGTTTAGCCATACTAAAGACCTGGTCGTCATTTGCAAGACTTTTCCCATGCTAGAGACAGATTAATTATAGCAAAAAAATTATAAAGTCAATAGCAATGGTTTAGCCATACTAAAGACCTGGTCGTCCTTTGCCAGACTCTTCCCACGCTAGAGACAGATTAATTTTAGCAAAAAAATTAATAAGTCAGTTGCCATGGTTTAGCCATACTAAAGTTCTTGTCGTCTTTTGCCAGACTTTCCAAAGCTAGAAAGATTCATTTTAGCAAAAAAATTATAAAGTCAATAGCCATGGCTTAGCCATACTAAAGACCTGGTCGTCCTTTGCCAGAATCTTCCCATGCTAGAGAAAGATTAATTATAGCAAAAAAATTATAAAGTCAATAGCCATGGTTTAGCCATACTAAAGACCTGGTCGTTCTTTGCCAGACTCTTCCCACGCTAGAGACAGATTAATTGTAGCAAAAAAATTAATAAGTCAGTTGCCATGGTTTAGCCATACTAAAGTTCTTGTCGTCTTTTGCCAGACTTTCCGACGCTAGAAAGATTCATTTTAGCAAAAAAATTATAAAGTCAATAGCCATGGTTTAGCCATACTAAAGACCTGGTCGTCCTTTGCCAGACTCTTCCCACGCTAAAGACAGATTAATTTTAGCAAAAAAACTATAAAGTCAGTAACCATGGTTTAGCCATACTAAATATCTGGTCGTCCTTTGCCAGACTCTTCCCACGCTAGAGACAGATTAATTTTAGCAAAAAAACTATAAAGTCAGTAACCATGGTTTAGCCATACTAAAGACCTAGTCTTCTTTTGCCAGACTTTTCCTACGCTAGAGACATATTAATTTTAGCAAAAAAACTATAAAGTCAGTAAGCATGGTTTAGCCATACTAAAGACCTAGTCGTCCTTTGCCAGAATTTTCCCACGCTAGAGACAGATTAATTTTAGCAAAAAAATTATTATGTCAGTATCCATGGTTTAGCCATACTAAAGACCTAGACGTCCTTTGCCAGACTTTTCCCACGCTAGAAACAGATTAATTTTAGCAAAAAAATTAATAAGTCAGTTGCCATGGTTTAGCCATACTAAAGACCTGGTCGTCATTTGCAAGACTTTTCCCATGCTAGAGACAGATTAATTATAGCAAAAAAATTATAAAGTCAATAGCAATGGTTTAGCCATACTAAAGACCTGGTCGTCCTTTGCCAGACTCTTCCCACGCTAGAGACAGATTAATTTTAGCAAAAAAATTAATAAGTCAGTTGCCATGGTTCAGCCATACTAAAGTTCTTGTCGTCTTTTGCCAGACTTTCCGACGCTAGAAAGATTCATTTTAGCAAAAAAATTATAAAGTCAATAGCCATGGTTTAGCCATACTAAAGACCTGGTCGTCCTTTGCCAGACTCTTCCCACGCTAGAGACAGATTAATTTTAGCAAAAAAATTAATAAGTCAGTTGCCATGGTTTAGCCATACTAAAGTTCTTGTCGTCTTTTGCCAGACTTTCCGACGCTAGAAAGATTCATTTTAGCAAAAAAATTATAAAGTCAATAGCCATGGTTTAGCCATACTAAAGACCTGGTCGTCCTTTGCCAGAATCTTCCCATGCTAGAGAAAGATTAATTATAGCAAAAAAATTATAAAGTCAATAGCCATGGTTTAGCCATACTAAAGACCTGGTCGTCCTTTGCCAGACTCTTCCCACGCTAGAGACAGATTAATTTTAGCAAAAAAACTATAAAGTCAGTAAGCATGGTTTAGCCATACTAAAGACCTAGTCGTCCTTTGCCAGAATTTTCCCACGCTAGAGACAGATTAATTTTAGCAAAAAAATTATTATGTCAGTATCCATGGTTTAGCCATACTAAAGACCTAGTCGTCCTTTGCCAGACTTTTCCCACGCTAGAGACAGATTAATTTTAGCAAAAAAATTAATAAGTCAGTTGCCATGGTTTAGCCATACTAAAGTTCTTGTCGTCTTTTGCCAGACTTTCCGACGCTAGAAAGATTCATTTTAGCAAAAAAATTATAAAGACAATAGCCATGGTTTAGCCATACTAAAGACCTGGTCGTCCTTTGCCAGAATCTTCCCATGCTAGAGACAGATTAATTATAGCAAAAAAATTATAAAGTCAATAGCCATGGTTTAGCCATACTAAAGACCTGGTCGTCCTTTGCCAGACTCTTCCCACGCTAGAGACAGATTAATTTTAGCAAAAAAATTAATAAGTCAGTTGCCATGGTTTAGCCATACTAAAGACCTAGTCGTCCTTTGCCAGACTCTTCCCACGCTAGAGACAGATTAATTTTAGCATAAAAATTATAAAGTCAGTTGCCATGGTTTAGCCATACTAAAGACCTGGTCGTCCTTTGCCAGACTCTTCCCACGCTAGAGACAGATTAATTTTAGCATAAAAATTAATAAGTCAGTTGCCATGGTTTAGCCATACTAAAGTTCTTGTCGTCTTTTGCCAGACTTTCCGACGCTAGAAAGATTCATTTTAGCAAAAAAATTATAAAGTCAATAGCCATGGCTTAGCCATACTAAAGACCTGGTCGTCCTTTGCCAGAATCTTCCCATGCTAGAGAAAGATTAATTATAGCAAAAAAATTATAAAGTCAATAGCAATGGTTTAGCCATACTAAAGACCTGGTCGTCCTTTGCCAGACTCTTCCCACGCTAGAGACAGATTAATTTTAGCAAAAAAATTAATAAGTCAGTTGCCATGGTTTAGCCATACTAAAGTTCTTGTCGTCTTTTGCCAGACTTTTCGACGCTAGAAAGATTCATTTTAGCAAAAAAATTATAAAGTCAATAGCCATGGTTTAGCCATACTAAAGACCTGGTCGTCCTTTGCCAGAATCTTCCCATGCTAGAGACAGATTAATTATAGCAAAAAAATTATAAAGTCAATAGCCATGGTTTAGCCATACTAAAGACCTGGTCGTTCTTTGCCAGACTCTTCCCACGCTAGAGACAGATTAATTGTAGCAAAAAAATTAATAAGTCAGTTGCCATGGTTTAGCCATACTAAAGTTCTTGTCGTCTTTTGCCAGACTTTCCGACGCTAGAAAGATTCATTTTAGCAAAAAAATTATAAAGTCAATAGCCATGGTTTAGCCATACTAAAGACCTGGTCGTCCTTTGCCAGAATCTTCATACGCTAGAGACAGATTACTTTAAGCAAAAAAATAATTATGTCAGTAGCCATGGTTTAGTCGTGGTAAAGACTTGACATATTTTGCCAGACTTTTCCCACGCTAGAGACAGATTAATTTTAGCATAAAAATTATAAAGTCAGTTGCCATGGTTTAGCCATACTAAAGACCTGGTCGTCCTTTGCCAGACTCTTCCCACGCTAGAGACAGATTAATTTTAGCAAAAAAACTATAAAGTCAGTAACCATGGTTTAGCCATACTAAAAACCTGGTCGTCATTTGCAAGACTTTTCCCATGCTAGAGACAGATTAATTATAGCAAAAAAATTATAAAGTCAATAGCCATAGTTTAGCCATACTAAAGACCTGTTCGTCCTTTGCCAGACTCTTCCCACGCTAGAGACAGATTAATTTTAGCAAAAAAATTAATAAGTCAGTTGCCATGGTTTAGCCATACTAAAGACCTAGTCGTCTTTTGCCAGACTCTTCCCACGCTAGAGACAGATTAATTTTAGCATAAAAATTAATAAGTCAGTTGCCATGGTTTAGCCATACTAAAGTTCTTGTCGTCTTTTGCCAGACTTTTCGACGCTAGAAAGATTCATTTTAGCAAAAAAATTATAAAGTCAATAGCCATGGTTTAGCCATACTAAAGACCTGGTCGTCCTTTGCCAGAATCTTCCCATGCTAGAGACAGATTAATTATAGCAAAAAAATTATAAAGTCAATAGCCATGGTTTAGCCATACTAAAGACCTGGTCGTTCTTTGCCAGACTCTTCCCACGCTAGAGACAGATTAATTGTAGCAAAAAAATTAATAAGTCAGTTGCCATGGTTTAGCCATACTAAAGTTCTTGTCGTCTTTTGCCAGACTTTCCGACGCTAGAAAGATTCATTTTAGCAAAAAAATTATAAAGTCAATAGCCATGGTTTAGCCATACTAAAGACCTGGTCGTCCTTTGCCAGAATCTTCATACGCTAGAGACAGATTACTTTAAGCAAAAAAATAATTATGTCAGTAGCCATGGTTTAGTCGTGGTAAAGACTTGACATATTTTGCCAGACTTTTCCCACGCTAGAGACAGATTAATTTTAGCATAAAAATTATAAAGTCAGTTGCCATGGTTTAGCCATACTAAAGACCTGGTCGTCCTTTGCCAGACTCTTCCCACGCTAGAGACAGATTAATTTTAGCTAAAAAACTATAAAGTCAGTAACCATGGTTTAGCCATACTAAAAACCTGGTCGTCATTTGCAAGACTTTTCCCATGCTAGAGACAGATTAATTATAGCAAAAAAATTATAAAGTCAATAGCCATAGTTTAGCCATACTAAAGACCTGTTCGTCCTTTGCCAGACTCTTCCCACGCTAGAGACAGATTAATTTTAGCAAAAAAATTAATAAGTTAGTTGCCATGGTTTAGCCATACTAAAGACCTAGTCGTCTTTTGACAGACTCTTCCCACGCTAGAGACAGATTAATTTTAGCATAAAAATTAATAAGTCAGTTGCCATGGTTTAGCCATACTAAAGTTCTTGTCGTCTTTTGCCAGACTTTTCGACGCTAGAAAGATTCATTTTAGCAAAAAAATTATAAAGTCAATAGCCATGGTTTAGCCATACTAAAGACCTGGTCGTCCTTTGCCAGAATCTTCCCATGCTAGAGACAGATTAATTATAGCAAAAAAATTATAAAGTCAATAGCCATGGTTTAGCCATACTAAAGACCTGGTCGTTCTTTGCCAGACTCTTCCCACGCTAGAGACAGATTAATTGTAGCAAAAAAATTAATAAGTCAGTTGCCATGGTTTAGCCATACTAAAGTTCTTGTCGTCTTTTGCCAGACTTTCCGACGCTAGAAAGATTCATTTTAGCAAAAAAATTATAAAGTCAATAGCCATGGTTTAGCCATACTAAAGACCTGGTCGTCCTTTGCCAGACTCTTCCCACGCTAAAGACAGATTAATTTTAGCAAAAAAACTATAAAGTCAGTAACCATGGTTTAGCCATACTAAATATCTGGTCGTCCTTTGCCAGACTCTTCCCACGCTAGAGACAGATTAATTTTAGCAAAAAAACTATAAAGTCAGTAACCATGGTTTAGCCATACTAAATACCTAGTTTTCTTTTGCCAGACTTTTCCTACGCTAGAGACATATTAATTTTAGCAAAAAAACTATAAAGTCAGTAAGCATGGTTTAGCCATACTAAAGACCTATTCGTCCTTTGCCAGAATTTTCCCACGCTAGAGACAGATTAATTTTAGCAAAAAAATTATTATGTCAGTATCCATGGTTTAGCCATACTAAAGACCTAGACGTCCTTTGCCAGACTTTTCCCACGCTAGAGACAGATTAATTTTAGCAAAAAAATTAATAAGTCAGTTGCCATGGTTTAGCCATACTAAAGACCTGGTCGTCATTTGCAAGACTTTTCCCATGCTAGAGACAGATTAATTATAGCAAAAAAATTATAAAGTCAATAGCAATGGTTTAGCCATACTAAAGACCTGGTCGTCCTTTGCCAGACTCTTCCCACGCTAGAGACAGATTAATTTTAGCAAAAAAATTAATAAGTCAGTTGCCATGGTTCAGCCATACTAAAGTTCTTGTCGTCTTTTGCCAGACTTTCCGACGCTAGAAAGATTCATTTTAGCAAAAAAATTATAAAGTCAATAGCCATGGTTTAGCCATACTAAAGACCTGGTCGTCCTTTGCCAGACTCTTCCCACGCTAGAGACAGATTAATTTTAGCAAAAAAATTAATAAGTCAGTTGCCATGGTTTAGCCATACTAAAGTTCTTGTCGTCTTTTGCCAGACTTTCCGACGCTAGAAAGATTCATTTTAGCAAAAAAATTATAAAGTCAATAGCCATGGTTTAGCCATACTAAAGACCTGGTCGTCCTTTGCCAGAATCTTCCCATGCTAGAGAAAGATTAATTATAGCAAAAAAATTATAAAGTCAATAGCCATGGTTTAGCCATACTAAAGACCTGGTCGTCCTTTGCCAGACTCTTCCCACGCTAGAGACAGATTAATTTTAGCATAAAAATTATAAAGTCAGTTGCCATGGTTTAGCCATACTAAAGACCTGGTCGTCCTTTGCCAGACTCTTCCCACGCTAGAGACAGATTAATTTTAGCATAAAAATTAATAAGTCAGTTGCCATGGTTTAGCCATACTAAAGTTCTTGTCGTCTTTTGCCAGACTTTCCGACGCTAGAAAGATTCATTTTAGCAAAAAAATTATAAAGTCAATAGCCATGGCTTAGCCATACTAAAGACCTGGTCGTCCTTTGCCAGAATCTTCCCATGCTAGAGAAAGATTAATTATAGCAAAAAAATTATAAAGTCAATAGCAATGGTTTAGCCATACTAAAGACCTGGTCGTCCTTTGCCAGACTCTTCCCACGCTAGAGACAGATTAATTTTAGCAAAAAAATTAATAAGTCAGTTGCCATGGTTTAGCCATACTAAAGTTCTTGTCGTCTTTTGCCAGACTTTTCGACGCTAGAAAGATTCATTTTAGCAAAAAAATTATAAAGTCAATAGCCATGGTTTAGCCATACTAAAGACCTGGTCGTCCTTTGCCAGAATCTTCCCATGCTAGAGACAGATTAATTATAGCAAAAAAATTATAAAGTCAATAGCCATGGTTTAGCCATACTAAAGACCTGGTCGTTCTTTGCCAGACTCTTCCCACGCTAGAGACAGATTAATTGTAGCAAAAAAATTAATAAGTCAGTTGCCATGGTTTAGCCATACTAAAGTTCTTGTCGTCTTTTGCCAGACTTTCCGACGCTAGAAAGATTCATTTTAGCAAAAAAATTATAAAGTCAATAGCCATGGTTTAGCCATACTAAAGACCTGGTCGTCCTTTGCCAGAATCTTCATACGCTAGAGACAGATTACTTTAAGCAAAAAAATAATTATGTCAGTAGCCATGGTTTAGTCGTGGTAAAGACTTGACATATTTTGCCAGACTTTTCCCACGCTAGAGACAGATTAATTTTAGCATAAAAATTATAAAGTCAGTTGCCATGGTTTAGCCATACTAAAGACCTGGTCGTCCTTTGCCAGACTCTTCCCACGCTAGAGACAGATTAATTTTAGCAAAAAAACTATAAAGTCAGTAACCATGGTTTAGCCATACTAAAAACCTGGTCGTCATTTGCAAGACTTTTCCCATGCTAGAGACAGATTAATTATAGCAAAAAAATTATAAAGTCAATAGCCATAGTTTAGCCATACTAAAGACCTGTTCGTCCTTTGCCAGACTCTTCCCACGCTAGAGACAGATTAATTTTAGCAAAAAAATTAATAAGTCAGTTGCCATGGTTTAGCCATACTAAAGACCTAGTCGTCTTTTGCCAGACTCTTCCCACGCTAGAGACAGATTAATTTTAGCATAAAAATTAATAAGTCAGTTGCCATGGTTTAGCCATACTAAAGTTCTTGTCGTCTTTTGCCAGACTTTTCGACGCTAGAAAGATTCATTTTAGCAAAAAAATTATAAAGTCAATAGCCATGGTTTAGCCATACTAAAGACCTGGTCGTCCTTTGCCAGAATCTTCCCATGCTAGAGACAGATTAATTATAGCAAAAAAATTATAAAGTCAATAGCCATGGTTTAGCCATACTAAAGACCTGGTCGTTCTTTGCCAGACTCTTCCCACGCTAGAGACAGATTAATTGTAGCAAAAAAATTAATAAGTCAGTTGCCATGGTTTAGCCATACTAAAGTTCTTGTCGTCTTTTGCCAGACTTTCCGACGCTAGAAAGATTCATTTTAGCAAAAAAATTATAAAGTCAATAGCCATGGTTTAGCCATACTAAAGACCTGGTCGTCCTTTGCCAGAATCTTCATACGCTAGAGACAGATTACTTTAAGCAAAAAAATAATTATGTCAGTAGCCATGGTTTAGTCGTGGTAAAGACTTGACATATTTTGCCAGACTTTTCCCACGCTAGAGACAGATTAATTTTAGCATAAAAATTATAAAGTCAGTTGCCATGGTTTAGCCATACTAAAGACCTGGTCGTCCTTTGCCAGACTCTTCCCACGCTAGAGACAGATTAATTTTAGCTAAAAAACTATAAAGTCAGTAACCATGGTTTAGCCATACTAAAAACCTGGTCGTCATTTGCAAGACTTTTCCCATGCTAGAGACAGATTAATTATAGCAAAAAAATTATAAAGTCAATAGCCATAGTTTAGCCATACTAAAGACCTGTTCGTCCTTTGCCAGACTCTTCCCACGCTAGAGACAGATTAATTTTAGCAAAAAAATTAATAAGTTAGTTGCCATGGTTTAGCCATACTAAAGACCTAGTCGTCTTTTGACAGACTCTTCCCACGCTAGAGACAGATTAATTTTAGCATAAAAATTAATAAGTCAGTTGCCATGGTTTAGCCATACTAAAGTTCTTGTCGTCTTTTGCCAGACTTTTCGACGCTAGAAAGATTCATTTTAGCAAAAAAATTATAAAGTCAATAGCCATGGTTTAGCCATACTAAAGACCTGGTCGTCCTTTGCCAGAATCTTCCCATGCTAGAGACAGATTAATTATAGCAAAAAAATTATAAAGTCAATAGCCATGGTTTAGCCATACTAAAGACCTGGTCGTTCTTTGCCAGACTCTTCCCACGCTAGAGACAGATTAATTGTAGCAAAAAAATTAATAAGTCAGTTGCCATGGTTTAGCCATACTAAAGTTCTTGTCGTCTTTTGCCAGACTTTCCGACGCTAGAAAGATTCATTTTAGCAAAAAAATTATAAAGTCAATAGCCATGGTTTAGCCATACTAAAGACCTGGTCGTCCTTTGCCAGACTCTTCCCACGCTAAAGACAGATTAATTTTAGCAAAAAAACTATAAAGTCAGTAACCATGGTTTAGCCATACTAAATATCTGGTCGTCCTTTGCCAGACTCTTCCCACGCTAGAGACAGATTAATTTTAGCAAAAAAACTATAAAGTCAGTAACCATGGTTTAGCCATACTAAATACCTAGTTTTCTTTTGCCAGACTTTTCCTACGCTAGAGACATATTAATTTTAGCAAAAAAACTATAAAGTCAGTAAGCATGGTTTAGCCATACTAAAGACCTATTCGTCCTTTGCCAGAATTTTCCCACGCTAGAGACAGATTAATTTTAGCAAAAAAATTATTATGTCAGTATCCATGGTTTAGCCATACTAAAGACCTAGACGTCCTTTGCCAGACTTTTCCCACGCTAGAGACAGATTAATTTTAGCAAAAAAATTAATAAGTCAGTTGCCATGGTTTAGCCATACTAAAGACCTGGTCGTCATTTGCAAGACTTTTCCCATGCTAGAGACAGATTAATTATAGCAAAAAAATTATAAAGTCAATAGCAATGGTTTAGCCATACTAAAGACCTGGTCGTCCTTTGCCAGACTCTTCCCACGCTAGAGACAGATTAATTTTAGCAAAAAAATTAATAAGTCAGTTGCCATGGTTCAGCCATACTAAAGTTCTTGTCGTCTTTTGCCAGACTTTCCGACGCTAGAAAGATTCATTTTAGCAAAAAAATTATAAAGTCAATAGCCATGGTTTAGCCATACTAAAGACCTGGTCGTCCTTTGCCAGACTCTTCCCACGCTAGAGACAGATTAATTTTAGCAAAAAAATTAATAAGTCAGTTGCCATGGTTTAGCCATACTAAAGTTCTTGTCGTCTTTTGCCAGACTTTCCGACGCTAGAAAGATTCATTTTAGCAAAAAAATTATAAAGTCAATAGCCATGGTTTAGCCATACTAAAGACCTGGTCGTCCTTTGCCAGAATCTTCCCATGCTAGAGAAAGATTAATTATAGCAAAAAAATTATAAAGTCAATAGCCATGGTTTAGCCATACTAAAGACCTGGTCGTCCTTTGCCAGACTCTTCCCACGCTAGAGACAGATTAATTTTAGCAAAAAAACTATAAAGTCAGTAAGCATGGTTTAGCCATACTAAAGACCTAGTCGTCCTTTGCCAGAATTTTCCCACGCTAGAGACAGATTAATTTTAGCAAAAAAATTATTATGTCAGTATCCATGGTTTAGCCATACTAAAGACCTAGTCGTCCTTTGCCAGACTTTTCCCACGCTAGAGACAGATTAATTTTAGCAAAAAAATTAATAAGTCAGTTGCCATGGTTTAGCCATACTAAAGTTCTTGTCGTCTTTTGCCAGACTTTCCGACGCTAGAAAGATACATTTTAGCAAAAAAATTATAAAGACAATAGCCATGGTTTAGCCATACTAAAGACCTGGTCGTCCTTTGCCAGAATCTTCCCATGCTAGAGACAGATTAATTATAGCAAAAAAATTATAAAGTCAATAGCCATGGTTTAGCCATACTAAAGACCTGGTCGTCCTTTGCCAGACTCTTCCCACGCTAGAGACAGATTAATTTTAGCAAAAAAATTAATAAGTCAGTTGCCATGGTTTAGCCATACTAAAGTTCTTGTCGTCTTTTGCCAGACTTTCCGACGCTAGAAAGCTTCATTTTAGCAAAAAAATTATAAAGTCAATAGCCATGGTTTAGCCATACTAAAGACCTGGTCGTCCTTTGCCAGAATCTTCCCATGCTAGAGACAGATTAATTATAGCAAAAAAATTATAAAGTCAATAGCCATGGTTTAGCCATACTAAAGACCTGGTCGTCCTTTGCCAGACTCTTCCCACGCTAGAGACAGATTAATTTTAGCAAAAAAATGAATAAGTCAGTTGCCATGGTTTAGCCATACTAAAGACCTAGTCGTCCTTTGCCAGACTCTTCCCACGCTAGAGACAGATTAATTTTAGCATAAAAATTATAAAGTCAGTTGCCATGGTTTAGCCATACTAAAGACCTGGTCGTCCTTTGCCAGAATCTTCCCACGCTAGAGACAGATTACTTTAAGCAAAAAAATAATTATGTCAGTAGCCATGGTTTAGTCGTGGTAAAGACTTGACATATTTTGCCAGACTTTTCCCACGCTAGAGACAGATTAATTTTAGCATAAAAATTATAAAGTCAGTTGCCATGGTTTAGCCATACTAAAGACCTGGTCGTCATTTGCAAGACTTTTCCCATGCTAGAGACAGATTAATTATAGCAAAAAAATTATAAAGTCAATAGCAATGGTTTAGCCATACTAAAGACCTGGTCGTCCTTTGCCAGACTCTTCCCACGCTAGAGACAGATTAATTTTAGCAAAAAAATTAATAAGTCAGTTGCCATGGTTTAGCCATACTAAAGTTCTTGTCGTCTTTTGCCAGACTTTCCAAAGCTAGAAAGATTCATTTTAGCAAAAAAATTATAAAGTCAATAGCCATGGCTTAGCCATACTAAAGACCTGGTCGTCCTTTGCCAGAATCTTCCCATGCTAGAGAAAGATTAATTATAGCAAAAAAATTATAAAGTCAATAGCCATGGTTTAGCCATACTAAAGACCTGGTCGTCCTTTGCCAGACTCTTCCCACGCTAGAGACAGATTAATTTTAGCAAAAAAATTAATAAGTCAGTTGCCATGGTTTAGCCATACTAAAGTTCTTGTCGTCTTTTGCCAGACTTTTCGACGCTAGAAAGATTCATTTTAGCAAAAAAATTATAAAGTCAATAGCCATGGTTTAGCCATACTAAAGACCTGGTCGTCCTTTGCCAGAATCTTCCCATGCTAGAGACAGATTAATTATAGCAAAAAAATTATAAAGTCAATAGCCATGGTTTAGCCATACTAAAGACCTGGTCGTTCTTTGCCAGACTCTTCCCACGCTAGAGACAGATTAATTGTAGCAAAAAAATTAATAAGTCAGTTGCCATGGTTTAGCCATACTAAAGTTCTTGTCGTCTTTTGCCAGACTTTCCGACGCTAGAAAGATTCATTTTAGCAAAAAAATTATAAAGTCAATAGCCATGGTTTAGCCATACTAAAGACCTGGTCGTCCTTTGCCAGAATCTTCCCACGCTAGAGACAGATTACTTTAAGCAAAAAAATAATTATGTCAGTAGCCATGGTTTAGTCGTGGTAAAGACTTGACATATTTTGCCAGACTTTTCCCACGCTAGAGACAGATTAATTTTAGCATAAAAATTATAAAGTCAGTTGCCATGGTTTAGCCATACTAAAGACCTGGTCGTCATTTGCAAGACTTTTCCCATGCTAGAGACAGATTAATTATAGCAAAAAAATTATAAAGTCAATAGCAATGGTTTAGCCATACTAAAGACCTGGTCGTCCTTTGCCAGACTCTTCCCACGCTAGAGACAGATTAATTTTAGCAAAAAAATTAATAAGTCAGTTGCCATGGTTCAGCCATACTAAAGTTCTTGTCGTCTTTTGCCAGACTTTCCGACGCTAGAAAGATTCATTTTAGCAAAAAAATTATAAAGTCAATAGCCATGGTTTAGCCATACTAAAGACCTGGTCGTCCTTTGCCAGACTCTTCCCACGCTAGAGACAGATTAATTTTAGCAAAAAAATTAATAAGTCAGTTGCCATGGTTTAGCCATACTAAAGACCTGGTCGTCATTTGCAAGACTTTTCCCATGCTAGAGACAGATTAATTATAGCAAAAAAATTATAAAGTCAATAGCAATGGTTTAGCCATACTAAAGACCTGGTCGTCCTTTGCCAGACTCTTCCCACGCTAGAGACAGATTAATTTTAGCAAAAAAATTAATAAGTCAGTTGCCATGGTTCAGCCATACTAAAGTTCTTGTCGTCTTTTGCCAGACTTTCCGACGCTAGAAAGATTCATTTTAGCAAAAAAATTATAAAGTCAATAGCCATGGTTTAGCCATACTAAAGACCTGGTCGTCCTTTGCCAGACTCTTCCCACGCTAGAGACAGATTAATTTTAGCAAAAAAATTAATAAGTCAGTTGCCATGGTTTAGCCATACTAAAGTTCTTGTCGTCTTTTGCCAGACTTTTCGACGCTAGAAAGATTCATTTTAGCAAAAAAATTATAAAGTCAATAGCCATGGTTTAGCCATACTAAAGACCTGGTCGTCCTTTGCCAGAATCTTCCCATGCTAGAGAAAGATTAATTATAGCAAAAAAATTATAAAGTCAATAGCCATGGTTTAGCCATACTAAAGACCTGGTCGTCCTTTGCCAGACTCTTCCCACGCTAGAGACAGATTAATTTTAGCAAAAAAACTATAAAGTCAGTAAGCATGGTTTAGCCATACTAAAGACCTAGTCGTCCTTTGCCAGAATTTTCCCACGCTAGAGACAGATTAATTTTAGCAAAAAAATTATTATGTCAGTATCCATGGTTTAGCCATACTAAAGACCTAGTCGTCCTTTGCCAGACTTTTCCCACGCTAGAGACAGATTAATATTAGCAAAAAAATTAATAAGTCAGTTGCCATGGTTTAGCCATACTAAAGTTCTTGTCGTCTTTTGCCAGACTTTCCGACGCTAGAAAGATTCATTTTAGCAAAAAAATTATAAAGACAATAGCCATGGTTTAGCCATACTAAAGACCTGGTCGTCCTTTGCCAGAATCTTCCCATGCTAGAGACAGATTAATTATAGCAAAAAAATTATAAAGTCAATAGCCATGGTTTAGCCATACTAAAGACCTGGTCGTCCTTTGCCAGACTCTTCCCACGCTAGAGAAAGATTAATTTTAGCAAAAAAATTAATAAGTCAGTTGCCATGGTTTAGCCATACTAAAGTTCTTGTCGTCTTTTGCCAGACTTTCCGACGCTAGAAAGCTTCATTTTAGCAAAAAAATTATAAAGTCAATAGCCATGGTTTAGCCATACTAAAGACCTGGTCGTCCTTTGCCAGAATCTTCCCATGCTAGAGACAGATTAATTATAGCAAAAAAATTATAAAGTCAATAGCCATGGTTTAGCCATACTAAAGACCTGGTCGTCCTTTGCCAGACTCTTCCCACGCTAGAGACAGATTAATTTTAGCAAAAAAATGAATAAGTCAGTTGCCATGGTTTAGCCATACTAAAGACCTAGTCGTCCTTTGCCAGACTCTTCCCACGCTAGAGACAGATTAATTTTAGCATAAAAATTATAAAGTCAGTTGCCATGGTTTAGCCATACTAAAGACCTGGTCGTCCTTTGCCAGACTCTTCCCACGCTAAAGACAGATTAATTTTAGCAAAAAAACTATAAAGTCAGTATCCATGGTTTAGCCATACTAAAGACCTAGACGTCCTTTGCCAGACTTTTCACACGCTAGAGACAGATTAATTTTAGCAAAAAAATTAATAAGTCAGTTGCTATGGTTTAGCTATACTAAAGACCTGGTCGTCATTTGCAAGACTTTTCCCATGCTAGAGACAGATTAATTATAGCAAAAAAATTATAAAGTCAATAGCAATGGTTTAGCCATACTAAAGACCTGGTCGTCCTTTGCCAGACTCTTCCCACGCTAGAGACAGATTAATTTTAGCAAAAAAATTAATAAGTCAGTTGCCATGGTTTAGCCATACTAAAGTTCTTGTCGTCTTTTGCCAGACTTTCCAAAGCTAGAAAGATTCATTTTAGCAAAAAAATTATAAAGTCAATAGCCATGGCTTAGCCATACTAAAGACCTGGTCGTCCTTTGCCAGAATCTTCCCATGCTAGAGAAAGATTAATTATAGCAAAAAAATTATAAAGTCAATAGCCATGGTTTAGCCATACTAAAGACCTGGTCGTCCTTTGCCAGACTCTTCCCACGCTAGAGACAGATTGATTTTAGCAAAAAAATTAATAAGTCAGTTGCCATGGTTTAGCCATACTAAAGTTCTTGTCGTCTTTTGCCAGACTTTTCGACGCTAGAAAGATTCATTTTAGCAAAAAAATTATAAAGTCAATAGCCATGGTTTAGCCATACTAAAGACCTGGTCGTCCTTTGCCAGAATCTTCCCATGCTAGAGACAGATTCATTTTAGCAAAAAAATTATAAAGTCAATAGCCATGGTTTAGCCATACTAAAGACCTGGTCGTCCTTTGCCAGAATCTTCCCACGCTAGAGACAGATTACTTTAAGCAAAAAAATAATTATGTCAGTAGCCATGGTTTAGTCGTGGTAAAGACTTGACATATTTTGCCAGACTTTTCCCACGCTAGAGACAGATTAATTTTAGCATAAAAATTATAAAGTCAGTTGCCATGGTTTAGCCATACTAAAGACCTGGTCGTCCTTTGCCAGACTCTTCCCACGCTAGAGACAGATTAATTTTAGCAAAAAAACTATAAAGTCAGTAACCATGGTTTAGCCATACTAAAGACCTGGTCGTCATTTGCAAGACTTTTCCCATGCTAGAGACAGATTAATTATAGCAAAAAAATTATAAAGTCAATAGCCATAGTTTAGCCATACTAAAGACCTGTTCGTCCTTTGCCAGACTCTTCCCACGCTAGAGACAGATTAATTTTAGCAAAAAAATTAATAAGTCAGTTGCCATGGTTTAGCCATACTAAAGACCTAGTCGTCTTTTGCCAGACTCTTCCCACGCTAGAGACAGATTAATTTTAGCATAAAAATTATAAAGTCAGTTGCCATGGTTTAGCCATACTAAAGACCTGGTCGTCCTTTGCCAGACTCTTCCCACGCTAGAGACAGATTAATTTTAGCAAAAAAACTATAAAGTCAGTAACCATGGTTTAGCCATACTAAATACCTGGTCGTCCTTTGCCAGACTCTTCCCACGCTAGAGGCAGATTAATTTTAGAAAAAAAACTATAAAGTCAGTAACCATGGTTTAGCCATACTAAAGACCTAGTCTTCTTTTGCCAGACTTTTCCTACGCTAGAGACAGATTAATTTTAGCAAAAAAACTATAAAGTCAGTAACCATGGTTTAGCCATACTAAATACCTGGTCGTCCTTTGCCAGACTCTTCCCACGCTAGAGGCAGATTAATTTTAGAAAAAAAACTATAAAGTCAGTAACCATGGTTTAGCCATACTAAAGACCTAGTCTTCTTTTGCCAGACTGTTACTACGCTAGAGACATATTAATTTTAGCAAAAAACCTATAGAGTCAGTAAGCATGGTTTAGCCATACTAAAGACCTAGTCGTCCTTTGCCAGAATTTTCCCACGCTAGAGACAGATTAATTTTAGCAAAAAAATTATTATGTCAGTATCCATGGTTTAGCCATACTAAAGACCTAGTCGTCCTTTGCCAAACTTTTCCCACGCTAGAGACAGATTAATTTTAGCAAAAAAATTAATAAGTCAGTTGCAATGGTTTAGCCATACTAAAGTTCTTGTCGTCTTTTGCCAGACTTTCCGACGCTAGAAAAAGATTCATTTTAGCACAAAAATTATAAAGTCAGTTGCCATGGTTTAGCCATACAAAAGACCTGGTCGTCCTTTGCCAGACTCTTTCCACGCTAGAGGCAGATTAATTTTAGAAAAAAAACTATAAAGTCAGTAACCATGGTTTAGCCATACTAAAGACCTAGTCTTCTTTTGCCAGACTTTTCCTACGCTAGAGACATATTAATTTTAGCAAAAAACCTATAGAGTCAGTAAGCATGGTTTAGCCATACTAAAGACCTAGTCGTCCTTTGCCAGAATTTTCCCACGCTAGAGACAGATTAATTTTAGCAAAAAAATTATTATGTCAGTATCCATGGTTTAGCCATACTAAAGACCTGGTCGTCCTTTGCCAGAATCTTCCCATGCTAGAGACAGATTAATTATAGCAAAAAAATAATAAAGTCAATAGCCATGGTTTAGCCATACTAAAGACCTGGTCGTCCTTTGCCAGACTCTTCCCACGCTAGAGACAGATTAATTTTAGCAAAAAAATTAATAAGTCAGTTGCCATGGTTTAGCCATACTAAAGTTCTTGTCGTCTTTTGCCAGACTTTCCGACGCTAGAAAGATTCATTTTAGCAAAAAAATTATAAAGTCAATAGCCATGGTTTAGCCATACTAAAGACCTGGTCGTCCTTTGCCAGAATCTTCCCATGCTAGAGAAAGATTAATTATAGCAAAAAAATTATAAAGTCAATAGCCATGGTTTAGCCATACTAAAGACCTGGTCGTCCTTTGCCAGACTCTTCCCACGCTAGAGACAGATTAATTTTAGCAAAAAAACTATAAAGTCAGTAAGCATGGTTTAGCCATACTAAAGACCTAGTCGTCCTTTGCCAGAATTTTCCCACGCTAGAGACAGATTAATTTTAGCAAAAAAATTATTATGTCAGTATCCATGGTTTAGCCATACTAAAGACCTAGTCGTCCTTTGCCAGATTTTTCCCACGCTAGAGACAGATTAGTTATAGCAAAAAAATTATAAAGTCAATAGCCATGGTTTAGCCATACTAAAGACCTGGTCGTACTTTGCCAGACTCTTCCCACGCTAGAGACAGATTAATTTTAGCAAAAAAATTAATAAGTCAGTTGCCATGGTTTAGCCATACTAAAGTTCTTGTCGTCTTTTGCCAGACTTTCCGACGCTAGAAAGATTCATTTTAGCAAAAAAATTATAAAGTCAATAGCCATGGTTTAGCCATACTAAAGACCTGGTCGTCCTTTGCCAGAATCTTCCCATGCTAGAGACAGATTAATTATAGCAAAAAAATTATAAAGTCAATAGCCATGGTTTAGCCATACTAAAGACCTGGTCGTCCTTTGCCAGACTCTTCCCACGCTAGAGACAGATTAATGTTTGCAAAAAAATTAATAAGTCAGTTGCCATGGTTTAGCCATACTAAAGACCTAGTCGTCCTTTGCCAGACTCTTCCCACGCTAGAGACAGATTAATTTTAGCATAAAAATTATAAAGTCAGTTGCCATGGTTTAGCCATACTAAAGACCTGGTCGTCCTTTGCCAGACTCTTCCCACGCTAAAGACAGATTAATTTTAGCAAAAAAACTATAAAGTCAGTAACCATGGTTTAGCCATACTAAATATCTGGTCGTCCTTTGCCAGACTCTTCCCACGCTAGAGACAGATTAATTTTAGCAAAAAAACTATAAAGTCAGTAACCATGGTTTAGCCATACTAAAGACCTAGTCTTCTTTTGCCAGACTTTTCCTACGCTAGAGACATATTAATTTTAGCAAAAAAACTATAAAGTCAGTAAGCATGGTTTAGCCATACTAAAGACCTAGTCGTCCTTTGCCAGAATTTTCCCACGCTAGAGACAGATTAATTTTAGCAAAAAAATTATTATGTCAGTATCCATGGTTTAGCCATACTAAAGACCTAGTCGTCCTTTGCCAGACTTTTCCCACGCTAGAGACAGATTAATTTTAGCAAAAAAATTAATAAGTCAGTTGCCATGGTTTAGCCATACTAAAGTTCTTGTCGTCTTTTGCCAGACTTTCCGACGCTAGAAAGATTCATTTTAGCAAAAAAATTATAAAGACAATAGCCATTGTTTAGCCATACTAAAGACCTGGTCGTCCTTTGCCAGAATCTTCCCATGCTAGAGACAGATTAATTATAGCAAAAAAATTATAAAGTCAATAGCAATGGTTTATCCATACTAAAGACCTGGTCGTCCTTTGCCAGACTCTTCCCACGCTAGAGACAGATTAATTTTAGCAAAAAAATTAATAAGTCAGTTGCCATGGTTTAGCCATACTAATGTTCTTGTCGTCTTTTGCCAGACTTTCCGACGCTAGAAAGATTCATTTTAGCAAAAAAATTATAAAGTCAATAGCCATGGTTTAGCCATACTAAAGACCTGGTCGTCCTTTGCCAGAATCTTCCCATGCTAGAGACAGATTAATTATAGCAAAAAAATTATAAAGTCAATAGCCATGGTTTAGCCATACTAAAGACCTGGTCGTCCTTTGCCAGACTCTTCCCACGCTAGAGACAGATTAATGTTAGCAAAAAAATTAATAAGTCAGTTGCCATGGTTTAGCCATACTAAAGACCTAGTCGTCCTTTGCCAGACTCTTCCCACGCTAGAGACAGATTAATTTTAGCATAAAAATTATAAAGTCAGTTGCCATGGTTTAGCCATACTAAAGACCTGGTCGTCCTTTGCCAGACTCTTCCCACGCTAAAGACAGATTAATTTTAGCAAAAAAACTATAAAGTCAGTAACCATGGTTTAGCCATACTAAATATCTGGTCGTCCTTTGCCAGACTCTTCCCACGCTAGAGACAGATTAATTTTAGCAAAAAAACTATAAAGTCAGTAACCATGGTTTAGCCATACTAAAGACCTAGTCTTCCTTTGCCAGACTCTCCCCACGCTAGAGGGAGATTAATTTTAGAAAAAAAACTATAAAGTCATTAACCATGGTTTAGCCATACTAAAGACCTAGTCTTCTTTTGCCAGACTTTTCCTACGCTAGAGACATATTAATTTTAGCAAAAAAACTATAAAGTCAGTAAGCATGGTTTAGCCATACTAAAGACCTAGTCGTCCTTTGCCAGAATTTTCCCACGCTAGAGACAGATTAATTTTAGCAAAAAAATTATTATGTCAGTATCCATGGTTTAGCCATACTAAAGACCTAGACGTCCTTTGCCAGACTTTTCCCATGCTAGAGACAGATTAATTATAGCAAAAAAATTATAAAGTCAATAGCAATGGTTTAGCCATACTAAAGACCTGGTCGTCCTTTGCCAGACTCTTCCCACGCTAGAGACAGATTAATTTTAGCAAAAAAATTAATAAGTCAGTTGCCATGGTTTAGCCATACTAAAGTTCTTGTCGTCTTTTGCCAGACTTTCCGACGCTAGAAAGATTCATTTTAGCAAAAAAATTATAAAGTCAATAGCCATGGTTTAGCCATACTAAAGACCTGGTCGTCCTTTGCCAAAATCTTCCCATGCTAGAGAAAGATTAATTATAGCAAAAAAATTATAAAGTCAATAGCCATGGTTTAGCCATACTAAAGATCTGGTCGTCCTTTGCCAGACTCTTCCCACGCTAGAGACAGATTAATTTTAGCAAAAAAACTATAAAGTCAGTGAGCATGGTTTAGCCATACTAAAGACCTGGTCGTCCTTTGCCAGACTCTTCCCACGCTAGAGACAGATTAATTTTAGCAAAAAAACTATAAAGTCAGTAAGCATGGTTTAGCCATACTAAAGACCTAGTCGTCCTTAGCCAGAATTTTCCCACGCTAGAGACAGATTAATTTTAGCAAAAAAATTATTATGTCAGTATCCATGGTTTAGCCATACTAAAGACCTAGTCGTCCTTTGCCAGACTTTTCCCACGCTAGAGACAGATTAATTTTAGCAAAAAAATTAATAAGTCAGTTGCCATGGTTTAGCCATACTAAAGTTCTTGTCGTCTTTTGCCAGACTTTCCGACGCTAGAAAGATTCATTTTAGCAAAAAAATTATAAAGACAATAGCCATGGTTTAGCCATACTAAAGACCTGGTCGTCCTTTGCCAGAATCTTCCCATGCTAGAGACAGATTAGTTATAGCAAAAAAATTATAAAGTCAATAGCCATGGTTTAGCCATACTAAAGACCTGGTCGTCCTTTGCCAGACTCTTCCC
Organism: Ganaspis brasiliensis; assembly: GCA_037103525.1. Lineage (NCBI taxonomy): Eukaryota > Metazoa > Arthropoda > Insecta > Hymenoptera > Figitidae > Ganaspis > Ganaspis brasiliensis. The sequence continues at coordinate 382,158 of JAZKLR010000135.1, read as the reverse complement.
ACGCTAGAGACAGATTAATTTTAGCAAAAAAATTAATAAGTCAGTTGCCATGGTTTAGCCATACTAAAGTTCTTGTCGTCTTTTGCCAGACTTTCCGACGCTAGAAAGATTCATTTTAGCAAAAAAATTATAAAGTCAATAGCCATGGTTTAGCCATACTAAAGACCTGGTCGTCCTTTGCCAGAATCTTCCCATGCTAGAGACAGATTAATTATAGCAAAAAAATTATAAAGTCAATAGCCATGGTTTAGCCATACTAAAGACCTAGTCGTCCTTTGCCAGACTCTTCCCACGCTAGAGTCAGATTAATGTTAGCAAAAAAATTAATAAGTCAGTTGCCATGGTTTAGCCATACTAAAGACCTAGTCGTCCTTTGCCAGACTCTTCCCACGCTAGAGACAGATTAATTTTAGCATAAAAATTATAAAGTCAGTTGCCATGGTTTAGCCATACTAAAGACCTGGTCGTCCTTTGCCAGACTCTTCCCACGCTAAAGACAGATTAATTTTAGCAAAAAAACTATAAAGTCAGTAACCATGGTTTAGCCATACTAAATATCTGGTCGTCCTTTGCCAGACTCTTCCCACGCTAGAGACAGATTAATTTTAGCAAAAAAACTATAAAGTCAGTAACCATGGTTTAGCCATACTAAAGACCTAGTCTTCTTTTGCCAGACTTTTCCTACGCTAGAGACATATTAATTTTAGCAAAAAAACTATAAAGTCAGTAAGCATGGTTTAGCCATACTAAAGACCTAGTCGTCCTTTGCCAGAATTTTCCCACGCTAGAGACAGATTAATTTTAGCAAAAAAATTATTATGTCAGTATCCATGGTTTAGCCATACTAAAGACCTAGTCGTCCTTTGCCAGACTTTTCCCACGCTAGAGACAGATTAATTTTAGCAAAAAAATTAATAAGTCAGTTGCCATGGTTTAGCCATACTAAAGTTCTTGTCGTCTTTTGACAGACTTTCCGACGCTAGAAAGATTCATTTTAGCAAAAAAATTATAAAGACAATAGCCATGGTTTAGCCATACTAAAGACCTGGTCGTCCTTTGCCAGAATCTTCCCATGCTAGAGACAGATTAATTATAGCAAAAAAATTATAAAGTCAATAGCCATGGTTTAGCCATACTAAAGACCTGGTCGTCCTTTGCCAGACTCTTCCCACGCTAGAGACAGATTAATTTTAGCAAAAAAATTAATAAGTCAGTTGCCATGGTTTAGCCATACTAAAGTTCTTGTCGTCTTTTGCCAGACTTTCCGACGCTAGAAAAAGATTCATTTTAGCACAAAAATTATAAAGTCAATAGCCATGGTTTAGCCATACTAAATACCTGGTCGTCCTTTGCCAGACTTTTCCCACGCTAGAGACAGATTAATTTTAGCAAAAAAATTAATAAGTCAGTAAGCATGGTTTAGCCATACTAAAGACCTAGTCGTCCTTTGAAAGAATTTTCCCACGCTAGAGACAGATTAATTTTAGCAAAAAAATTATTATGTCAGTATCCATGGTTTAGCCATACTAAAGACCTAGACGTCCTTTGCCAGACTTTTCCCACGCTAGAGACAGATTAATTTTAGCAAAAAAATTAATAAGTCAGTTGCCATGGTTTAGCCATACTAAAGACCTGGTCGTCATTTGCAAGACTTTTCCCATGCTAGAGACAGATTAATTATAGCAAAAAAATTATAAAGTCAATAGCAATGGTTTAGCCATACTAAAGACCTGGTCGTCCTTTGCCAGACTCTTCCCACGCTAGAGACAGATTAATTTTAGCAAAAAAATTAATAAGTCAGTTGCCATGGTTCAGCCATACTAAAGTTCTTGTCGTCTTTTGCCAGACTTTCCGACGCTAGAAAGATTCATTTTAGCAAAAAAATTATAAAGTCAATAGCCATGGTTTAGCCATACTAAAGACCTGGTCGTCCTTTGCCAGACTCTTTCCACGCTAGAGACAGATTAATTTTAGCAAAAAAATTAATAAGTCAGTTGCCATGGTTTAGCCATACTAAAGTTCTTGTCGTCTTTTGCCAGACTTTCCGACGCTAAAAAGATTCATTTTAGCAAAAAAACTATAAAGTCAATAGCCATGGTTTAGCCATACTAAAGACCTGGTCGTCCTTTGCCAGACTCTTTCCACGCTAGAGACAGATTAATTTTAGCAAAAAAATTAATAAGTCAGTTGCCATGGTTTAGCCATACTAAAGACCTAGTCGTCCTTTGCCAGACTCTTCCCACGCTAGAGACAGATTAATTTTAGCATAAAAATTATAAAGTCAGTTGCCATGGTTTAACCATACTAAAGACCTGGTCGTCCTTTGCCAGACTCTTCCCACGCTAAAGACAGATTAATTTTAGCAAAAAAACTATAAAGTCAGTAACCATGGTTTAGCCATACTAAATATCTGGTCGTCCTTTGCCAGACTCTTCCCACGCTAGAGACAGATTAATTTTAGCAAAAAAACTATAAAGTCAGTAACCATGGTTTAGCCATACTAAAGACCTAGTCTTCTTTTGCCAGACTTTTCCTACGCTAGAGACATATTAATTTTAGCAAAAAAACTATAAAGTCAGTAAGCATGGTTTAGCCATACTAAAGACCTAGTCGTCCTTTGCCAGAATTTTCCCACGCTAGAGACAGATTAATTTTAGCAAAAAAATTATTATGTCAGTATCCATGGTTTAGCCATACTAAAGACCTAGACGTCCTTTGCCAGACTTTTCCCACGCTAGAGACAGATTAATTTTAGCAAAAAAATTAATAAGTCAGTTGCCATGGTTTAGCCATACTAAAGACCTGGTTGTCATTTGCAAGACTTTTCCCATGCTAGAGACAGATTAATTATAGCAAAAAAATTATAAAGTCAATAGCAATGGTTTAGCCATACTAAAGACCTGGTCGTCCTTTGCCAGACTCTTCCCACGCTAGAGACAGATTAATTTTAGCAAAAAAATTAATAAGTCAGTTGCCATGGTTTAGCCATACTAAAGTTCTTGTCGTCTTTTGCCAGACTTTCCGACGATAGAAAGATTCATTTTAGCAAAAAAATTATAAAGTCAATAGCCATGGTTTAGCCATACTAAAGACCTGGTCGTCCTTTGCCAGACTCTTCCCACGCTAGAGACAGATTAATTTTAGCAAAAAAACTATAAAGTCAGTAAGCATGGTTTAGCCATACTAAAGACCTAGTCGTCCTTTGCCAGAATTTTCCCACGCTAGAGACAGATTAATTTTAGCAAAAAAATTATTATGTCAGTATCCATGGTTTAGCCATAGTAAAGACCTAGTCGTCCTTTGCCAGACTTTTCCCACGCTAGAGACAGATTAATTTTAGCAAAAAAATTAATAAGTCAGTTGCCATGGTTTAGCCATACTAAAGTTCTTGTCGTCTTTTGCCAGACTTTCCGACGCTAGAAAGATTCATTTTAGCAAAAAAATTATAAAGACAATAGCCATGGTTTAGCCATACTAAAGACCTGGTCGTCCTTTGCCAGAATCTTCCCATGCTAGAGACAGATTAATTATAGCAAAAAAATTATAAAGTCAATAGCCATGGTTTAGCCATACTAAAGACCTGGTCGTCCTTTGCCAGACTCTTCCCACGCTAGAGACAGATTAATTTTAGCAAAAAAATTAATAAGTCAGTTGCCATGGTTTAGCCATACTAAAGTTCTTGTCGTCTTTTGCCAGACTTTCCGACGCTAGAAAGCTTCATTTTAGCAAAAAAATTATAAAGTCAATAGCCATGGTTTAGCCATACTAAAGACCTGGTCGTCCTTTGCCAGAATCTTCCCATGCTAGAGACAGATTAATTATAGCAAAAAAATTATAAAGTCAATAGCCATGGTTTAGCCATACTAAAGACCTGGTCGTCCTTTGCCAGACTCTTCCCACGCTAGAGACAGATTAATTTTAGCAAAAAAATTAATAAGTCAGTTGCCATGGTTTAGCCATACTAAAGACCTAGTCGTCCTTTGCCAGACTCTTCCCACGCTAGAGACAGATTAATTTTAGCATAAAAATTATAAAGTCAGTTGCCATGGTTTAGCCATACTAAAGACCTGGTCGTCCTTTGCCAGACTCTTCCCACGCTAAAGACAGATTAATTTTAGCAAAAAAACTATAAAGTCAGTATCCATGGTTTAGCCATACTAAAGACCTAGACGTCCTTTGCCAGACTTTTCACACGCTAGAGACAGATTAATTTTAGCAAAAAAATTAATAAGTCAGTTGCCATGGTTTAGCCATACTAAAGACCTGGTCGTCATTTGCAAGACTTTTCCCATGCTAGAGACAGATTAATTATAGCAAAAAAATTATAAAGTCAATAGCAATGGTTTAGCCATACTAAAGACCTGGTCGTCCTTTGCCAGACTCTTCCCACGCTAGAGACAGATTAATTTTAGCAAAAAAATTAATAAGTCAGTTGCCATGGTTTAGCCATACTAAAGTTCTTGTCGTCTTTTGCCAGACTTTCCAAAGCTAGAAAGATTCATTTTAGCAAAAAAATTATAAAGTCAATAGCCATGGCTTAGCCATACTAAAGACCTGGTCGTCCTTTGCCAGAATCTTCCCATGCTAGAGAAAGATTAATTATAGCAAAAAAATTATAAAGTCAATAGCCATGGTTTAGCCATACTAAAGACCTGGTCGTTCTTTGCCAGACTCTTCCCACGCTAGAGACAGATTAATTGTAGCAAAAAAATTAATAAGTCAGTTGCCATGGTTTAGCCATACTAAAGTTCTTGTCGTCTTTTGCCAGACTTTCCGACGCTAGAAAGATTCATTTTAGCAAAAAAATTATAAAGTCAATAGCCATGGTTTAGCCATACTAAAGACCTGGTCGTCCTTTGCCAGACTCTTCCCACGCTAAAGACAGATTAATTTTAGCAAAAAAACTATAAAGTCAGTAACCATGGTTTAGCCATACTAAATATCTGGTCGTCCTTTGCCAGACTCTTCCCACGCTAGAGACAGATTAATTTTAGCAAAAAAACTATAAAGTCAGTAACCATGGTTTAGCCATACTAAAGACCTAGTCTTCTTTTGCCAGACTTTTCCTACGCTAGAGACATATTAATTTTAGCAAAAAAACTATAAAGTCAGTAAGCATGGTTTAGCCATACTAAAGACCTAGTCGTCCTTTGCCAGAATTTTCCCACGCTAGAGACAGATTAATTTTAGCAAAAAAATTATTATGTCAGTATCCATGGTTTAGCCATACTAAAGACCTAGACGTCCTTTGCCAGACTTTTCCCACGCTAGAAACAGATTAATTTTAGCAAAAAAATTAATAAGTCAGTTGCCATGGTTTAGCCATACTAAAGACCTGGTCGTCATTTGCAAGACATTTCCCATGCTAGAGACAGATTAATTATAGCAAAAAAATTATAAAGTCAATAGCAATGGTTTAGCCATACTAAAGACCTGGTCGTCCTTTGCCAGACTCTTCCCACGCTAGAGACAGATTAATTTTAGCAAAAAAATTAATAAGTCAGTTGCCATGGTTCAGCCATACTAAAGTTCTTGTCGTCTTTTGCCAGACTTTCCGACGCTAGAAAGATTCATTTTAGCAAAAAAATTATAAAGTCAATAGCCATGGTTTAGCCATACTAAAGACCTGGTCGTCCTTTGCCAGACTCTTCCCACGCTAGAGACAGATTAATTTTAGCAAAAAAATTAATAAGTCAGTTGCCATGGTTTAGCCATACTAAAGTTCTTGTCGTCTTTTGCCAGAATCTTCCCATGCTAGAAAAAGATTAATTATAGCAAAAAAATTATAAAGTCAATAGCCATGGTTTAGCCATACTAAAGACCTGGTCGTCCTTTGCCAGACTCTTCCCACGCTAGAGACAGATTAATTTTAGCAAAAATACTATAAAGTCAGTAAGCATGGTTTAGCCATACTAAAGACCTAGTCGTCCTTTGCCAGAATTTTCCCACGCTAGAGACAGATTAATTTTAGCAAAAAAATTATTATGTCAGTATCCATGGTTTAGCCATACTAAAGACCTAGTCGTCCTTTGCCAGACTTTTCCCACGCTAGAGACAGATTAATTTTAGCAAAAAAATTAATAAGTCAGTTGCCATGGTTTAGCCATACTAAAGTTCTTGTCGTCTTTTGCCAGACTTTCCGACGCTAGAAAGATTCATTTTAGCAAAAAAATTATAAAGACAATAGCCATGGTTTAGCCATACTAAAGACCTGGTCGTCCTTTGCCAGAATCTTCCCATGCTAGAGACAGATTAATTATAGCAAAAAAATTATAAAGTCAATAGCCATGGTTTAGCCATACTAAAGACCTGGTCGTCCTTTGCCAGACTCTTCCCACGCTAGAGACAGATTAATTTTAGCAAAAAAATTAATAAGTCAGTTGCCATGGTTTAGCCATACTAAAGACCTAGTCGTCCTTTGCCAGACTCTTCCCACGCTAGAGACAGATTAATTTTAGCATAAAAATTATAAAGTCAGTTGCCATGGTTTAGCCATACTAAAGACCTGGTCGTCCTTTGCCAGACTCTTCCCACGCTAAAGACAGATTAATTTTAGCAAAAAAACTATAAAGTCAGTATCCATGGTTTAGCCATACTAAAGACCTAGACGTCCTTTGCCAGACTTTTCACACGCTAGAGACAGATTAATTTTAGCAAAAAAATTAATAAGTCAGTTGCCATGGTTTAGCCATACTAAAGACCTGGTCGTCATTTGCAAGACTTTTCCCATGCTAGAGACAGATTAATTATAGCAAAAAAATTATAAAGTCAATAGCAATGGTTTAGCCATACTAAAGACCTGGTCGTCCTTTGCCAGACTCTTCCCACGCTAGAGACAGATTAATTTTAGCAAAAAAATTAATAAGTCAGTTGCCATGGTTTAGCCATACTAAAGTTCTTGTCGTCTTTTGCCAGACTTTCCAAAGCTAGAAAGATTCATTTTAGCAAAAAAATTATAAAGTCAATAGCCATGGCTTAGCCATACTAAAGACCTGGTCGTCCTTTGCCAGAATCTTCCCATGCTAGAGAAAGATTAATTATAGCAAAAAAATTATAAAGTCAATAGCCATGGTTTAGCCATACTAAAGACCTGGTCGTCCTTTGCCAGACTCTTCCCACGCTAGAGACAGATTAATTTTAGCAAAAAAATTAATAAGTCAGTTGCCATGGTTTAGCCATACTAAAGTTCTTGTCGTCTTTTGCCAGACTTTTCGACGCTAGAAAGATTCATTTTAGCAAAAAAATTATAAAGTCAATAGCCATGGTTTAGCCATACTAAAGACCTGGTCGTCCTTTGCCAGAATCTTCCCATGCTAGAGACAGATTAATTATAGCAAAAAAATTATAAAGTCAATAGCCATGGTTTAGCCATACTAAAGACCTGGTCGTTCTTTGCCAGACTCTTCCCACGCTAGAGACAGATTAATTGTAGCAAAAAAATTAATAAGTCAGTTGCCATGGTTTAGCCATACTAAAGTTCTTGTCGTCTTTTGCCAGACTTTCCGACGCTAGAAAGATTCATTTGAGCAAAAAAATTATAAAGTCAATAGCCATGGTTTAGCCATACTAAAGACCTGGTCGTCCTTTGCCAGAATCTTCATACGCTAGAGACAGATTACTTTAAGCAAAAAAATAATTATGTCAGTAGCCATGGTTTAGTCGTGGTAAAGACTTGACATATTTTGCCAGACTTTTCCCACGCTAGAGACAGATTAATTTTAGCATAAAAATTATAAAGTCAGTTGCCATGGTTTAGCCATACTAAAGACCTGGTCGTCCTTTGCCAGACTCTTCCCACGCTAGAGACAGATTAATTTTAGCAAAAAAACTATAAAGTCAGTAACCATGGTTTAGCCATACTAAAAACCTGGTCGTCATTTGCAAGACTTTTCCCATGCTAGAGACAGATTAATTATAGCAAAAAAATTATAAAGTCAATAGCCATAGTTTAGCCATACTAAAGACCTGTTCGTCCTTTGCCAGACTCTTCCCACGCTAGAGACAGATTAATTTTAGCAAAAAAATTAATAAGTCAGTTGCCATGGTTTAGCCATACTAAAGACCTAGTCGTCTTTTGCCAGACTCTTCCCACGCTAGAGACAGATTAATTTTAGCATAAAAATTAATAAGTCAGTTGCCATGGTTTAGCCATACTAAAGTTCTTGTCGTCTTTTGCCAGACTTTTCGACGCTAGAAAGATTCATTTTAGCAAAAAAATTATAAAGTCAATAGCCATGGTTTAGCCATACTAAAGACCTGGTCGTCCTTTGCCAGAATCTTCCCATGCTAGAGACAGATTAATTATAGCAAAAAAATTATAAAGTCAATAGCCATGGTTTAGCCATACTAAAGACCTGGTCGTTCTTTGCCAGACTCTTCCCACGCTAGAGACAGATTAATTGTAGCAAAAAAATTAATAAGTCAGTTGCCATGGTTTAGCCATACTAAAGTTCTTGTCGTCTTTTGCCAGACTTTCCGACGCTAGAAAGATTCATTTTAGCAAAAAAATTATAAAGTCAATAGCCATGGTTTAGCCATACTAAAGACCTGGTCGTCCTTTGCCAGAATCTTCATACGCTAGAGACAGATTACTTTAAGCAAAAAAATAATTATGTCAGTAGCCATGGTTTAGTCGTGGTAAAGACTTGACATATTTTGCCAGACTTTTCCCACGCTAGAGACAGATTAATTTTAGCATAAAAATTATAAAGTCAGTTGCCATGGTTTAGCCATACTATAGACCTGGTCGTTCTTTGCCAGACTCTTCCCACGCTAGAGACAGATTAATTGTAGCAAAAAAATTAATAAGTCAGTTGCCATGGTTTAGCCATACTAAAGTTCTTGTCGTCTTTTGCCAGACTTTCCGACGCTAGAAAGATTCATTTTAGCAAAAAAATTATAAAGTCAATAGCCATGGTTTAGCCATACTAAAGACCTGGTCGTCCTTTGCCAGAATCTTCATACGCTAGAGACAGATTACTTTAAGCAAAAAAATAATTATGTCAGTAGCCATGGTTTAGTCGTGGTAAAGACTTGACATATTTTGCCAGACTTTTCCCACGCTAGAGACAGATTAATTTCAGCATAAAAATTATAAAGTCAGTTGCCATGGTTTAGCCATACTAAAGACCTGGTCGTCCTTTGCCAGACTCTTCCCACGCTAGAGACAGATTAATTTTAGCTAAAAAACTATAAAGTCAGTAACCATGGTTTAGCCATACTAAAAACCTGGTCGTCATTTGCAAGACTTTTCCCATGCTAGAGACAGATTAATTATAGCAAAAAAATTATAAAGTCAATAGCCATAGTTTAGCCATACTAAAGACCTGTTCGTCCTTTGCCAGACTCTTCCCACGCTAGAGACAGATTAATTTTAGCAAAAAAATTAATAAGTCAGTTGCCATGGTTTAGCCATACTAAAGACCTAGTCGTCTTTTGCCAGACTCTTCCCACGCTAGAGACAGATTAATTTTAGCATAAAAATTAATAAGTCAGTTGCCATGGTTTAGCCATACTAAAGTTCTTGTCGTCTTTTGCCAGACTTTTCGACGCTAGAAAGATTCATTTTAGCAAAAAAATTATAAAGTCAATAGCCATGGTTTAGCCATACTAAAGACCTGGTCGTCCTTTGCCAGAATCTTCCCATGCTAGAGACAGATTAATTATAGCAAAAAAATTATAAAGTCAATAGCCATGGTTTAGCCATACTAAAGACCCGGTCGTTCTTTGCCAGACTCTTCCCACGCTAGAGACAGATTAATTGTAGCAAAAAAATTAATAAGTCAGTTGCCATGGTTTAGCCATACTAAAGTTCTTGTCGTCTTTTGCCAGACTTTCCGACGCTAGAAAGATTCATTTTAGCAAAAAAATTATAAAGTCAATAGCCATGGTTTAGCCATACTAAAGACCTGGTCGTCCTTTGCCAGACTCTTCCCACGCTAAAGACAGATTAATTTTAGCAAAAAAACTATAAAGTCAGTAACCATGGTTTAGCCATACTAAATATCTGGTCGTCCTTTGCCAGACTCTTCCCACGCTAGAGACAGATTAATTTTAGCAAAAAAACTATAAAGTCAGTAACCATGGTTTAGCCATACTAAATACCTAGTTTTCTTTTGCCAGACTTTTCCTACGCTAGAGACATATTAATTTTAGCAAAAAAACTATAAAGTCAGTAAGCATGGTTTAGCCATACTAAAGACCTATTCGTCCTTTGCCAGAATTTTCCCACGCTAGAGACAGATTAATTTTAGCAAAAAAATTATTATGTCAGTATCCATGGTTTAGCCATACTAAAGACCTAGACGTCCTTTGCCAGACTTTTCCCACGCTAGAGACAGATTAATTTTAGCAAAAAAATTAATAAGTCAGTTGCCATGGTTTAGCCATACTAAAGACCTGGTCGTCATTTGCAAGACTTTTCCCATGCTAGAGACAGATTAATTATAGCAAAAAAATTATAAAGTCAATAGCAATGGTTTAGCCATACTAAAGACCTGGTCGTCCTTTGCCAGACTCTTCCCACGCTAGAGACAGATTAATTTTAGCAAAAAAATTAATAAGTCAGTTGCCATGGTTCAGCCATACTAAAGTTCTTGTCGTCTTTTGCCAGACTTTCCGACGCTAGAAAGATTCATTTTAGCAAAAAAATTATAAAGTCAATAGCCATGGTTTAGCCATACTAAAGACCTGGTCGTCCTTTGCCAGACTCTTCCCACGCTAGAGACAGATTAATTTTAGCAAAAAAATTAATAAGTCAGTTGCCATGGTTTAGCCATACTAAAGTTCTTGTCGTCTTTTGCCAGACTTTCCGACGCTAGAAAGATTCATTTTAGCAAAAAAATTATAAAGTCAATAGCCATGGTTTAGCCATACTAAAGACCTGGTCGTCCTTTGCCAGAATCTTCCCATGCTAGAGAAAGATTAATTATAGCAAAAAAATTATAAAGTCAATAGCCATGGTTTAGCCATACTAAAGACCTGGTCGTCCTTTGCCAGACTCTTCCCACGCTAGAGACAGATTAATTTTAGCAAAAAAACTATAAAGTCAGTAAGCATGGTTTAGCCATACTAAAGACCTAGTCGTCCTTTGCCAGAATTTTCCCACGCTAGAGACAGATTAATTTTAGCAAAAAAATTATTATGTCAGTATCCATGGTTTAGCCATACTAAAGACCTAGTCGTCCTTTGCCAGACTTTTCCCACGCTAGAGACAGATTAATTTTAGCAAAAAAATTAATAAGTCAGTTGCCATGGTTTAGCCATACTAAAGTTCTTGTCGTCTTTTGCCAGACTTTCCGACGCTAGAAAGATTCATTTTAGCAAAAAAATTATAAAGACAATAGCCATGGTTTAGCCATACTAAAGACCTGGTCGTCCTTTGCCAGAATCTTCCCATGCTAGAGACAGATTAATTATAGCAAAAAAATTATAAAGTCAATAGCCATGGTTTAGCCATACTAAAGACCTGGTCGTCCTTTGCCAGACTCTTCCCACGCTAGAGACAGATTAATTTTAGCAAAAAAATTAATAAGTCAGTTGCCATGGTTTAGCCATACTAAAGTTCTTGTCGTCTTTTGCCAGACTTTCCGACGCTAGAAAGCTTCATTTTAGCAAAAAAATTATAAAGTCAATAGCCATGGTTTAGCCATACTAAAGACCTGGTCGTCCTTTGCCAGAATCTTCCCATGCTAGAGACAGATTAATTATAGCAAAAAAATTATAAAGTCAATAGCCGTGGTTTAGCCATACTAAAGACCTGGTCGTCCTTTGCCAGACTCTTCCCACGCTAGAGACAGATTAATTTTAGCAAAAAAATGAATAAGTCAGTTGCCATGGTTTAGCCATACTAAAGACCTAGTCGTCCTTTGCCAGACTCTTCCCACGCTAGAGACAGATTAATTTTAGCATAAAAATTATAAAGTCAGTTGCCATGGTTTAGCCATACTAAAGACCTGGTCGTCCTTTGCCAGACTCTTCCCACGCTAAAGACAGATTAATTTTAGCAAAAAAACTATAAAGTCAGTATCCATGGTTTAGCCATACTAAAGACCTAGACGTCCTTTGCCAGACTTTTCACACGCTAGAGACAGATTAATTTTAGCAAAAAAATTAATAAGTCAGTTGCCATGGTTTAGCTATACTAAAGACCTGGTCGTCATTTGCAAGACTTTTCCCATGCTAGAGACAGATTAATTATAGCAAAAAAATTATAAAGTCAATAGCAATGGTTTAGCCATACTAAAGACCTGGTCGTCCTTTGCCAGACTCTTCCCACGCTAGAGACAGATTAATTTTAGCAAAAAAATTAATAAGTCAGTTGCCATGGTTTAGCCATACTAACGTTCTTGTCGTCTTTTGCCAGACTTTCCAAAGCTAGAAAGATTCATTTTAGCAAAAAAATTATAAAGTCAATAGCCATGGCTTAGCCATACTAAAGACCTGGTCGTCCTTTGCCAGAATCTTCCCATGCTAGAGAAAGATTAATTATAGCAAAAAAATTATAAAGTCAATAGCCATGGTTTAGCCATACTAAAGACCTGGTCGTCCTTTGCCAGACTCTTCCCACGCTAGAGACAGATTAATTTTAGCAAAAAAATTAATAAGTCAGTTGCCATGGTTTAGCCATACTAAAGTTCTTGTCGTCTTTTGCCAGACTTTTCGACGCTAGAAAGATTCATTTTAGCAAAAAAATTATAAAGTCAATAGCCATGGTTTAGCCATACTAAAGACCTGGTCGTCCTTTGCCAGAATCTTCCCATGCTAGAGACAGATTAATTATAGCAAAAAAATTATAAAGTCAATAGCCATGGTTTAGCCATACTAAAGACCTGGTCGTTCTTTGCCAGACTCTTCCCACGCTAGAGACAGATTAATTGTAGCAAAAAAATTAATAAGTCAGTTGCCATGGTTTAGCCATACTAAAGTTCTTGTCGTCTTTTGCCAGACTTTCCGACGCTAGAAAGATTCATTTTAGCAAAAAAATTATAAAGTCAATAGCCATGGTTTAGCCATACTAAAGACCTGGTCGTCCTTTGCCAGAATCTTCCCACGCTAGAGACAGATTACTTTAAGCAAAAAAATAATTATGTCAGTAGCCATGGTTTAGTCGTGGTAAAGACTTGACATATTTTGCCAGACTTTTCCCACGCTAGAGACAGATTAATTTTAGCATAAAAATTATAAAGTCAGTTGCCATGGTTTAGCCATACTAAAGACCTGGTCGTCCTTTGCCAGACTCTTCCCACGCTAGAGACAGATTAATTTTAGCAAAAAAATTATAAAGTCAATAGCCATAGTTTAGCCATACTAAAGACCTGTTCGTCCTTTGCCAGACTCTTCCCACGCTAGAGACAGATTAATTTTAGCAAAAAAATTAATAAGTCAGTTGCCATGGTTTAGCCATACTAAAGACCTAGTCGTCTTTTGCCAGACTCTTCCCACGCTAGAGACAGATTAATTTTAGCATAAAAATTATAAAGTCAGTTGCCATGGTTTAGCCATACTAAAGACCTGGTCGTCCTTTGCCAGACTCTTCCCACGCTAGAGACAGATTAATTTTAGCAAAAAAACTATAAAGTCAGTAACCATGGTTTAGCCATACTAAATATCTGGTCGTCCTTTGCCAGACTCTTCCCACGCTAGAGACAGATTAATTTTAGCATAAAAATTAATAAGTCAGTTGCCATGGTTTAGCCATACTAAAGTTCTTGTCGTCTTTTGCCAGACTTTTCGACGCTAGAAAGATTCATTTTAGCAAAAAAATTATAAAGTCAATAGCCATGGTTTAGCCATACTAAAGACCTGGTCGTCCTTTGCCAGAATCTTCCCATGCTAGAGACAGATTAATTATAGCAAAAAAATTATAAAGTCAATAGCCATGGTTTAGCCATACTAAAGACCCGGTCGTTCTTTGCCAGACTCTTCCCACGCTAGAGACAGATTAATTGTAGCAAAAAAATTAATAAGTCAGTTGCCATGGTTTAGCCATACTAAAGTTCTTGTCGTCTTTTGCCAGACTTTCCGACGCTAGAAAGATTCATTTTAGCAAAAAAATTATAAAGTCAATAGCCATGGTTTAGCCATACTAAAGACCTGGTCGTCCTTTGCCAGACTCTTCCCACGCTAAAGACAGATTAATTTTAGCAAAAAAACTATAAAGTCAGTAACCATGGTTTAGCCATACTAAATATCTGGTCGTCCTTTGCCAGACTCTTCCCACGCTAGAGACAGATTAATTTTAGCAAAAAAACTATAAAGTCAGTAACCATGGTTTAGCCATACTAAATACCTAGTTTTCTTTTGCCAGACTTTTCCTACGCTAGAGACATATTAATTTTAGCAAAAAAACTATAAAGTCAGTAAGCATGGTTTAGCCATACTAAAGACCTATTCGTCCTTTGCCAGAATTTTCCCACGCTAGAGACAGATTAATTTTAGCAAAAAAATTATTATGTCAGTATCCATGGTTTAGCCATACTAAAGACCTAGACGTCCTTTGCCAGACTTTTCCCACGCTAGAGACAGATTAATTTTAGCAAAAAAATTAATAAGTCAGTTGCCATGGTTTAGCCATACTAAAGACCTGGTCGTCATTTGCAAGACTTTTCCCATGCTAGAGACAGATTAATTATAGCAAAAAAATTATAAAGTCAATAGCAATGGTTTAGCCATACTAAAGACCTGGTCGTCCTTTGCCAGACTCTTCCCACGCTAGAGACAGATTAATTTTAGCAAAAAAATTAATAAGTCAGTTGCCATGGTTCAGCCATACTAAAGTTCTTGTCGTCTTTTGCCAGACTTTCCGACGCTAGAAAGATTCATTTTAGCAAAAAAATTATAAAGTCAATAGCCATGGTTTAGCCATACTAAAGACCTGGTCGTCCTTTGCCAGACTCTTCCCACGCTAGAGACAGATTAATTTTAGCAAAAAAATTAATAAGTCAGTTGCCATGGTTTAGCCATACTAAAGTTCTTGTCGTCTTTTGCCAGACTTTCCGACGCTAGAAAGATTCATTTTAGCAAAAAAATTATAAAGTCAATAGCCATGGTTTAGCCATACTAAAGACCTGGTCGTCCTTTGCCAGAATCTTCCCATGCTAGAGAAAGATTAATTATAGCAAAAAAATTATAAAGTCAATAGCCATGGTTTAGCCATACTAAAGACCTGGTCGTCCTTTGCCAGACTCTTCCCACGCTAGAGACAGATTAATTTTAGCAAAAAAACTATAAAGTCAGTAAGCATGGTTTAGCCATACTAAAGACCTAGTCGTCCTTTGCCAGAATTTTCCCACGCTAGAGACAGATTAATTTTAGCAAAAAAATTATTATGTCAGTATCCATGGTTTAGCCATACTAAAGACCTAGTCGTCCTTTGCCAGACTTTTCCCACGCTAGAGACAGATTAATTTTAGCAAAAAAATTAATAAGTCAGTTGCCATGGTTTAGCCATACTAAAGTTCTTGTCGTCTTTTGCCAGACTTTCCGACGCTAGAAAGATTCATTTTAGCAAAAAAATTATAAAGACAATAGCCATGGTTTAGCCATACTAAAGACCTGGTCGTCCTTTGCCAGAATCTTCCCATGCTAGAGACAGATTAATTATAGCAAAAAAATTATAAAGTCAATAGCCATGGTTTAGCCATACTAAAGACCTGGTCGTCCTTTGCCAGACTCTTCCCACGCTAGAGACAGATTAATTTTAGCAAAAAAATTAATAAGTCAGTTGCCATGGTTTAGCCATACTAAAGTTCTTGTCGTCTTTTGCCAGACTTTCCGACGCTAGAAAGCTTCATTTTAGCAAAAAAATTATAAAGTCAATAGCCATGGTTTAGCCATACTAAAGACCTGGTCGTCCTTTGCCAGAATCTTCCCATGCTAGAGACAGATTAATTATAGCAAAAAAATTATAAAGTCAATAGCCGTGGTTTAGCCATACTAAAGACCTGGTCGTCCTTTGCCAGACTCTTCCCACGCTAGAGACAGATTAATTTTAGCAAAAAAATGAATAAGTCAGTTGCCATGGTTTAGCCATACTAAAGACCTAGTCGTCCTTTGCCAGACTCTTCCCACGCTAGAGACAGATTAATTTTAGCATAAAAATTATAAAGTCAGTTGCCATGGTTTAGCCATACTAAAGACCTGGTCGTCCTTTGCCAGACTCTTCCCACGCTAAAGACAGATTAATTTTAGCAAAAAAACTATAAAGTCAGTATCCATGGTTTAGCCATACTAAAGACCTAGACGTCCTTTGCCAGACTTTTCACACGCTAGAGACAGATTAATTTTAGCAAAAAAATTAATAAGTCAGTTGCCATGGTTTAGCTATACTAAAGACCTGGTCGTCATTTGCAAGACTTTTCCCATGCTAGAGACAGATTAATTATAGCAAAAAAATTATAAAGTCAATAGCAATGGTTTAGCCATACTAAAGACCTGGTCGTCCTTTGCCAGACTCTTCCCACGCTAGAGACAGATTAATTTTAGCAAAAAAATTAATAAGTCAGTTGCCATGGTTTAGCCATACTAACGTTCTTGTCGTCTTTTGCCAGACTTTCCAAAGCTAGAAAGATTCATTTTAGCAAAAAAATTATAAAGTCAATAGCCATGGCTTAGCCATACTAAAGACCTGGTCGTCCTTTGCCAGAATCTTCCCATGCTAGAGAAAGATTAATTATAGCAAAAAAATTATAAAGTCAATAGCCATGGTTTAGCCATACTAAAGACCTGGTCGTCCTTTGCCAGACTCTTCCCACGCTAGAGACAGATTAATTTTAGCAAAAAAATTAATAAGTCAGTTGCCATGGTTTAGCCATACTAAAGTTCTTGTCGTCTTTTGCCAGACTTTTCGACGCTAGAAAGATTCATTTTAGCAAAAAAATTATAAAGTCAATAGCCATGGTTTAGCCATACTAAAGACCTGGTCGTCCTTTGCCAGAATCTTCCCATGCTAGAGACAGATTAATTATAGCAAAAAAATTATAAAGTCAATAGCCATGGTTTAGCCATACTAAAGACCTGGTCGTTCTTTGCCAGACTCTTCCCACGCTAGAGACAGATTAATTGTAGCAAAAAAATTAATAAGTCAGTTGCCATGGTTTAGCCATACTAAAGTTCTTGTCGTCTTTTGCCAGACTTTCCGACGCTAGAAAGATTCATTTTAGCAAAAAAATTATAAAGTCAATAGCCATGGTTTAGCCATACTAAAGACCTGGTCGTCCTTTGCCAGAATCTTCCCACGCTAGAGACAGATTACTTTAAGCAAAAAAATAATTATGTCAGTAGCCATGGTTTAGTCGTGGTAAAGACTTGACATATTTTGCCAGACTTTTCCCACGCTAGAGACAGATTAATTTTAGCATAAAAATTATAAAGTCAGTTGCCATGGTTTAGCCATACTAAAGACCTGGTCGTCCTTTGCCAGACTCTTCCCACGCTAGAGACAGATTAATTTTAGCAAAAAAATTATAAAGTCAATAGCCATAGTTTAGCCATACTAAAGACCTGTTCGTCCTTTGCCAGACTCTTCCCACGCTAGAGACAGATTAATTTTAGCAAAAAAATTAATAAGTCAGTTGCCATGGTTTAGCCATACTAAAGACCTAGTCGTCTTTTGCCAGACTCTTCCCACGCTAGAGACAGATTAATTTTAGCATAAAAATTATAAAGTCAGTTGCCATGGTTTAGCCATACTAAAGACCTGGTCGTCCTTTGCCAGACTCTTCCCACGCTAGAGACAGATTAATTTTAGCAAAAAAACTATAAAGTCAGTAACCATGGTTTAGCCATACTAAATACCTGGTCGTCCTTTGCCAGACTCTTCCCACGCTAGAGGCAGATTAATTTTAGAAAAAAAACTATAAAGTCAGTAACCATGGTTTAGCCATACTAAAGACCTAGTCTTCTTTTGCCAGACTTTTCCTACGCTAGAGACATATTAATTTTAGCAAAAAAACTATAAAGTCAGTTAGCATGGTTTAGCCATACTAAAGACCTAGTCGTCCTTTGCCAGACTTTTTCCCCACAACCATTGACTAAATTTTCAATTCCAATAATTAATTCGTTTACGTTATTAATAAAATGGTCGGATTTTGTTAAATTGAAACCATAAATTAATATTTCAATTTTTGCAATCAAATTCTCAGAAAAATTTAATATTTCTTTGATTTCTTTAGAAAACTGTCCCATTTTATCTAAATGCAAAACTACTTTTTCAACATTGTTTATTAACCCAAAAATATTTGTTATCAAATCTTTAAGATCATCTTTACTTACTTCCATTACTTAGAATTTTAAAAGTATATTAAAGAGATTAGGAATTTCATAGAAAAAATTTATTCAATTTAAAGCGTTCGTTTGTACAATTGTTTTTCGTTTCTGTTTTCAACTTGTTTCAATAATTCTTCAAAAAAACTTGAAAATTGTTCCTGAGTCTTGATTTCTTGATTCTTAAATTCGGCTAAGCAAACGGGCGTATTATTTCGTCTACGAGCGTTTTTTCCACCACGGGGTTTTTGTTTCTTTTGTTGCTGAATACCAGGCATTTTTTACTTTATTTACTGAAAAAAGACCATTTTTTGGAATTTTGAAAATATTATAATTTCAATGAGAAATCTAAAAAATTCTGGAAAAATTCGATTTTCTGACAGATTTGATGTTCTCAAAAAAAAAGGAATTTCGTTCAAGTGTTAAAAAAAAAGTTTCTATTTTTTCAAAGTTAAATGAAAAGAAAATAATCAGAGTTTCTTCTTTAGTTTTGAAGTTTTTCGAGTTTGTGATTTGGGGGCCGAGCGGCGTCTCCTCACAAATTCTAAAAGATTTTTAACTCATCCGAGCGGCGAATATAAAAATCTCTTTGTTTCTTTCAATAATAGGCAAATTTAAGAAAAGGGAAAGAAAAGTGAAAATCTTTAAAGTTTAAAATCTAACTCAATAACCCTCTAATAATTTATTCGAGGAAATTGCAAAAATTTTACGTACTTTAATTTCTTATATATATATTTTTTTTTTTTTTAAGACCTTAAAAGATTAAATTTAAATAGAATATTTTCCGAATAATTTGCAATATAGTTATTATTCAAAACACTCCTTTTTTTTTGTAAATGTAAAGGGCCTGTATTCGCTATTCAGTTAAAAAAAAAGATTTATATTCATAATTCGCAATTCATTAGTATTCGTAATTCAGTAGTATTCGCAATTCAATAATATTTGCAATCCAATGATATTTGCAATTTAGTAATATTCGAAGTTCAATAATATTCCCAATTCAATAATATTTGCAATTTAGTAATATTCGAAATCCAATAATATTCGCAATTCAATAATATTTGCAATTTAATAATATTACGAGTTTTGGTATCTATTTTTTTTTTTTTTTTGCATACACACTTAAAAAGATTCTTCAGACTTCTAAGAAATTTTATTTAAGAAAATGTCATATTTAATAATTTTCACTGCTAGGATTGTTCTTCCTTTTTATAAAATCATTCAGTTTGTCTTCAATGGTTTCCCGGCCGATGCACCAAAAATTTAAAATTGGTGCTGTTATGTCCTGAAGGGACCAACTTTCAATTTTATTAATTTTATTTTTCCCTGATTTATTTACAAGGCGGAAGGCCTTGAACTAAGGGACAGGGCACGAAGACGAACTGAATGAAATATATATATTTAATATTTATTTGGTGCAAAATTACAATCGAGGAAGAATAATCCTTAACTAAGCAGTTGAGAAGTTCTGAGTCCTCCTTGGAATGGGATTATTCCATGAAATTCACACTGAAACAAAGGAACTTTTTAGATCTAAAGGGAAGGGTTGGTTTGAAAGGATAGATATAGGGTTAAAATTATTTGAAGACTTACTTCTTTTTAAAACGTGTTGAAATGACCCCAATTTGATCTCTCGTTCCTTTCCTCTCTCTTTCCTCTGTCCCCGCTGGTCGTTTCACGGTCCTCGGGACTAGGTCAGGGAACTGCGTGTATAGGGTGTCAGGTTACACCAGATGTTTCCTCGGGATGTGAATCCTTGAGGACATTGACTTGTAGCAAGTTGTAGTGATTTCCAACCAGAACCCACAGATTGATAAGAGTTCAGATGTTTCCAACAGTCCAAGAAAGGGTTGAGTCGAAAGGTTGAGAAGAGGTCACTCGCGATTAATTTTCTTTACAATGGAAAGGATTTATGCGTTGGAGTGTAAAAGGATTTGACGGATTTTTCGTAAAGGGTTAAGAAATGTTGGAATAGGAATATACGTCAGGATTCCAGTCCGGATTTACTGGCGGACGTACCAGGAGTCTTCCGAGATAAGGATTTCCGCGAACCGATTAGGATTTGAAAGGGTTAAATCTTGTTCAGGAATTATGTCTCACGATAAGGTTGACTTGGTCTAGAGATTAGATTTCAAATATATTTGGACGACTTTGGTTCAGAGATTCGGTAAGGAAGACTGACGTCCAGAGATTCGGTTTCAGATGCGTAAGGAAGACTGACGTCCAGAGATTCGGTTTCAGATGCGTAAGGAAGACTGACGTCCAGAGATTCGGTTTCAGATGCGTAAGGAAGACTGACTTCTTGGCAAATTTTCAGATGGCTTTATACCCAGAATTTCGACGAATTTAGGGTGAATAAGCCCGCAAAATGCTGCTTCAATCGCTAGGTTGTGATCAGCCCGCAAAATGCTGGTTCAATCGCTAGGGTGTGATGAGCCCGCAGAAGGCTGGTTATTTCATTAGGGTGACAGAGAGCGAAAAAATGTAGGCATGACCTTCGACTGGGGTAGCGTTTCGAAGGAGGGTTCCTTGGTCGCGAGAATGCTGGACGAGCGAGCAAACGGCTGGCTCTTTAGTACAATTTATGACTTAAGTTCTCAGAAGGAAAAATGCTTTCGTTGCTCGGATTTGGTAGTATGCACCTTACAATATTTTTATCTTTTTTTTTTAAAACATTGATTTTTAGTATAATTGTAGATATTACAAAAGTCACGCTAGGACGTGACATTTCCCTCCTTAACGAAAAAAAAAGGAAAGAAAGGTACTTTCTTCCTTTTTTTTATTAATTTATTATATTAAAAGTTTATAGAATTTTCATCATTTTGTCATGAATTTAAGTGAAAAGAAAAAAAAAAAATTTCTTTATATATGAAATTTTTTTTTATGAATTTGATTTTAGCTTTATATTTGCAATTCGTATTGAGGAAAATATCAGGTTTACATAGTAGAAATATAATGAAAATTTCGTATTAATATGAACAAACATAAGTAGTTGGTTTTAATATAAATGAATAATTTATGCGTTTAAATAGACGCTCGACCCTCCCCTGAGAATCGAATACATAAGTGAAACGCGAGGTATTCGATTTATGATTCGCAAAATTGGAATGTGTGTTGAATTATTTGGAGTACTTATTTAAATATAGTACTTTGTAAATTATTAGAGTATTTGTTTTGCAAGTATTTTAACGCAAGTATACTTTAACGTAAGTATCAATATTATATCAGTACTCTTTGCTTTATAGGCGAGCAAGATTACATTCTTCTGACTACGAAAAATGGCCACATTGTTAGTAGAAATTTAAAATTTGGTGTATCAACTTATTTCTACGGTTTGCAGCAAGAGATAATTGTTGGTGAACAGAAAATGTCTAAAAACTGGAAAATGTTATAAATAGAGACACCATTGGTGTTGTGGTTTCAAAAATCTAAAATACAATTTGGTAAAAATGTCCTATTCGAAGAATAATGGGATTATTATTATGGACATCAATTATAAAGCGTAATTAGTTAAAATTGATATTATTATTAATTAATAATATTTATAAATGATAATAATAATTTTGATAAAATTGATATATAGGTAAATGAATTTAAAGCGTTATTATATTCAAAATAAGTATCCCAGTACTGGCGCAGCATTTTGCCAATATTGGATTAAAAATAACACTTTGTACTAGAGTACTGACTAGTTTATTAACTCGATATTCATGTTTTTATGTTAATTTTAAGTATTTTGTAGACATTGAATGTTTTATAATTAAAATATTAGAGTTAAAAACATTAATAGATTAAGTACATATTGTGTTAATTTAAGGTATTTCATAGACATTAATTAGAATACTAAAGTTGTGTACCTTTTAGATAGAGATTACATATTCGGTACACAAAGATAATAAAAGAGTTATTATTTTAGATATTTAGAATGCTTATTTGTTTATAAGAAGACTTAACGTATGTGTTCCATTAATAGATTTTAACGCACGCATTTTAAACAATATTATGACATGATCTCACGTATTACTTAGGTTTTTCTGGTGAAATATTCTAGGTTTATTATAAATTTTCCGCTTAAAAATATAAATAAAATGACACATTCAATCTTAACACACAGATAATTATGATCTCACGAATATATTTTTAATTGTAATATTTATGTTGCTTGAATCGCAAATTTCGCTAAAAGAGTGACATTTAATTTTGGCTCACGCATTTCTAGAGTCATTAATTTCTAAATTCTTATTTTAACCTTGATTTGGTTTTTCTTGTTTTAATTTGTCGCATCTCACGTGTATAAATTGATATAAGTAATAATCTTTAGTTACTTACAGGTATTTAATTATTACTACATTAAAACATTTAAGACAATGAATATTTGAATATAGGTTTACTAAGATATCTAGGTAAGCTTTGGTTATTAATATAATTGAAATGTTAAAGCGCAAATATATTTATAAAAGGTTGTTTAAAGATTATAAAATATCTAAAATGCTAAATATTAAGACAATGAGGTAAGTAAGCGTAAACATTCCCATATATTTCATATTTGATTTAATAATATTGAAATAAGTAACTATTTATAAATATTAATATTCGGTAATGTATCGACTGTATATTTAATTTGTTTGATACGTTACGTGTGATTTTAATTAGAATCTTATGTATTTTTTGTTACGTTTTATTTGGTTACAAAAGTCCGCTATGTGAAATCTAGAATAACATTTTTCGCACGATGTGAGCCATTTGAATACTTTTATTCTTTCTGTATTTTCATTAGTAATTAAATCTTTTTCATCGTAAGTTTCGCAAAATTCGTATCTGTTCAGTATTCTTTCCAACATTATTTCAGCTATATCCCTTTTTGTTTGTCTCAAATCCCATTTTTTCTTCATTGTAACTTCAATAATGTCACTATCTTTTCTGACTTGGCATTTTGCTATGTCAGACGGATCTATCGTACTTGGCAATGTATATTCTGGTTTTGAAAATCCATATTCCGTAGTTAGATTTTCTAATTTGGTTACTGGACAAACTCGATATTGATTCATCCTATATAAGGATTATATAAGGATTAATTTTTAATACTTTATTTAATAATTTTAACGAAGTTCAATTTTTCAAGATTAGAAGGATAAAGTAGTAGATAAATTGAAATTCGTTGTAATATGGAAAAGAAATATGTTTTCTTGTTTTTAACAAAGTTCAATTTCTCGATATTATAAGAAAAATATAAGATAAATTGAAATTTGTTGTTAAAATAATATGAAAAAGAAATAATATGAATAATGATTAGAATATGAAGAAATTAGAAGCATAGATTTAAAAGGAAAGCGAAAAAAATAGATGAAGGTAGGAGGGTGCGTATGTGAAATTTGAGACGTTGCACTTGAGAGAAGTTGGTACTAGGGTTCATCTGGGTCCCATAAAAAATCAAACCGATGTTAAAAAAAAAAAAAAAAAGGAAACATGCAGTGTGTTAGATTTGAACTCGTGGTGACCTGGAGTTACGGATTTGACCTCTGGTTATCTGGATCCCATAAAGATTCAGTTTTAATAGTCGAAACACAGAATTGGTCTTTCTTGACTTAGAATATGATGGGGCGAAAAGCGTGGTATCTGCTTATGAGGAGTTTTCTTTTCACCAAGTGTTATCGATAAAGTCTTGGGGGTGTTTGAAATTTCTCACAGTTTTGACAAAATTTTTGGTATAAATATGGGTTTAGAGCTGAATAGGGTTAGTTTAGAAAAATCTTTAAAAAATGAAACATCTAAGTGATGAAGAAATGGGGATTTTACATGCTTTGGATGTCCCTTTAGAGGACGAGTCGCTAGAAGCTTATCAAAGTATTCTAAAAGAGTTGGAAGTGTTTATTAGTAATAGTAGTTCGTCTTCGGCGGAAACTAATGTGGGGTTTCCGGTTAAAAGTGTTGTGTCGTTAACTGGTGAAACGAGAGTGGAATTTCCGACGTTGGAGGAAGCTCCAGCATATCTCTTAATTTCATCGAAAAAAATTTGGCAGCCGAGGGAAGGTGGAAAAAAAATATACATGACGTGTAACGGAATTTCTTTCTGGTTGCCCAAGTGGTGGGCATTGCTTAAAAAACGGACGCAGGAGCTTACGTATCTGCGAATTTGTAGGGAGGTGGAGCGACACAAACCTTACGGGCGTATCGTGTTAATGGGGAGTATTGCGCCATCATTGAAAATACATTGACTTGGGTAAGTTTTATTTATTTATAAAATAGAAATTGTTTAAAATTTTTGAAAATTTTGATTAAATTTTGTAAAATTTGTTTAAATTTGATTAATTTATTGTTAAAATTTGGAGAAATTTTACTTTTAGAATTTATTTATTTATAAAAATAAAAAATTGTTTAAAAATTTAGAAAGTTTTGAATATATTTTGTAAAATTTGTTTAAATTTTATTAATTTATTGTTAAAATTGAAGAAATTTAATTTTTTAGAATTTATTTATTTATATAAAAAAAATTGTTTAAAATTTTTGAAAATTTTGAATTTATTTATTGTTAAAATTTGAAGAAATTTTATTTTAGAATTTATTTATTTATAAAAATAAGAATTGTTTAAAAATTTTGAAAATTTTGGATATATTTTGTAAAATTTGTTTAAATTTTATTAATTTATTGTTAAAATTTGGAGAAATTTTACTTTTAGAATTTATTTATATATAAAATAAAAATTGTTAAAAAATTTTGAAAATTTTGAATTAATTTATTGTTAAAATTTAGAGAAATTTTATTTTTAGAATTTATTTATTTATAAAAATAAAAATTGTTTAAAAATTTTGAAAATTTTGAATTTATTTTGTAAAATTTGTTTAAATTTTATTAATTTATTGTTTAAAATTTGGAGTAGAATTTATTTATATATAAAATAAAAATTGTTAAAAAAATTTAGAAAATTTTGATTGTATTTTGTAAAATTTATTATTCTATTGTTACAGCTCCATCCGACTACGATTAAGTTCGTTGGGCACAGGCGATTTCATGTTGGATTACCAGCTTATGAAGTGGACGGGAAGGTCTATTGCTTTCCTTTGGAATTTCACAGGATGCCTTTGGGGTTTTTTGATGAAATGGGGGCTTTAATTAAGGAGGCACAGGCTTTGGGAAGGACCTTTTTTTATTTCTCACAAGTTATGTACACCATAAAAGATGGTATAGTCGAGGAGGTAAGATAAAAGTGATATTATGAACAATTTATGTAGAAAACAAAAAGAAAGAAAAAAAAAAAATTACAATTTTATATATTTTTTTATTTCAGGCTATGGATAGAGTGAGGAAAGAGTTGGAGGCTAAAAATGATTTGAGACCGGTGAAGAAGAGGAGGAGAATAGAATAGAAGGAGTACTGTTAAAAGTGCGGGTTATGTTTCTTTGTTTGTTATTTTTAGAGTATGTGTATGTGTGTGCGTGTATGTGTGTATAGTTAATACATTTATGTAGGGGGGGGGAAGGTTTTAATAAAAAAAATTTTGATAATGATAATAATAATATATTTTGTGTTGCCCTTATTGTTTATTGCTAAAAAAAAAAACTGGTAATTTGAGGGTTGTGATAATTTTAATTATGATTTATACCGAGATTTACTATTTGGGTAGTGCTGCAAAAGGGTGTGCAATTCTAAAACTTGAAGATTTTTATGGAGATTTTAGGAAGATTTTATTCGGTGAAGTTATTTCAAGTACAGGTATTAATATGCTTGCTTGTTTTAAGTTTCTTCTATTATTGTTTCTAATCTATTGTGTGGGTTTACAGTGATTATTGTATTGGTGTGGAGAGAGCATGGTAAGTCGTAATAATGTTTTCGAGAAAGGGAACTCATGTGATTATGCCAATATTCCAATTCTCGATGCTTGTTTTTCTTGATTTTATAGTAGATAGCAGAAAAAACGGTTAGTATTGGGATTAGGATTAAACAATTATTTAATAAAATTATATAGTATTGAAAGTTCTGGAATTCGTTTTCGTTTTTGGTGATGTCGTTTAAGGTTTGAATAAAACCATAAAGTTCCGATAAGGAAATTTGTTTTCGCTTGATAATAAAGAGTTTACAGGATGATAGGATTTTTTTGTTTGTTGCTGTATTATTTTTAAAAAGTTGAGGAATTGTGTCGCTAATTGATTGTGTTATTGGTATATATGAAGATGAGTTCGCAATAATGAATGTGGATTTTGTGGAAAAACTAGGGGTTATATTTGATTTGATTAAAGTGCAAGTAGGTTTGATTTGTAATTTGCCATTTCCAGATATGAGTATAGTGTTTTCTTCTTTATCTGTACAGGAAATGTTTAATGATTGAGTTGGTTGCATAGTATATATCCAGGAGTTAAATTGTAAGAGTGGAATCCAGAGAGGGTTGGTTTCTGCAAAAATTTTAAATTCGCATTTTTCAGTTTTACCGTTTAAAAAGGCTGAGGTTTCGCATATAGGTTCATTTTGAGTAGACAGAATCTCGAAAGGTGCTTTACAACTAAGGATTGAAAGTTGTGAGTTACATGTCTCATACCATATTTCGTCAAAAGGAAAATAGAATTTATAGTCCGTAGAAAATGCGATATGCTTATTTTCCAGGTCTGTATTTATTGTTGTTACAAAATTTTCATTCCATTTTTTAATTCCTTCAATTGAGTGTATTTTAAATAATTCGAATTAGTGCTGAGATAATAGAGGTATATCAAGCACAAAGATGGTATTTTGATTTATTTGGTATAGAGTGATTTGAGCAGGTTTAAGAAAATCTGGAAATGGAATTTCATCCGGAATGTATACGTTTGGTTTGGAAATTTGGATACCTTGGTAAACGAATTTGAAATTTGAAGTGAGTAAGAACGGGTACCAAATGTTATTAAATGCAAAGACTAATGCCTTCTGAAAATGTTCCAAAGTTGAAATATAGTCATCCATAAATTTAAGAAAAGAAAGTAATTGGTAGTGTAGTGAATTTTGAGAAAGAGTGAAGTTACTGAACTGGGAAAAATCTTTGTCAATGTCATTTAATGATGATGGGAGGACGTGTAGAGAAAAGGAGTCGTAGCGAGATCTATGAAATCCATTAAATTCAATGTTATCTATTATTGTTTGTATTACGTTAGAGGTCTTATTGTTTTTAAGTGGAGAATTTTTTATTGCTTTAATTGAATTGTCTAGTAATATTTGAATTTGTTTGATGAGGCTTTCAATTTTAACGTTACGTATACCAAATTCCATTTGCAAACATTTTGGTTGGTTTAAAATTTTGCATTGAAACGCGATTTCTAGTATATTTTTGTATAATTTGTCTCCGATTTCAAAAATTTTACTTGAATTAACGAACGTTACAATCTGCCATTTATCAATTGTAAATCTAGAT
This sequence comes from Ganaspis brasiliensis, assembly GCA_037103525.1. Classification (NCBI taxonomy): domain Eukaryota; kingdom Metazoa; phylum Arthropoda; class Insecta; order Hymenoptera; family Figitidae; genus Ganaspis; species Ganaspis brasiliensis. Next base: position 354,520 of record JAZKLR010000135.1, on the reverse strand, counting down.
GTTCCTATATTTTCATAAAACAAACCCGGATTTTGTGAAAAAGGGATGTTAGAATAAGGCATATTAGATTGTGATGTGGAACAAAAGCTAAAAGTTAAAAGAACGATTGTAATTAGTAGGTTGGCCATTGGTCGCTTCTTGATTTACCTGAAACAGATAGACAGGTTTATTAGTGTAATATTCTTTTAATCAAATTTTTATACAAACAGAGTGTTAGATATTATTACCAAGTTTAGAGTAATTTGCGCATACTGTTATTTTACAAACAGGTTGTTAATTTTGTATGCAATTTACAAGTAGTAAAGCTTGTACATATTGTTATTTATTCAAAGTTCATGAGGTTTACAAGTAGGACAATTCTTACAAATTGTTACTTTCTTCAAGGGTTTACGATTTCGTCTAGTATACAAATGGGTTGGAATTTTTGTCTGATGGATAGATTGCGAGGGTGTTTCGTAAGAAAAGCCTGGATTCCAATAGGCGGGAATGTTTAGTATTGGGTTGTTAGTATTTTGATGATTAATTGAAGATTCATGCACTTGGTTGTTTACAAGTGGTGTAGGGTTAGTAGTATTATTTGCGTCAGAGGACTGAGAAAAGGTGGAAGATGTTGCTGCATTTTGTCTGAGACGATCTATAATTCTTTGTATGGCTGTATTTATTCTTGATATAACTTCGAGTTGACCTTGTAAAGGGTGGTTTGTTACTGATATTCTTTGGTGATTTGAAAGTTTTATTATCGTTATATAAATAGGATCGTCTTCAGTCAGGAAAATTTGCAAAAATGTATAAGAGGGGTTGGGCAGACGATATTGGTTTGAAAATTTTAGTAATTTGATTATTTCTTTAGTGAGTGATTGATTAAAAATATCATTTCCCATTAATAGGGTAAATAGGGTTTTTGCTGCGTTTTGTTCCAAGTTAGAAATATCCTTGCTAGAAAGAATTATAGTTTTGTCAAGGTGTTTTAAAACACATGTAAAAATTGGTAGCCCTCCTAGGTTAGAATTTGTGATTTGGAAGTTAGGGATAGGTAGTTGGTTTCTTGTGACAAAATCGTGTAATACTGCGACATAGCAGATATGGTTCATTTTTAGTTTAATGATTAGACGTGCACTATGTAATTATTATCGATGTGTGGGTTAGGATAGATTTGTCGAAGTTGGTGATTGTCCCAGTTACCTGTCAAATTTTTATCCGTAGGTTTTGGTTCTGGTGTCGGAGGTGGATAATTAGGAGGTGCAGTTTCGTTTTCTGGTGCGCGCGGTTCGACAGGAGGTGCGGGTCTGTTAAGATGTAATAGTAAATTGGTTACTGAGTCCCAAAAGGCTCCCAATAATTTAAAAGACCAACCAAACACACTATGTAAAGCGTACCCGTGAATAAAGGTGTCGGCAATTAATTTTATTCCGCGAATTAAGATAAATATTCCAATCACTCCTGCGCTTGCTGTACCAAAACTCGTAAAAACAGTCCAAAATCTACCCCACGCGGAGGCTGCGATTTTATCTAAAGTCGATTCATCCATTAGGTTTAATATTGACATTCCTTGGTGTGCTATCGATTGTCCCATCATTCCGCGGGCTAAAGAGTTTAATACCATTGGTCTTTCTGCTGGGAACATAATATGGTCTCTTAACCTATCTAAATCAGTTTGTGAATAAATACCACTCGTTGCGAGGGAGGCTGGGTTTGTGTATTTCCAAGTTGGTTGGGTCATAGGTTTCATAATTTCGGGGGGAATAGATTCTACCGGATAGGGGGATACCTTGTACCAGGCTTCGCCAATACGATACATTGGGGGTACAAAAGCATTACATTCGACTTGAGTTCCAGTACTGGTCAAGATGTGTGTGCGAGGACTAAGAAAGTAAGAGTTGTTTCCTTTAAAGACAGGAAGTTGTAAGTAACATTCTATTACTTTTCTGTGTACCAATTCTACAGGTACGCATTTAACTATGTGTACCACTTCTCCAGATATAATTGACATATAACCAGGTCCTTTCATGAGATGTAGGGCAAATTCATCAGGTGCTTGAGTAGCTAAAATTAATGAGTTTTTAAACACTTCTCTTTCTAAAGTGCAGCGTTGATATATAACATCGTGGTATAATCTAGTCATTTCAGTGCGAATATGTCTTTCGACGTAAATAAATTTTGAATTTACATAGGTAAAGATATTAAGGTTTTGAATTGCTACTGTGTCTTGTGTTAAGAAGGTGTGTCCCTTTTTTGTGGGAAAAATAAATAGTTTTGGGTGTTCTGTACGTATCAGTAGGTACTGGCAAAGAGCGAATTGGCCTGTTTGGGCCAGTACGAAAGTAAGGTCTTCCGAAACGAAAGAGTATAAGTTTTCTTGTGTATTGGTCCCCTGAATTTTTGTTGCTACGCCTTCGTATAATACTTCGTATTTTCGAAAGTGACAAATATCTCTAGGTAGTGGTTCCCAAAAGGAGTACCCATTGTCTTGATCTATGCAGGATGTTTGGGATAAGGGGCAAATAACACCAGTGTTCAACCTTACTTTGTCTGTACTTAGGTCCACTGAGGCTTCATGTACGGTCAATTTAATTGTTATTATTCCTGTTACAATAACATTTTCCCAGCTTCCGAAGGGATCTGCAAAACTAGTTCCAGAACATTTTCCATCGTCTTTTAATGAGCCTGCGAAAGTAACACTATGTTTGTCCCCGGTGGTGTTTATTTTTAAGTTAGAAATTATTAAATTATCCGAGTATTTATAAACTCCGGTCGCATGGAGTTTTTGACATGTTTCGTGCGAGACTTCTTGCAAGTATTCTGCATAACCGTTTCTTACTGCTGAACTATGTGAGTGCATGCCACAATGAAAAATAAGGCGTTTTATTTCGATTTTGCATTGTATTACCTTAATTGATGCGACTCCGCTAAATTGGATTAATTGTACATAGGTCTCAGTTGAATTTACCTCGGTCTTAGGTAAATTACAATCGCCTACTTCTAAGAGGGATATTGTTGTTATGTTTAGTCTATTGGAGGCACAGTCGTATCCTATCATCCCATGTATCGATACCACCCATGATGCCACGATTAATATCATGAGGGTGTTAGGTAGGTAGTCCGCCATCTCCTGAAACAGGAGGCAAGACCTTGTCAGGTTTTTATTATTTTTTTTTTTATATTTTTTTTTTTATACCGAATATACATATTTATAGCTATTTGTATTAAACATTTAACACGAACGACACATACTTAAACTGTACTGTCATGCTTAATATGAGATAATTTTAATCTATTGGTGTGAACTATCTTGGTGCCTTTGTTTATTCTAATTTTAACATTTTCTTTACTTAAAATTTCTAAAACTTCGTGGGGTCCAGTATATTGATCGCCTAATTTACCCGGTTTAGGTCCTTGTAAAAGAAATACACTATCGCCAATCTTGAAATTTTGAGGATTAATTTTTCGGTCATAATATGTCTTTGACTTTTCTTTTGCATCAATTAGGTTATTTCGAGCTAAAAATTGAATTTCGTGCAATTTGGTTACTAAGTTTACAAGATAATCGTCGTAGGTTTTTAATTTTTCTTCCGGTAATAAGGGTAGGCTTGAAGGTAATCTTGCTAAACGACCAAAGACTAATTCAAATGGAGTGCATTTAGTTCCTTCATGGACGCTTGTATTATACGAAAATGTTGCTAATTCTAGCCAGTCGTCCCATTGCGAATTTTTGCTAACAAATTGTTTCAGATATTCCGCTAATACATGGTGCGATCTTTCTAAAGAACCGTTGGATTGTGGGTGGAAAGCTGTTGTTTTGAATTGGCGAATTCGAAATCTTTTTGCTATTCTTTTTAGAAGGTTACTCAAAAAATCACGACCTTGATCAGTTAAAACGGCTTTTGGTGCACCGTAAATGCAAATAAATTTTTTGATAAATGCATCCGCGATAGTACTTGCCTGATGATTTGGTAATGGTATCGCTAAAGAGTATTTGGTTAAATTATCTTGTATTGTCAATATATACTCATTACCATTTTCTGTAACTGGTTTCAAAGGGCCTACTATGTCTAAACAAACTTTTTCAAAGGCAATGCCCGGAGTATCAGTAATAATCATCGGATTTTTTGTTTTTACCCGAACAAGCTTTTTTAATTGACATTGCAAACAAGTCTGTATGTATTTCTGAATATCTATTTTCATATTTTCCCAAAAATGTCTTTGTATAATGCGATTGTAAGTTTTGCTTACTCCTTTATGACCGCCTAGTGCTGAGGAATGAGCTTCTTCAATTAAAATTTGTCTTTGTTTATTTGTAGCATATTGAGTGTAACCATTACAAATTATTAGTGTAGTAGAGCAACCTTGAAAAATTTCGCGAAACATTAAGACGATTTCATCCCAATTTATGTGTTTTATAGCCATAGTTCTAGCAATGCTAACGGATCGAAGTTTTAATTTTTCAACTAGTGTTTTAAAAGATTGAATGGATGATTTAATATTTTTATGAGTTTCGGATAAACTAAGGCTGGATTCTGAAACAATTGGTAATGCAATGTGATAAAAGTTTCCCTTTTTGAATTCTTTAGCTACGCCGATTTCGAGATTTTTAAATTTAGGTAATTCACTTTGTTTAAACAGACTTTTTGAACCATTATCCTGTGGTACGCATGTCGTCGATAAAAAGTACACATAGTTATCCTTTCTCATTCTTAATTGATCTTTACATTCGACAATGTTACGAGAATGGATATCGTTGGTGGAAGTAGAAGGATTGTCTAAGGGTGGGGGTTCGGGTGGGGGTCGTTTGTTACTTCTTAAATCGAAATCAACTTTTTCTATATCGTTGTCTATAGTATTGACATCATTTTTATTTTCTTCATCTTCTTCAATATCTTCATATTTTTCGAATGTTTCATTTTCTTTGATTTCTTTATTTTCTTTAGTTACTTCAAATTGCTCATGGGAATTGAGTGCTTCATTTTCTTCGTTTTCTTCGTAATCTTCAATGCTATCATCGCTGTCACTAAAATCTTCATTATCTTCATTATTTCCATAGTCTTCATAAAGGTTTCCTGGTATCTCGTAATTATCATTTTGCACAAAATATTCTGGATCTGAGTTTTCACTATCTTCGTTTTCTTCATTAATTAAATTCTTCTTAGGTCTACCCCTTTTCTTCTTGATTGGCGAATTTGAATTATTATTAGCATTAATTTTACGCGGCCTTCCTCTTTTCTTCTTTACCCTTGGTTGATTTTGTTTTACAGAATTTTGCGTATAATCAGGATCAGAGTCTTCATCAGAACTTTGTAAATTTTGTAAATTTTCATTTTCGTCTTGGATTTCTTGATTTAGTATTTCTTCATTTTCTTCATCATTAAATATAGAATCTGCATAATATTTTTTATTTTGACTTTTCTTTATATGATTTCGACTTCGTAGATTTCTTGTATTACTCCTACTTTGAAAATTTTCTTCGATTTTTGACTTTTCATTTTTTATTTCAGGATTTGATTTCTTTAATTTTATTTTTGAATATTCATAATTATTCTTAGTTTCACTTGATTTAGGATAGACAGACTTAGTATTTTCACTTTTTTGATTTTTCATTATTTCACTTGGTTTAGTACTCGATTTAAAATTTAGATTTTTACTTGACTCACTTGACTTAATATTATCCGACTTAGTATTTTCGCTTGATTCGCCCGACTTAATATTAACCGACTTCGAATTTTTACTTGATTCACTTGACTTAATATTAACTGATTGAGTAGCATTACTCACTAGATTTTGGTTACCACTTAATTCACTTGATTTAGTATTCTCAGATTTAGGATTTTGATTAATTAGATTTTGTTTCCGACCCGACTTACTTGACTTATTTTCCACAGATTTAGTATTTTTATTCACTTGATTTCGATTTACACTTGATTTATTTAACTCATAATTTTTGTTTCTCGGATTTCGAACACTTCTCTGATTTAAATTTTCTTCATACTTATTCGATTCATATTGATTCTCATTTTTTCCTTGATTTAGTTTTTTTAATTGTCTTCTAGTTACCACCTTGAAATCAGAATTATCTTCTTTATTATGCAATTCTTCGGAGAGATCATCATCGATTTCCTCATAGCAATTTAAATCTTCGTCTTCATTTTCGAATTCATCTTCTTCATCTTTAACATCATTGTCATCAAAGTCATTATCATTATCCTCAATTCGCCAACCAAATATTTCATCCTTATCTTCGTCTGAATCTTCTTTTTTTTCTTCTTCCAATAAGTATTCAAATAGATTATCTATTTCATCTTCTTCTATTCCAATTACTTGCTTCACATCATCACTATCATTATTAAATTCTTTTGGAATAATTCTTCTTGCAATATTAACAGGGTTTCTGGATAACACGTCAGCATTGACATTCATTTTTCCTGCTTTATGAATCATTTCGAAATCATATTCCGCTAATTTGAGTTTCCATCTTGTTACACGTGAACAAGGATCGCTTGAATTTTTAAACCACAGTAAAGGTTTGTGATCTGTAACAATCTGAAATTTCCTACCATACAGAAAGTGTCTGAAATGTAAAACACAATACACAATTGCCAAGGCTTCTTTATTGTAAGTGTCATATTTTATTTCATGCTCGTTTAAAGATCTAGAAGCATAGGCAATCGGTTTGTCTCTTCCTATTTTACCTTGAGATAAAATTCCACCGATTGCAAAACCCGAAGCGTCAGTGGTTAATATAAAGGGTTGATCAAAATCAGGTCTTACTAATAAAGGTTCCTCGCAAAGTTCTTGTTTTAAAATTTCAAAAGCTTTTTGTTGCTTATCACCCCATTTAAAGGGCATATCCTTTTTTAATAATTGAGTTAGAGGTCCAGATTTCTTTGAAAAATTTTCAATAAAACGCCGATAATAACCTGCTAAACCTAAGAATTGTTTGATGTTTTTGATAGTTTTTGGGATTGGGAAATCTCTAACTGCGCTAAGTTTCTTTGGATCTGGTCTTACACCATCTTTATCAATAATGTGTCCTAAATAAACTACTTCCGGTCTGAGAAATTCACATTTGTCTGGTTGCAGTTTTAAATTAGCTGTTTCTAAGCGATTCATAAAATTATCAAACTTTTCTTTATGTTCCTCTAAAGAATTTGCAAAAATAACCACATCGTCCAAATAAACAAATAATTCAGTCCCAATTAATCCAGATAGACACGAATTCATTAGTCTTTGAAAGCAACTTGGAGCATTTTTAAGTTCGAAAGGCATACGATCAAATTCATAATGACCATAAGGTGTTGAAAAAGCTGTTTTGTGAGAATCTTTTGCACTCATTTTAATTTGATGAAAACCGGAAGCTAAATCGAAAACAGAAAAGTATTGTGCATTCCCAAGAGTTTCGAGTACTTCGTTTATATTGGGCAATGGGAAAAAATCAGTAATTGTTTTTTCATTTAGTTTGCGAAAGTCAAGTACCATACGCCATTTTTTATTACCTTGAGAATCGTCTTTCTTCGGTACAATCCAAACTGGAGTATTATATGGAGATTGAGAAGGTTTAATGATTTTATTTTCAATCAATTCATTGGTTTGTTTCAAAAGTTCTTCTTTGTGAGCAGGTGGAAATCGATATTGACGTGTGAATACAGGTTCTTCATCTTTAGTTGGAATGTTATGTTCTAAAACGTTTGTAGCCGTAAGATATTCACCCGGTAAATGAAACCTATTAGAATATTCTTCAATTAAAGCTTCTACATGTTCTAATTCTTCCGGTCTTAAGTGGTCTAAACGAAGTAAATCTAAAATTTGTTCAATTCTTTCTTTACCTGAAATTTTGTTAAAAGCATATTGTTCATAATTTGAAATTGAAGTAGAAAAGAAATTATCTAAGAGTTTTTCAATTGAATTACTTTCAACTTTAGAATTTTGCGGTATGGGTTGGTTAACCTTATTTTTTATTTCTTTAAATTCTTCAAATTCTTGTAATTTTATTTTAGGTATTTGTACTTTAATTGATTCGGATTGAGTATTCGCGACCTTAATATAAGCCTTGCCCTGATTATTTGTAACAATTGCGTTACCCATAAATACACCTGGATTTGTGGTTACTAATGGTATATAGCCTTCTTTTATTTCTGTATTTTCGACTATCATATATATATTTGTGATTGATCTGGGTGGTAAAACTATAGTATCTTGGAGTGAAAATGGATAAAATTGATCGTTAACTTCTAAGCATTTTTCTGCATAATTGATTTTAACATTATTATCTGTAAAAAATTCGGAACCTAATACTCCATCTTCTTCGACAGGTACTTCGTCAGGTATTATGTGAAATGTAGTTAAATAACCAAGAATTTCTAATCTGACTTGACCTAGAGTATGTACAGGGTGTTCATTAATTCCGGTAAGCTGTATTTTCCTAGAAGTATTAACTTGCATTAAAGAATTGATTGTTTTGTTTTTAATTAAATTTAGACCTGCACCTGTATCAATCATCATATGAACTGGACTTTGCACTTCTTTTAGGTTGATATAAATTGATGGAATCGTGTTGCCTTTACTGAAATTAAATTTGACACTTTCTATTAATCCTTTGTTTTCAATTTCAGGTGCATTTAAGCCTGATTCACCTGTCCCATTGCACCTTGGTTGGGACGGTTCTGTTCGTTTCCCTGATTTGTTGGAACTGGAGAAGATGAACGCTGATTACTTTCTCGATATTGGTCGTTTGTTCTAAATGGATTTTCTCTGACTTGAACATTATTACTCCGAAACTGACCATTATCTGCATATTCATTATTTCTTCTGTATTGATAATTATTACCCCTGAATTGATTGTTATCTGGTCTGAGTTGATTATTACCCCTAAATTGATTATAATTACCCCTGAATTGATCGTTGTTATCTTTAAATTGATTGTTATATTGTCTACGTCTACAATCCTTTAATAAATGTCCTGGTTTTTTACAATAATTACATGTTATATTGTTTTTACTGTTAAAAGGAGTATTCGAAAAATTTGACCTAAAATTTTGTGGTTGTTGTGAAGATCTCCATGAATTTTCGCGAATTGGAGAAAAATTTCGTGCACCTGATGGAGATTCCCATTGACTTGAAGGTAATGGAAAATTTCCTTTATTTTGAAAACCTCTACCCTCATTCCAGGGTGAAAAAACTCTACCGTGATTTTGAAAATTTTTATTATTAGTAAGTTTTAGACAACTGGTAGCCGTGTGCCCCTTGAGATTACAAATTTGGCAAATTACAACTTCTGCCTTTGCGAAAGTTACCCTGGATTCGTTAGATTCATTCGCCCTAGATTTTCCCTTTCTAAGTTCATTACTAGCGTTAATTTTCCTTTCGATTTCGATTGCCTGATTCGTAGCTTCTTTGAAAACGATTACGTCTGGAACCCGGATTTCGATTTCGGGTTTTAACCCTCTCCGAAAGCATTGGATCAAATCCGTTTCTAGGGATTCAATAAATGTTTTATCTAAAGCCCCTTTATTATTTATCCGATGGGCATCGTAAATTTGGTCGGCAATTTCTTTCACGCGGTTGGCGTAAGATAGTACTGTTTCGTTTTCCCACATATAAATATTACCTAACTCACCTTGCAATTGGTAAACGCTTTTTCGTGGCAAATAAATTTTTCTCAATTGATCTGTTAAATCCTTAATTGTTTTAAAAGTTGATCCATAAATTCCCCTTCTAGCTTCTCCCATTAACTTTCCACGGATTAATTTTACTAAGTTTTCTTCTACTTGAGGTGTTTCTGGTATCATTTGTTTTGCTTCGTCACATCCCTCTATGAAGGCTGAAAGTGAGATATTTCGACCATCGAACACCGGTACAATTTCTAAAGCGTCTCTTAATGAAACTTGTTGATTATATGGGACCGCCATCCTATTATAAGTATTATCTACTAAGGAGTTACTGATTTGTTGCTGCTCAATACTTATTTTTTCCTTTTCAATTGTGTTTCGTAAATTTTTGTCTGATTCTAGAATTTGAGATAAATTTTTTAATTGATTTATTTCGTCGGTTTTTTCGTCAAATGTATTATTTTTTAATGAATCGCGCAAAAGTTTTCTCAATTCTGTTATATGCTCTAAAGAAGATTTATTAGGAGTAGAAAATTTTAAACCAGCATTCGGATCCAGAATCGTTTCGTTAAATTGATCACTTGAGGAACTGCCAGATGGTTCTTTGGAATCGGTATTATGATTACCTACTCTTTTTACTACTGGTGGTGAATAAACCACCTTAGGATTTGTGGATTCTCCAAAATTTATAAAATTTTGGCTCTTTTCATGCTCGGTTTGCGCTCTGGTTTTACTCCTAGTTTGTCGCTCGCTAGTTGCATCTTTATTTTTATCACTCATGAATAAACCCGAAAGAGAAAAAAAAATTTATTTGGACTAGGCTTGACCACAGAAAATAAAAGAAAAGTCAGGAAAATATATATATTTATTTAAGTGTATTTGAATAGAATCAAGGACTTGGATTCGTTTACTTACTGGAAACTTTGTAAATTTTCACAAGATGTTAACTGACTTTTCTTTTAATTAAGATTGTTTATTTATTTCTTTCAAACCATTGACTAAATTTTCAATTCCAATAATTAATTCGTTTACGTTATTAATAAAATGGTCGGATTTTGTTAAATTGAAACCATAAATTAATATTTCAATTTTTGCAATCAAATTCTCAGAAAAATTTAATATTTCTTTGATTTCTTTAGAAAACTGTCCCATTTTATCTAAATGCAAAACTACTTTTTCAACATTGTTTATTAACCCAAAAATATTTGTTATCAAATCTTTAAGATCATCTTTACTTACTTCCATTACTTAGAATTTTAAAAGTATATTAAAGAGATTAGGAATTTCATAGAAAAAATTTATTCAATTTAAAGCGTTCGTTTGTACAATTGTTTTTCGTTTCTGTTTTCAACTTGTTTCAATAATTCTTCAAAAAAACTTGAAAATTGTTCCTGAGTCTTGATTTCTTGATTCTTAAATTCGGCTAAGCAAACTGGCGTATTATTTCGTCTACGAGCGTTTTTTCCACCACGGGGTTTTTGTTTCTTTTGTTGCTGAATACCAGGCATTTTTTACTTTATTTACTGAAAAAAGACCATTTTTTGGAATTTTGAAAATATTATAATTTCAATGAGAAATCTAAAAAATTCTGGAAGAATTCGATTTTCTGACAGATTTGATGTTCTCAAAAAAAAAGGAATTTCGTTCAAGTGTTAAAAAAAAAGTTTCTATTTTTTCAAAGTTAAATGAAAAGAAAATAATCAGAGTTTCTTCTTTAGTTTTGAAGTTTTTCGAGTTTGTGATTTGGGGGCCGAGCGGCGTCTCCTCACAAATTCTAAAAGATTTTTAACTCATCCGAGCGGCGAATATAAAAATCTCTTTGTTTCTTTCAATAATAGGCAAATTTAAGAAAAGGGAAAGAAAAGTGAAAATCTTTAAAGTTTAAAATCTAACTCAATAACCCTCTAATAATTTATTCGAGGAAATTGCAAAAATTTTACGTACTTTAATTTCTTATATATATATTTTTTTTTTTTTTTAAGACCTTAAAAGATTAAATTTAAATAGAATATTTTCCGAATAATTTGCAATATAGTTATTATTCAAAACACTCCTTTTTTTTTGTAAATGTAAAGGGCCTGTATTCGCTATTCAGTTAAAAAAAAAGATTTATATTCATAATTCGCAATTCATTAGTATTCGTAATTCAGTAGTATTCGCAATTCAATAATATTTGCAATCCAATGATATTTGCAATTTAGTAATATTCGAAGTTCAATAATATTCCCAATTCAATAATATTTGCAATTTAGTAATATTCGAAATCCAATAATATTCGCAATTCAATAATATTTGCAATTTAATAATATTACGAGTTTTGGTATCTATTTTTTTTTTTTTTTTGCATACACACTTAAAAAGATTCTTCAGACTTCTAAGAAATTTTATTTAAGAAAATGTCATATTTAATAATTTTCACTGCTAGGATTGTTCTTCCTTTTTATAAAATCATTCAGTTTGTCTTCAATGGTTTCCCGGCCGATGCACCAAAAATTTAAAATTGGTGCTGTTATGTCCTGAAGGGACCAACTTTCAATTTTATTAATTTTATTTTTCCCTGATTTATTTACAAGGCGGAAGGCCTTGAACTAAGGGACAGGGCAAGAAGACGAACTGAATGAAATATATATATTTAATATTTATTTGGTGCAAAATTACAATCGAGGAAGAATAATCCTTAACTAAGCAGTTGAGAAGTTCTGAGTCCTCCTTGGAATGGGATTATTCCATGAAATTCACACTGAAACAAAGGAACTTTTTAGATCTAAAGGGAAGGGTTGGTTTGAAAGGATAGATATAGGGTTAAAATTATTTGAAGACTTACTTCTTTTTAAAACGTGTTGAAATGACCCCAATTTGATCTCTCGTTCCTTTCCTCTCTCTTTCCTCTGTCCCCGCTGGTCGTTTCACGGTCCTCGGGACTAGGTCAGGGAACTGCGTGTATAGGGTGTCAGGTTACACCAGATGTTTCCTCGGGATGTGAATCCTTGAGGACATTGACTTGTAGCAAGTTGTAGTGATTTCCAACCAGAACCCACAGATTGATAAGAGTTCAGATGTTTCCAACAGTCCAAGAAAGGGTTGAGTCGAAAGGTTGAGAAGAGGTCACTCGCGATTAATTTTCTTTACAATGGAAAGGATTTATGCGTTGGAGTGTAAAAGGATTTGACGGATTTTTCGTAAAGGGTTAAGAAATGTTGGAATAGGAATATACGTCAGGATTCCAGTCCGGATTTACTAGCGGACGTACCAGGAGTCTTCCGAGATAAGGATTTCCGCGAACCGATTAGGATTTGAAAGGGTTAAATCTTGTTCAGGAATTATGTCTCACGATAAGGTTGACTTGGTCTAGAGATTCGATTTCAAATATACTTGGACGACTTTGGTTCAGAGATTCGGTAAGGAAGACTGACGTCCAGAGATTCGGTTTCAGATGCGTAAGGAAGACTGACGTCCAGAGATTCGGTTTCAGATGCGTAAGGAAGACTGACGTCCAGAGATTCGGTTTCAGATGCGTAAGGAAGACTGACGTCCAGAGATTCGGTTTCAGATGCGTAAGGAAGACTGACGTCCAGAGATTCGGTTTCAGATGCGTAAGGAAGACTGACTTCTTGGCAAATTTTCAGATGGCTTTATACCCAGAATTTCGACGAATTTAGGGTGAATAAGCCCGCAAAATGCTGCTTCAATCGCTAGGTTGTGATCAGCCCGCAAAATGCTGGTTCAATCGCTAGGGTGTGATGAGCCCGCAGAAGGCTGGTTATTTCATTCGGGTGACAGAGAGCGAAAAAATGTAGGCATGACCTTCGACTGGGGTAGCGTTTCGAAGGAGGGTTCCTTGGTCGCGAGAATGCTGGACGAGCGAGCAAACGGCTGGCTCTTTAGTACAATTTATGACTTAAGTTCTCAGAAGGAAAAATGCTTTCGTTGCTCGGATTTGGTAGTATGCACCTTACAATATTTTTATCTTTTTTTTTTAAAACATTGATTTTTAGTATAATTGTAGATATTACAAAAGTCACGCTAGGACGTGACACTAAAGACCTAGTCGTCCTTTGCCAGACTCTTCCCACGCTAGAGACAGATTAATTTTAGCATAAAAATTATAAAGTCAGTTGCCATGGTTTAGCCATACTAAAGACCTGGTCGTCCTTTGCCAGACACTTCCCACGCTAGAGATAGATTAATTTTAGCATAAAAATTATAAAGTCAGTAGCCATGGTTTAGTCGTGGTAAAGACTTGACATCTTTTGCCAGACTTTTCCCACGCTAGAGACAGATTAATTTTAGCAAAAAAACTATAAAGTCAGTAACCATGGTTTAGCCATACTAAAGACCTGGTCGTCATTTGCAAGACTTTTCCCATGCTAGAGACAGATTAATTATAGCAAAAAAATTATAGAGTCAATAGCCATAGTTTAGCCATACTAAAGACCTGGTCGTCCTTTGGCAGACTCTTCCCACGCTAGAGACAGATTAATTTTAGCAAAAAAATTAATAAGTCAGTTGCCATGGTTTAGCCATACTAAAGACCTAGTCGTCCTTTGCCAGACTCTTCCCACCCAAGAGACAGATTAATTTTAGCAAAAAAATTATAAAGTCAGTTGCCATGGTTTAGCCATACTAAAGACCTGGTCGTCCTTTGCCAGACTCTTCCCACGCTAGAGACAGATTAATTTTAGCAAAAAAATTAATAAGTCAGTTGCCATGGTTTAGCCATACTAAAGACCTAGTCGTCCTTTGCCACACTCTTCCCACCCAAGAGACAGATTAATTTTAGCAAAAAAATTATAAAGTCAGTTGCCATGGTTTAGCCATACTAAAGACCTGGTCGTCCTTTGCCAGACTCTTCCCACGCTAGAGACAGATTAATTTTAGCAAAAAAACTATAAAGTCAGTAACCATGGTTTAGCCATACTAAATACCTGGTCGTCCTTTGCCAGACTCTTCCCACGCTAGAGGCAGATTAATTTTAGAAAAAAAACTATAAAGTCAGTAACCATGGTTTAGCCATACTAAAGACCTAGTCTTCTTTTGCCAGACTTTTCCTACGCTAGAGACATATTAATTTTAGCAAAAAAACTATAAAGTCAGTAAGCATGGTTTAGCCATACTAAAGACCTAGTCATCCTTTGCCAGAATTTTCCCACGCTAGAGACAGATTAATTTTAGCAAAAAAATGATTATGTCAGTATCCATGGTTTAGCCATTCTAAAGACCTAGTCGTCCTTTGCCAGACTTTTCCCACGCTAGAGACAGATTAATTTTAGCAAAAAAATTAATAAGTCAGTTGCCATGGTTTAGCCATACTAAAGTTCTTGTCGTCTTTTTTCAGACTTTCCGACGCTCGAAAAAGATTCATTTTAGCAAAAAAATTATAAAGTCAATAGCCATGGTTTAGCCATACTAAAGACCTGGTCGTCCTTTGCCAGACTCTTCCCACGCTAGAGACAGATTAATTTTAGCATAAAAATTAATAAGTCAGTTGCTATGGTTTAGCCATACTAAAGACCTAGTCGTCCTCTGCCAGACTCTTCCCACGCTAGAGACAGATTAATTTTAGCATAAAAATTATAAAGTCAGTTGCCATGGTTTAGCCATACTAAAGACCTGGTCGTCCTTTGCCAGACTCTTCCCACGCTAGAGACAGATTAATTTTAGCAAAAAAACTATAAAGTCAGTAACCATGGTTTAGCCATACTAAAGACCTAGTCTTCCTTTGCCAGACTCTTCCCACGCTAGAGGCAGATTAATTTTAGAAAAAAAACTATAAAGTCAGTAACCATGGTTTAGCCATACTAAAGACCTAGTCGTCCTTTGCCAGACTTTTCCCACGCTAGAGACAGATTAATTTTAGCAAAAAAATTAATAAGTCAGTTGCCATGGTTTAGCCATACTAAAGACCTGGTCGTCCTTTGCCAGACTCTTCCCACGCTAGAGACAGATTAATTTTAGCAAAAAAATTAATAAGTCAGTTGCCATGGTTTAGCCATACTATAGTTCTTGTCGTCTTTTGCCAGACTTTTCGACGCTAGAAAGATTCATTTTAGCAAAAAAATAATTATGTCAGTAGCCATGGTTTAGTCGTGGTAAAGACTTGACATCTTTTGCCAGACTTTTCCCACGCTAGAGACAGATTAATTTTAGCATAAAAATTATAAAGTCAGTTGCCATGGTTTAGCCACACTAAAGACCTGGTCGTCCTTTGCCAGACTCTTCCCACGCTAGAGACAGATTAATTTTAGCAAAAAAACTATAAAGTCAGTAACCATGGTTTAGCCATACTAAAGACCTGGTCGTCATTTGCAAGACTTTTCCCATGCTAGAGACAGATTAATTATAGCAAAAAAATTATAAAGTCAATAGCCATAGTTTAGCCATACTAAAGACCTGGTCGTTCTTTGCCAGACTCTTCCCACGCTAGAGACAGATTAATTTTAGCAAAAAAATTAATAAGTCAGTTGCCATGGTTTAGCCATACTAAAGACCTAGTCGTCCTTTGCCAGACACTTCCCACGCTAGAGACAGATTAATTTTAGCATAAAAGTTATAAAATCAGTTGCCATGGTTTAGCCATACTAAAGACCTGGTCGTCCTTTGCCAGACTCTTCCCACGCTAGAGACAGATTAATTTTAGCAAAAAAACTATAAAGTCAGTAACCATGGTTTAGCCATACTAAATACCTGGTCGTCCTTTGCCAGACTCTTCCCACGCTAGAGGCAGATTAATTTTAGCAAAAAAATTAATAAGTCAGTTGCCATGGTTTAGCCATACTAAAGTTCTTGTCGTCTTTTGCCAGACTTTCCGACGCTAGAGACATATTAATTTTATCAAAAAAACTATAAAGTCAGTAAGCATGGTTTAGCCATACTAAAGACCTAGTCGTCCTTTGCCAGAATTTTCCCACGCTAGAGACAGATTAATTTTAGCAAAAAAATTATTATGTCAGTATCCATGGTTTAGCCATACTAAAGACCTAGTCGTCCTTTGCCAGACTTTTCCCACGCTAGAGACAGATTAATTTTAGCAAAAAAATTAATAAGTCAGTTGCCATGGTTTAGCCATACTAAAGTTCTTGTCGTCTTTTGCCAGACTTTCCGACGCTAGAAAAAGATTCATTTTAGCAAAAAAATTATAAAGTCAATAGGCATGGTTTAGCCATACTAAAGACCTGGTCGTCCTTTGCCAGACTCTTCCCACGCTAGAGACAGATTAATTTTAGCAAAAAAATTAATAAGTCAGTTGCCATGGTTTAGCCATACTAAAGACCTAGTCGTCCTTTGCCAGACTCTTCCCACGCTAGAGACAGATTAATTTTAGCATAAATATTATAAAGTCAGTTGCCATGGTTTAGCCATACTAAAGACCTGGTCGTCCTTTGCCAGACTCTTCCCACGCTAGAGACAGATTAATTTTAGCAAAAAAACTATAAAAACAGTAAGCATGGTTTAGCCATACTAAAGACCTAGTCGTCCTTTGCCAGAATTTTCCCACGCTAGAGACAGATTAATTTTAGCAAAAAAATTATTATGTCAGTATCCATGGTTTAGCCATACTAAAGACCTAGTCGTCCTTTGCCAGACTTTTCCCACGCTAGAGACAGATTAATTTTAGCAAAAAAATTAATAAGTCAGTTGCCATGGTTTAGCCATACTAAAACTTAGTCGTCCTTTGCCAGACTCTTCCTACGCTAGAGACAGATTAATTTTAGCATAAAAATTATAAAGTCAGTTGCCATGGTTTAGCCATACTAAAGACCTGGTCGTCCTTTGCCAGACGCTTCCCACGCTAGAGACAGATTAATTTTAGCAAAAAAATTAATAAGTCAGTTGCCATGGTTTAGCCATACTAAAGACCTGGTCGTCCTTTGCCAGACTCTTCCCACGCTAGAGACAGATTAATTTTAGCATAAAAATTATAAAGTCAGTTGCCATGGTTTAGCCATACTAAAGACCTGGTCGTCCTTTGCCAGACTCTTCCCACGCTAGAAACAGATTAATTTTAGCAAAAAAAATCTAAAGACAGTAGCCATGGTTTAGCCATACTAAAGACCTGGTCGTCATTTGCCAGACTTTTCCCATGTTAGAGACAGATTAATTATAGCAAAAAAATTATAAAGTCAATAGCCATGGTTAAGCCATACTAAAGTTCTTGTCGTCTTTTGACAGAATTTCCGACGCTAGAAAAAGATTTATTTTAGCAAAAAAATTATAAAGTCAATAGCCATGGTTTAGCCATACTAAAGACCTGGTCGTCATTTAACAGACTTTTCCCACGCTAGAAACAGATTAATTTTAGCAAAAAAAATCTAAAGACAGTAGCCATGGTTTAGCCATACTAAAGACCTGGTCGTCCTTTGCCAGACTCTTCCCAGGCTAGAGACAGATTAATTTTAGCATAAAAATTATAAAGTCAGTTGCCATGGTTTAGCCATACTAAAGACCTGGACGTCCTTTGCCAGACTCTTCCCACGCTAGAGACAGATTAATTTTAGCAAAAAAATAATAAAGTCAGTTGCCATGGTTTAGTCGTGGTAAAGACTTGACATCTTTTGCCAGACTTTTCCCACGCTAGAGACAGATTAATTTTAGCATAAAAATTATAAAGTCAGTAACCATGGTTTAGCCATACTAAAGACCTGGTCGTCATTTGCCAGACTTTTCCCATGCTAGAGACAGATTAATTATAGTAAAAAAATTATAAAGTCAATAGCCATGGTTAAGCCATACTAAAGTTCTTGTCGTCTTTTGACAGAATTTCCGACGCTAGAAAAAGATTTATTTTAGCAACAAAATTATAAAGTCAATAGCCATGGTTTAGCCATACTAAAGACCTGGTCGTCTTTTGCCAGACTATTCCCACGCTAGAGACAGATTAATTTTAGCAAAAAAATAATAAAGTCAGTTGCCATGGTTTATCCATACTAAAGACCTGGTCGTCCTTTGCCAGACTCTTCCCAGGCTAGAGACAGATTAATTTTAGCATAAAAATTATAAAGTCAGTTGCCATGGTTTAGCCATACTAAAGACCTGGACGTCCTTTGCCAGACTCTTCCCACGCTAGAGACAGATTAATTATAGCAAAAAAATTATAAAGTCAATAGCCATGGTTAAGCCATACTAAAGTTCTTGTCGTCTTTTGACAGAATTTCCGACGCTAGAAAAAGATTTATTTTAGCAACAAAATTATAAAGTCAATAGCCATGGTTTAGCCATACTAAAGACCTGGTCGTCATTTAACAGACTTTTCCCACGCTAGAAACAGATTAATTTTAGCAAAAAAAATCTAAAGACAGTAGCCATGATTTAGCCATACTAAAGACCTGGTCGTCTTTTGCCAGACTTTTCCCACGCTAGAGACAGATTACTTTTAGCAAAAAAATAATTATGTCAGTAGCCATGGTTTAGTCGTGGTAAAGACTTGACATCTTTTGCCAGACTTTTCCCACGCTAGAGACAGATTAATTTTAGCATAAAAATTATAAAGTCAGTAACCATGGTTTAGCCATACTAAAGACCTGGTCGTCATTTAACAGACTTTTCCCACGCTATAGACAGATTAATTTTAACAAAAAAATTATAATGTCAGTAGCCATGGTTTAGCCATACTAAAGACCTGGTCGTCCTTTGCCAGACTTTTCCCACGCTAGAGACAGATTACTTTTAGCAAAAAAATAATTATGTCAGTAGCCATGGTTTAGTCGTGGTAAAGACTTGACATCTTTTGCCAGACTTTTCCCACGCTAGAGACAGATTAATTTTAGCATAAAAATTATAAAGTCAGTAACCATGGTTTAGCCATACTAAAGACCTGGTCGTCATTTGCCAGACTTTTCCCATGCTAGAGACAGATTAATTATAGTAAAAAAACTATAAAGTCAATAGCCATGGTTTAGCCATACTAAAGACCTGGTCGTCTTTTGCCAGACTATTCCCACGCTAGAGACAGATTAATTTTAGCAAAAAAATAATAAAGTCAGTTGCCATGGTTTATCCATACTAAAGACCTGGTCGTCCTTTGCCAGACTCTTCCCACGCTAGAGACAGATTAATTTTAGCATAAAAATTATAAAGTCAGTAACCATGGTTTAGCCATACTAAAGACCTGGTCGTCATTTGCCAGACTTTTCCCATGCTAGAGACAGATTAATTATAGCAAAAAAACTATAAAGTCAATAGCCATGGATTAGCCATACTAAAGACCTGGTCGTCCTTTGCCAGACTCTTCCCACGCTAGAGACAGATTAATTTTAGCATAAAAATTATAAAGTCAGTAACCATGGTTTAGCCATACTAAAGACCTGGTCGTCCTTTGCCAGACTCTTCCCACGCTAGAGACAGATTAATTTTAGCAAAAAAACTATAAAGTCAGTAACCATGGTTTAGCCATGGTCTTCCTTTGCCAGACTCTTCCCACGCTAGAGACATATTAATTTTAGCAAAAAAACTATAAAGTCAGTAAGCATGGTTTAGCCATACTAAAGACCTAGTCGTCCTTTGCCAGACTTTTCCTACGCTAGAGACATATTAATTTTAGCAAAAAAACTATAAAGTCAGTAAGCATGGTTTAGCCATACTAAAGACCTAGTCGTCCTTTGCCAGAATTTTCCCACGCTAGAGACAGATTAATTTTAGCAAAAAAATTATTATGTCAGTATCCATGGTTTAGCCATACTAAAGACCTAGTCGTCCTTTGCCAGACTTTTCCCACGCTAGAGACAGATTAATTTTAGCAAAAAAATTAATAAGTCAGTTGCCATGGTTTAGCCATACTAAAACTTAGTCGTCCTTTGCCAGACTCTTCCTACGCTAGAGACAGATTAATTTTAGCATAAAAATTATAAAGTCAGTTGCCATGGTTTAGCCATACTAAAGACCTGGTCGTCCTTTGCCAGACGCTTCCCACGCTAGAGACAGATTAATTTTAGCAAAAAAATTAATAAGTCAGTTGCCATGGTT
The DNA here is from genome assembly GCA_037103525.1 of Ganaspis brasiliensis. Taxonomy (NCBI): domain Eukaryota; kingdom Metazoa; phylum Arthropoda; class Insecta; order Hymenoptera; family Figitidae; genus Ganaspis; species Ganaspis brasiliensis. The sequence goes on along the minus strand of JAZKLR010000135.1, from coordinate 333,965 downwards.
TAGCCATACTAAAGTTTTTGTCGTCTTTTGCGAGACTTTCCGACGCTAGAAAGATTCATTTTAGCAAAAAAATTATAAAGTTAATAGCCATGGTTTAGCCATACTAAAGACCTGGTCGTCCTTTGCCAGACTCTTCCCACGCTAGAGACAGATTAATTTTAGCATAAAAATTATAAAGTCAGTTGCCATGGTTTAGCCATACTAAAGACCTGGTCGTCCTTTGCCAGACTCTTCCCACGCTAGAAACAGATTAATTTTAGCAAAAAAAATCTAAAGACAGTAGCCATGGTTTAGCCATACTAAAGACCTGGTCGTCATTTGCCAGACTTTTCCCATGTTAGAGACAGATTAATTATAGCAAAAAAATTATAAAGTCAATAGCCATGGTTAAGCCATACTAAAGTTCTTGTCGTCTTTGGACAGAATTTCCGACGCTAGAAAAAGATTTATTTTAGCAAAAAAATTATAAAGTCAATAGCCATGGTTTAGCCATACTAAAGACCTGGTCGTCATTTAACAGACTTTTCCCACGCTAGAAACAGAATAATTTTAGCAAAAAAAATCTAAAGACAGTAGCCATGGTTTAGCCATACTAAAGACCTGGTCGTCTTTTGCCAGACTTTTCCCACGCTAGAGACAGATTACTTTTAGCAAAAAAATAATTATGTCAGTAGCCATGGTTTAGTCGTGGTAAAGACTTGACATCTTTTGCCAGACTTTTCCCACGCTAGAGACAGATTAATTTTAGCATAAAAATTATAAAGTCAGTAACCATGGTTTAGCCATACTAAAGACCTGGTCGTCATTTAACAGACTTTTCCCACGCTATAGACAGATTAATTTTAACAAAAAAATTATAATGTCAGTAGCCATGGTTTATCCATACTAAAGACCTGGTCGTCCTTTGCCAGACTTTTCCCACGCTAGAGACAGATTACTTTTAGCAAAAAAATAATTATGTCAGTAGCCATGGTTTAGTCGTGGTAAAGACTTGACATCTTTTGCCAGACTTTTCCCACGCTAGAGACAGATTAATTTTAGCATAAAAATTATAAAGTCAGTAACCATGGTTTAGCCATACTAAAGACCTGGTCGTCATTTGCCAGACTTTTCCCATGCTAGAGACAGATTAATTATAGTAAAAAAACTATAAAGTCAATAGCCATGGTTTAGCCATACTAAAGACCTGGTCGTCTTTTGCCAGACTATTCCCACGCTAGAGACAGATTAATTTTAGCAAAAAAATAATAAAGTCAGTTGCCATGGTTTATCCATACTAAAGACCTGGTCGTCCTTTGCCAGACTCTTCCCACGCTAGAGACAGATTAATTTTAGCATAAAAATTATAAAGTCAGTAACCATGGTTTAGTCATACTAAAGACCTGGTCGTCATTTGCCAGACTTTTCCCATGCTAGAGACAGATTAATTATAGCAAAAAAACTATAAAGTCAATAGCCATGGTTTAGCCATACCAAAGACCTGGTCGTCTTTTGCCAGACTTTTCCCACGCTAGAGACAGATTAATGTTAGCAAAAAAATTATAAAGTCAGTTGCCATGGTTTATCCATACTAAAGACCTGGTCGTCCTTTGCCAGACTCTTCCCACGCTAGAGACAGATTAATTTTAGCAAAAAAACTATAAAGTCAGTAACCATGGTTTAGCCATACTAAAGACCTGGTCGTCATTTGCCAGACTTTTCCCATGCTAGAGACAGATTAATTATAGCAAAAAAATTATAAAGTCAATAGCCATGGTTAAGCCATACTAAAGTTCTTTACGTCTTTTGACAGACTTTCCGACTCTAGAAAAAGATTTATTTTAGCAAAAAAATTATAAAGTCAATAGCCATGGTTTAGCCATACTAAAGACCTGGTCGTCATTTAACAGACTTTTCCCACGCTAGAAACAGATTAATTTTAGCAAAAAAAATCTAAAGACAGTAGCCATGGTTTAGCCATACTAAAGACCTGGTCGTCTTTTGCCAGACTTTTCCCACGCTAGAGACAGATTAATTTTAGCAAAAAAATTATAAAGTCAGTTGCCATGGTTAAGCCATACTAAAGACCTAGTCTTCCTTTGCCAGACTCTTCCCACGCTAGAGGCAGATTAATTTTAGAAAAAAAACTATAAAGTCAGTAACCATGGTTAAGCCATATTAAAGACCTAGTCTTCTTTTGCCAGACTTTTCCTACGCTAGAGACATATTAATTTTAGCAAAAAAACTATAAAGTCAGTAAGCATGGTTTAGCCATACTAAAGACCTGGTCGTCATTTGCCAGACTTTTCCCATGCTAGAGACAGATTAATTATAGCAAAAAAATTATAAAGTCAATAGCCATGGTTAAGCCATACTAAAGTTCTTGTCGTCTTTTGCCAGACTTTCCGACGCTAGAAAGATTCATTTTAGCAAAAAAATTATAAAGTCAATAGCCATGGTTTAGCCATACTAAAGACCTGGTCGTCATTTGCCAGACTTTTCCCATGCTAGAGACAGATTAATTATAGCAAAAAAATTATAAAGTCAATAGCCATGGTTAAGCCATACTAAAGTTCTTGTCGTCTTTTGACAGACTTTCCGACGCTAGAAAAAGATTTATTTTAGCAAAAAAATTATAAAGTCAATAGCCATGGTTTAGCCATACTAAAGACCTGGTCGTCATTTAACAGATTTTTCCCACGCTAGAAACAGATTAATTTTAGCAAAAAAAATCTAAAGACAGTAGCCATGGTTTAGCCATACTAAAGACCTGGTCGTCTTTTGCCAGACTTTTCCCACGCTAGAGACAGATTACTTTTAGCAAAAAAATAATTATGTCAGTAGCCATGGTTTAGTCGTGGTAAAGACTTGACATCTTTTGCCAGACTTTTCCCACGCTAGAGACAGATTAATTTTAGCATAAAAATTATAAAGTCAGTAACCATGGTTTAGCCATACTAAAGACCTGGTCGTCATTTGCCAGACTTTTCCCATGCTAGAGACAGATTAATTATAGCAAAAAAGCTATAAAGTCAGTAGCCATGGTTTAGCCATACTAAAGACCTGGTCGTCCTTTGCCAGACTTTTCCCACGCTAGAGACAGATTACTTTTAGCAAAAAAATTATAATGTCAGTAGCCATGGTTTAGCCATACTAAAGACCTGGTCGTCCTTTGCCAGACTTTTCCCACGCTAGAGACAGATTAATTATAGCAAAAAAATTATAAAGTCAATAGCCATGGTTAAGCCATACTAAAGTTCTTGTCGTCTTTTGACAGACTTTCCGACGCTAGAAAAAGATTTATTTTAGCAAAAAAATTATAAAGTCAATAGCCATGGTTTAGCCATACTAAAGACCTGGTCGTCATTTAACAGATTTTTCCCACGCTAGAAACAGATTAATTTTAGCAAAAAAAATCTAAAGACAGTAGCCATGGTTTAGCCATACTAAAGACCTGGTCGTCTTTTGCCAGACTTTTCCCACGCTAGAGACAGATTACTTTTAGCAAAAAAATAATTATGTCAGTAGCCATGGTTTAGTCGTGGTAAAGACTTGACATCTTTTGCCAGACTTTTCCCACGCTAGAGACAGATTAATTTTAGCATAAAAATTATAAAGTCAGTAACCATGGTTTAGCCATACTAAAGACCTGGTCGTCATTTGCCAGACTTTTCCCATGCTAGAGACAGATTAATTATAGCAAAAAAGCTATAAAGTCAGTAGCCATGGTTTAGCCATACTAAAGACCTGGTCGTCCTTTGCCAGACTTTTCCCACGCTAGAGACAGATTACTTTTAGCAAAAAAATTATAATGTCAGTAGCCATGGTTTAGCCATACTAAAGACCTGGTCGTCCTTTGCCAGACTTTTCCCACGCTAGAGACAGATTAATTTTAGCATAAAAATTATAAAGTCAGTAACTATGGTTTAGCCATACTAAAGACCTGGTCGTCATTTGCCAGACTTTTCCCATGCTAGAGACAGATTAATTATAGCAAAAAAACTATAAAGTCAATAGCCATGGTTTAGCCATACTAAAGACCTGGTCGTCTTTTGCCAGACTATTCCCACACTAGAGACAGATTAATTTTAGCAAAAAAATTATAAAGTCAGTTGCCATGGTTTATCCATACTAAAGACCTGGTCCTCCTTTGCCAGACTCTTCCCACGCTAGAGTCAGATTAATTTTAGCATAAAAATTATAAAGTCAGTAACCATGGTTTAGCCATACTAAAGACCTGGTCGTCATTTAACAGACTTTTCCCACGCTATAGACAGATTAATTTTAGCATAAAAATTATAAAGTCAGTAACCATGGTTTAGCCATACTAAAGACCTGGTCGTCATTTGCCAGACTATTCCCATGCTAGAGACAGATTAATTATAGCAAAAAAACTATAAAGTCAATAGCCATGGTTTAGCCATACTAAAGACCTGGTCGTCTTTTGCCAGACTATTCCCATGCTAGAGACAGATTAATTTTAGCAAAAAAATTATAAAGTCAGTTGCCATGGTTTATCCATACTAAAGACCTGGTCGTCCTTTGCCAGACTCTTCCCACGCTAGAGACAGATTAATTTTAGCATAAAAATTATAAAGTCAGTAACCATGGTTTAGCCATACTAAAGACCTGGTCGTCATTTGCCAGACTTTTCCCATGCTAGAGACAGATTAATTATAGCAAAAAAACTATAAAGTCAATAGCCATGGTTTAGCCATACTAAAGACCTGGTTGTCTTTTGCCAGACTTTTCCCACGCTAGAGACAGATTAATTTTAGCAAAAAAATTATAAAGTCAGTTGCCATGGTTTATCCATACTAAAGACCTGGTCGTCCTTTGCCAGACTCTTCCCACGCTAGAGACAGATTAATTTTAGCAAAAAAACTATAAAGTCAGTAACCATGGTTTAGCCATACTAAAGACCTGGTCGTCATTTGCCAGACTTTTCCCATGCTAGAGACAGATTAATTATAGCAAAAAAATTATAAAGTCAATAGCCATGGTTAAGCCATACTAAAGTTCTTCTCGTCTTTTGACAGAATTTCCGACGCTAGAAAAAGATTTATTTTAGCAAAAAAATGATAAAGTCAATAGCCATGGTTTAGCCATACTAAAGACCTGGTCGTCATTTAACAGACTTTTCCCACGCTAGAAACAGATTAATTTTAGCAAAAAAAATCTAAAGACAGTAGCCATGGTTTAGCCATACTAAAGACCTGGTCGTCTTTTGCCAGACTTTTCCCACGCTAGAGACAGATTAATTTTAGCAAAAAAATTATAAAGTCAGTTGCCATGGTTAAGCCATACTAAGGACCTAGTCTTCCTTTGCCAGACTCTTCCCACGCTAGAGGCAGATTAATTTTAGAAAAAAAACTATAAAGTCAGTAACCATGGTTTAGCCATACTAAAGACCTAGTCTTCTTTTGGCAGACTTTTCCTACGCTAGAGACATATTAATTTTAGCAAAAAAACTATAAAGTCAGTAAGCATGGTTTAGCTATACTAAAGACCTAGTCGTCCTTTGCCAGACTTTTCCCATGCTAGAGACAGATTAATTATAGCAAAAAAATTATAAAGTCAATAGCCATGGTTAAGCCATACTAAAGTTCTTGTCGTCTTTTGCCAGACTTTCCGACGCTAGAAAGATTCATTTTAGCAAAAAAATTATAAAGTCAATAGCCATGGTTTAGCCATACTAAAGACCTGGTTGTCTTTTGCCAGACTTTTCCCACGCTAGAGACAGATTAATTTTAGCAAAAAAATTATAAAGTCAGTTGCCATGGTTTATCCATACTAAAGACCTGGTCGTCCTTTGCCAGACTCTTCCCACGCTAGAGACAGATTAATTTTAGCAAAAAAACTATAAAGTCAGTAACCATGGTTTAGCCATACTAAAGACCTGGTCGTCATTTGCCAGACTTTTCCCATGCTAGAGACAGATTAATTATAGCAAAAAAATTATAAAGTCAATAGCCATGGTTAAGCCATACTAAAGTTCTTCTCGTCGTTTGACAGACTTTCCGACTCTAGAAAAAGATTTATTTTAGCAAAAAAATTATAAAGTCAATAGCCATGGTTTAGCCATACTAAAGACCTGGTCGTCATTTAACAGACTTTTCCCACGCTAGAAACAGATTAATTTTAGCAAAAAAATTATAAAGTCAGTTGCCATGGTTAAGCCATACTAAAGACCTAGTCTTCCTTTGCCAGACTCTTCCCACGCTAGAGGCAGATTAATTTTAGAAAAAAAACTATAAAGTCAGTAACCATGGTTAAGCCATACTAAAGACCTAGTCTTCTTTTGCCAGACTTTCCGACGCTAGAAAGATTCATTTTAGCAAAAAAATTATAAAGTCAATAGCCATGGTTTAGCCATACTAAAGACCTGGTCGTCATTTGCCAGACTTTTCCCATGCTAGAGACAGATTAATTATAGCAAAAAAATTATAAAGTCAATAGCCATGGTTAAGCCATACTAAAGTTCTTGTCGTCTTTTGACAGACTTTCCCACGCTAGAAACAGATTAATTTTAGCAAAAAAAATCTAAAGACAGTAGCCATGGTTTAGCCATACTAAAGACCTGGTCGTCTTTTGCCAGACTTTTCCCACGCTAGAGACAGATTACTTTTAACAAAAAAATAATTATGTCAGTAGCCATGGTTTAGTCGTGGTAAAGACTTGACATCTTTTGCCAGACTTTTCCCACGCTAGAGACAGATTAATTTTAGCATAAAAATTATAAAGTCAGTAACCATGGTTTAGCCATACTAAAGACCTGGTCGTCATTTGCCAGACTTTTCCCATGCTAGAGACAGATTAATTATAGCAAAAAAACTATAAAGTCAGTAGCCATGGTTTAGCCATACTAAAGACCTGGTCGTCCTTTGCCAGACTTTTCCCACGCTAGAGACAGATTACTTTTAGCAAAAAAATTATAATGTCAGTAGCCATGGTTTAGCCATACTAAAGACCTGGTCGTCCTTTGCCAGACTTTTCCCACGCTAGAGACAGATTACTTTTAGCAAAAAAATAATTATGTCAGTAGCCATGGTTTAGTCGTGGTAAAGACTTGACATCTTTTGCCAGACTTTTCCCACGCTAGAGACAGATTAATTTTAGCATAAAAATTATAAAGTCAGTAACTATGGTTTAGCCATACTAAAGACCTGGTCGTCATTTGCCAGACTTTTCCCATGCTAGAGACAGATTAATTATAGCAAAAAAACTATAAAGTCAATAGCCATGGTTTAGCCATACTAAAGACCTGGTCGTCTTTTGCCAGACTATTCCCACACTAGAGACAGATTAATTTTAGCAAAAAAATTATAAAGTCAGTTGCCATGGTTTATCCATACTAAAGACCTGGTCCTCCTTTGCCAGACTCTTCCCACGCTAGAGACAGATTAATTTTAGCATAAAAATTATAAAGTCAGTAACCATGGTTTAGCCATACTAAAGACCTGGTCGTTATTTAACAGACTTTTCCCACGCTATAGACAGATTAATTTTAGCATAAAAATTATAAAGTCAGTAACCATGGTTTAGCCATACTAAAGACCTGTTCGTCATTTGCCAGACTATTCCCATGCTAGAGACAGATTAATTATAGCAAAAAAACTATAAAGTCAATAGCCATGGTTTAGCCATACTAAAGACCTGGTCGTCTTTTGCCAGACTATTCCCATGCTAGAGACAGATTAATTTTAGCAAAAAAATTATAAAGTCAGTTGCCATGGTTTATCCATACTAAAGACCTGGTCGTCCTTTGCCAGACTCTTCAAACGCTAGAGACAGATTAATTTTAGCATAAAAATTATAAAGTCAGTAACCATGGTTTAGCCATACTAAAGACCTGGTCGTCATTTGCCAGACTTTTCCCATGCTAGAGACAGATTAATTATAGCAAAAAAACTATAAAGTCAATAGCCATGGTTTAGCCATACTAAAGACCTGGTTGTCTTTTGCCAGACTTTTCCCACGCTAGAGACAGATTAATTATAGCAAAAAAATTATAAAGTCAATAGCCATGGTTAAGCCATACTAAAGTTCTTCTCGTCTTTTGACAGAATTTCCGACGCTAGAAAAAGATTTATTTTAGCAAAAAAATTATGAAGTCAATAGCCATGGTTTAGCCATACTAAAGACCTGGTCGTCATTTAACAGACTTTTCCCACGCTAGAAACAGATTAATTTTAGCAAAAAAAATCTAAAGACAGTAGCCATGGTTTAGCCATACTAAAGACCTGGTCGTCTTTTGCCAGACTTTTCCCACGCTAGAGACAGATTAATTTTAGCAAAAAAATTATAAAGTCAGTTGCCATGGTTAAGCCATACTAAGGACCTAGTCTTCCTTTGCCAGACTCTTCCCACGCTAGAGGCAGATTAATTTTAGAAAAAAAACTATAAAGTCAGTAACCATGGTTTAGCCATACTAAAGACCTAGTCTTCTTTTGCTAGACTTTTCCTACGCTAGAGACATATTAATTTTAGCAAAAAAACTATAAAGTCAGTAAGCATGGTTTAGCTATACTAAAGACCTAGTCGTCCTTTGCCAGAATTTTCCCACGCTAGAGACAGATTAATTTTAGCAAAAAAATTATTATGTCAGTATCCATGGTTTAGCCATACTAAAGACCTAGTCGTCCTTTGCCAGACTTTTCCCACGCTAGAGACAGATTAATTTTAGCAAAAAAACTATAAAGTCAGTAACCATGGTTTAGCCATACTAAAGACCTGGTCGTCATTTGCAAGTCTTTTCCCATGCTAGAGACAGATTAATTATAGCAAAAAAATTATAAAGTCAATAGCCATGGTTTAGCCATACTAAAGACCTGGTTGTCCTTTGCCAGACTCTTTCCACGCTAGAGACAGATTAATTTTAGCAAAAAAATTAAAAAGTCAGTTGCCATGGTTTAGCCATACTAAAGTTCTTGTCGTCTTTTACCAGACTTTCCGACGCTAGAAAGATTCATTTTAGCAAAAAAATTATAAAGTTAATAGCCATGGTTTAGCCATACTAAAGACCTGGTCGTCCTTTGCCAGAATCTTCCCACGCTAGAGACAGATTAATTTTAGCAAAAAAATTAATAAGTCAGTTGCCATGGTTTAGCCATAGTAAAGACCTAGTCGTCCTTTGCCAGACTCTTCCCACGCTAGAGACAGATTAATTTTAGCATAAAAATTATAAAGTCAGTTGCCATGGTTTAGCCATACTAAAGACCTGGACGTCCTTTGCCAGACTCTTCCCACGCTAGAGACAGATTAATTTTAGCAAAAAAACTATAAAGTCAGTAACCATGGTTTAGCCATACTAAAGACCTGGTCGTCATTTAACAGACTTTTCTCACGCTATAGACAGATTAATTTTAACAAAAAAATTATAATGTCAGTAGCCATGGTTTAGCCATACTAAAGACCTGGTCGTCCTTTGCCAGACTTTTCCCACGCTAGAGACAGATTACTTTTAGCAAAAAAATAATTATGTCAGTAGCCATGGTTTAGTCGTGGTAAAGACTTGACATCTTTTCCCAGACTTTTCCCACGCTAGAGACAGATTAATTTTAGCATAAAAATTATAAAGTCAGTAACCATGGTTTAGCCATACTAAAGACCTGGTCGTCATTTGCCAGACTTTTCCCATGCTAGAGACAGATTAATTATAGTAAAAAAACTATAAAGTCAATAGCCATGGTTTAGCCATACTAAAGACCTGGTCGTCTTTTACCAGACTATTCCCACGCTAGAGACAGATTAATTTTAGCAAAAAAATTATAAAGTCAGTTGCCATGGTTTATCCATACTAAAGACCTGGTCGTCCTTTGCCAGACTCTTCCCACGCTAGAGACAGATTAATTTTAGCATAAAAATTATAAAGTCAGTAACCATGGTTTAGCCATACTAAAGACCTGGTCGTCATTTGCCAGACTTTTCCCATGCTAGAGACAGATTAATTATAGCAAAAAAACTATAAAGTCAATAGCCATGGTTTAGCCATACTAAAGACCTGGTCGTCTTTTGCCAGACTATTCCCACGCTAGAGACAGATTAATTTTAGCAAAAAAATTATAAAGTCAGTTGCCATGGTTTATCCATACTAAAGACCTGGTCGTCCTCTGCCAGACTCTTCCCACGCTAGAGACAGAATTATTTTAGCATAAAAATTATAAAGTCAGTAACCATGGTTTAGCCATACTAAAGACCTGGTCGTCATTTGCCAGACTTTTCCCATGCTAGAGACAGATTAATTATAGCAAAAAAACTAAAAAGTCAATAGCCATGGTTTAGCCATACTAAAGACCTGGTCGTCTTTTGCCAGACTTTTCCCACGCTAGAGACAGATTAATTTTAGCAAAAAAATTATAAAGTCAGTTGCCATGGTTTATCCATACTAAAGACCTGGTCGTCCTTTGCCAGACTCTTCCCACGCTAGAGACAGATTAATTTTAGCAAAAAAACTATAAAGTCAGTAACCATGGTTTAGCCATACTAAAGACCTGGTCGTCATTTGCCAGACTTTTCCCATGCTAGAGACAGATTAATTATAGCAAAAAAATTATAAAGTCAATAGCCATGGTTAAGCCATACTAAAGTTCTTCTCGTCTTTTGACAGACATTCCGACGCTAGAAAAAGATTTATTGTAGCAAAAAAATTCTAAAGTCAATAGCCATGGTTTAGCCATACTAAAGACCTGGTCGTCATTTAACAGACTTTTCCCACGCTAGAAACAGATTAATTTTAGCAAAAAAAATCTAAAGACAGTAGCCATGGTTTAGCCATACTAAAGACCTGGTCGTCTTTTGCCAGACTTTTCCCACGCTAGAGACAGATTAATTTTAGCAATAAAACTATAAAGTCAGTAACCATGGTTTAGCCATACTAAAGACCTGGTCGTCATTTAACAGACTTTTCTCACGCTATAGACAGATTAATTTTAACAAAAAAATTATAATGTCAGTAGCCATGGTTTAGCCATACTAAAGACCTGGTCGTCCTTTGCCAGACTTTTCCCACGCTAGAGACAGATTACTTTTAGCAAAAAAATAATTATGTCAGTAGCCATGGTTTAGTCGTGGTAAAGACTTGACATCTTTTCCCAGACTTTTCCCACGCTAGAGACAGATTAATTTTAGCATAAAAATTATAAAGTCAGTAACCATGGTTTAGCCATACTAAAGACCTGTTCGTCATTTGCCAGACTTTTCCCATGCTAGAGACAGATTAATTATAGTAAAAAAACTTTAAAGTCAATAGCCATGGTTTAGCCATACTAAAGACCTGGTCGTCTTTTACCAGACTATTCCCACGCTAGAGACAGATTAATTTTAGCAAAAAAATTATAAAGTCAGTTGCCATGGTTTATCCATACTAAAGACCTGGTCGTCCTTTGCCAGACTCTTCCCACGCTAGAGACAGATTAATTTTAGCATAAAAATTATAAAGTCCGTAACCATGGTTTAGCCATACTAAAGACCTGGTCGTCATTTGCCAGACTTTTCCCATGCTAGAGACAGATTAATTATAGCAAAAAAACTATAAAGTCAATAGCCATGGTTTAGCCATACTAAAGACCTGGTCGTCTTTTGCCAGACTATTCCCACACTAGAGACAGATTAATTTTAGCAAAAAAATTATAAAGTCAGTTGCCATGGTTTATCCATACTAAAGACCTGGTCCTCCTTTGCCAGACTCTTCCCACGCTAGAGACAGATTAATTTTAGCATAAAAATTATAAAGTCAGTAACCATGGTTTAGCCATACTAAAGACCTGGTCGTTATTTAACAGACTTTTCCCACGCTATAGACAGATTAATTTTAGCATAAAAATTATAAAGTCAGTAACCATGGTTTAGCCATACTAAAGACCTGTTCGTCATTTGCCAGACTATTCCCATGCTAGAGACAGATTAATTATAGCAAAAAAACTATAAAGTCAATAGCCATGGTTTAGCCATACTAAAGACCTGGTCGTCTTTTGCCAGACTATTCCCATGCTAGAGACAGATTAATTTTAGCAAAAAAATTATAAAGTCAGTTGCCATGGTTTATCTATACTAAAGACCTGGTCGTCCTTTGCCAGACTCTTCAAACGCTAGAGACAGATTAATTTTAGCATAAAAATTATAAAGTCAGTAACCATGGTTTAGCCATACTAAAGACCTGGTCGTCATTTGCCAGACTTTTCCCATGCTAGAGACAGATTAATTATAGCAAAAAAACTATAAAGTCAATAGCCATGGTTTAGCCATACTAAAGACCTGGTTGTCTTTTGCCAGACTTTTCCCACGCTAGAGACAGATTAATTATAGCAAAAAAATTATAAAGTCAATAGCCATGGTTAAGCCATACTAAAGTTCTTCTCGTCTTTTGACAGAATTTCCGACGCTAGAAAAAGATTTATTTTAGCAAAAAAATTATGAAGTCAATAGCCATGGTTTAGCCATACTAAAGACCTGTCGTCATTTAACAGACTTTTCCCACGCTAGAAACAGATTAATTTTAGCAAAAAAAATCTAAAGACAGTAGCCATGGTTTAGCCATACTAAAGACCTGGTCGTCTTTTGCCAGACTTTTCCCACGCTAGAGACAGATTAATTTTAGCAAAAAAATTATAAAGTCAGTTGCCATGGTTAAGCCATACTAAGGACCTAGTCTTCCTTTGCCAGACTCTTCCCACGCTAGAGGCAGATTAATTTTAGAAAAAAAACTATAAAGTCAGTAACCATGGTTTAGCCATACTAAAGACCTAGTCTTCTTTTGCTAGACTTTTCCTACGCTAGAGACATATTAATTTTAGCAAAAAAAACTATAAAGTCAGTAAGCATGGTTTAGCTATACTAAAGACCTAGTCGTCCTTTGCCAGAATTTTCCCACGCTAGAGACAGATTAATTTTAGCAAAAAAATTATTATGTCAGTATCCATGGTTTAGCCATACTAAAGACCTAGTCGTCCTTTGCCAGACTTTTCCCACGCTAGAGACAGATTAATTTTAGCAAAAAAACTATAAAGTCAGTAACCATGGTTTAGCCATACTAAAGACCTGGTCGTCATTTGCAAGTCTTTTCCCATGCTAGAGACAGATTAATTATAGCAAAAAAATTATAAAGTCAATAGCCATGGTTTAGCCATACTAAAGACCTGGTTGTCCTTTGCCAGACTCTTTCCACGCTAGAGACAGATTAATTTTAGCAAAAAAATTAAAAAGTCAGTTGCCATGGTTTAGCCATACTAAAGTTCTTGTCGTCTTTTACCAGACTTTCCGACGCTAGAAAGATTCATTTTAGCAAAAAAATTATAAAGTTAATAGCCATGGTTTAGCCATACTAAAGACCTGGTCGTCCTTTGCCAGAATCTTCCCACGCTAGAGACAGATTAATTTTAGCAAAAAAATTAATAAGTCAGTTGCCATGGTTTAGCCATAGTAAAGACCTAGTCGTCCTTTGCCAGACTCTTCCCACGCTAGAGACAGATTAATTTTAGCATAAAAATTATAAAGTCAGTTGCCATGGTTTAGCCATACTAAAGACCTGGACGTCCTTTGCCAGACTCTTCCCACGCTAGAGACAGATTAATTTTAGCAAAAAAACTATAAAGTCAGTAACCATGGTTTAGCCATACTAAAGACCTGGTCGTCATTTAACAGACTTTTCTCACGCTATAGACAGATTAATTTTAACAAAAAAATTATAATGTCAGTAGCCATGGTTTAGCCATACTAAAGACCTGGTCGTCCTTTGCCAGACTTTTCCCACGCTAGAGACAGATTACTTTTAGCAAAAAAATAATTATGTCAGTAGCCATGGTTTAGTCGTGGTAAAGACTTGACATCTTTTCCCAGACTTTTCCCACGCTAGAGACAGATTAATTTTAGCATAAAAATTATAAAGTCAGTAACCATGGTTTAGCCATACTAAAGACCTGGTCGTCATTTGCCAGACTTTTCCCATGCTAGAGACAGATTAATTATAGTAAAAAAACTATAAAGTCAATAGCCATGGTTTAGCCATACTAAAGACCTGGTCGTCTTTTACCAGACTATTCCCACGCTAGAGACAGATTAATTTTAGCAAAAAAATTATAAAGTCAGTTGCCATGGTTTATCCATACTAAAGACCTGGTCGTCCTTTGCCAGACTCTTCCCACGCTAGAGACAGATTAATTTTAGCATAAAAATTATAAAGTCAGTAACCATGGTTTAGCCATACTAAAGACCTGGTCGTCATTTGCCAGACTTTTCCCATGCTAGAGACAGATTAATTATAGTAAAAAAACTATAAAGTCAATAGCCATGGTTTAGCCATACTAAAGACCTGGTCGTCTTTTGCCAGACTATTCCCACGCTAGAGACAGATTAATGTTAGCAAAAAAATTATAAAGTCAGTTGCCATGGTTTATCCATACTAAAGACCTGGTCGTCCTCTGCCAGACTCTTCCCACGCTAGAGACAGAATTATTTTAGCATAAATATTATAAAGTCAGTAACCATGGTTTAGCCATACTAAAGACCTGGTCGTCATTTGCCAGACTTTTCCCATGCTAGAGACAGATTAATTATAGCAAAAAAACTAAAAAGTCAATAGCCATGGTTTAGCCATACTAAAGACCTGGTCGTCTTTTGCCAGACTTTTCCCACGCTAGAGACAGATTAATTTTAGCAAAAAAATTATAAAGTCAGTTGCCATGGTTTATCCATACTAAAGACCTGGTCGTCCTTTGCCAGACTCTTCCCACGCTAGAGACAGATTAATTTTAGCAAAAAAACTATAAAGTCAGTAACCATGGTTTAGCCATACTAAAGACCTGGTCGTCATTTGCCAGACTTTTCCCATGCTAGAGACAGATTAATTATAGCAAAAAAATTATAAAGTCAATAGCCATGGTTAAGCCATACTAAAGTTCTTCTCGTCTTTTGACAGACATTCCGACGCTAGAAAAAGATTTATTGTAGCAAAAAAATTCTAAAGTCAATAGCCATGGTTTAGCCATACTAAAGACCTGGTCGTCATTTAACAGACTTTTCCCACGCTAGAAACAGATTAATTTTAGCAAAAAAAATCTAAAGACAGTAGCCATGGTTTAGCCATACTAAAGACCTGGTCGTCTTTTGCCAGACTTTTCCCACGCTAGAGACAGATTAATTTTAGCAATAAAACTATAAAGTCAGTAACCATGGTTTAGCCATACTAAAGACCTGGTCGTCATTTAACAGACTTTTCTCACGCTATAGACAGATTAATTTTAACAAAAAAATTATAATGTCAGTAGCCATGGTTTAGCCATACTAAAGACCTGGTCGTCCTTTGCCAGACTTTTCCCACGCTAGAGACAGATTACTTTTAGCAAAAAAATAATTATGTCAGTAGCCATGGTTTAGTCGTGGTAAAGACTTGACATCTTTTCCCAGACTTTTCCCACGCTAGAGACAGATTAATTTTAGCATAAAAATTATAAAGTCAGTAACCATGGTTTAGCCATACTAAAGACCTGTTCGTCATTTGCCAGACTTTTCCCATGCTAGAGACAGATTAATTATAGTAAAAAAACTTTAAAGTCAATAGCCATGGTTTAGCCATACTAAAGACCTGGTCGTCTTTTACCAGACTATTCCCACGCTAGAGACAGATTAATTTTAGCAAAAAAATTATAAAGTCAGTTGCCATGGTTTATCCATACTAAAGACCTGGTCGTCCTTTGCCAGACTCTTCCCACGCTAGAGACAGATTAATTTTAGCATAAAAATTATAAAGTCCGTAACCATGGTTTAGCCATACTAAAGACCTGGTCGTCATTTGCCAGACTTTTCCCATGCTAGAGACAGATTAATTATAGCAAAAAAACTATAAAGTCAATAGCCATGGTTTAGCCATACTAAAGACCTGGTCGTCTTTTGCCAGACTATTCCCACGCTAGAGACAGATTAATTTTAGCAAAAAAATTATAAAGTCAGTTGCCATGGTTTATCCATACTAAAGACCTGGTCGTCCTTTGCCAGACTCTTCCCACGCTAGAGACAGAATTATTTTAGCATAAAAATTATAAAGTCAGTAACCATGGTTTAGCCATACTAAAGACCTGGTCGTCATTTGCCAGACTTTTCCCATGCTAGAGACAGATTAATTATAGCAAAAAAACTAAAAAGTCAATAGCCATGGTTTAGCCATACTAAAGACCTGGTCGTCTTTTGCCAGACTTTTCCCACGCTAGAGACAGATTAATTTTAGCAAAAAAATTATAAAGTCAGTTGCCATGGTTTATCCATAC
Organism: Ganaspis brasiliensis; assembly: GCA_037103525.1. NCBI lineage: Eukaryota > Metazoa > Arthropoda > Insecta > Hymenoptera > Figitidae > Ganaspis > Ganaspis brasiliensis. Next base: position 317,727 of record JAZKLR010000135.1, on the reverse strand, counting down.
TAAAGACCTGGTCGTCCTTTGCCAGACTCTTCCCACGCTAGAGACAGATTAATTTTAGCAAAAAAACTATAAAGTCAGTAACCATGGTTTAGCCATACTAAAGACCTGGTCGTCATTTGCCAGACTTTTCCCATGCTAGAGACAGATTAATTATAGCAAAAAAATTATAAAGTCAATAGCCATGGTTAAGCCATACTAAAGTTCTTCTCGTCTTTTGACAGACTTTCCGACGCTAGAAAAAGATTTATTGTAGCAAAAAAATTCTAAAGTCAATAGCCATGGTTTAGCCATACTAAAGACCTGGTCGTCATTTAACAGACTTTTCCCACGCTAGAAACAGATTAATTTTAGCAAAAAAAATCTAAAGACAGTAGCCATGGTTTAGCCATACTAAAGACCTGGTCGTCTTTTGCCAGACTTTTCCCACGCTAGAGACAGATTAATTTTAGCAAAAAAATTATAAAGTCAGTTGCCATGGTTAAGCCATACTAAGGACCTAGTCTTCCTTTGCCAGACTCTTCCCACGCTAGAGGCAGATTAATTTTAGAAAAAAAACTATAAAGTCAGTAACCATGGTTTAGCCATACTAAAGACCTAGTCTTCTTTTGCCAGACTTTTCCTACGCTAGAGACATATTAATTTTAGCAAAAAAACTATAAAGTCAGTAAGCATGGTTTAGCTATACTAAAGACCTAGTCGTCCTTTGCCAGAATTTTCCCACGCTAGAGACAGATTAATTTTAGCAAAAAAATTATTATGTCAGTATCCATGGTTTAGCCATACTAAAGACCTAGTCGTCCTTTGCCAGACTTTTCCCACGCTAGAGACAGATTAATTTTAGCAAAAAAACTATAAAGTCAGTAACCATGGTTTAGCCATACTAAAGACCTGGTCGTCATTTGCAAGTCTTTTCCCATGCTAGAGACAGATTAATTATAGCAAAAAAATTATAAAGTCAATAGCCATGGTTTAGCCATACTAAAGACCTGGTTGTCCTTTGCCAGACTCTTTCCACGCTAGAGACAGATTAATTTTAGCAAAAAAATTAAAAAGTCAGTTGCCATGGTTTAGCCATACTAAAGTTCTTGTCGTCTTTTACCAGACTTTCCGACGCTAGAAAGATTCATTTTAGCAAAAAAATTATAAAGTTAATATCCATGGTTTAGCCATACTAAAGACCTGGTCGTCCTTTGCCAGAATCTTCCCACGCTAGAGACAGATTAATTTTAGCAAAAAAATTAATAAGTCAGTTGCCATGGTTTAGCCATAGTAAAGACCTAGTCGTCCTTTGCCAGACTCTTCCCACGCTAGAGACAGATTAATTTTAGCATAAAAATTATAAAGTCAGTTGCCATGGTTTAGCCATACTAAAGACCTGGACGTCCTTTGCCAGACTCTTCCCACGCTAGAGACAGATTAATTTTAGCAAAAAAACTATAAAGTCAGTAACCATGGTTTAGCCATACTAAAGACCTGGTCGTCATTTGCCAGACTTTTCCCATGCTAGAGACAGATTAATTATAGTAAAAAAACTATAAAGTCAATAGCCATGGTTTAGACATAATAAAGACCTGGTCGTCTTTTGCCAGACTATTCCCACGCTAGAGACAGATTACTTTTAGCAAAAAAATTATAATGTCAGTAGCCATGGTTTAGCCATACTAAAGACCTGGTCGTCCTTTGCCAGACTCTTCCCACGCTAGAGACAGATTAATTTTAGCATAAAAATTATAAAGTCAGTAACCATGGTTTAGCCATACTAAAGACCTGGTCGTCATTTGCCAGACTTTTCCCATGCTAGAGACAGATTAATTATAGTAAAAAAACTATAAAGTCAATAGCCATGGTTTAGCCATACTAAAGACCTGGTCGTCTTTTACCAGACTATTCCCACGCTAGAGACAGATTAATTTTAGCAAAAAAATTATAAAGTCAGTTGCCATGGTTTATCCATACTAAAGACCTGGTCGTCCTTTGCCAGACTCTTCCCACGCTAGAGACAGATTAATTTTAGCATAAAAATTATAAAGTCAGTAACCAAGGTTTAGCCATATTTAAGACCTGGTCGTCATTTGCAAGACTTTTCCCATGCTAGAGACAGATTAATTATAGCAAAAAAACTATAAAGTCAATAGCCATGGTTTAGCCATACTAAAGACCTGGTCGTCCTTTGCCAGAATCTTCCCATGCTAGAGACAGATTAATTTTAGCAAAAAAATTAATAAGTCAGTTGCCATGGTTTAGCCATACTAAAGACCTAGTCGTCCTTTGCCAGACTCTTCCCACGCTAGAGACAGATTAATTTTAGCATAAAAATTATAAAGTCAGTTGCCATGGTTTAGCCATACTAAAGACCTGGTCGTCCTTTGCCAGACTCTTCCCACGCTAGAGACAGATTAATTTTAGCAAAAAAACTATAAAGTCAGTAACCATGGTTTAGCCATACTAAAGACCTGGTCGTCATTTAACAGACTTTTCCCACGCTTCAGACAGATTAATTTTAACAAAAAAATTATAATGTCAGTAGCCATGGTTTAGCCATACTAAAGACCTGGTCGTCCTTTGCCAGACTTTTCCCACGCTAGAGACAGATTACTTTTAGCAAAAAAATAATTATGTCAGTAGCCATGGTTTAGTCGTGGTAAAGACTTGACATCTTTTGCTAGACTTTTCCCACGCTAGAGACAGATTAATTTTAGCATAAAAATTATAAAGTCAGTAACCATGGTTTAGCCATACTAAAGACCTGGTCGTCATTTGCCAGACTTTTCCCATGCTAGAGACAGATTAATTATAGTAAAAAAACTATAAAGTCAATAGCCATGGTTTAGCCATACTAAAGACCTGGTCGTCTTTTGCCAGACTTTTCCCTGCTAGAGACAGATTAATGTTAGCAAAAAAATTATAAAGTCAGTTGCCATGGTTTATCCATACTAAAGACCTGGTCGTCCTTTGCCAGACTCTTCCCACGCTAGAGACAGATTAATTTTAGCATAAAAATTATAAAGTCAGTAACCATGGTTTAGCCATACTAAAGACCTGGTCGTCATTTGCCAGACTTATCCCATGCTAGAGACAGATTAATTATAGCAAAAAAACTATAAAGTCAATAGCCATGGTTTAGCCATACTAAAGACCTGGTCGTCCTCTGCCAGACTTTTCCCACGCTAGAGACAGATTAATGTTAGCAAAAAAATTATAAAGTCAGTTGCCATGGTTTATCCATACTAAAGACCTGGTCGTCATTTGCCAGACTTTTCCCATGCTAGAGACAGATTAATTATAGCAAAAAAATTATAAAGTCAATAGCCATGGTTAAGCCATACTAAAGTTCTTCTCGTCTTTTGACAGACTTTCCGACGCTAGAAAAAGATTTATTGTAGCAAAAAAATTATAAAGTCAATAGCCATGGTTTAGCCATACTAAAGACCTGGTCGTCATTTAACAGACTTTTCCCACGCTAGAAACAGATTAATTTTAGCAAAAAAAATCTAAAGACAGTAGCCATGGTTTAGCCATACTAAAGACCTGGTCGTCTTTTGCCAGACTTTTCCCACGCTAGAGACAGATTAATTTTAGCAAAAAAATTATAAAGTCAGTTGCCATGGTTAAGCCATACTAAGGACCTAGTCTTCCTTTGCCAGACTCTTCCCACGCTAGAGGCAGATTAATTTTAGAAAAAAAACTATAAAGTCAGTAACCATGGTTTAGCCATACTAAAGACCTAGTCTTCTTTTGCCAGACTTTTCCTACGCTAGAGACATATTAATTTTAGCAAAAAAACTATAAAGTCAGTAAGCATGGTTTAGCTATACTAAAGACCTAGTCGTCCTTTGCCAGAATTTTCCCACGCTAGAGACAGATTAATTTTAGCAAAAAAATTATTATGTCAGTATCCATGGTTTAGCCATACTAAAGACCTAGTCGTCCTTTGCCAGACTTTTCCCACGCTAGAGACAGATTAATTTTAGCAAAAAAACTATAAAGTCAGTAACCATGGTTTAGCCATACTAAAGACCTGGTCGTCATTTGCAAGTCTTTTCCCATGCTAGAGACAGATTAATTATAGCAAAAAAATTATAAAGTCAATTGCCATGGTTTAGCCATACTAAAGACCTGGTTGTCCTTTGCCAGACTCTTTCCACGCTAGAGACAGATTAATTTTAGCAAAAAAATTAATAAGTCAGTTGCCATGGTTTAGCCATAGTAAAGACCTAGTCGTCCTTTGCCAGACTCTTCCCACGCTAGAGACAGATTAATTTTAGCATAAAAATTATAAAGTCAGTTGCCATGGTTTAGCCATACTAAAGACCTGGACGTCCTTTGCCAGACTCTTCCCACGCTAGAGACAGATTAATTTTAGCAAAAAAACTATAAAGTCAGTAACCATGGTTTAGCCATACTAAAGACCTGGTCGTCATTTGCCAGACTTTTCCCATGCTAGAGACAGATTAATTATAGTAAAAAAACTATAAAGTCAATAGCCATGGTTTAGCCATACTAAAGACCTGGTCGTCTTTTGCCAGACTTTTCCCACGCTAGAGACAGATTAATTTTAGCAAAAAAATTATAAAGTCAGTTGCCATGGTTAAGCCATACTAAGGACCTAGTCTTCCTTTGCCAGACTCTTCCCACGCTAGAGGCAGATTAATTTTAGAAAAAAAACTATAAAGTCAGTAACCATGGTTTAGCCATACTAAAGACCTAGTCTTCTTTTGCCAGACTTTTCCTACGCTAGAGACATATTAATTTTAGCAAAAAAACTATAAAGTCAGTAAGCATGGTTTAGCTATACTAAAGACCTAGTCGTCCTTTGCCAGAATTTTCCCACGCTAGAGACAGATTAATTTTAGCAAAAAAATTATTATGTCAGTATCCATGGTTTAGCCATACTAAAGACCTAGTCGTCCTTTGCCAGACTTTTCCCACGCTAGAGACAGATTAATTTTAGCAAAAAAACTATAAAGTCAGTAACCATGGTTTAGCCATACTAAAGACCTGGTCGTCATTTGCAAGTCTTTTCCCATGCTAGAGACAGATTAATTATAGCAAAAAAATTATAAAGTCAATTGCCATGGTTTAGCCATACTAAAGACCTGGTTGTCCTTTGCCAGACTCTTTCCACGCTAGAGACAGATTAATTTTAGCAAAAAAATTAATAAGTCAGTTGCCATGGTTTAGCCATAGTAAAGACCTAGTCGTCCTTTGCCAGACTCTTCCCACGCTAGAGACAGATTAATTTTAGCATAAAAATTATAAAGTCAGTTGCCATGGTTTAGCCATACTAAAGACCTGGACGTCCTTTGCCAGACTCTTCCCACGCTAGAGACAGATTAATTTTAGCAAAAAAACTATAAAGTCAGTAACCATGGTTTAGCCATACTAAAGACCTGGTCGTCATTTGCCAGACTTTTCCCATGCTAGAGACAGATTAATTATAGTAAAAAAACTATAAAGTCAATAGCCATGGTTTAGCCATACTAAAGACCTGGTCGTCTTTTGCCAGACTTTTCCCACGCTAGAGACAGATTAATTTTAGCAAAAAAATTATAAAGTCAGTTGCCATGGTTAAGCCATACTAAGGACCTAGTCTTCCTTTGCCAGACTCTTCCCACGCTAGAGGCAGATTAATTTTAGAAAAAAAACTATAAAGTCAGTAACCATGGTTTAGCCATACTAAAGACCTGGTCGTCATTTGCCAGACTTTTCCCATGCTAGAGACAGATTAATTATAGTAAAAAAACTATAAAGTCAATAGCCATGGTTTAGCTATACTAAAGACCTAGTCGTCCTTTGCCAGAATTTTCCCACGCTAGAGACAGATTAATTTTAGCAAAAAAATTATTATGTCAGTATCCATGGTTTAGCCATACTAAAGACCTAGTCGTCCTTTGCCAGACTTTTCCCACGCTAGAGACAGATTAATTTTAGCAAAAAAACTATAAAGTCAGTAACCATGGTTTAGCCATACTAAAGACCTGGTCGTCATTTGCAAGTCTTTTCCCATGCTAGAGACAGATTAATTATAGCAAAAAAATTATAAAGTCAATAGCCATGGTTTAGCCATACTAAAGACCTGGTTGTCCTTTGCCAGACTCTTTCCACGCTAGAGACAGATTAATTTTAGCAAAAAAATTAAAAAGTCAGTTGCCATGGTTTAGCCATACTAAAGTTCTTGTCGTCTTTTACCAGACTTTCCGACGCTAGAAAGATTCATTTTAGCAAAAAAATTATAAAGTTAATAGCCATGGTTTAGCCATACTAAAGACCTGGTCGTCCTTTGCCAGAATCTTCCCACGCTAGAGACAGATTAATTTTAGCAAAAAAATTAATAAGTCAGTTGCCATGGTTTAGCCATAGTAAAGACCTAGTCGTCCTTTGCCAGACTCTTCCCACGCTAGAGGCAGATTAATTTTAGAAAAAAAACTATAAAGTCAGTAACCATGGTTTAGCCATACTAAAGACCTAGTCTTCTTTTGCCAGACTTTTCCTACGCTAGAGACATATTAATTTTAGCAAAAAAACTATAAAGTCAGTAAGCATGGTTTAGCTATACTAAAGACCTAGTCGTCCTTTGCCAGAATTTTCCCACGCTAGAGACAGATTAATTTTAGCAAAAAAATTATTATGTCAGTATCCATGGTTTAGCCATACTAAAGACCTAGTCGTCCTTTGCCAGACTTTTCCCACGCTAGAGACAGATTAATTTTAGCAAAAAAACTATAAAGTCAGTAACCATGGTTTAGCCATACTAAAGACCTGGTCGTCATTTGCAAGTCTTTTCCCATGCTAGAGACAGATTAATTATAGCAAAAAAATTATAAAGTCAATTGCCATGGTTTAGCCATACTAAAGACCTGGTTGTCCTTTGCCAGACTCTTTCCACGCTAGAGACAGATTAATTTTAGCAAAAAAATTAATAAGTCAGTTGCCATGGTTTAGCCATAGTAAAGACCTAGTCGTCCTTTGCCAGACTCTTCCCACGCTAGAGACAGATTAATTTCAGCATAAAAATTATAAAGTCAGTTGCCATGGTTTAGCCATACTAAAGACCTGGACGTCCTTTGCCAGACTCTTCCCACGCTAGAGACAGATTAATTTTAGCAAAAAAACTATAAAGTCAGTAACCATGGTTTAGCCATACTAAAGACCTGGTCGTCATTTGCCAGACTTTTCCCATGCTAGAGACAGATTAATTATAGTAAAAAAACTATAAAGTCAATAGCCATGGTTTAGCCATACTAAAGACCTGGTCGTCTTTTGCCAGACTTTTCCCACGCTAGAGACAGATTAATTTTAGCAAAAAAATTATAAAGTCAGTTGCCATGGTTAAGCCATACTAAGGACCTAGTCTTCCTTTGCCAGACTCTTCCCACGCTAGAGGCAGATTAATTTTAGAAAAAAAACTATAAAGTCAGTAACCATGGTTTAGCCATACTAAAGACCTAGTCTTCTTTTGCCAGACTTTTCCTACGCTAGAGACATATTAATTTTAGCAAAAAAACTATAAAGTCAGTAAGCATGGTTTAGCTATACTAAAGACCTAGTCGTCCTTTGCCAGAATTTTCCCACGCTAGAGACAGATTAATTTTAGCAAAAAAATTATTATGTCAGTATCCATGGTTTAGCCATACTAAAGACCTAGTCGTCCTTTGCCAGACTTTTCCCACGCTAGAGACAGATTAATTTTAGCAAAAAAACTATAAAGTCAGTAACCATGGTTTAGCCATACTAAAGACCTGGTCGTCATTTGCAAGTCTTTTCCCATGCTAGAGACAGATTAATTATAGCAAAAAAATTATAAAGTCAATAGCCATGGTTTAGCCATACTAAAGACCTGGTTGTCCTTTGCCAGACTCTTTCCACGCTAGAGACAGATTAATTTTAGCAAAAAAATTAAAAAGTCAGTTGCCATGGTTTAGCCATACTAAAGTTCTTGTCGTCTTTTACCAGACTTTCCGACGCTAGAAAGATTCATTTTAGCAAAAAAATTATAAAGTTAATAGCCATGGTTTAGCCATACTAAAGACCTGGTCGTCCTTTGCCAGAATCTTCCCACGCTAGAGACAGATTAATTTTAGCAAAAAAATTAATAAGTCAGTTGCCATGGTTTAGCCATAGTAAAGACCTAGTCGTCCTTTGCCAGACTCTTCCCACGCTAGAGACAGATTAATTTTAGCATAAAAATTATAAAGTCAGTTGCCATGGTTTAGCCATACTAAAGACCTGGACGTCCTTTGCCAGACTCTTCCCACGCTAGAGACAGATTAATTTTAGCAAAAAAACTATAAAGTCAGTAACCATGGTTTAGCCATACTAAAGACCTGGTCGTCATTTGCCAGACTTTTCCCATGCTAGAGACAGATTAATTATAGTAAAAAAACTATAAAGTCAATAGCCATGGTTTAGACATAATAAAGACCTGGTCGTCTTTTGCCAGACTATTCCCACGCTAGAGACAGATTACTTTTAGCAAAAAAATTATAATGTCAGTAGCCATGGTTTAGCCATACTAAAGACCTGGTCGTCCTTTGCCAGACTCTTCCCACGCTAGAGACAGATTAATTTTAGCATAAAAATTATAAAGTCAGTAACCATGGTTTAGCCATACTAAAGACCTGGTCGTCATTTGCCAGACTTTTCCCATGCTAGAGACAGATTAATTATAGTAAAAAAACTATAAAGTCAATAGCCATGGTTTAGCCATACTAAAGACCTGGTCGTCTTTTACCAGACTATTCCCACGCTAGAGACAGATTAATTTTAGCAAAAAAATTATAAAGTCAGTTGCCATGGTTTATCCATACTAAAGACCTGGTCGTCCTTTGCCAGACTCTTCCCACGCTAGAGACAGATTAATTTTAGCATAAAAATTATAAAGTCAGTAACCAAGGTTTAGCCATATTTAAGACCTGGTCGTCATTTGCAAGACTTTTCCCATGCTAGAGACAGATTAATTATAGCAAAAAAACTATAAAGTCAATAGCCATGGTTTAGCCATACTAAAGACCTGGTCGTCCTTTGCCAGAATCTTCCCACGCTAGAGACAGATTAATTTTAGCAAAAAAATTAATAAGTCAGTTGCCATGGTTTAGCCATACTAAAGACCTAGTCGTCCTTTGCCAGACTCTTCCCACGCTAGAGACAGATTAATTTTAGCATAAAAATTATAAAGTCAGTTGCCATGGTTTAGCCATACTAAAGACCTGGTCGTCCTTTGCCAGACTCTTCCCACGCTAGAGACAGATTAATTTTAGCAAAAAAACTATAAAGTCAGTAACCATGGTTTAGCCATACTAAAGACCTGGTCGTCATTTAACAGACTTTTCCCACGCTTCAGACAGATTAATTTTAACAAAAAAATTATAATGTCAGTAGCCATGGTTTAGCCATACTAAAGACCTGGTCGTCCTTTGCCAGACTTTTCCCACGCTAGAGACAGATTACTTTTAGCAAAAAAATAATTATGTCAGTAGCCATGGTTTAGTCGTGGTAAAGACTTGACATCTTTTGCTAGACTTTTCCCACGCTAGAGACAGATTAATTTTAGCATAAAAATTATAAAGTCAGTAACCATGGTTTAGCCATACTAAAGACCTGGTCGTCATTTGCCAGACTTATCCCATGCTAGAGACAGATTAATTATAGCAAAAAAACTATAAAGTCAATAGCCATGGTTTAGCCATACTAAAGACCTGGTCGTCCTCTGCCAGACTTTTCCCACGCTAGAGACAGATTAATGTTAGCAAAAAAATTATAAAGTCAGTTGCCATGGTTTATCCATACTAAAGACCTGGTCGTCCTTTGCCAGACTCTTCCCACGCTAGAGACAGATTAATTTTAGCAAAAAAACTATAAAGTCAGTAACCATGGTTTAGCCATACTAAAGACCTGGTCGTCATTTGCCAGACTTTTCCCATGCTAGAGACAGATTAATTATAGCAAAAAAATTATAAAGTCAATAGCCATGGTTAAGCCATACTAAAGTTCTTCTCGTCTTTTGACAGACTTTCCGACGCTAGAAAAAGATTTATTGTAGCAAAAAAATTATAAAGTCAATAGCCATGGTTTAGCCATACTAAAGACCTGGTCGTCATTTAACAGACTTTTCCCACGCTAGAAACAGATTAATTTTAGCAAAAAAAATCTAAAGACAGTAGCCATGGTTTAGCCATACTAAAGACCTGGTCGTCTTTTGCCAGACTTTTCCCACGCTAGAGACAGATTAATTTTAGCAAAAAAATTATAAAGTCAGTTGCCATGGTTAAGCCATACTAAGGACCTAGTCTTCCTTTGCCAGACTCTTCCCACGCTAGAGGCAGATTAATTTTAGAAAAAAAACTATAAAGTCAGTAACCATGGTTTAGCCATACTAAAGACCTAGTCTTCTTTTGCCAGACTTTTCCTACGCTAGAGACATATTAATTTTAGCAAAAAAACTATAAAGTCAGTAAGCATGGTTTAGCTATACTAAAGACCTAGTCGTCCTTTGCCAGAATTTTCCCACGCTAGAGACAGATTAATTTTAGCAAAAAAATTATTATGTCAGTATCCATGGTTTAGCCATACTAAAGACCTAGTCGTCCTTTGCCAGACTTTTCCCACGCTAGAGACAGATTAATTTTAGCAAAAAAACTATAAAGTCAGTAACCATGGTTTAGCCATACTAAAGACCTGGTCGTCATTTGCAAGTCTTTTCCCATGCTAGAGACAGATTAATTATAGCAAAAAAATTATAAAGTCAATTGCCATGGTTTAGCCATACTAAAGACCTGGTTGTCCTTTGCCAGACTCTTTCCACGCTAGAGACAGATTAATTTTAGCAAAAAAATTAATAAGTCAGTTGCCATGGTTTAGCCATACTAAAGTTCTTGTCGTCTTTTGCCAGACTTTCCGACGCTAGAAAGATTCATTTTAGCAAAAAAATTATAAAGTTAATAGCCATGGTTTAGCCATACTAAAGACCTGGTCGTCCTTTGCCAGAATCTTCCCACGCTAGAGACAGATTAATTTTAGCAAAAAAATTAATAAGTCAGTTGCCATGGTTTAGCCATACTTAAGACCTAGTCGTCCTTTGCCAGACTCTTCCCACGCTAGAGACAGATTAATTTTAGCATAAAAATTATAAAGTCAGTTGCCATGGTTTAGCCATAGTAAAGACCTGGTCGTCCTTTGCCAGACTCTTCCCACGCTAGAGACAGATTAATTTTAGCATAAAAATTATAAAGTCAGTAACCATGGTTTAGCCATACTAAAGACCTGGTCGTCATTTAACAGACTTTTCCCACGCTATAGACAGATTAATTTTAACAAAAAAATTATAATGTCAGTAGCCATGGTTTAGCCATACTAAAGACCTGGTCGTCCTTTGCCAGACTTTTCCCACGCTAGAGACAGATTACTTTTAGCAAAAAAATAATTATGTCAGTAGCCATGGTTTAGTCGTGGTAAAGACTTGACATCTTTTGCCAGACTTTTCCCACGCTAGAGACAGATTAATTTTAGCATAAAAATTATAAAGTCAGTAACCATGGTTTAGCCATACTAAAGACCTGGTCGTCATTTGCCAGACTTTTCCCATGCTAGAGACAGATTAATTATAGTAAAAAAACTATAAAGTCAATAGCCATGGTTTAGCCATACTAAAGACCTGGTCGTCTTTTACCAGACTATTCCCACGCTAGAGACAGATTAATTTTAGCAAAAAAATTATAAAGTCAGTTGCCATGGTTTATCCATACTAAAGACCTGGTCGTCCTTTGCCAGACTCTTCCCACGCTAGAGACAGATTAATTTTAGCATAAAAATTATAAAGTCAGTTGCCATGGTTTAGCCATAGTAAAGACCTGGTCGTCCTTTGCCAGACTCTTCCCACGCTAGAGACAGATTAATTTTAGCAAAAAAATTATAAAGTCAGTAACCATGGTTTAGCCATACTAAAGACCTGGTCGTCATTTAACAGACTTTTCCCACGCTATAGACAGATTAATTTTAACAAAAAAATTATAATGTCAGTAGCGATGGTTTAGCCATACTAAAGACCTGGTCGTCTTTTGCCAGACTTTTCCCACGCTAGAGACAGATTAATTTTAGCAAAAAAATTATAAAGTCAGTTGCCATGGTTTATCCATACTAAAGACCTGGTCGTCCTTTGCCAGACTCTTCCCACGCTAGAGACAGATTAATTTTAGCATAAAAATTATAAAGTCAGTAACCATGGTTTAGCCATACTAAAGACCTGGTCGTCATTTAACAGACTTTTCCCACGCTATAGACAGATTAATTTTAACAAAAAAATTATAATGTCAGTAGCCATGGTTTAGCCATACTAAAGACCTGGTCGTCCTTTGCCAGACTTTTCCCACGCTAGAGACAGATTACTTTTAGCAAAAAAATAATTATGTCAGTAGCCATGGTTTAGTCGTGGTAAAGACCTGGTCGTCATTTGCAAGACTTTTCCCATGCTAGAGACAGATTAATTATAGCAAAAAAACTATAAAGTCAATAGCCATGGTTTAGCCATACTAAAGACCTGGTCGTCCTTTGCCAGAATCTTCCCACGCTAGAGACAGATTAATTTTAGCAAAAAAATTAATAAGTCAGTTGCCATGGTTTAGCCATACTAAAGACCTAGTCGTCCTTTGCCAGACTCTTCCCACGCTAGAGACAGATTAATTTTAGCATAAAAATTATAAAGTCAGTTGCCATGGTTTAGCCATACTAAAGACCTGGTCGTCCTTTGCCAGACTCTTCCCACGCTAGAGACAGATTAATTTTAGCAAAAAAACTATAAAGTCAGTAACCATGGTTTAGCCATACTAAAGACCTGGTCGTCATTTAACAGACTTTTCCCACGCTATAGACAGATTAATTTTAACAAAAAAATTATAATGTCAGTAGCCATGGTTTAGCCATACTAAAGACCTGGTCGTCCTTTGCCAGACTTTTCCCACGCTAGAGACAGATTACTTTTAGCAAAAAAATAATTATGTCAGTAGCCATGGTTTAGTCGTGGTAAAGACTTGACATCTTTTGCTAGACTTTTCCCACGCTAGAGACAGATTAATTTTAGCATAAAAATTATAAAGTCAGTAACCATGGTTTAGCCATACTAAAGACCTGGTCGTCATTTGCCAGACTTTTCCCACGCTAGAGACAGATTACTTTTAGCAAAAAAATAATTATGTCAGTAGCCATGGTTTAGTCGTGGTAAAGACTTGACATCTTTTGCTAGACTTTTCCCACGCTAGAGACAGATTAATTTTAGCATAAAAATTATAAAGTCAGTAACCATGGTTTAGCCATACTAAAGACCTGGTCGTCCTTTGCCAGACTTTTCCCACGCTAGAGACAGATTACTTTTAGCAAAAAAATAATTATGTCAGTAGCCATGGTTTAGTCGTGGTAAAGACTTGACATCTTTTGCCAGACTTTTCCCACGCTAGAGACAGATTAATGTTAGCAAAAAAATTATAAAGTCAGTTGCCATGGTTTATCCATACTAAAGACCTGGTCGTCCTTTGCCAGACTCTTCCCACGCTAGAGACAGATTAATTTTAGCATAAAAATTATAAAGTCAGTAACCATGGTTTAGCCATACTAAAGACCTGGTCGTCATTTGCCAGACTTTTCCCATGCTAGAGACAGATTAATTATAGCAAAAAAACTATAAAGTCAATAGCCATGGTTTAGCCATACTAAAGACCTGGTCGTCTTTTGCCAGACTTTTCCCACGCTAGAGATAGATTAATGTTAGCAAAAAAATTATAAAGTCAGTTGCCATGGTTTATCCATACTAAAGACCTGGTCGTCCTTTGCCAGACTCTTCCCACGCTAGAGACAGATTAATTTTAGCAAAAAAACTATAAAGTCAGTAACCATGGTTTAGCCATACTAAAGACCTGGTCGTCATTTGCCAGACTTTTCCCATGCTAGAGACAGATTAATTATAGCAAAAAAATTATAAAGTCAATAGCCATGGTTAAGCCATACTAAAGTTCTTCTCGTCTTTTGACAGACTTTCCGACGCTAGAAAAAGATTTATTGTAGCAAAAAAATTATAAAGTCAATAGCCATGGTTTAGCCATACTAAAGACCTGGTCGTCATTTAACAGACTTTTCCCACGCTAGAAACAGATTAATTTTAGCAAAAAAAATCTAAAGACAGTAGCCATGGTTTAGCCATACTAAAGACCTGGTCGTCTTTTGCCAGACTTTTCCCACGCTAGAGACAGATTAATTTTAGCAAAAAAATTATAAAGTCAGTTGCCATGGTTAAGCCATACTAAGGACCTAGTCTTCCTTTGCCAGACTCTTCCCACGCTAGAGGCAGATTAATTTTAGAAAAAAAACTATAAAGTCAGTAACCATGGTTTAGCCATACTAAAGACCTAGTCTTCTTTTGCTAGACTTTTCCTACGCTAGAGACATATTAATTTTAGCAAAAAAACTATAAAGTCAGTAAGCATGGTTTAGCTATACTAAAGACCTAGTCGTCCTTTGCCAGAATTTTCCCACGCTAGAGACAGATTAATTTTAGCAAAAAAATTATTATGTCAGTATCCATGGTTTAGCCATACTAAAGACCTAGTCGTCCTTTGCCAGACTTTTCCCACGCTAGAGACAGATTAATTTTAGCAAAAAAACTATAAAGTCAGTAACCATGGTTTAGCCATACTAAAGACCTGGTCGTCATTTGCAAGTCTTTTCCCATGCTAGAGACAGATTAATTATAGCAAAAAAATTATAAAGTCAATTGCCATGGTTTAGCCATACTAAAGACCTGGTTGTCCTTTGCCAGACTCTTTCCACGCTAGAGACAGATTAATTTTAGCAAAAAAATTAATAAGTCAGTTGCCATGGTTTAGCCATACTAAAGTTCTTGTCGTCTTTTGCCAGACTTTCCGACGCTAGAAAGATTCATTTTAGCAAAAAAATTATAAAGTTAATAGCCATGGTTTAGCCATACTAAAGACCTGGTCGTCCTTTGCCAGAATCTTCCCACGCTAGAGACAGATTAATTTTAGCAAAAAAATTAATAAGTCAGTTGCCATGGTTTAGCCATACTTAAGACCTAGTCGTCCTTTGCCAGACTCTTCCCACGCTAGAGACAGATTAATTTTAGCATAAAAATTATAAAGTCAGTTGCCATGGTTTAGCCATACTAAAGACCTGGTCGTCCTTTGCCAGACTCTTCCCACGCTAGAGACAGATTAATTTTAGCAAAAAAATTATAAAGTCAGTAACCATGGTTTAGCCATACTAAAGACCTGGTCGTCATTTAACAGACTTTTCCCACGCTATAGACAGATTAATTTTAACAAAAAAATTATAATGTCAGTAGCGATGGTTTAGCCATACTAAAGACCTGGTCGTCCTTTGCCAGACTTTTCCCACGCTAGAGACAGATTACTTTTAGCAAAAAAATAATTATGTCAGTAGCCATGGTTTAGTCGTGGTAAAGACTTGACATCTTTTGCCAGACTTTTCCCACGCTAGAGACAGATTAATTTTAGCATAAAAATTATAAAGTCAGTAACCATGGTTTAGCCATACTAAAGACCTGGTCGTCATTTGCCAGACTTTTCCCATGCTAGAGACAGATTAATTATAGTAAAAAAACTATAAAGTCAATAGCCATGGTTTAGCCATACTAAAGACCTGGTCGTCTTTTGCCAGACTTTTCCCACGCTAGAGACAGATTAATGTTAGCAAAAAAATTATAAAGTCAGTTGCCATGGTTTATCCATACTAAAGACCTGGTCGTCCTTTGCCAGACTCTTCCCACGCTAGAGACAGATTAATTTTAGCATAAAAATTATAAAGTCAGTAACCATGGTTTAGCCATACTAAAGACCTGGTCGTCATTTGCCAGACTTTTCCCATGCTAGAGACAGATTAATTATAGCAAAAAAACTATAAAGTCAATAGCCATGGTTTAGCCATACTAAAGACCTGGTCGTCTTTTGCCAGACTTTTCCCACGCTAGAGACAGATTAATGTTAGCAAAAAAATTATAAAGTCAGTTGCCATGGTTTATCCATACTAAAGACCTGGTCGTCCTATGCCAGACTCTTCCCACGCTAGAGACAGATTAATTTTAGCAAAAAAACTATAAAGTCAGTAACCATGGTTTAGCCATACTAAAGACCTGGTCGTCATTTGCCAGACTTTTCCCATGCTAGAGACAGATTAATTATAGCAAAAAAATTATAAAGTCAATAGCCATGGTTAAGCCATACTAAAGTTCTTCTCGTCTTTTGACAGACTTTCCGACGCTAGAAAAAGATTTATTTTAGCAAAAAAATTATAAAGTCAATAGCCATGGTTTAGCTATACTAAAGACCTGGTTGTCATTTAACAGACTTTTCCCACGCTAGAGACAGATTAATTTTAGCAAAAAAATTATAAAGTCAGTTGCCATGTTTAAGCCATACAAAAGACCTAGTCTTCCTTTGCCAGACTCTTCCCACGCTAGAGGCAGATTAATTTTAGAAAAAAAACTATAAAGTCAGTAACCATGGTTTAGCCATACTAAAGACATAGTCTTCTTTTGCCAGTCTTTTCCTACGCTAGAGACATATTAATTTTAGCAAAAAAACTATAAAGTCAGTAAGCATGGTTTAGCCATACTAAAGACCTAGTCGTCCTTTGCCAGAATTTTCCCACGCTAGAGACAGATTAATTTTAGCAAAAAAATTATTATGTCAGTATCCATGGTTTAGCCATACTAAAGACCTAGTCGTCCTTTGCCAGACTTTTCCCACGCTAGAGACAGATTAATTTTAGCAAAAAAACTATAAAGTCAGTAAGCATGGTTTAGCCATACTAAAGACCTAGTCGTCCTTTGCCAGAATTTTCCCACGGTAGAGACAGATTAATTTTAGCAAAAAAATTATTATGTCAGTATCCATGGTTTAGCCATACTAAAGACCTAGTCGTCCTTTGCCAGACTTATCCCACGCTAGAGACAGATTAATTTTAGCAAAAAAATTATTATGTCAGTATCCATGGTTTAGCCATACTAAAGACCTAGTCGTCCTTTGCCAGACTTTTCCCACGCTAGAGACAGATTAATTTTAGCAAAAAAACTATAAAGTCAGTAAGCATGGTTTAGCCATACTAAAGACCTAGTCGTCCTTTGCCAGAATTTTCCCACGCTAGAGACAGATTAATTTTAGCAAAAAAATTATTATGTCAGTATCCATGGTTTAGCCATACTAAAGACCTAGTCGTCCTTTGCCAGACTTTTCCCACGCTAGAGACAGATTAATTTTAGCAAAAAAATTATTATGTCAGTATCCATGGTTTAGCCATACTAAAGACCTAGTCGTCCTTTGCCAGACTTTTCCCACGCTAGAGACAGATTAATTTTAGCCAAAAAGCTATAAAGTCAGTAACCATGGTTTAGCCATACTAAAGACATAGTCTTCTTTTGCCAGTCTTTTCCTACGCTAGAGACATATTAATTTTAGCAAAAAAACTATAAAGTCAGTAAGCATGGTTTAGCCATACTAAAGACCTAGTCGTCCTTTGCCAGAATTTTCCCACGCTAGAGACAGATTAATTTTAGCAAAAAAATTATTATGTCAGTATCCATGGTTTAGCCATACTAAAGACCTAGTCGTCCTTTGCCAGACTTTTCCCACGCTAGAGACAGATTAATTTTAGCAAAAAAACTATAAAGTCAGTAACCATGGTTTATCCATACTAAAGACCTGGTCGTCCTTTGCCAGACTCTTCCCACGCTAGAGACAGATTAATTTTAGCAAAAAAACTATAAAGTCAGTAACCATGGTTTAGCCATACTAAAGACCTGGTCGTCCTTTGCCAGACTCTTCCCACGCTAGAGGCAGATTAATTTTAGCAAAAAAACTATAAAGTCAGTAACCATGGTTTAGCCATACTAAAGACCTGGTCGTCATTTGCCAGACTTTTCCCATGCTAGAGACAGATTAATTATAGCAAAAAAACTATAAAGTCAATAGCCATGGTTTAGCCATACTAAAGACCTGGTCGTCTTTTGCCAGACTTTTCCCACGCTAGAGACAGATTAATGTTAGCAAAAAAATTATAAAGTCAGTTGCCATGGTTTATCCATACTAAAGACCTGGTCGTCCTTTGCCAGACTCTTCCCACGCTAGAGACAGATTAATTTTAGCAAAAAAACTATAAAGTCAGTAACCATGGTTTAGCCATACTAAAGACCTGGTCGTCTTTTGCCAGACTATTCCCACGCTAGAGACAGATTAATTTTAGCAAAAAAATTATAAAGTCAGTTGCCATGGTCTATCCATACTAAAGACCTGGTCGTCCTTTGCCAGACTCTTCCCACGCTAGAGACAGATTAATTTTAGCATAAAAATTATAAAGTCAGTAACCATGGTTTAGCCATACTAAAGACCTGGTCGTCATTTGCCAGACTTTTCCCATGCTAGAGACAGATTAATTTTAGCAAAAAAACTATAAAGTCAGTAACCATGGTTTAGCCATACTAAAGACCTGGTCGTCATTTGCCAGACTTTTCCCATGCTAGAGACAGATTAATTATAGCAAAAAAATTATAAAGTCAGTTGCCATGGTTTATCCATACTAAAGACCTGGTCGTCCTTTGTCAGACTCTTCCCACGCTAGAGACAGATTAATTTTAGCATAAAAATTATAAAGTCAGTAACCATGGTTTAGCCATACTAAAGACCTGGTCGTCATTTGCCAGACTTTTCCCATGCTAGAGACAGATTAATTATAGCAAAAAAACTATAAAGTCAATAGCCATGGTTTAGCCATACTAAAGACCTAGTCTTCTTTTGCCAGACTTTTCCTACGCTAGAGACATATTAATTTTAGCAAAAAAACTATAAAGTCAGTAAGCATGGTTTAGCTATACTAAAGACCTAGTCGTCCTTTGCCAGAATTTTCCCACGCTAGAGACAGATTAATTTTAGCAAAAAAATTATTATGTCAGTATCCATGGTTTAGCCATACTAAAGACCTAGTCGTCCTTTGCCAGACTTTTCCCACGCTAGAGACAGATTAATTTTAGCAAAAAAACTATAAAGTCAGTAACCATGGTTTAGCCATACTAAAGACCTGGTCGTCATTTGCAAGTCTTTTCCCATGCTAGAGACAGATTAATTATAGCAAAAAAATTATAAAGTCAATAGCCATGGTTTAGCCATACTAAAGACCTGGTCGTCCTTTGTCAGACTCTTTCCACGCTAGAGACAGATTAATTTAAGCAAAAAAATTAATAAGTCAGTTGCCATGGTTTAGCCATACTAAAGACCTAGTCGTCCTTTGCCAGACTCTTCCCACGCTACAGACAGATTAATTTTAGCAAAAAACTTATAATGTCAGTTGCCATGGTTTAGGAATACGAAAGACCTGGTCGTCCTTTGCCAGACTCTTCCCACGCTAGAGACAGATTAATTTTAGCAAAAAAACTATAAAGTCAGTAACCATGGTTTAGCCATACTAAAGACCTGGTCGTCATTTAACAGACTTTTCCCACGCTATAGACAGATTAATTTTAACAAAAAAATTATAATGTCAGTAGCCATGGTTTAGCCATACTAAAGACCTGGTCGTCCTTTGCCAGACTTTTCCCACGCTAGAGACAGATTACTTTTAGCAAAAAAATAATTATGTCAGTAGCCATGGTTTAGTCGTGGTAAAGACTTGACATCTTTTGCCAGACTTTTCCCACGCTAGAGACAGATTATTTTTAGCATAAAAAATATAAAGTCAGTAACCATGGTTTAGCCATACTAAAGACCTGGTCGTCATTTGCCAGACTTTTCCCATACTAGAGACAGATTAATTATAGTAAAAAAATTATAAAGTCAATAGCCATGGTTTAGCCATACTAAAGACCTGGTCGTCTTTTGCCAGACTTTTCCCACGCTAGAGACAGATTAATGTTTGCAAAAAAATTATAAAGTCAGTTGCCATGGTTTATCCATACTAAAGACTTGGTCGTCCTTTGCCAGACTCTTCCCACGCTAGAGACAGATTAATTTTAGCATAAAAATTATAAAGTCAGTAACCATGGTTTAGCCATACTAAAGACCTGGTCGTCATTTGCCAGACTTTTCCCATGCTAGAGACAGATTAATTATAGCAAAAAAACTATAAAGTCAATAGCCATGGTTTAGCCATACTAAAGACCTGGTCGTCTTTTGCCAGACTTTTCCCACGCTAGAGACAGATTAATTTTAGCATAAAAATTATAAAGTCAGTAACCATGGTTTAGCCATACTAAAGACCTGGTCGTCATTTGCCAGACTTTTCCCATGCTAGAGACAGATTAATTATAGCAAAAAAACTATAAAGTCAATAGCCATGGTTTAGCCATACTAAAGACCTGGTCGTCTTTTGCCAGACTTTTCCCACGCTAGAGACAGATTAATTTTAGCAAAAAAATTATAAAGTCTGTTGCCATGGTTAAGCCATACTACAGACCTAGTCTTCCTTTGCCAGACTCTTCCCACGCTAGAGACAGATTAATTTTAGCAAAAAAACTATAAAGTCAATAGCCATGGTTTAGCCATACTAAAGACCTGGTCGTCATTTTCCAGACTTTTCCCATGCTAGAGACAGATTAATTATAGCAAAAAAATTATAAAGTCAATAGCCATGGTTAAGCCATACTAAAGTTCTTCTCGTCTTTTGACAGACTTTCCGACGCTAGAAAAAGATTTATTGTAGCAAAAAAATTATAAAGTCAATAGCCATGGTTTAGCCATACTAAAGACCTGGTCGTCTTTTGCCAGACTTTTCCCACGCTAGAGACAGATTAATTTTAGCAAAAAAACTATAAAGTCAATAGCCATGGTTTAGCCATACTAAAGACCTGGTCGTCATTTTCCAGACTTTTCCCATGCTAGAGACAGATTAATTATAGCAAAAAAATTATAAAGTCAATAGCCATGGTTAAGCCATACTAAAGTTCTTCTCGTCTTTTGACAGACTTTCCGACGCTAGAAAAAGATTTATTGTAGCAAAAAAATTATAAAGTCAATAGCCATGGTTTAGCCATACTAAAGACCTGGTCGTCTTTTGCCAGACTTTTCCCACGCTAGAGACAGATTAATTTTAGCAAAAAAATTATTATGTCAGTATCCATGGTTTAGCCATACTAAAGACCTAGTCGTCCTTTGCCAGACTTTTCCCACGCTAGAGACAGATTAATTTTAGCAAAAAAACTATAAAGTCAGTAACCATGGTTTAGCCATACTAAAGACCTGGTCGTCATTTGCAAGTCTTTTCCCATGCTAGAGACAGATTAATTATAGCAAAAAAATTATAAAGTCAATAGCCATGGTTTAGCCATACTAAAGTCCTGGTTGTCCTTTGCCAGACTCTTTCCACGCTAGAGACAGATTAATTTTAGCAAAAAAATTAATAAGTCAGTTGCCATGGTTTAGCCATACTAAAGTTCTTGTCGTCTTTTGCCAGACTTTCCGACGCTAGAAAGATTTATTTTAGCAAAAAAATTATAAAGTTAATAGCCATGGTTTAGCCATACTAAAGACCTGGTCGTCCTTTGCCAGAATCTTCCCACGCTAGAGACAGATTAATTTTAGCAAAAAAATTAATAAGTCAGTTGCCATGGTTTAGCCATACTAAAGACCTAGTCGTCCTTTGCCAGACTCTTCCCACGCTAGAGACAGATTAATTTTAGCATAAAAATTATAAAGTCAGTTGCCATGGTTTAGCCATACTAAAGACCTGGTCGTCCTTTGCCAGACTCTTCCCACGCTAGAGACAGATTAATTTTAGCAAAAAAACTATAAAGTCAGTAACCATGGTTTAGCCATACTAAAGACCTGGTCGTCATTTAACAGACTTTTCCCACGCTATAGACAGATTAATTTTAACAAAAAAATTATAATGTCAGTAGCCATGGTTTAGCCATACTAAAGACCTGGTGGTCTTTTGCCAGACTTTTCCCACGCTAGAGACAGATTAATTTTAGCAAAAAAATTATAAAGTCAGTTGCCATGGTTAAGCCATACTAAGGACCTAGTCTTCCTTTGCCAGACTCTTCCCACGCTAGAGGCAGATTAATTTTAGAAAAAAAACTATAAAGTCAGTAACCATGGTTTAGCCATACTAAAGACCTAGTCTTCTTTTGCCAGACTTTTCCTACGCTAGAGACATATTAATTTTAGCAAAAAAACTATAAAGTCAGTAAGCATGGTTTAGCTATACTAAAGACCTAGTCGTCCTTTGCCAGAATTTTCCCACGCTAGAGACAGATTAGTTTTAGCAAAAAAATTATTATGTCAGTATCCATGGTTTAGCCATACTAAAGGCCTAGTCGTCCTTTGCCAGACTTTTCCCACGCTAGAGACAGATTAATTTTAGCAAAAAAACTATAAAGTCAGTAACCATGGTTTAGCCATACTAAAGACCTGGTCGTCATTTGCAAGTCTTTTCCCATGCTAGAGACAGATTAATTATAGCAAAAAAATTATAAAGTCAATTGCCATGGTTTAGCCATACTAAAGACCTGGTTGTCCTTTGCCAGACTCTTTCCACGCTAGAGACAGATTAATTTTAGCAAAAAAATTAATAAGTCAGTTGCCATGGTTTAGCCATACTAAAGTTCTTGTCGTCTTTTGCCAGACTTTCCGACGCTAGAAAGATTCATTTTAGCAAAAAAATTATAAAGTTAATAGCCATGGTTTAGCCATACTAAAGACCTGGTCGTCCTTTGCCAGAATCTTCCCACGCTAGAGACAGATTAATTTTAGCAAAAAAATTAATAAGTCAGTTGCCATGGTTTAGCCATACTTAAGACCTAGTCGTCCTTTGCCAGACTCTTCCCACGCTAGAGACAGATTAATTTTAGCATAAAAATTATAAAGTCAGTTGCCATGGTTTAGCCATACTAAAGACCTGGTCGTCCTTTGCCAGACTCTTCCCACGCTAGAGACAGATTAATTTTAGCAAAAAAATTATAAAGTCAGTAACCATGGTTTAGCCATACTAAAGACCTGGTCGTCATTTAACAGACTTTTCCCACGCTATAGACAGATTAATTTTAACAAAAAAATTATAATGTCAGTAGCGATGGTTTAGCCATACTAAAGACCTGGTCGTCCTTTGCCAGACTTTTCCCACGCTAGAGACAGATTACTTTTAGCAAAAAAATAATTATGTCAGTAGCCATGGTTTAGTCGTGGTAAAGACTTGACATCTTTTGCCAGACTTTTCCCACGCTAGAGACAGATTAATTTTAGCATAAAAATTATAAAGTCAGTAACCATGGTTTAGCCATACTAAAGACCTGGTCGTCATTTGCCAGACTTTTCCCATGCTAGAGACAGATTAATTATAGTAAAAAAACTATAAAGTCAATAGCCATGGTTTAGCCATACTAAAGACCTGGTCGTCTTTTGCCAGACTTTTCCCACGCTAGAGACAGATTAATGTTAGCAAAAAAATTATAAAGTCAGTTGCCATGGTTTATCCATACTAAAGACCTGGTCGTCCTTTGCCAGACTCTTCCCACGCTAGAGACAGATTAATTTTAGCATAAAAATTATAAAGTCAGTAACCATGGTTTAGCCATACTAAAGACCTGGTCGTCATTTGCCAGACTTTTCCCATGCTAGAGACAGATTAATTATAGCAAAAAAACTATAAAGTCAATAGCCATGGTTTAGCCATACTAAAGACCTGGTCGTCTTTTGCCAGACTTTTCCCACGCTAGAGACAGATTAATGTTAGCAAAAAAATTATAAAGTCAGTTGCCATGGTTTATCCATACTAAAGACCTGGTCGTCCTATGCCAGACTCTTCCCACGCTAGAGACAGATTAATTTTAGCAAAAAAACTATAAAGTCAGTAACCATGGTTTAGCCATACTAAAGACCTGGTCGTCATTTGCCAGACTTTTCCCATGCTAGAGACAGATTAATTATAGCAAAAAAATTATAAAGTCAATAGCCATGGTTAAGCCATACTAAAGTTCTTCTCGTCTTTTGACAGACTTTCCGACGCTAGAAAAAGATTTATTTTAGCAAAAAAATTATAAAGTCAATAGCCATGGTTTAGCTATACTAAAGACCTGGTTGTCATTTAACAGACTTTTCCCACGCTAGAGACAGATTAATTTTAGCAAAAAAATTATAAAGTCAGTTGCCATGTTTAAGCCATACAAAAGACCTAGTCTTCCTTTGCCAGACTCTTCCCACGCTAGAGGCAGATTAATTTTAGAAAAAAAACTATAAAGTCAGTAACCATGGTTTAGCCATACTAAAGACATAGTCTTCTTTTGCCAGTCTTTTCCTACGCTAGAGACATATTAATTTTAGCAAAAAAACTATAAAGTCGTTAAGCATGGTTTAGCCATACTAAAGACCTAGTCGTCCTTTGCCAGAATTTTCCCACGCTAGAGACAGATTAATTTTAGCAAAAAAATTATTATGTCAGTATCCATGGTTTAGCCATACTAAAGACCTAGTCGTCCTTTGCCAGACTTTTCCCACGCTAGAGACAGATTAATTTTAGCAAAAAAACTATAAAGTCAGTAAGCATGGTTTAGCCATACTAAAGACCTAGTCGTCCTTTGCCAGAATTTTCCCACGGTAGAGACAGATTAATTTTAGCAAAAAAATTATTATGTCAGTATCCATGGTTTAGCCATACTAAAGACCTAGTCGTCCTTTGCCAGACTTATCCCACGCTAGAGACAGATTAATTTTAGCAAAAAAATTATTATGTCAGTATCCATGGTTTAGCCATACTAAAGACCTAGTCGTCCTTTGCCAGACTTTTCCCACGCTAGAGACAGATTAATTTTAGCAAAAAAACTATAAAGTCAGTAAGCATGGTTTAGCCATACTAAAGACCTAGTCGTCCTTTGCCAGAATTTTCCCACGCTAGAGACAGATTAATTTTAGCAAAAAAATTATTATGTCAGTATCCATGGTTTAGCCATACTAAAGACCTAGTCGTCCTTTGCCAGACTTTTCCCACGCTAGAGACAGATTAATTTTAGCAAAAAAATTATTATGTCAGTATCCATGGTTTAGCCATACTAAAGACCTAGTCGTCCTTTGCCAGACTTTTCCCACGCTAGAGACAGATTAATTTTAGCAAAAAAACTATAAAGTCAGTAACCATGGTTTAGCCATACTAAAGACATAGTCTTCTTTTGCCAGTCTTTTCCTACGCTAGAGACATATTAATTTTAGCAAAAAAACTATAAAGTCAGTAAGCATGGTTTAGCCATACTAAAGACCTAGTCGTCCTTTGCCAGAATTTTCCCACGCTAGAGACAGATTAATTTTAGCAAAAAAATTATTATGTCAGTATCCATGGTTTAGCCATACTAAAGACCTAGTCGTCCTTTGCCAGACTTTTCCCACGCTAGAGACAGATTAATTTTAGCAAAAAAACTATAAAGTCAGTAACCATGGTTTATCCATACTAAAGACCTGGTCGTCCTTTGCCAGACTCTTCCCACGCTAGAGACAGATTAATTTTAGCAAAAAAACTATAAAGTCAGTAACCATGGTTTAGCCATACTAAAGACCTGGTCGTCCTTTGCCAGACTCTTCCCACGCTAGAGGCAGATTAATTTTAGCAAAAAAACTATAAAGTCAGTAACCATGGTTTAGCCATACTAAAGACCTGGTCGTCATTTGCCAGACTTTTCCCATGCTAGAGACAGATTAATTATAGCAAAAAAACTATAAAGTCAATAGCCATGGTTTAGCCATACTAAAGACCTGGTCGTCTTTTGCCAGACTTTTCCCACGCTAGAGACAGATTAATGTTAGCAAAAAAATTATAAAGTCAGTTGCCATGGTTTATCCATACTAAAGACCTGGTCGTCCTTTGCCAGACTCTTCCCACGCTAGAGACAGATTAATTTTAGCAAAAAAACTATAAAGTCAGTAACCATGGTTTAGCCATACTAAAGACCTGGTCGTCTTTTGCCAGACTATTCCCACGCTAGAGACAGATTAATTTTAGCAAAAAAATTATAAAGTCAGTTGCCATGGTCTATCCATACTAAAGACCTGGTCGTCCTTTGCCAGACTCTTCCCACGCTAGAGACAGATTAATTTTAGCATAAAAATTATAAAGTCAGTAACCATGGTTTAGCCATACTAAAGACCTGGTCGTCATTTGCCAGACTTTTCCCATGCTAGAGACAGATTAATTTTAGCAAAAAAACTATAAAGTCAGTAACCATGGTTTAGCCATACTAAAGACCTGGTCGTCATTTGCCAGACTTTTCCCATGCTAGAGACAGATTAATTATAGCAAAAAAATTATAAAGTCAGTTGCCATGGTTTATCCATACTAAAGACCTGGTCGTCCTTTGTCAGACTCTTCCCACGCTAGAGACAGATTAATTTTAGCATAAAAATTATAAAGTCAGTAACCATGGTTTAGCCATACTAAAGACCTGGTCGTCATTTGCCAGACTTTTCCCATGCTAGAGACAGATTAATTATAGCAAAAAAACTATAAAGTCAATAGCCATGGTTTAGCCATACTAAAGACCTAGTCTTCTTTTGCCAGACTTTTCCTACGCTAGAGACATATTAATTTTAGCAAAAAAACTATAAAGTCAGTAAGCATGGTTTAGCTATACTAAAGACCTAGTCGTCCTTTGCCAGAATTTTCCCACGCTAGAGACAGATTAATTTTAGCAAAAAAATTATTATGTCAGTATCCATGGTTTAGCCATACTAAAGACCTAGTCGTCCTTTGCCAGACTTTTCCCACGCTAGAGACAGATTAATTTTAGCAAAAAAACTATAAAGTCAGTAACCATGGTTTAGCCATACTAAAGACCTGGTCGTCATTTGCAAGTCTTTTCCCATGCTAGAGACAGATTAATTATAGCAAAAAAATTATAAAGTCAATAGCCATGGTTTAGCCATACTAAAGACCTGGTCGTCCTTTGTCAGACTCTTTCCACGCTAGAGACAGATTAATTTAAGCAAAAAAATTAATAAGTCAGTTGCCATGGTTTAGCCATACTAAAGACCTAGTCGTCCTTTGCCAGACTCTTCCCACGCTACAGACAGATTAATTTTAGCAAAAAACTTATAATGTCAGTTGCCATGGTTTAGGAATACGAAAGACCTGGTCGTCCTTTGCCAGACTCTTCCCACGCTAGAGACAGATTAATTTTAGCAAAAAAACTATAAAGTCAGTAACCATGGTTTAGCCATACTAAAGACCTGGTCGTCATTTAACAGACTTTTCCCACGCTATAGACAGATTAATTTTAACAAAAAAATTATAATGTCAGTAGCCATGGTTTAGCCATACTAAAGACCTGGTCGTCCTTTGCCAGACTTTTCCCACGCTAGAGACAGATTACTTTTAGCAAAAAAATAATTATGTCAGTAGCCATGGTTTAGTCGTGGTAAAGACTTGACATCTTTTGCCAGACTTTTCCCACGCTAGAGACAGATTATTTTTAGCATAAAAAATATAAAGTCAGTAACCATGGTTTAGCCATACTTAAGACCTGGTCGTCATTTGCCAGACTTTTCCCATGCTAGAGACAGATTAATTATAGTAAAAAAATTATAAAGTCAATAGCCATGGTTTAGCCATACTAAAGACCTGGTCGTCTTTTGCCAGACTTTTCCCACGCTAGAGGCAGATTAATGTTTGCAAAAAAATTATAAAGTCAGTTGCCATGGTTTATCCATACTAAAGACTTGGTCGTCCTTTGCCAGACTCTTCCCACGCTAGAGACAGATTAATTTTAGCATAAAAATTATAAAGTCAGTAACCATGGTTTAGCCATACTAAAGACCTGGTCGTCATTTGCCAGACTTTTCCCATGCTAGAGACAGATTAATTATAGCAAAAAAACTATAAAGTCAATAGCCATGGTTTAGCCATACTAAAGACCTGGTCGTCTTTTGCCAGACTTTTCCCACGCTAGAGACAGATTAATTTTAGCATAAAAATTATAAAGTCAGTAACCATGGTTTAGCCATACTAAAGACCTGGTCGTCATTTGCCAGACTTTTCCCATGCTAGAGACAGATTAATTATAGCAAAAAAACTATAAAGTCAATAGCCATGGTTTAGCCATACTAAAGACCTGGTCGTCTTTTGCCAGACTTTTCCCACGCTAGAGACAGATTAATTTTAGCAAAAAAATTATAAAGTCTGTTGCCATGGTTAAGCCATACTACAGACCTAGTCTTCCTTTGCCAGACTCTTCCCACGCTAGAGACAGATTAATTTTAGCAAAAAAACTATAAAGTCAATAGCCATGGTTTAGCCATACTAAAGACCTGGTCGTCATTTTCCAGACTTTTCCCATGCTAGAGACAGATTAATTATAGCAAAAAAATTATAAAGTCAATAGCCATGGTTAAGCCATACTAAAGTTCTTCTCGTCTTTTGACAGACTTTCCGACGCTAGAAAAAGATTTATTGTAGCAAAAAAATTATAAAGTCAATAGCCATGGTTTAGCCATACTAAAGACCTGGTCGTCTTTTGCCAGACTTTTCCCACGCTAGAGACAGATTAATTTTAGCAAAAAAACTATAAAGTCAATAGCCATGGTTTAGCCATACTAAAGACCTGGTCGTCATTTTCCAGACTTTTCCCATGCTAGAGACAGATTAATTATAGCAAAAAAATTATAAAGTCAATAGCCATGGTTAAGCCATACTAAAGTTCTTCTCGTCTTTTGACAGACTTTCCGACGCTAGAAAAAGATTTATTGTAGCAAAAAAATTATAAAGTCAATAGCCATGGTTTAGCCATACTAAAGACCTGGTCGTCTTTTGCCAGACTTTTCCCACGCTAGAGACAGATTAATTTTAGCAAAAAAATTATTATGTCAGTATCCATGGTTTAGCCATACTAAAGACCTAGTCGTCCTTTGCCAGACTTTTCCCACGCTAGAGACAGATTAATTTTAGCAAAAAAACTATAAAGTCAGTAACCATGGTTTAGCCATACTAAAGACCTGGTCGTCATTTGCAAGTCTTTTCCCATGCTAGAGACAGATTAATTATAGCAAAAAAATTATAAAGTCAATAGCCATGGTTTAGCCATACTAAAGTCCTGGTTGTCCTTTGCCAGACTCTTTCCACGCTAGAGACAGATTAATTTTAGCAAAAAAATTAATAAGTCAGTTGCCATGGTTTAGCCATACTAAAGTTCTTGTCGTCTTTTGCCAGACTTTCCGACGCTAGAAAGATTTATTTTAGCAAAAAAATTATAAAGTTAATAGCCATGGTTTAGCCATACTAAAGACCTGGTCGTCCTTTGCCAGAATCTTCCCACGCTAGAGACAGATTAATTTTAGCAAAAAAATTAATAAGTCAGTTGCCATGGTTTAGCCATACTAAAGACCTAGTCGTCCTTTGCCAGACTCTTCCCACGCTAGAGACAGATTAATTTTAGCATAAAAATTATAAAGTCAGTTGCCATGGTTTAGCCATACTAAAGACCTGGTCGTCCTTTGCCAGACTCTTCCCACGCTAGAGACAGATTAATTTTAGCAAAAAAACTATAAAGTCAGTAACCATGGTTTAGCCATACTAAAGACCTGGTCGTCATTTAACAGACTTTTCCCACGCTATAGACAGATTAATTTTAACAAAAAAATTATAATGTCAGTAGCCATGGTTTAGCCATACTAAAGACCTGGTGGTCTTTTGCCAGACTTTTCCCACGCTAGAGACAGATTAATTTTAGCAAAAAAATTATAAAGTCAGTTGCCATGGTTAAGCCATACTAAGGACCTAGTCTTCCTTTGCCAGACTCTTCCCACGCTAGAGGCAGATTAATTTTAGAAAAAAAACTATAAAGTCAGTAACCATGGTTTAGCCATACTAAAGACCTAGTCTTCTTTTGCCAGACTTTTCCTACGCTAGAGACATATTAATTTTAGCAAAAAAACTATAAAGTCAGTAAGCATGGTTTAGCTATACTAAAGACCTAGTCGTCCTTTGCCAGAATTTTCCCACGCTAGAGACAGATTAGTTTTAGCAAAAAAATTATTATGTCAGTATCCATGGTTTAGCCATACTAAAGGCCTAGTCGTCCTTTGCCAGACTTTTCCCACGCTAGAGACAGATTAATTTTAGCAAAAAAACTATAAAGTCAGTAACCATAGTTTAGCCATACTAAAGACCTGGTCGTCATTTGCAAGTCTTTTCCCATGCTAGAGACAGATTAATTATAGCAAAAAAATTATAAAGTCAATTGCCATGGTTTAGCCATACTAAAGACCTGGTTGTCCTTTGCCAGACTCTTTCCACGCTAGAGACAGATTAATTTTAGCAAAAAAATTAATAAGTCAGTTGCCATGGTTTAGCCATACTAAAGTTCTTGTCGTCTTTTGCCAGACTTTCCGACGCTAGAAAGATTCATTTTAGCAAAAAAATTATAAAGTTAATAGCCATGGTTTAGCCATACTAAAGACCTGGTCGTCCTTTGCCAGAATCTTCCCACGCTAGAGACAGATTAATTTTAGCAAAAAAATTAATAAGTCAGTTGCCATGGTTTAGCCATACTTAAGACCTAGTCGTCCTTTGCCAGACTCTTCCCACGCTAGAGACAGATTAATTTTAGCATAAAAATTATAAAGTCAGTTGCCATGGTTTAGCCATACTAAAGACCTGGTCGTCCTTTGCCAGACTCTTCCCACGCTAGAGACAGATTAATTTTAGCAAAAAAATTATAAAGTCAGTAACCATGGTTTAGCCATACTAAAGACCTGGTCGTCCTTTGCCAGACTTTTCCCACGCTAGAGACAGATTACTTTTAGCAAAAAAATAATTATGTCAGTAGCCATGGTTTAGTCGTGGTAAAGACTTTACATCTTTTGCCAGACTTTTCCCACGCTAGAGACAGATTAATTTTAGCATAAAAATTATAAAGTCAGTAACCATGGTTTAGCCATACTAAAGACCTGGTCGTCATTTGCCAGACTTTTCCCATGCTAGAGACAGATTAATTATAGTAAAAAAACTATAAAGTCAATAGCCATGGTTTAGCCATACTAAAGACCTGGTCGTCTTTTGCCAGACTTTTCCCACGCTAGAGACAGATTAATGTTAGCAAAAAAATTATAAAGTCAGTTGCCATGGTTTATCCATACTAAAGACCTGGTCGTCCTTTGCCAGACTCTTCCCACGCTAGAGACAGATTAATTTTAGCAAAAAAACTATAAAGTCAGTAACCATGGTTTAGCCATACTAAAGACCTGGTCGTCATTTGCCAGACTTTTCCCATGCTAGAGACAGATTAATTATAGCAAAAAAATTATAAAGTCAATAGCCATGGTTAAGCCATACTAAAGTTCTTCTCGTCTTTTGACAGACTTTCCGACGCTAGAAAAAGATTTATTGTAGCAAAAAAATTATAAAGTCAATAGCCATGGTTTAGCCATACTAAAGACCTGGTCGTCATTTAACAGACTTTTCCCACGCTAGAAACAGATTAATTTTAGCAAAAAAAATCTAAAGACAGTAGCCATGGTTTAGCCATACTAAAGACCTGTTCGTCTTTTGCCAGACTTTTCCCACGCTAGAGACAGATTAATTTTAGCAAAAAAATTATAAAGTCAGTTGCCATGGTTAAGCCATACTAAGGACCTAGTCTTCCTTTGCCAGACTCTTCCCACGCTAGAGGCAGATTAATTTTAGAAAAAAAACTATAAAGTCAGTAACCATGGTTTAGCCATACTAAAGACCTAGTCTTCTTTTGCCAGACTTTTCCTACGCTAGAGACATATTAATTTTAGCAAAAAAACTATAAAGTCAGTAAGCATGGTTTAGCTATACTAAAGACCTAGTCGTCCTTTGCCAGAATTTTCCCACGCTAGAGACAGATTAATTTTAGCAAAAAAATTATTATGTCAGTATCCATGGTTTAGCCATACTAAAGACCTAGTCGTCCTTTGCCAGACTTTTCCCACGCTAGAGACAGATTAATTTTAGCAAAAAAACTATAAAGTCAGTAACCATGGTTTAGCCATACTAAAGACCTGGTCGTCATTTGCAAGTCTTTTCCCATGCTAGAGACAGATTAATTATAGCAAAAAAATTATAAAGTCAATTGCCATGGTTTAGCCATACTAAAGACGTGGTTGTCCTTTGCCAGACTCTTTCCACGCTAGAGACAGATTAATTTTAGCAAAAAAATTAATAAGTCAGTTGCCATGGTTTAGCCATACTAAAGTTCTTGTCGTCTTTTGCCAGACTTTCCGACGCTAGAAAGATTCATTTTAGCAAAAAAATTATAAAGTTAATAGCCATGGTTTAGCCATACTAAAGACCTGGTCGTCCTTTGCCAGAATCTTCCCACGCTAGAGACAGATTAATTTTAGCAAAAAAATTAATAAGTCAGTTGCCATGGTTTAGCCATACTTAAGACCTAGTCGTCCTTTGCCAGACTCTTCCCACGCTAGAGACAGATTAATTTTAGCATAAAAATTATAAAGTCAGTTGCCATGGTTTAGCCATACTAAAGACCTGGTCGTCCTTTGCCAGACTCTTCCCACGCTAGAGACAGATTAATTTTAGCAAAAAAATTATAAAGTCAGTAACCATGGTTTAGCCATACTAAAGACCTGGTCGTCATTTAACAGACTTTTCCCACGCTATAGACAGATTAATTTTAACAAAAAAATTATAATGTCAGTAGCGATGGTTTAGCCATACTAAAGACCTGGTCGTCCTTTGCCAGACTTTTCCCACGCTAGAGACAGATTACTTTTAGCAAAAAAATAATTATGTCAGTAGCCATGGTTTAGTCGTGGTAAAGACTTTACATCTTTTGCCAGACTTTTCCCACGCTAGAGACAGATTAATTTTAGCATAAAAATTATAAAGTCAGTAACCATGGTTTAGCCATACTAAAGACCTGGTCGTCATTTGCCAGACTTTTCCCATGCTAGAGACAGATTAATTATAGTAAAAAAACTATAAAGTCAATAGCCATGGTTTAGCCATACTAAAGACCTGGTCGTCTTTTGCCAGACTTTTCCCACGCTAGAGACAGATTATTGTTAGCAAAAAAATTATAAAGTCAGTTGCCATGGTTTATCCATACTAAAGACCTGGTCGTCCTTTGCCAGACTCTTCCCACGCTAGAGACAGATTAATTTTAGCATAAAAATTATAAAGTCAGTAACCATGGTTTAGCCATACTAAAGACCTGGTCGTCATTTGCCAGACTTTTCCCATGCTAGAGACAGATTAATTATAGCAAAAAAACTATAAAGTCAATAGCCATGGTTTAGCCATACTAAAGACCTGGTCGTCTTTTGCCAGACTTTTTCCACGCTAGAGACAGATTAATGTTAGCAAAAAAATTATAAAGTCAGTAACCATGGTTTAGCCATACTAAAGACCTGGTCGTCATTTGCCAGACTTTTCCCATGCTAGAGACAGATTAATTATAGCAAAAAAATTATAAAGTCAATAGCCATGGTTAAGCCATACTAAAGTTCTTCTCGTCTTTTGACAGACTTTACGACGCTAGAAAAAGATTTATTTTAGCAAAAAAATTATAAAGTCAATAGCCATGGTTTAGCCATACTAAAGACCTGGTTGTCATTTAACAGACTTTTCCCACGCTAGAAACAGATTAATTTTAGCAAAAAAAATCTTAAGACAGTAGCCATGGTTTAGCCATACTAAAGACCTGGTCGTCTTTTGCCAGACTTTTCCCACGCTAGAGACAGATTAATTTTAGCAAAAAAATTATAAAGTCAGTTGCCATGTTTAAGCCATACTAAAGACCTAGTCTTCCTTTGCCAGACTCTTCCCACGCTAGAGGCAGATTAATTTTAGAAAAAAAACTATAAAGTCAGTAACCATGGTTTAGCCATACTAAAGACATAGTCTTCTTTTGCCAGTCTTTTCCTACGCTAGAGACATATTAATTTTAGCAAAAAAACTATAAAGTCAGTAAGCATGGTTTAGCCATACTAAAGACCTAGTCGTCCTTTGCCAGAATTTTCCCACGCTAGAGACAGATTAATTTTAGCAAAAAAATTATTATGTCAGTATCCATGGTTTAGCCATACTAAAGACCTAGTCGTCCTTTGCCAGACTTTTCCCACGCTAGAGACAGATTAATTTTAGCAAAAAAACTATAAAGTCAGTAAGCATGGTTTAGCCATACTAAAGACCTAGTCGTCCTTTGCCAGAATTTTCCCACGCTAGAGACAGATTAATTTTAGCAAAAAAATTATTATGTCAGTATCCATGGTTTAGCCATACTAAAGACCTAGTCGTCCTTTGCCAGACTTTTCCCACGCTAGAGACAGATTAATTTTAGCAAAAAAATTATTATGTCAGTATCCATGGTTTAGCCATACTAAAGACCTAGTCGTCCTTTGCCAGACTTTTCCCACGCTAGAGACAGATTAATTTTAGCAAAAAAACTATAAAGTCAGTAAGCATGGTTTAGCCATACTAAAGACCTAGTCGTCCTTTGCCAGAATTTTCCCACGCTAGAGACAGATTAATTTTAGCAAAAAAATTATTATGTCAGTATCCATGGTTTAGCCATACTAAAGATCTAGTCGTCCTTTGCCAGACTTTTCCCACGCTAGAGACAGATTAATTTTAGCAAAAAAATTATTATGTCAGTATCCATGGTTTAGCCATACTAAAGACCTAGTCGTCCTTTGCCAGACTTTTCCCACGCTAGAGACAGATTAATTTTAGCAAAAAAACTATAAAGTCAGTAACCATGGTTTAGCCATACTAAAGACATAGTCTTCTTTTGCCAGTCTTTTCCTACGCTAGAGACATATTAATTTTAGCAAAAAAACTATAAAGTCAGTAAGCATGGTTTAGCCATACTAAAGACCTAGTCGTCCTTTGCCAGAATTTTCCCACGCTAGAGACAGATTAATTTTAGCAAAAAAATTATTATGTCAGTATCCATGGTTTAGCCATACTAAAGACCTAGTCGTCCTTTGCCAGACTTTTCCCACGCTAGAGACAGATTAATTTTAGCAAAAAAACTATAAAGTCAGTAACCATGGTTTAGCCATACTAAAGACCTAGTCTTCTTTTGCCAGACTTTTCCTACGCTAGAGACATATTAATTTTAGCAAAAAAACTATAAAGTCAGTAAGCATGGTTTAGCTATACTAAAGACCTAGTCGTCCTTTGCCAGAATTTTCCCACGCTAGAGACAGATTAATTTTAGCAAAAAAATTATTATGTCAGTATCCATGGTTTAGCCATACTAAAGACCTAGTCGTCCTTTGCCAGACTTTTCCCACGCTAGAGACAGATTAATTTTAGCAAAAAAACTATAAAGTCAGTAACCATGGTTTAGCCATACTAAAGACCTGGTCGTCATTTGCAAGTCTTTTCCCATGCTAGAGACAGATTAATTATAGCAAAAAAATTATAAAGTCAATTGCCATGGTTTAGCCATACTAAAGACGTGGTTGTCCTTTGCCAGACTCTTTCCACGCTAGAGACAGATTAATTTTAGCAAAAAAATTAATAAGTCAGTTGCCATGGTTTAGCCATACTAAAGTTCTTGTCGTCTTTTGCCAGACTTTCCGACGCTAGAAAGATTCATTTTAGCAAAAAAATTATAAAGTTAATAGCCATGGTTTAGCCATACTAAAGACCTGGTCGTCCTTTGCCAGAATCTTCCCACGCTAGAGACAGATTAATTTTAGCAAAAAAATTAATAAGTCAGTTGCCATGGTTTAGCCATACTTAAGACCTAGTCGTCCTTTGCCAGACTCTTCCCACGCTAGAGACAGATTAATTTTAGCATAAAAATTATAAAGTCAGTTGCCATGGTTTAGCCATACTAAAGACCTGGTCGTCCTTTGCCAGACTCTTCCCACGCTAGAGACAGATTAATTTTAGCAAAAAAATTATAAAGTCAGTAACCATGGTTTAGCCATACTAAAGACCTGGTCGTCATTTAACAGACTTTTCCCACGCTATAGACAGATTAATTTTAACAAAAAAATTATAATGTCAGTAGCGATGGTTTAGCCATACTAAAGACCTGGTC
The DNA here is from genome assembly GCA_037103525.1 of Ganaspis brasiliensis. NCBI lineage: Eukaryota > Metazoa > Arthropoda > Insecta > Hymenoptera > Figitidae > Ganaspis > Ganaspis brasiliensis. The sequence continues at coordinate 281,708 of JAZKLR010000135.1, read as the reverse complement.
GTCCTTTGCCAGACTTTTCCCACGCTAGAGACAGATTACTTTTAGCAAAAAAATAATTATGTCAGTAGCCATGGTTTAGTCGTGGTAAAGACTTTACATCTTTTGCCAGACTTTTCCCACGCTAGAGACAGATTAATTTTAGCATAAAAATTATAAAGTCAGTAACCATGGTTTAGCCATACTAAAGACCTGGTCGTCATTTGCCAGACTTTTCCCATGCTAGAGACAGATTAATTATAGTAAAAAAACTATAAAGTCAATAGCCATGGTTTAGCCATACTAAAGACCTGGTCGTCTTTTGCCAGACTTTTCCCACGCTAGAGACAGATTATTGTTAGCAAAAAAATTATAAAGTCAGTTGCCATGGTTTATCCATACTAAAGACCTGGTCGTCCTTTGCCAGACTCTTCCCACGCTAGAGACAGATTAATTTTAGCATAAAAATTATAAAGTCAGTAACCATGGTTTAGCCATACTAAAGACCTGGTCGTCATTTGCCAGACTTTTCCCATGCTAGAGACAGATTAATTATAGCAAAAAAACTATAAAGTCAATAGCCATGGTTTAGCCATACTAAAGACCTGGTCGTCTTTTGCCAGACTTTTCCCACGCTAGAGACAGATTAATGTTAGCAAAAAAATTATAAAGTCAGTAACCATGGTTTAGCCATACTAAAGACCTGGTCGTCATTTGCCAGACTTTTCCCATGCTAGAGACAGATTAATTATAGCAAAAAAATTATAAAGTCAATAGCCATGGTTAAGCCATACTAAAGTTCTTCTCGTCTTTTGACAGACTTTACGACGCTAGAAAAAGATTTATTTTAGCAAAAAAATTATAAAGTCAATAGCCATGGTTTAGCCATACTAAAGACCTGGTTGTCATTTAACAGACTTTTCCCACGCTAGAAACAGATTAATTTTAGCAAAAAAAATCTTAAGACAGTAGCCATGGTTTAGCCATACTAAAGACCTGGTCGTCTTTTGCCAGACTTTTCCCACGCTAGAGACAGATTAATTTTAGCAAAAAAATTATAAAGTCAGTTGCCATGTTTAAGCCATACTAAAGACCTAGTCTTCCTTTGCCAGACTCTTCCCACGCTAGAGGCAGATTAATTTTAGAAAAAAAACTATAAAGTCAGTAACCATGGTTTAGCCATACTAAAGACATAGTCTTCTTTTGCCAGTCTTTTCCTACGCTAGAGACATATTAATTTTAGCAAAAAAACTATAAAGTCAGTAAGCATGGTTTAGCCATACTAAAGACCTAGTCGTCCTTTGCCAGAATTTTCCCACGCTAGAGACAGATTAATTTTAGCAAAAAAATTATTATGTCAGTATCCATGGTTTAGCCATACTAAAGACCTAGTCGTCCTTTGCCAGACTTTTCCCACGCTAGAGACAGATTAATTTTAGCAAAAAAACTATAAAGTCAGTAAGCATGGTTTAGCCATACTAAAGACCTAGTCGTCCTTTGCCAGAATTTTCCCACGCTAGAGACAGATTAATTTTAGCAAAAAAATTATTATGTCAGTATCCATGGTTTAGCCATACTAAAGACCTAGTCGTCCTTTGCCAGACTTTTCCCACGCTAGAGACAGATTAATTTTAGCAAAAAAATTATTATGTCAGTATCCATGGTTTAGCCATACTAAAGACCTAGTCGTCCTTTGCCAGACTTTTCCCACGCTAGAGACAGATTAATTTTAGCAAAAAAACTATAAAGTCAGTAAGCATGGTTTAGCCATACTAAAGACCTAGTCGTCCTTTGCCAGAATTTTCCCACGCTAGAGACAGATTAATTTTAGCAAAAAAATTATTATGTCAGTATCCATGGTTTAGCCATACTAAAGATCTAGTCGTCCTTTGCCAGACTTTTCCCACGCTAGAGACAGATTAATTTTAGCAAAAAAATTATTATGTCAGTATCCATGGTTTAGCCATACTAAAGACCTAGTCGTCCTTTGCCAGACTTTTCCCACGCTAGAGACAGATTAATTTTAGCAAAAAAACTATAAAGTCAGTAACCATGGTTTAGCCATACTAAAGACATAGTCTTCTTTTGCCAGTCTTTTCCTACGCTAGAGACATATTAATTTTAGCAAAAAAACTATAAAGTCAGTAAGCATGGTTTAGCCATACTAAAGACCTAGTCGTCCTTTGCCAGAATTTTCCCACGCTAGAGACAGATTAATTTTAGCAAAAAAATTATTATGTCAGTATCCATGGTTTAGCCATACTAAAGACCTAGTCGTCCTTTGCCAGACTTTTCCCACGCTAGAGACAGATTAATTTTAGCAAAAAAACTATAAAGTCAGTAACCATGGTTTATCCATACTAAAGACCTGGTCGTCCTTTGCCAGACTCTTCCCACGCTAGAGACAGATTAATTTTAGCAAAAAAACTATAAAGTCAGTAACCATGGTTTACCCATACTAAAGACCTGGTCGTCCTTTGCCAGACTCTTCCCACGCTAGAGACAGATTAATTTTAGCAAAAAAACTATAAAGTCAGTAACCATGGTTTAGCCATACTAAAGACCTGGTCGTCATTTGCCAGACTTTTCCCATGCTAGAGACAGATTAATTATAGCAAAAAAACTATAAAGTCAATAGCCATGGTTTAGCCATACTAAAGACCTGGTCGTCTTTTGCCAGACTTTTCCCACGCTAGAGACAGATTAATGTTAGCAAAAAAATTATAAAGTCAGTAAGCATGGTTTAGCCATACTAAAGACCTAGTCGTCCTTTGCCAGAATTTTCCCACGCTAGAGACAGATTAATTTTAGCAAAAAAATTATTATGTCAGTATCCATGGTTTAGCCATACTAAAGACCTAGTCGTCCTTTGCCAGACTTTTCCCACGCTAGAGACAGATTAATTTTAGCAAAAAAACTATAAAGTCAGTAACCATGGTTTAGCCATACTAAAGACATAGTCTTCTTTTGCCAGTCTTTTCCTACGCTAGAGACATATTAATTTTAGCAAAAAAACTATAAAGTCAGTAAGCATGGTTTAGCCATACTAAAGACCTAGTCGTCCTTTGCCAGAATTTTCCCACGCTAGAGACAGATTAATTTTAGCAAAAAAATTATTATGTCAGTATCCATGGTTTAGCCATACTAAAGACCTAGTCGTCCTTTGCCAGACTTTTCCCACGCTAGAGACAGATTAATTTTAGCAAAAAAACTATATAGTCAGTAACCATGGTTTATCCATACTAAAGACCTGGTCGTCCTTTGCCAGACTCTTCCCACGCTAGAGACAGATTAATTTTAGCAAAAAAACTATAAAGTCAGTAACCATGGTTTAGCCATACTAAAGACCTGGTCGTCCTTTGCCAGACTCTTCCCACGCTAGAGACAGATTAATTTTAGCAAAAAAACTATAAAGTCAGTAACCATGGTTTAGCCATACTAAAGACCTGGTCGTCATTTGCCAGACTTTTCCCATGCTAGAGACAGATTAATTATAGCAAAAAAACTATAAAGTCAATAGCCATGGTTTAGCCATACTAAAGACCTGGTCGTCTTTTGCCAGACTTTTCCCACGCTAGAGACAGATTAATGTTAGCAAAAAAATTATAAAGTCAGTTGCCATGGTTTATCCATACTAAAGACCTGGTCGTCCTTTGCCAGACTCTTCCCACGCTAGAGACAGATTAATTTTAGCAAAAAAACTATAAAGTCAATAGCCATGGTTTATCCATACTAAAGACCTGGTCGTCCTTTGCCAGACTCTTCCCACGCTAGAGACAGATTAATTTTAGCAAAAAAACTATAAAGTCAGTAACCATGGTTTAGCCATACTAAAGACCTGGTCGTCCTTTGACAGACTCTTCCCACGCTAGAGACAGATTAATTTTAGCAAAAAAACTATAAAGTCAGTAACCATGGTTTAGCCATACTAAAGACCTGGTCGTCATTTGCCAGACTTTTCCCATGCTAGAGACAGATTAATTATAGCAAAAAAATTATAAAGTCAATAGCTATGGTTTAGCCATACTAAAGACCTGGTCGTCTTTTGCCAGACTTTTCCCACGCTAGAGGCAGATTAATTTTAGAAAAAAAACTATAAAGTCAGTAACCATGGTTTAGCCATACTAAAGACCTAGTCTTCTTTTGCCAGACTTTTCCTACGCTAGAGACATATTAATTTTAGCAAAAAAACTATAAAGTCAGTAAGCATGGTTTAGCTATACTAAAGACCTAGTCGTCCTTTGCCAGAATTTTCCCACGCTAGAGACAGATTAATTTTAGCAAAAAAATTATTATGTCAGTATCCATGGTTTAGCCATACTAAAGACCTAGTCGTCCTTTGCCAGACTTTTCCCACGCTAGAGACAGATTAATTTTAGCAAAAAAACTATAAAGTCAGTAACCATGGTTTAGCCATACTAAAGACCTGGTCGTCATTTGCAAGTCTTTTCCCATGCTAGAGACAGATTAATTATAGCAAAAAAATTATAAAGTCAATTGCCATGGTTTAGCCATACTAAAGACGTGGTTGTCCTTTGCCAGACTCTTTCCACGCTAGAGACAGATTAATTTTAGCAAAAAAATTAATAAGTCAGTTGCCATGGTTTAGCCATACTTAAGACCTAGTCGTCCTTTGCCAGACTCTTCCCACGCTAGAGACAGATTAATTTTAGCATAAAAATTATAAAGTCAGTTGCCATGGTTTAGCCATACTAAAGACCTGGTCGTCCTTTGCCAGACTCTTCCCACGCTAGAGACAGATTAATTTTAGCAAAAAAATTATAAAGTCAGTAACCATGGTTTAGCCATACTAAAGACCTGGTCGTCATTTAACAGACTTTTCCCACGCTATAGACAGATTAATTTTAACAAAAAAATTATAATGTCAGTAGCGATGGTTTAGCCATACTAAAGACCTGGTCGTCCTTTGCCAGACTTTTCCCACGCTAGAGACAGATTACTTTTAGCAAAAAAATAATTATGTCAGTAGCCATGGTTTAGTCGTGGTAAAGACTTTACATCTTTTGCCAGACTTTTCCCACGCTAGAGACAGATTAATTTTAGCATAAAAATTATAAAGTCAGTAACCATGGTTTAGCCATACTAAAGTTCTTGTCGTCTTTTGCCAGACTTTCCGACGCTAGAAAGATTCATTTTAGCAAAAAAATTATAAAGTTAATAGCCATGGTTTAGCCATACTAAAGACCTGGTCGTCCTTTGCCAGAATCTTCCCACGCTAGAGACAGATTAATTTTAGCAAAAAAATTAATAAGTCAGTTGCCATGGTTTAGCCATACTTAAGACCTAGTCGTCCTTTGCCAGACTCTTCCCACGCTAGAGACAGATTAATTTTAGCATAAAAATTATAAAGTCAGTAACCATGGTTTAGCCATACTAAAGACCTGGTCGTCATTTGCCAGACTTTTCCCATGCTAGAGACAGATTAATTTTAGCAAAAAAATTATAAAGTCAGTAACCATGGTTTAGCCATACTAAAGACCTGGTCGTCATTTAACAGACTTTTCCCACGCTATAGACAGATTAATTTTAACAAAAAAATTATAATGTCAGTAGCGATGGTTTAGCCATACTAAAGACCTGGTCGTCCTTTGCCAGACTTTTCCCACGCTAGAGACAGATTACTTTTAGCAAAAAAATAATTATGTCAGTAGCCATGGTTTAGTCGTGGTAAAGACTTTACATCTTTTGCCAGACTTTTCCCACGCTAGAGACAGATTAATTTTAGCATAAAAATTATAAAGTCAGTAACCATGGTTTAGCCATACTAAAGACCTGGTCGTCATTTGCCAGACTTTTCCCATGCTAGAGACAGATTAATTATAGTAAAAAAACTATAAAGTCAATAGCCATGGTTTAGCCATACTAAAGACCTGGTCGTCTTTTGCCAGACTTTTCCCACGCTAGAGACAGATTAATGTTAGCAAAAAAATTATAAAGTCAGTTGCCATGGTTTATCCATACTAAAGACCTGGTCGTCCTATGCCAGACTCTTCCCACGCTAGAGACAGATTAATTTTAGCAAAAAAACTATAAAGTCAGTAACCATGGTTTAGCCATACTAAAGACCTGGTCGTCATTTGCCAGACGTTTCCCATGCTAGAGACAGATTAATTATAGCAAAAAAATTATAAAGTCAATAGCCATGGTTAAGCCATACTAAAGTTCTTCTCGTCTTTTGACAGACTTTCCGACGCTAGAAAAAGATTTATTTTAGCAAAAAAATTATAAAGTCAATAGCCATGGTTTAGCCATACTAAAGACCTGGTTGTCATTTAACAGACTTTTCCCACGCTAGAAACAGATTAATTTTAGCAAAAAAAATCTTAAGACAGTAGCCATGGTTTAGCCATACTAAAGACCTGGTCGTCTTTTGCCAGACTTTTCCCACGCTAGAGACAGATTAATTTTAGCAAAAAAATTATTATGTCAGTATCCATGGTTTAGCCATACTAAAGACCTAGTCGTCCTTTGCCAGACTTTTCCCACGCTAGAGACAGATTAATTTTAGCAAAAAAACTATAAAGTCAGTAACCATGGTTTAGCCATACTAAAGACATAGTCTTCTTTTGCCAGTCTTTTCCTACGCTAGAGACATATTAATTTTAGCAAAAAAACTATAAAGTCAGTAAGCATGGTTTAGCCATACTAAAGACCTAGTCGTCCTTTGCCAGAATTTTCCCACGCTAGAGACAGATTAATTTTAGCAAAAAAATTATTATGTCAGTATCCATGGTTTAGCCATACGAAAGACCTAGTCGTCCTTTGCCAGACTTTTCCCACGCTAGAGACAGATTAATTTTAGCAAAAAAACTATAAAGTCAGTAACCATGGTTTATCCATACTAAAGACCTAGTCGTCATTTGCCAGACTTTTCCCATGCTAGAGACAGATTAATTTTAGCAAAAAAACTATAAAGTCAGTAACCATGGTTTAGCCATACTAAAGACATAGTCTTCTTTTGCCAGTCTTTTCCTACGCTAGAGACATATTAATTTTAGCAAAAAAACTATAAAGTCAGTAAGCATGGTTTAGCCATACTAAAGACCTAGTCGTCCTTTGCCAGAATTTTCCCACGCTAGAGACAGATTAATTTTAGCAAAAAAATTATTATGTCAGTATCCATGGTTTAGCCATACTAAAGACATAGTCTTCTTTTGCCAGTCTTTTCCTACGCTAGAGACATATTAATTTTAGCAAAAAAACTATAAAGTCAGTAAGCATGGTTTAGCCATACTAAAGACCTAGTCGTCCTTTGCCAGAATTTTCCCACGCTAGAGACAGATTAATTTTAGCAAAAAAATTATTATGTCAGTATCCATGGTTTAGCCATACTAAAGACCTAGTCGTCCTTTGCCAGACTTTTCCCACGCTAGAGACAGATTAATTTTAGCAAAAAAATTATTATGTCAGTATCCATGGTTTAGCCATACTAAAGACCTAGTCGTCATTTGCCAGACTTTTCCCATGCTAGAGACAGATTAATTATAGCAAAAAAATTATAAAGTCAATAGCCATGGTTTAGCCATACTAAAGACCTGGTCGTCTTTTGCCAGACTTTTCCCACGCTAGAGGCAGATTAATTTTAGAAAAAAAACTATAAAGTCAGTAACCATGGTTTAGCCATACTAAAGACCTAGTCTTCTTTTGCCAGACTTTTCCTACGCTAGAGACATATTAATTTTAGCAAAAAAACTATAAAGTCAGTAAGCATGGTTTAGCTATACTAAAGACCTAGTCGTCCTTTGCCAGAATTTTCCCACGCTAGAGACAGATTAATTTTAGCAAAAAAATTATTATGTCAGTATCCATGGTTTAGCCATACTAAAGACCTAGTCGTCCTTTGCCAGACTTTTCCCACGCTAGAGACAGATTAATTTTAGCAAAAAAACTATAAAGTCAGTAACCATGGTTTAGCCATACTAAAGACCTGGTCGTCATTTGCAAGTCTTTTCCCATGCTAGAGACAGATTAATTATAGCAAAAAAATTATAAAGTCAATTGCCATGGTTTAGCCATACTAAAGACGTGGTTGTCCTTTGCCAGACTCTTTCCACGCTAGAGACAGATTAATTTTAGCAAAAAAATTAATAAGTCAGTTGCCATGGTTTAGCCATACTAAAGTTCTTGTCGTCTTTTGCCAGACTTTCCGACGCTAGAAAGATTCATTTTAGCAAAAAAATTATAAAGTTAATAGCCATGGTTTAGCCATACTAAAGACCTGGTCGTCCTTTGCCAGAATCTTCCCACGCTAGAGACAGATTAATTTTAGCAAAAAAATTAATAAGTCAGTTGCCATGGTTTAGCCATACTTAAGACCTAGTCGTCCTTTGCCAGACTCTTCCCACGCTAGAGACAGATTAATTTTAGCATAAAAATTATAAAGTCAGTTGCCATGGTTTAGCCATACTAAAGACCTGGTCGTCCTTTGCCAGACTCTTCCCACGCTAGAGACAGATTAATTTTAGCAAAAAAATTATAAAGTCAGTAACCATGGTTTAGCCATACTAAAGACCTGGTCGTCATTTAACAGACTTTTCCCACGCTATAGACAGATTAATTTTAACAAAAAAATTATAATGTCAGTAGCGATGGTTTAGCCATACTAAAGACCTGGTCGTCCTTTGCCAGACTTTTCCCACGCTAGAGACAGATTACTTTTAGCAAAAAAATAATTATGTCAGTAGCCATGGTTTAGTCGTGGTAAAGACTTTACATCTTTTGCCAGACTTTTCCCACGCTAGAGACAGATTAATTTTAGCATAAAAATTATAAAGTCAGTAACCATGGTTTAGCCATACTAAAGACCTGGTCGTCATTTGCCAGACTTTTCCCATGCTAGAGACAGATTAATTATAGTAAAAAAACTATAAAGTCAATAGCCATGGTTTAGCCATACTAAAGACCTGGTCGTCTTTTGCCAGACTTTTCCCACGCTAGAGACAGATTAATGTTAGCAAAAAAATTATAAAGTCAGTTGCCATGGTTTATCCATACTAAAGACCTGGTCGTCCTATGCCAGACTCTTCCCACGCTAGAGACAGATTAATTTTAGCAAAAAAACTATAAAGTCAGTAACCATGGTTTAGCCATACTAAAGACCTGGTCGTCATTTGCCAGACGTTTCCCATGCTAGAGACAGATTAATTATAGCAAAAAAATTATAAAGTCAATAGCCATGGTTAAGCCATACTAAAGTTCTTCTCGTCTTTTGACAGACTTTCCGACGCTAGAAAAAGATTTATTTTAGCAAAAAAATTATAAAGTCAATAGCCATGGTTTAGCCATACTAAAGACCTGGTTGTCATTTAACAGACTTTTCCCACGCTAGAAACAGATTAATTTTAGCAAAAAAAATCTTAAGACAGTAGCCATGGTTTAGCCATACTAAAGACCTGGTCGTCTTTTGCCAGACTTTTCCCACGCTAGAGACAGATTAATTTTAGCAAAAAAATTATTATGTCAGTATCCATGGTTTAGCCATACTAAAGACCTAGTCGTCCTTTGCCAGACTTTTCCCACGCTAGAGACAGATTAATTTTAGCAAAAAAACTATAAAGTCAGTAACCATGGTTTAGCCATACTAAAGACATAGTCTTCTTTTGCCAGTCTTTTCCTACGCTAGAGACATATTAATTTTAGCAAAAAAACTATAAAGTCAGTAAGCATGGTTTAGCCATACTAAAGACCTAGTCGTCCTTTGCCAGAATTTTCCCACGCTAGAGACAGATTAATTTTAGCAAAAAAATTATTATGTCAGTATCCATGGTTTAGCCATACTAAAGACCTAGTCGTCCTTTGCCAGACTTTTCCCACGCTAGAGACAGATTAATTTTAGCAAAAAAACTATAAAGTCAGTAACCATGGTTTACCCATACTAAAGACCTGGTCGTCCTTTGCCAGACTCTTCCCACGCTAGAGACAGATTAATTTTAGCAAAAAAACTATAAAGTCAGTAACCATGGTTTAGCCATACTAAAGACCTGGTCGTCATTTGCCAGACTTTTCCCATGCTAGAGACAGATTAATTATAGCAAAAAAACTATAAAGTCAATAGCCATGGTTTAGCCATACTAAAGACCTGGTCGTCTTTTGCCAGACTTTTCCCACGCTAGAGACAGATTAATGTTAGCAAAAAAATTATAAAGTCAGTAAGCATGGTTTAGCCATACTAAAGACCTAGTCGTCCTTTGCCAGAATTTTCCCACGCTAGAGACAGATTAATTTTAGCAAAAAAATTATTATGTCAGTATCCATGGTTTAGCCATACTAAAGACCTAGTCGTCCTTTGCCAGACTTTTCCCACGCTAGAGACAGATTAATTTTAGCAAAAAAACTATAAAGTCAGTAACCATGGTTTAGCCATACTAAAGACATAGTCTTCTTTTGCCAGTCTTTTCCTACGCTAGAGACATATTAATTTTAGCAAAAAAACTATAAAGTCAGTAAGCATGGTTTAGCCATACTAAAGACCTAGTCGTCCTTTGCCAGAATTTTCCCACGCTAGAGACAGATTAATTTTAGCAAAAAAATTATTATGTCAGTATCCATGGTTTAGCCATACTAAAGACCTAGTCGTCCTTTGCCAGACTTTTCCCACGCTAGAGACAGATTAATTTTAGCAAAAAAACTATAAAGTCAGTAACCATGGTTTATCCATACTAAAGACCTGGTCGTCCTTTGCCAGACTCTTCCCACGCTAGAGACAGATTAATTTTAGCAAAAAAACTATAAAGTCAGTAACCATGGTTTAGCCATACTAAAGACCTGGTCGTCCTTTGCCAGACTCTTCCCACGCTAGAGACAGATTAATTTTAGCAAAAAAACTATAAAGTCAGTAACCATGGTTTAGCCATACTAAAGACCTGGTCGTCATTTGCCAGACTTTTCCCATGCTAGAGACAGATTAATTATAGCAAAAAAACTATAAAGTCAATAGCCATGGTTTAGCCATACTAAAGACCTGGTCGTCTTTTGCCAGACTTTTCCCACGCTAGAGACAGATTAATGTTAGCAAAAAAATTATAAAGTCAGTTGCCATGGTTTATCCATACTAAAGACCTGGTCGTCCTTTGCCAGACTCTTCCCACGCTAGAGACAGATTAATTTTAGCAAAAAAACTATAAAGTCAGTAACCATGGTTTAGCCATACTAAAGACCTGGTCGTCCTTTGACAGACTCTTCCCACGCTAGAGACAGATTAATTTTAGCAAAAAAACTATAAAGTCAGTAACCATGGTTTAGCCATACTAAAGACCTGGTCGTCATTTGCCAGACTTTTCCCATGCTAGAGACAGATTAATTTTAGCAAAAAAAATCTTAAGACAGTAGCCATGGTTTAGCCATACTAAAGACCTGGTCGTCTTTTGCCAGACTTTTCCCACGCTAGAGACAGATTAATTTTAGCAAAAAAATTATAAAGTCAGTTGCCATGTTTAAGCCATACTGAAGACCTAGTCTTCCTTTGCCAGACTCTTCCCACGCTAGAGGCAGATTAATTTTAGAAAAAAAACTATAAAGTCAGTAACCATGGTTTAGCCATACTAAAGACATAGTCTTCTTTTGCCAGTCTTTTCCTACGCTAGAGACATATTAATTTTAGCAAAAAAACTATAAAGTCAGTAAGCATGGTTTAGCCATACTAAAGACCTAGTCGTCCTTTGCCAGACTCTTCCCACGCTAGAGACAGATTAATTTTAGCATAAAAATTATAAAGTCAGTTGCCATGGTTTAGCCATACTAAAGACCTGGTCGTCCTTTGCCAGACTCTTCCCACGCTAGAGACAGATTAATTTTAGCAAAAAAACTATAAAGTCAGTAACCATGGTTTAGCCATACTAAAGACCTGGTCGTCATTTAACAGACTTTTCCCACGCTATAGACAGATTAATTTTAACAAAAAAATTATAATGTCAGTAGCTATGGTTTAGCCATACTAAAGACCTGGTCGTCTTTTGCCAGACTTTTCCCACGCTAGAGACAGATTAATTTTAGCAAAAAAATTATAAAGTCAGTTGCCATGGTTAAGCCATACTAAGGACCTAGTCTTCCTTTGCCAGACTCTTCCCACGCTAGAGGCAGATTAATTTAAGAAAAAAAACTATAAAGTCAGTAACCATGGTTTAGCCATACTAAAGACCTAGTCTTCTTTTGCCAGACTTTTCCTACGCTAGAGACATATTAATTTTAGCAAAAAAACTATAAAGTCAGTAAGCATGGTTTAGCTATACTAAAGACCTAGTCGTCCTTTGCCAGAATTTTCCCACGCTAGAGACAGATTAGTTTTAGCAAAAAAATTATTATGTCAGTATCCATGGTTTAGCCATACTAAAGACCTAGTCGTCCTTTGCCAGACTTTTCCCACGCTAGAGACAGATTAATTTTAGCAAAAAAACTATAAAGTCAGTAACCATGGTTTAGCCATACTAAAGACCTGGTCGTCATTTGCAAGTCTTTTCCCATGCTAGAGACAGATTAATTATAGCAAAAAAATTATTATGTCAGTATCCATGGTTTAGCCATACTAAAGACCTAGTCGTCCTTTGCCAGACTTTTCCCACGCTAGAGACAGATTAATTTTAGCAAAAAAACTATAAAGTCAGTAACCATGGTTTAGCCATACTAAAGACATAGTCTTCTTTTGCCAGTCTTTTCCTACGCTAGAGACATATTAATTTTAGCAAAAAAACTATAAAGTCAGTAAGCATGGTTTAGCCATACTAAAGACCTAGTCGTCCTTTGCCAGAATTTTCCCACGCTAGAGACAGATTAATTTTAGCAAAAAAATTATTATGTCAGTATCCATGGTTTAGCCATACTAAAGACCTAGTCGTCCTTTGCCAGACTTTTCCCACGCTAGAGACAGATTAATTTTAGCAAAAAAACTATAAAGTCAGTAACCATGGTTTATCCATACTAAAGACCTGGTCGTCCTTTGCCAGACTCTTCCCACGCTAGAGACAGATTAATTTTAGCAAAAAAACTATAAAGTCAGTAACCATGGTTTACCCATACTAAAGACCTGGTCGTCCTTTGCCAGACTCTTCCCACGCTAGAGACAGATTAATTTTAGCAAAAAAACTATAAAGTCAGTAACCATGGTTTAGCCATACTAAAGACCTGGTCGTCATTTGCCAGACTTTTCCCATGCTAGAGACAGATTAATTATAGCAAAAAAACTATAAAGTCAATAGCCATGGTTTAGCCATACTAAAGACCTGGTCGTCTTTTGCCAGACTTTTCCCACGCTAGAGACAGATTAATGTTAGCAAAAAAACTATAAAGTCAGTAAGCATGGTTTAGCCATACTAAAGACCTAGTCGTCCTTTGCCAGAATTTTCCCACGCTAGAGACAGATTAATTTTAGCAAAAAAATTATTATGTCAGTATCCATGGTTTAGCCATACTAAAGACCTAGTCGTCCTTTGCCAGACTTTTCCCACGCTAGAGACAGATTAATTTTAGCAAAAAAACTATAAAGTCAGTAACCATGGTTTAGCCATACTAAAGACATAGTCTTCTTTTGCCAGTCTTTTCCTACGCTAGAGACATATTAATTTTAGCAAAAAAACTATAAAGTCAGTAAGCATGGTTTAGCCATACTAAAGACCTAGTCGTCCTTTGCCAGAATTTTCCCACGCTAGAGACAGATTAATTTTAGCAAAAAAATTATTATGTCAGTATCCATGGTTTAGCCATACTAAAGACCTAGTCGTCCTTTGCCAGACTTTTCCCACGCTAGAGACAGATTAATTTTAGCAAAAAAACTATAAAGTCAGTAACCATGGTTTATCCATACTAAAGACCTGGTCGTCCTTTGCCAGACTCTTCCCACGCTAGAGACAGATTAATTTTAGCAAAAAAACTATAAAGTCAGTAACCATGGTTTAGCCATACTAAAGACCTGGTCGTCATTTGCCAGACTCTTCCCACGCTAGAGACAGATTAATTTTAGCAAAAAAACTATAAAGTCAGTAACCATGGTTTAGCCATACTAAAGACCTGGTCGTCATTTGCCAGACTTTTCCCATGCTAGAGACAGATTAATTATAGCAAAAAAACTATAAAGTCAATAGCCATGGTTTAGCCATACTAAAGACCTGGTCGTCTTTTGCCAGACTTTTCCCACGCTAGAGACAGATTAATGTTAGCAAAAAAATTATAAAGTCAGTTGCCATGGTTTAGCCATACTAAAGACATAGTCTTCTTTTGCCAGTCTTTTCCTACGCTAGAGACATATTAATTTTAGCAAAAAAACTATAAAGTCAGTAAGCATGGTTTAGCCATACTAAAGACCTAGTCGTCCTTTGCCAGAATTTTCCCACGCTAGAGACAGATTAATTTTAGCAAAAAAATTATTATGTCAGTATCCATGGTTTAGCCATACTAAAGACCTAGTCGTCCTTTGCCAGACTTTTCCCACGCTAGAGACAGATTAATTTTAGCAAAAAAACTATAAAGTCAGTAACCATGGTTTACCCATACTAAAGACCTGGTCGTCCTTTGCCAGACTCTTCCCACGCTAGAGACAGATTAATTTTAGCAAAAAAACTATAAAGTCAGTAACCATGGTTTAGCCATACTAAAGACCTGGTCGTCATTTGCCAGACTTTTCCCACGCTAGAGACAGATTAATGTTAGCAAAAAAATTATAAAGTCAGTAAGCATGGTTTAGCCATACTAAAGACCTAGTCGTCCTTTGCCAGAATTTTCCCACGCTAGAGACAGATTAATTTTAGCAAAAAAATTATTATGTCAGTATCCATGGTTTAGCCATACTAAAGACCTAGTCGTCCTTTGCCAGACTTTTCCCACGCTAGAGACAGATTAATTTTAGCAAAAAAACTATAAAGTCAGTAACCATGGTTTAGCCATACTAAAGACATAGTCTTCTTTTGCCAGTCTTTTCCTACGCTAGAGACATATTAATTTTAGCAAAAAAACTATAAAGTCAGTAAGCATGGTTTAGCCATACTAAAGACCTAGTCGTCCTTTGCCAGAATTTTCCCACGCTAGAGACAGATTAATTTTAGCAAAAAAATTATTATGTCAGTATCCATGGTTTAGCCATACTAAAGACCTAGTCGTCCTTTGCCAGACTTTTCCCACGCTAGAGACAGATTAATTTTAGCAAAAAAACTATAAAGTCAGTAACCATGGTTTATCCATACTAAAGACCTGGTCGTCCTTTGCCAGACTCTTCCCACGCTAGAGACAGATTAATTTTAGCAAAAAAACTATAAAGTCAGTAACCATGGTTTAGCCATACTAAAGACCTGGTCGTCCTTTGCCAGACTCTTCCCACGCTAGAGACAGATTAATTTTAGCAAAAAAACTATAAAGTCAGTAACCATGGTTTAGCCATACTAAAGACCTGGTCGTCATTTGCCAGACTTTTCCCATGCTAGAGACAGATTAATTATAGCAAAAAAACTATAAAGTCAATAGCCATGGTTTAGCCATACTAAAGACCTGGTCGTCTTTTGCCAGACTTTTCCCACGCTAGAGACAGATTAATGTTAGCAAAAAAATTATAAAGTCAGTTGCCATGGTTTATCCATACTAAAGACCTGGTCGTCCTTTGCCAGACTCTTCCCACGCTAGAGACAGATTAATTTTAGCAAAAAAACTATAAAGTCAGTAACCATGGTTTAGCCATACTAAAGACCTGGTCGTCCTTTGACAGACTCTTCCCACGCTAGAGACAGATTAATTTTAGCAAAAAAACTATAAAGTCAGTAACCATGGTTTAGCCATACTAAAGACCTGGTCGTCATTTGCCAGACTTTTCCCATGCTAGAGACAGATTAATTATAGCAAAAAAATTATAAAGTCAATAGCCATGGTTAAGCCATACTAAAGTTCTTCTCGTCTTTTGACAGACTTTCCGACGCTAGAAAAAGATTTATTTTAGCAAAAAAATTATATAGTCAATAGCCATGGTTTAGCCATACTAAACACCTGGTCGTCCTTTGCCAGAATTTTCCCACGCTAGAGACAGATTAATTTTAGCAAAAAAATTATTATGTCAGTATCCATGGTTTAGCCATACTAAAGACCTAGTCGTCCTTTGCCAGACTTTTCCCACGCTAGAGACAGATTAATTTTAGCAAAAAAACTAAAAAGTCAGTAACCATGGTTTAGCCATACTAAAGACATAGTCTTCTTTTGCCAGTCTTTTCCTACGCTAGAGACATATTAATTTTAGCAAAAAAACTATAAAGTCAGTAAGCATGGTTTAGCCATACTAAAGACCTAGTCGTCCTTTGCCAGACTTTTCCCACGCTAGAGACAGATTAATTTTAGCAAAAAAACTATAAAGTCAGTAACCATGGTTTATCCATACTAAAGACCTGGTCGTCCTTTGCCAGACTCTTCCCACGCTAGAGACAGATTAATTTTAGCAAAAAAACTATAAAGTCAGTAACCATGGTTTAGCCATACTAAAGACCTGGTCGTCCTTTGCCAGACTCTTCCCACGCTAGAGACAGATTAATTTTAACAAAAAAACTACAAAGTCAGTAACCATGGTTTAGCCATACTAAAGACCTGGTCGTCATTTGCCAGACTTTTCCCATGCTAGAGACAGATTAATTATAGCAAAAAAATTATAAAGTCAATAGCCATGGTTTAGCCATACTAAAGACCTGGTCGTCTTTTGCCAGACTTTTCCCACGCTAGAGGCAGATTAATTTTAGAAAAAAAACTATAAAGTCAGTAACCATGGTTTAGCCATACTAAAGACCTAGTCTTCTTTTGCCAGACTTTTCCTACGCTAGAGACATATTAATTTTAGCAAAAAAAATATAAAGTCAGTAAGCATGGTTTAGCTATACTAAAGACCTAGTCGTCCTTTGCCAGAATTTTCCCACGCTAGAGACAGATTAATTTTAGCAAAAAAATTATTATGTCAGTATCCATGGTTTAGCCATACTAAAGACCTAGTCGTCCTTTGCCAGACTTTTCCCACGCTAGAGACAGATTAATTTTAGCAAAAAAACTATAAAGTCAGTAACCATGGTTTAGCCATACTAAAGACCTGGTCGTCATTTGCAAGTCTTTTCCCATGCTAGAGACAGATTAATTATAGCAAAAAAATTATAAAGTCAATTGCCATGGTTTAGCCATACTAAAGACGTGGTTGTCCTTTGCCAGACTCTTTCCACGCTAGAGACAGATTAATTTTAGCAAAAAAATTAATAAGTCAGTTGCCATGGTTTAGCCATACTAAAGTTCTTGTCGTCTTTTGCCAGACTTTCCGACGCTAGAAAGATTCATTTTAGCAAAAAAATTATAAAGTTAATAGCCATGGTTTAGCCATACTAAAGACCTGGTCGTCCTTTGCCAGAATCTTCCCACGCTAGAGACAGATTAATTTTAGCAAAAAAATTAATAAGTCAGTTGCCATGGTTTAGCCATACTTAAGACCTAGTCGTCCTTTGCCAGACTCTTCCCACGCTAGAGACAGATTAATTTTAGCATAAAAATTATAAAGTCAGTTGCCATGGTTTAGCCATACTAAAGACCTGGTCGTCCTTTGCCAGACTCTTCCCACGCTAGAGACAGATTAATTTTAGCAAAAAAATTATAAAGTCAGTAACCATGGTTTAGCCATACTAAAGACCTGGTCGTCATTTAACAGACTTTTCCCACGCTATAGACAGATTAATTTTAACAAAAAAATTATAATGTCAGTAGCGATGGTTTAGCCATACTATAGACCTGGTCGTCCTTTGCCAGACTTTTCCCACGCTAGAGACAGATTACTTTTAGCAAAAAAATAATTATGTCAGTAGCCATGGTTTAGTCGTGGTAAAGACTTTACATCTTTTGCCAGACTTTTCCCACGCTAGAGACAGATTAATTTTAGCATAAAAATTATAAAGTCAGTAACCATGGTTTAGCCATACTAAAGACCTGGTCGTCATTTGCCAGACTTTTCCCATGCTAGAGACAGATTAATTATAGTAAAAAAACTATAAAGTCAATAGCCATGGTTTAGCCATACTAAAGACCTGGTCGTCTTTTGCCAGACTTTTCCCACGCTAGAGACAGATTAATGTTAGCAAAAAAATTATAAAGTCAGTTGCCATGGTTTATCCATACTAAAGACCTGGTCGTCCTATGCCAGACTCTTCCCACGCTAGAGACAGATTAATTTTAGCAAAAAAACTATAAAGTCAGTAACCATGGTTTAGCCATACTAAAGACCTGGTCGTCATTTGCCAGACGTTTCCCATGCTAGAGACAGATTAATTATAGCAAAAAAATTATAAAGTCAATAGCCATGGTTAAGCCATACTAAAGTTCTTCTCGTCTTTTGACAGACTTTCCGACGCTAGAAAAAGATTTATTTTAGCAAAAAAATTATAAAGTCAATAGCCATGGTTTAGCCATACTAAAGACCTGGTTGTCATTTAACAGACTTTTCCCACGCTAGAAACAGATTAATTTTAGCAAAAAAAATCTTAAGACAGTAGCCATGGTTTAGCCATACTAAAGACCTGGTCGTCTTTTGCCAGACTTTTCCCACGCTAGAGACAGATTAATTTTAGCAAAAAAATTATAAAGTCAGTTGCCATGTTTAAGCCATACTGAAGACCTAGTCTTCCTTTGCCAGACTCTTCCCACGCTAGAGGCAGATTAATTTTAGAAAAAAAACTATAAAGTCAGTAACCATGGTTTAGCCATACTAAAGACATAGTCTTCTTTTGCCAGTCTTTTCCTACGCTAGAGACATATTAATTTTAGCAAAAAAACTATAAAGTCAGTAAGCATGGTTTAGCCATACTAAAGACCTAGTCGTCCTTTGCCAGAATTTTCCCACGCTAGAGACAGATTAATTTTAGCAAAAAAATTATTATGTCAGTATCCATGGTTTAGCCATACTAAAGACCTAGTCGTCCTTTGCCAGACTTTTCCCACGCTAGAGACAGATTAATTTTAGCAAAAAAACTATAAAGTCAGTAAGCATGGTTTAGCCATACTAAAGACCTAGTCGTCCTTTGCCAGAATTTTCCCACGCTAGAGACAGATTAATTTTAGCAAAAAAATTATTATGTCAGTATCCATGGTTTAGCCATACTAAAGACCTAGTCGTCCTTTGCCAGACTTTTCCCACGCTAGAGACAGATTAAATTTAGCAAAAAAATTATTATGTCAGTATCCATGGTTTAGCCATACTAAAGACCTAGTCGTCCTTTGCCAGACTTTTCCCACGCTAGAGACAGATTAATTTTAGCAAAAAAACTATAAAGTCAGTAAGCATGGTTTAGCCATACTAAAGACCTAGTCGTCCTTTGCCAGAATTTTCCCACGCTAGAGACAGATTAATTTTAGCAAAAAAATTATTATGTCAGTATCCATGGTTTAGCCATACTAAAGACCTAGTCGTCCTTTGCCAGACTTTTCCCACGCTAGAGACAGATTAATTTTAGCAAAAAAATTATTATGTCAGTATCCATGGTTTAGCCATACTAAAGACCTAGTCGTCCTTTGCCAGACTTTTCCCACGCTAGAGACAGATTAATTTTAGCAAAAAAACTATAAAGTCAGTAACCATGGTTTAGCCATACTAAAGACATAGTCTTCTTTTGCCAGTCTTTTCCTACGCTAGAGACATATTAATTTTAGCAAAAAAACTATAAAGTCAGTAAGCATGGTTTAGCCATACTAAAGACCTAGTCGTCCTTTGCCAGAATTTTCCCACGCTAGAGACAGATTAATTTTAGCAAAAAAATTATTATGTCAGTATCCATGGTTTAGCCATACTAAAGACCTAGTCGTCCTTTGCCAGACTTTTCCCACGCTAGAGACAGATTAATTTTAGCAAAAAAACTATAAAGTCAGTAACCATGGTTTATCCATACTAAAGACCTGGTCGTCCTTTGCCAGACTCTTCCCACGCTAGAGACAGATTAATTTTAGCAAAAAAACTATAAAGTCAGTAACCATGGTTTACCCATACTAAAGACCTGGTCGTCTTTTGCCAGACTCTTCCCACGCTAGAGATAGATTAATTTTAGCAAAAAAACTATAAAGTCAGTAACCATGGTTTAGCCATACTAAAGACCTAGTCTTCTTTTGCCAGACTTTTCCTACGCTAGAGACATATTAATTTTAGCAAAAAAACTATAAAGTCAGTAAGCATGGTTTAGCTATACTAAAGACCTAGTCGTCCTTTGCCAGAATTTTCCCACGCTAGAGACAGATTAATTTTAGCAAAAAAATTATTATGTCAGTATCCATGGTTTAGCCATACTAAAGACCTAGTCGTCCTTTGCCAGACTTTTCCCACGCTAGAGACAGATTAATTTTAGCAAAAAAACTATAAAGTCAGTAACCATGGTTTAGCCATACTAAAGACCTGGTCGTCATTTGCAAGTCTTTTCCCATGCTAGAGACAGATTAATTATAGCAAAAAAATTATAAAGTCAATTGCCATGGTTTAGCCATACTAAAGACGTGGTTGTCCTTTGCCAGACTCTTTCCACGCTAGAGACAGATTAATTTTAGCAAAAAAATTAATAAGTCAGTTGCCATGGTTTAGCCATACTAAAGTTCTTGTCGTCTTTTGCCAGACTTTCCGACGCTAGAAAGATTCATTTTAGCAAAAAAATTATAAAGTTAATAGCCATGGTTTAGCCATACTAAAGACCTGGTCGTCCTTTGCCAGAATCTTCCCACGCTAGAGACAGATTAATTTTAGCAAAAAAATTAATAAGTCAGTTGCCATGGTTTAGCCATACTTAAGACCTAGTCGTCCTTTG
This sequence comes from Ganaspis brasiliensis, assembly GCA_037103525.1. NCBI lineage: Eukaryota > Metazoa > Arthropoda > Insecta > Hymenoptera > Figitidae > Ganaspis > Ganaspis brasiliensis. The sequence continues at coordinate 260,946 of JAZKLR010000135.1, read as the reverse complement.
CCAGACTCTTCCCACGCTAGAGACAGATTAATTTTAGCATAAAAATTATAAAGTCAGTTGCCATGGTTTAGCCATACTAAAGACCTGGTCGTCCTTTGCCAGACTCTTCCCACGCTAGAGACAGATTAATTTTAGCAAAAAAATTATAAAGTCAGTAACCATGGTTTAGCCATACTAAAGACCTGGTCGTCATTTAACAGACTTTTCCCACGCTATAGACAGATTAATTTTAACAAAAAAATTATAATGTCAGTAGCGATGGTTTAGCCATACTATAGACCTGGTCGTCCTTTGCCAGACTTTTCCCACGCTAGAGACAGATTACTTTTAGCAAAAAAATAATTATGTCAGTAGCCATGGTTTAGTCGTGGTAAAGACTTTACATCTTTTGCCAGACTTTTCCCACGCTAGAGACAGATTAATTTTAGCATAAAAATTATAAAGTCAGTAACCATGGTTTAGCCATACTAAAGACCTGGTCGTCATTTGCCAGACTTTTCCCATGCTAGAGACAGATTAATTATAGTAAAAAAACTATAAAGTCAATAGCCATGGTTTAGCCATACTAAAGACCTGGTCGTCTTTTGCCAGACTTTTCCCACGCTAGAGACAGATTAATGTTAGCAAAAAAATTATAAAGTCAGTTGCCATGGTTTATCCATACTAAAGACCTGGTCGTCCTATGCCAGACTCTTCCCACGCTAGAGACAGATTAATTTTAGCAAAAAAACTATAAAGTCAGTAACCATGGTTTAGCCATACTAAAGACCTGGTCGTCATTTGCCAGACGTTTCCCATGCTAGAGACAGATTAATTATAGCAAAAAAATTATAAAGTCAATAGCCATGGTTAAGCCATACTAAAGTTCTTCTCGTCTTTTGACAGACTTTCCGACGCTAGAAAAAGATTTATTTTAGCAAAAAAATTATAAAGTCAATAGCCATGGTTTAGCCATACTAAAGACCTGGTTGTCATTTAACAGACTTTTCCCACGCTAGAAACAGATTAATTTTAGCAAAAAAAATCTTAAGACAGTAGCCATGGTTTAGCCATACTAAAGACCTGGTCGTCTTTTGCCAGACTTTTCCCACGCTAGAGACAGATTAATTTTAGCAAAAAAATTATAAAGTCAGTTGCCATGTTTAAGCCATACTGAAGACCTAGTCTTCCTTTGCCAGACTCTTCCCACGCTAGAGGCAGATTAATTTTAGAAAAAAAACTATAAAGTCAGTAACCATGGTTTAGCCATACTAAAGACATAGTCTTCTTTTGCCAGTCTTTTCCTACGCTAGAGACATATTAATTTTAGCAAAAAAACTATAAAGTCAGTAAGCATGGTTTAGCCATACTAAAGACCTAGTCGTCCTTTGCCAGAATTTTCCCACGCTAGAGACAGATTAATTTTAGCAAAAAAATTATTATGTCAGTATCCATGGTTTAGCCATACTAAAGACCTAGTCGTCCTTTGCCAGACTTTTCCCACGCTAGAGACAGATTAATTTTAGCAAAAAAACTATAAAGTCAGTAAGCATGGTTTAGCCATACTAAAGACCTAGTCGTCCTTTGCCAGAATTTTCCCACGCTAGAGACAGATTAATTTTAGCAAAAAAATTATTATGTCAGTATCCATGGTTTAGCCATACTAAAGACCTAGTCGTCCTTTGCCAGACTTTTCCCACGCTAGAGACAGATTAAATTTAGCAAAAAAATTATTATGTCAGTATCCATGGTTTAGCCATACTAAAGACCTAGTCGTCCTTTGCCAGACTTTTCCCACGCTAGAGACAGATTAATTTTAGCAAAAAAACTATAAAGTCAGTAAGCATGGTTTAGCCATACTAAAGACCTAGTCGTCCTTTGCCAGAATTTTCCCACGCTAGAGACAGATTAATTTTAGCAAAAAAATTATTATGTCAGTATCCATGGTTTAGCCATACTAAAGACCTAGTCGTCCTTTGCCAGACTTTTCCCACGCTAGAGACAGATTAATTTTAGCAAAAAAATTATTATGTCAGTATCCATGGTTTAGCCATACTAAAGACCTAGTCGTCCTTTGCCAGACTTTTCCCACGCTAGAGACAGATTAATTTTAGCAAAAAAACTATAAAGTCAGTAACCATGGTTTAGCCATACTAAAGACATAGTCTTCTTTTGCCAGTCTTTTCCTACGCTAGAGACATATTAATTTTAGCAAAAAAACTATAAAGTCAGTAAGCATGGTTTAGCCATACTAAAGACCTAGTCGTCCTTTGCCAGAATTTTCCCACGCTAGAGACAGATTAATTTTAGCAAAAAAATTATTATGTCAGTATCCATGGTTTAGCCATACTAAAGACCTAGTCGTCCTTTGCCAGACTTTTCCCACGCTAGAGACAGATTAATTTTAGCAAAAAAACTATAAAGTCAGTAACCATGGTTTATCCATACTAAAGACCTGGTCGTCCTTTGCCAGACTCTTCCCACGCTAGAGACAGATTAATTTTAGCAAAAAAACTATAAAGTCAGTAACCATGGTTTACCCATACTAAAGACCTGGTCGTCTTTTGCCAGACTCTTCCCACGCTAGAGACAGATTAATTTTAGCAAAAAAACTATAAAGTCAGTAACCATGGTTTAGCCATACTAAAGACCTGGTCGTCATTTGCCAGACTTTTCCCATGCTAGAGACAGATTAATTATAGCAAAAAAACTATAAAGTCAATAGCCATGGTTTAGCCATACTAAAGACCTGGTCGTCTTTTGCCAGACTTTTCCCACGCTAGAGACAGATTAATGTTAGCAAAAAAATTATAAAGTCAGTAAGCATGGTTTAGCCATACTAAAGACCTAGTCGTCCTTTGCCAGAATTTTCCCACGCTAGAGACAGATTAATTTTAGCAAAAAAATTATTATGTCAGTATCCATGGTTTAGCCATACTAAAGACCTAGTCGTCCTTTGCCAGACTTTTCCCACGCTAGAGACAGATTAATTTTAGCAAAAAAATTAATAAGTCAGTTGCCATGGTTTAGCCATACTTAAGACCTAGTCGTCCTTTGCCAGACTCTTCCCACGCTAGAGACAGATTAATTTTAGCATAAAAATTATAAAGTCAGTTGCCATGGTTTAGCCATACTAAAGACCTGGTCGTCCTTTGCCAGACTCTTCCCACGCTAGAGACAGATTAATTTTAGCAAAAAAATTAATAAGTCAGTTGCCATGGTTTAGCCATACTTAAGACCTAGTCGTCCTTTGCCAGACTCTACCCACGCTAGAGACAGATTAATTTTAGCATAAAAATTATAAAGTCAGTTGCCATGGTTTAGCCATACTAAAGACCTGGTCGTCCTTTGCCAGACTCTTCCCACGCTAGAGACAGATTAATTTTAGCAAAAAAATTATAAAGTCAGTAACCATGGTTTAGCCATACTAAAGACCTGGTCGTCATTTAACAGACTTTTCCCACGCTATAGACAGATTAATTTTAACAAAAAAATTATAATGTCAGTAGCGATGGTTTAGCCATACTATAGACCTGGTCGTCCTTTGCCAGACTTTTCCCACGCTAGAGACAGATTACTTTTAGCAAAAAAATAATTATGTCAGTAGCCATGGTTTAGTCGTGGTAAAGACTTTACATCTTTTGCCAGACTTTTCCCACGCTAGAGACAGATTAATTTTAGCATAAAAATTATAAAGTCAGTAACCATGGTTTAGCCATACTAAAGACCTGGTCGTCATTTGCCAGACTTTTCCCATGCTAGAGACAGATTAATTATAGTAAAAAAACTATAAAGTCAATAGCCATGGTTTAGCCATACTAAAGACCTGGTCGTCTTTTGCCAGAGTTTTCCCACGCTAGAGACAGATTAATGTTAGCAAAAAAATTATAAAGTCAGTTGCCATGGTTTATCCATACTAAAGACCTGGTCGTCCTATGCCAGACTCTTCCCACGCTAGAGACAGATTAATTTTAGCAAAAAAACTATAAAGTCAGTAACCATGGTTTAGCCATACTAAAGACCTGGTCGTCATTTGCCAGACGTTTCCCATGCTAGAGACAGATTAATTATAGCAAAAAAATTATAAAGTCAATAGCCATGGTTAAGCCATACTAAAGTTCTTCTCGTCTTTTGACAGACTTTCCGACGCTAGAAAAAGATTTATTTTAGCAAAAAAATTATAAAGTCAATAGCCATGGTTTAGCCATACTAAAGACCTGGTTGTCATTTAACAGACTTTTCCCACGCTAGAAACAGATTAATTTTAGCAAAAAAAATCTTAAGACAGTAGCCATGGTTTAGCCATACTAAAGACCTGGTCGTCTTTTGCCAGACTTTTCCCACGCTAGAGACAGATTAATTTTAGCAAAAAAATTATAAAGTCAGTTGCCATGTTTAAGCCATACTGAAGACCTAGTCTTCCTTTGCCAGACTCTTCCCACGCTAGAGGCAGATTAATTTTAGAAAAAAAACTATAAAGTCAGTAACCATGGTTTAGCCATACTAAAGACATAGTCTTCTTTTGCCAGTCTTTTCCTACGCTAGAGACATATTAATTTTAGCAAAAAAACTATAAAGTCAGTAAGCATGGTTTAGCCATACTAAAGACCTAGTCGTCCTTTGCCAGAATTTTCCCACGCTAGAGACAGATTAATTTTAGCAAAAAAATTATTATGTCAGTATCCATGGTTTAGCCATACTAAAGACCTAGTCGTCCTTTGCCAGACTTTTCCCACGCTAGAGACAGATTAATTTTAGCAAAAAAACTATAAAGTCAGTAAGCATGGTTTAGCCATACTAAAGACCTAGTCGTCCTTTGCCAGAATTTTCCCACGCTAGAGACAGATTAATTTTAGCAAAAAAATTTTTATGTCAGTATCCATGGTTTAGCCATACTAAAGACCTAGTCGTCCTTTGCCAGACTTTTCCCACGCTAGAGACAGATTAATTTTAGCAAAAAAATTATTATGTCAGTATCCATGGTTTAGCCATACTAAAGACCTAGTCGTCCTTTGCCAGACTTTTCCCACGCTAGAGACAGATTAATTTTAGCAAAAAAACTATAAAGTCAGTAAGCATGGTTTAGCCATACTAAAGACCTAGTCGTCCTTTGCCAGAATTTTCCCACGCTAGAGACAGATTAATTTTAGCAAAAAAATTATTATGTCAGTATCCATGGTTTAGCCATACTAAAGACCTAGTCGTCCTTTGCCAGACTTTTCCCACGCTAGAGACAGATTAATTTTAGCAAAAAAATTATTATGTCAGTATCCATGGTTTAGCCATACTAAAGACCTAGTCGTCCTTTGCCAGACTTTTCCCACGCTAGAGACAGATTAATTTTAGCAAAAAAACTATAAAGTCAGTAACCATGGTTTAGCCATACTAAAGACATAGTCTTCTTTTGCCAGTCTTTTCCTACGCTAGAGACATATTAATTTTAGCAAAAAAACTATAAAGTCAGTAAGCATGGTTTAGCCATACTAAAGACCTAGTCGTCCTTTGCCAGAATTTTCCCACGCTAGAGACAGATTAATTTTAGCAAAAAAATTATTATGTCAGTATCCATGGTTTAGCCATACTAAAGACCTAGTCGTCCTTTGCCAGACTTTTCCCACGCTAGAGACAGATTAATTTTAGCAAAAAAACTATAAAGTCAGTAACCATGGTTTATCCATACTAAAGACCTGGTCGTCCTTTGCCAGACTCTTCCCACGCTAGAGACAGATTAATTTTAGCAAAAAAACTATAAAGTCAGTAACCATGGTTTACCCATACTAAAGACCTGGTCGTCTTTTGCCAGACTCTTCCCACGCTAGAGACAGATTAATTTTAGCAAAAAAACTATAAAGTCAGTAACCATGGTTTAGCCATACTAAAGACCTGGTCGTCATTTGCCAGACTTTTCCCATGCTAGAGACAGATTAATTATAGCAAAAAAACTATAAAGTCAATAGCCATGGTTTAGCCATACTAAAGACCTGGTCGTCTTTTGCCAGACTTTTCCCACGCTAGAGACAGATTAATGTTAGCAAAAAAATATAAAGTCAGTAAGCATGGTTTAGCCATACTAAAGACCTAGTCGTCCTTTGCCAGAATTTTCCCACGCTAGAGACAGATTAATTTTAGCAAAAAAATTATTATGTCAGTATCCATGGTTTAGCCATACTAAAGACCTAGTCGTCCTTTGCCAGACTTTTCCCACGCTAGAGACAGATTAATTTTAGCAAAAAAACTATAAAGTCAGTAACCATGGTTTAGCCATACTAAAGACATAGTCTTCTTTTGCCAGTCTTTTCCTACGCTAGAGACATATTAATTTTAGCAAAAAAACTATAAAGTCAGTAAGCATGGTTTAGCCATACTAAAGACCTAGTCGTCCTTTGCCAGAATTTTCCCACGCTAGAGACAGATTAATTTTAGCAAAAAAATTATTATGTCAGTATCCATGGTTTAGCCATACTAAAGACCTAGTCGTCCTTTGCCAGACTTTTCCCACGCTAGAGACAGATTAATTTTAGCAAAAAAACTATAAAGTCAGTAACCATGGTTTATCCATACTAAAGACCTGGTCGTCCTTTGCCAGACTCTTCCCACGCTAGAGACAGATTAATTTTAGCAAAAAAACTATAAAGTCAGTAACCATGGTTTAGCCATACTAAAGACCTGGTCGTCCTTTGCCAGACTCTTCCCACGCTAGAGACAGATTAATTTTAGCAAAAAAACTATAAAGTCAGTAACCATGGTTTAGCCATACTAAAGACCTGGTCGTCATTTGCCAGACTTTTCCCATGCTAGAGACAGATTAATTATAGCAAAAAAACTATAAAGTCAATAGCCATGGTTTAGCCATACTAAAGACCTGGTCGTCTTTTGCCAGACTTTTCCCACGCTAGAGACAGATTAATGTTAGCAAAAAAATTATAAAGTCAGTTGCCATGGTTTATCCATACTAAAGACCTGGTCGTCCTTTGCCAGACTCTTCCCACGCTAGAGACAGATTAATTTTAGCAAAAAAACTATAAAGTCAGTAACCATGGTTTAGCCATACTAAAGACCTGGTCGTCCTTTGACAGACTCTTCCCACGCTAGAGACAGATTAATTTTAGCAAAAAAACTATAAAGTCAATAGCCATGGTTAAGCCATACTAAAGTTCTTCTCGTCTTTTGACAGACTTTCCGACGCTAGAAAAAGATTTATTTTAGCAAAAAAATTATAAAGTCAATAGCCATGGTTTAGCCATACTAAAGACCTGGTTGTCATTTAACAGACTTTTCCCACGCTAGAAACAGATTAATTTTAGCAAAAAAAATCTTAAGACAGTAGCCATGGTTTAGCCATACTAAAGACCTGGTCGTCCTTTGTCAGACTCTTTCCACGCTAGAGACAGATTAATTTTAGCAAAAAAATTATAATGTCAGTAGCCATGGTTTAGCCATACTAAAGACCTGGTCGTCCTTTGCCAGACTTTTCCCACGCTAGAGACAGATTACTTTTAGCAAAAAAATAATTATGTCAGTAGCCATGGTTTAGTCGTGGTAAAGACTTGACATCTTTTGCCAGACTTTTCCCACGCTAGAGACAGATTAATTTTAGCAAAAAACTTATAATGTCAGTTGCCATGGTTTAGCCATACGAAAGACCTGGTCGTCTTTTGCCAGACTCTTCCCACGCTAGAGACAGATAAATTTTAGCAAAAAAACTATAAATTCAGTAACCATGGTTTAGCCATACTAAAGACCTGGTCGTCATTTAACAGACTTTTCCCACGCTATAGACAGATTAATTTTAACAAAAAAATTATAATGTCAGTAGCCATGGTTTAGCCATACTAAAGACCTGGTCGTCCTTTGCCAGACTTTTCCCACGCTAGAGACAGATTACTTTTAGCAAAAAAATAATTATGTCAGTAGCCATGGTTTAGTCGTGGTAAAGACTTGACATCTTTTGCCAGACTTTTCCCACGCTAGAGACAGATTAATTTTAGCATAAAAATTATAAAGTCAGTAACCATGGTTTAGCCATACTAAAGACCTGGTCGTCATTTGCCAGACTTTTCCCATGCTAGAGACAGATTAATTATAGTAAAAAAACTATAAAGTCAATAGCCATGGTTTAGCCATACTAAAGACCTGGTCGTCTTTTGCCAGACTTTTCCCACGCTAGAGACAGATTAATTTTAGCATAAAAATTATAAAGTCAGTAACCATTGTTTAGCCATACTAAAGACCTGGTCGTCATTTGCCAGACTTTTCCCATGCTAGAGACAGATTAATTATAGCAAAAAAACTATAAAGTCAATAGCCATGGTTTAGCCATACTAAAGACCTGGTCGTCTTTTGCCAGACTTTTCCCACGCTAGAGACAGATTAATTTTAGCAAAAAAATTATAAAGTCTGTTGCCATGGTTAAGCCATACTAAAGACCTAGTCTTCCTTTGCCAGACTCTTCCCACGCTAGAGGCAGATTAATTTTAGAAAAAAAACTATAAAGTCAGTAACCATGGTTTAGCCATACTAAAGACCTAGTCTTCTTTTGCCAGACTTTTCCTACGCTAGAGACATATTAATTTTAGCAAAAAAACTATAAAGTCAGTAAGCATGGTTTAGCCATACTAAAGACCTAGTCGTCCTTTGCCAGAATTTTCCCACGCTAGAGACAGATTAATTTTAGCAAAAAAATTATAAAGTCAGTTGCCATGGTTAAGCCATACTAAAGACCTAGTCTTCCTTTGCCAGACTCTTCCCACGCTAGAGACAGATTAATTTTAGCAAAAAAATTAATAAGTCAGTTGCCATGGTTTAGCCATACTAAAGACCTGGTCGTCCTTTGCCAGACTCTTCCCACGCTAGAGACAGATTAATTTTAGCATAAAAATTATAAAGTCAGTAACCATGGTTTAGCATTACTAAAGACCTGGTCGTCATTTGCCAGACTTTTCCCATGCTAGAGACAGATTAATTATAGCAAAAAAACTATAAAGTCAATAGCCATGGTTTAGCCATACTAAAGACCTGGTCGTCTTTTGCCAGACTTTTCCCACGCTAGAGACAGATTAATGTTAGCAAAAAAATTATAAAGTCAGTTGCCATGGTTTATCCATACTAAAGACCTGGTCGTCCTTTGCCAGACTCTTCCCACGCTAGAAACAGATTAATTTTAGCAAAAAAAATCTAAAGACAGTAGCCATGGTTTAGCCATACTAAAGACCTGGTCGTCATTTGCCAGACTTTTCCCATGCTAGAGACAGATTATTTATAGCAAAAAAATTATAAAGTCAATAGCCATGGTTAAGCCATACTAAAGTTCTTGTCGTCTTTTGACAGACTTTCCGACGCTAGAAAAAGATTTATTTTAGCAAAAAAATTATAAACTCAATAGCCATGGTTTAGCCATACTAAAGACCTGGTCGTCATTTAACAGACTTTTTCCTCGCTAGAAACAGATTAATTTTAGCAAAAAAAATCTAAAGACAGTAGCCATGGTTTAGCCATACTAAAGACCTGGTCGTCTTTTGCCAGACTTTTCCCACGCTAGAGACAGATTACTTTTAGCAAAAAAATAATTATGTCAGTAGCCATGGTTTAGTCGTGGTAAAGACTTGACATCTTTTGCCAGACTTTTCCCACGCTAGAGACAGATTAATTTTAGCATAAAAATTAAAAAGTCAGTAACCATGGTTTAGCCATACTAAAGACCTGGTCGTCATTTGCCAGACTCTTCCCACGCTAGAGACAGATTAATTTTAGCAAAAAACTTATAATGTCAGTTGCCATGGTTTAGCCATACGAAAGACCTGGTCGTCTTTTGCCAGACTCTTCCCACGCTAGAGACAGATAAATTTTAGCAAAAAAACTATAAATTCAGTAACCATGGTTTAGCCATACTAAAGACCTGGTCGTCATTTAACAGACTTTTCCCACGCTATAGACAGATTAATTTTAACAAAAAAATTATAATGTCAGTAGCCATGGTTTAGCCATACTAAAGACCTGGTCGTCCTTTGCCAGACTTTTCCCACGCTAGAGACAGATTACTTTTAGCAAAAAAATAATTATGTCAGTAGCCATGGTTTAGTCGTGGTAAAGACTTGACATCTTTTGCCAGACTTTTCCCACGCTAGAGACAGATTAATTTTAGCATAAAAATTATAAAGTCAGTAACCATGGTTTAGCCATACTAAAGACCTGGTCGTCATTTGCCAGACTTTTCCCATGCTAGAGACAGATTAATTATAGTAAAAAAACTATAAAGTCAATAGCCATGGTTTAGCCATACTAAAGACCTGGTCGTCTTTTGCCAGACTTTACCCACGCTAGAGACAGATTAATGTTTGCAAAAAAATTATAAAGTCAGTTGCCATGGTTTATCCATACTAAAGACCTGGTCGTCCTTTGCCAGACTCTTCCCACGCTAGAGACAGATTAATTTTAGCATAAAAATTATAAAGACAGTAACCATGGTTTAGCCATACTAAAGACCTGGTCGTCATTTGCCAGACTTTTCCCATGCTAGAGACAGATTAATTATAGCAAAAAAACTATAAAGTCAATAGCCATGGTTTAGCCATACTAAAGACCTGGTCGTCTTTTGCCAGACTTTTCCCACGCTAGAGACAGATTAATTTTAGCATAAAAATTATAAAGTCAGTAACCATGGTTTAGCCATACTAAAGACCTGGTCGTCATTTGCCAGACTTTTCCCATGCTAGAGACAGATTAATTATAGCAAAAAAACTATAAAGTCAATAGCCATGGTTTAGCCATACTAAAGACCTGGTCGTCTTTTGCCAGACTTTTCCCACGCTAGAGACAGATTAATTTTAGCAAAAAAATTATAAAGTCTGTTGCCATGGTTAAGCCATACTAAAGACCTAGTCTTCCTTTGCCAGACTCTTCCCACGCTAGAGGCAGATTAATTTTAGAAAAAAAACTATAAAGTCAGTAACCATGGTTTAGCCATACTAAAGACCTAGTCTTCTTTTGCCAGACTTTTCCTACGCTAGAGACATATTAATTTTAGCAAAAAAACTATAAAGTCAGTAAGCATGGTTTAGCCATACTAAAGACCTAGTCGTCCTTTGCCAGAATTTTCCCACGCTAGAGACAGATTAATTTTAGCAAAAAAATTATAAAGTCAGTTGCCATGGTTAAGCCATACTAAAGACCTAGTCTTCCTTTGCCAGACTCTTCCCACGCTAGAGACAGATTAATTTTAGCATAAAAATTATAAAGTCAGTAACCATGGTTTAGCATTACTAAAGACCTGGTCGTCATTTGCCAGACTTTTCCCATGCTAGAGACAGATTAATTATAGCAAAAAAACTATAAAGTCAATAGCCATGGTTTAGCCATACTAAAGACCTGGTCGTCTTTTGCCAGACTTTTCCCACGCTAGAGACAGATTAATGTTAGCAAAAAAATTATAAAGTCAGTTGCCATGGTTTATCCATACTAAAGACCTGGTCGTCATTTGCCAGACTTTTCCCATGCAAGAGACAGATTAATTATAGCAAAAAAACTATAAAGTCAATAGCCATGGTTTAGCCATACTAAAGACCTGGTCGTCTTTTGCCAGACTATTCCCACGCTAGAGACAGATTAATTTTAGCAAAAAAATTATAAAGTCAGTAACCATGGTTTAGCCATACTAAAGACCTGGTCGTCATTTAACAGACTTTTCCCACGCTATAGACAGATTAATTTTAACAAAAAAATTATAATGTCAGTAGCCATGGTTTAGCCATACTAAAGACCTGGTCGTCCTTTGCCAGACTTTTCCCACGCTAGAGACAGATTACTTTTAGCAAAAAAATAATTATGTCAGTAGCCATGGTTTAGTCGTGGTAAAGACTTGACATCTTTTGCCAGACTCTTCCCACGCTAGAGACAGATTAATTTTAGCATAAAAATTATAAAGTCAGTAACCATGGTTTAGCCATACTAAAGACCTGGTCGTCATTTAACAGACTTTTCCCACGCTATAGACAGATTAATTTTAACAAAAAAATTATAATGTCAGTAGCCATGGTTTAGCCATACTAAAGACCTGGTCGTCCTTTGCCAGACTTTTCTCACGCTAGAGACAGATTACTTTTAGCAAAAAAATAATTATGTCAGTAGCCATGGTTTAGTCGTGGTAAAGACTTGACATCTTTTGCCAGACTTTTCCCACGCTAGAGACAGATTAATTTTAGCATAAAAATTATAAAGTCAGTAACCATGGTTTAGCCATACTAAAGACCTGGTCGTCATTTGCCAGACTTTTCCCATGCTAGAGACAGATTAATTATAGCAAAAAAACTATAAAGTCAATAGCCATGGTTTAGCCATACTAAAGACCTGGTCGTCTTTTGCCAGACTATTCCCACGCTAGAGACAGATTAATTTTAGCAAAAAAATTATAAAGTCAGTAACCATGGTTTAGCCATACTAAAGACCTGGTCGTCATTTAACAGACTTTTCCCACGCTATAGACAGATTAATTTTAACAAAAAAATTATAATGTCAGTAGCCATGGTTTAGCCATACTAAAGACCTGGTCGTCCTTTGCCAGACTTTTCCCACGCTAGAGACAGATTACTTTTAGCAAAAAAATAATTATGTCAGTAGCCATGGTTTAGTCGTGGTAAAGACTTGACATCTTTTGCCAGACTCTTCCCACGCTAGAGACAGATTAATTTTAGCATAAAAATTATAAAGTCAGTAACCATGGTTTAGCCATACTAAAGACCTGGTCGTCATTTAACAGACTTTTCCCACGCTATAGACAGATTAATTTTAACAAAAAAATTATAATGTCAGTAGCCATGGTTTAGCCATACTAAAGACCTGGTCGTCCTTTGCCAGACTTTTCCCACGCTAGAGACAGATTACTTTTAGCAAAAAAATAATTATGTCAGTAGCCATGGTTTAGTCGTGGTAAAGACTTGACATCTTTTGCCAGACTTTTCCCACGCTAGAGACAGATTAATTTTAGCATAAAAATTATAAAGTCAGTAACCATGGTTTAGCCATACTAAAGACCTGGTCGTCATTTGCCAGACTTTTTCCATGCTAGAGACAGATTAATTATAGTAAAAAAACTATAAAGTCAATAGACATGGTTTAGCCATACTAAAGACCTGGTCGTCTTTTGCCAGACTATTCCAACGCTAGAGACAGATTAATTTTAGCAAAAAAATTATAAAGTCAGTTGCCATGGTTTATCCATACTAAAGACCTGGTCGTCCTTTGCCAGACTCTTCCCACGCTAGAGACAGATTAATTTTAGCATAAAAATTATAAAGTCAGTAACCATGGTTTAGCCATACAAAAGACCTGGTCGTCATTTGCCAGACTTTTCCCATGCTAGAGACAGATTAATTATAGCAAAAAAACTATAAAGTCAATAGCCATGGTTTAGCCATACTAAAGACCTGGTCGTCTTTTGCCAGACTATTCCCACGCTAGAGACAGATTAATTTTAGCAAAAAAATTATAAAGTCAGTTGCCATGGTTTATCCATACTAAAGACCTGGTCGTCCTTTGCCAGACTCTTCCCACGCTAGAGACAGATTAATTTTAGCATAAAAATTATAAAGTCAGTAACCATGGTTTAGCCATACTAAAGACCTGGTCGTCATTTGCCAGACTTTTCCCATGCTAGAGACAGATTAATTATAGCAAAAAAACTATAAAGTCAATAGCCATGGTTTAGCCATACTAAAGACCTGGTCGTCTTTTGCCAGACTTTTCCCACGCTAGAGACAGATTAATTTTAGCAAAAAAATTATAAAGTCAGTTGCCATGGTTTATCCATACTAAAGACCTGGTCGTCCTTTGCCAGACTCTTCCCACGCTAGAGACAGATTAATTTTAGCAAAAAAACTATAAAGTCAGTAACCATGGTTTAGCCATACTAAAGACCTGGTCGTCATTTGCCAGACTTTTCCCATGCTAGAGACAGATTAATTATAGCAAAAAAATTATAAAGTCAATAGCCATGGTTAAGCCATACTAAAGTTCTTCTCGTCTTCTGACAGACTTTCCGACGCTAAAAAAAGATTTATTTTAGCAAAAAAATTATAAAGTCAATAGCCATGGTTTATCCATACTAAAGACCTGGTCGTCATTTAACAGACTTTTCCCACGCTAGAAACAGATTAATTTTAGCAAAAAAAATCTAAAGACAGTAGCCATGGTTTAGCCATACTAAAGACCTGGTCGTCTTTTGCCAGACTTTTCCCACGCTAGAGACAGATGAATTTTAGCAAAAAAATTATTATGTCAGTAACCATGGTTTAGCCATACGAAAGACCTAGTCGTCCTTTGCCAGACTTTTCCCACGCTAGAGACAGATTAATTTTAGCAAAAAAACTATAAAGTCAGTAACCATGGTTTAGCCATACTAAAGACCTGGTCGTCATTTGCAAGTCTTTTCCCATGCTAGAGACAGATTAATTATAGCAAAAAAATTATAAAGTCAATAGCCATGGTTTAGCCATACTAAAGACCTGGTCGTCCTTTGCTAGACTCTTTCCACGCTAGAGACAGATTAATTTTAGCAAAAAAATTAATAAGTCAGTTGCCATGGTTTAGCCATACTAAAGTTCTTGTCGTCTTTTGCCAGACTTTCCGACGCTAGAAAGATTCATTTTAGCAAAAAAATTATAAAGTTAATAGCCATGGTTTAGCCATACTAAAGACCTGGTCGTCATTTAACAGACTTTTCCCACGCTATAGACAGATTAATTTTAACAAAAAAATTATAATGTCAGTAGCCATGGTTTAGCCATACTAAAGACCTGGTCGTCCTTAGCCAGACTTTTCCCACGCTAGAGACAGATTTCTTTTAGCAAAAAAAAAATTATGTCAGTAGCCATGGTTTAGTCGTGGTAAAGACTTGACATCTTTTGCCAGACTTTTCCCACGCTAGAGACAGATTAATTTTAGCATAAAAATTATAAAGTCAGTAACCATGGTTTAGCCATACTAAAGACCTGGTCGTCATTTGCCAGACTTTTCCCATGCTAGAGACAGATTAATTATAGCAAAAAAACTATAAAGTCAATAGCTATGGTTTAGCCATACTAAAGACCTGGTTGTCTTTTGCCAGACTATTCCCACGTTAGAGACAGATTAATTTTAGCAAAAAAATTATAAAGTCAGTTGCCATGGTTTATCCATACTAAAGACCTGGTCGTCCTTTGCCAGACTCTTCCCACGCTAGAGACAGATTAATTTTAGCATAAAAATTATAAAGTCAGTAACCATGGTTTAGCCATACTAAAGACCTGGTCGTCATTTGCCAGACTTTTTCCATGCTAGAGACAGATTAATTATAGCAAAAAAACTATAAAGTCAATAGCCATGGTTTAGCCATACTAAAGACCTGGTCGTCTTTTGCCAGACTTTTCCCACGCTAGAGACAGATTAATTTTAGCAAAAAAATTATAAAGTCAGTTGCCATGGTTTAGCCATACTAAAGACCTGGTCGTCATTTGCCAGACTTTTTCCATGCTAGAGACAGATTAATTTTAGCATAAAAATTATAAAGTCAGTAACCATGGTTTAGCCATACTAAAGACCTAGTCGTCCTTTGCCAGACTTTTCCCACGCTAGAGACAGATTAATTTTAGCAAAAAAACTATAAAGTCAGTTGCAATGGTTTAGCCATACTAAAGACCTGGTCGTCCTTTGCCAGACTCTTCCCTCGCTAGAGACAGATTAATTTTAGCAAAAAAACTATAAAGTCAGTAACCATGGTTTAGCCATACTAAAGACCTGGTCGTCATTTAACAGACTTTTCCCACGCTATAGACAGATTAATTTTAACAAAAAAATTATAATGTCAGTAGCCATGGTTTAGCCATACTAAAGACCTGGTCGCCCTTTGCCAGACTTTTCCCACGCTAGAGACAGATTACTTTTAGCAAAAAAATAATTATGTCAGTAGCCATGGTTTAGTCGTGGTAAACACTTGACATGTTTTGTCAGACTTTTCCCACGCTAGAGACAGATTAATTTTAGCATAAAAATTATAAAGTCAGTAACCATGGTTTAGCCATACTAATGCCATACTAATGGTCGTCATTTGCCAGACTTTTCCCATGCTAGAGACAGATTAATTATAGTAAAAAAACTATAAAGTCAATAGCCATGGTTTAGCCATACTAAAGACCTGGTCGTCTTTTGCCAGACTATTCCCACGCTAGAGACAGATTAATTTTAGCAAAAAAATTATAAAGTCAGTTGCCATGGTTTATCCATACTAAAGACCTGGTCGTCCTTTGCCAGACTCTTCCCACGCTAGAGACAAATTAATTTTAGCATAAAAATTATAAAGTCAGTAACCATGGTTTAGCCATACTAAAGACCTGGTCGTCATTTGCCAGACTTTTCCCATGCTAAAGACAGATTAATTATAGCAAAAAAACTATAAAGTCAATAGCCATGGTTTAGCCATACTAAAGACCTAGTCGTCCTTTGCCAGACTCTTCCCACGCTAGAGACAGATTAATTTTAGCATAAAAATAATAAAGTCAGTTGCCATGGTTTAGCCATACTAAAGACCTGGTCGTCCTTTGCCAGACTCTTCCCACGCTAGAGACATATTAATTTTAGCAAAAAAACTATAAAGTCAGTAAGCATGGTTTAGCCATACTAAAGACCTAGTCGTCCTTTGCCAGAATTTTCCCACGCTAGAGACAGATTAATTTTAGCAAAAAAATTATTATGTCAGTATCCATGGTTTAGCCATACTAAAGACCTAGTCGTCCTTTGCCAGACTTTTCCCACGCTAGAGACAGATTAATTTTAGCAAAAAAACTATAAAGTCAGTAACCATGGTTTAGCCATACTAAAGACCTGGTCGTCATTTGCAAGTCTTTTCCCATGATAGAGACAGATTAATTATAGCAAAAAAATTATAAAGTCAATAGCCATGGTTTAGCCATACTAAAGACCTGGTCGTCCTTTGCCAGACTCTTCCCACGCTAGAGACAGATTAATTTTAGCAAAAAAATTAATAAGTCAGTTGCCATGGTTTAGCCATACTAAAGTTCTTGTCGCCTTTTGCCAGACTTTCCGACGCTAGAAAGATTCATTTTAGCAAAAAAATTATAAAGTCAATAGCCATGGTTTAGCCATACTAAAGACCTGGTCGTCCTTTGCCAGAATCTTCCCACGCTAGAGACAGATTAATTTTAGCAAAAAAATTAATAAGTCAGTTGCCATGGTTTAGCCATACTAAAGACCTAGTCGTCCTTTGCCAGACTCTTCCCACGCTAGAGACAGATTAATTTTAGCATAAAAATAATAAAGTCAGTTGCCATGGTTTAGCCATACTAAAGACCTGGTCGTCCTTTGCCAGACTCTTCCCACGCTAGAGACAGATTAATTTTAGCATAAAAATAATAAAGTCAGTAACCATGGTTTAGCCATACTAAAGACCTGGTCGTCATTTAACAGACTTTTCCCACGCTATAGACAGATTAATTTTAACAAAAAAATTATAATGTCAGTAGCCATGGTTTAGCCATACTAAAGACCTGGTCGTCCTTTGCCAGACTTTTCCCACGCTAGAGACAGATTACTTTTAGCAAAAAAATAATTATGTCAGTAGCCATGGTTTAGTCGTGGTAAAGACTTGACATCTTTTGCCAGACTCTTCCCACGCTAGAGACAGATTAATTTTAGCATAAAAATTATAAAGTCAGTAACCATGGTTTAGCCATACTAAAGACCTGGTCGTCATTTAACAGACTTTTCCCACGCTATAGACAGATTAATTTTAACAAAAAAATTATAATGTCAGTAGCCATGGTTTAGCCATACTAAAGACCTGGTCGTCCTTTGCCAGACTTTTCCCACGCTAGAGACAGATTACTTTTAGCAAAAAAATAATTATGTCAGTAGCCATGGTTTAGTCGTGGTAAAGACTTGACATCTTTTGCCAGACTTTTCCCACGCTAGAGACAGATTAATTTTAGCATAAAAATTATAAAGTCAGTAACCATGGTTTAGCCATACTAAAGACCTGGTCGTCATTTGCCAGACTTTTTCCATGCTAGAGACAGATTAATTATAGTAAAAAAACTATAAAGTCAATAGACATGGTTTAGCCATACTAAAGACCTGGTCGTCTTTTGCCAGACTATTCCAACGCTAGAGACAGATTAATTTTAGCAAAAAAATTATAAAGTCAGTTGCCATGGTTTATCCATACTAAAGACCTGGTCGTCCTTTGCCAGACTCTTCCCACGCTAGAGACAGATTAATTTTAGCATAAAAATTATAAAGTCAGTAACCATGGTTTAGCCATACAAAAGACCTGGTCGTCATTTGCCAGACTTTTCCCATGCTAGAGACAGATTAATTATAGCAAAAAAACTATAAAGTCAATAGCCATGGTTTAGCCATACTAAAGACCTGGTCGTCTTTTGCCAGACTATTCCCACGCTAGAGACAGATTAATTTTAGCAAAAAAATTATAAAGTCAGTTGCCATGGTTTATCCATACTAAAGACCTGGTCGTCCTTTGCCAGACTCTTCCCACGCTAGAGACAGATTAATTTTAGCATAAAAATTATAAAGTCAGTAACCATGGTTTAGCCATACTAAAGACCTGGTCGTCATTTGCCAGACTTTTCCCATGCTAGAGACAGATTAATTATAGCAAAAAAACTATAAAGTCAATAGCCATGGTTTAGCCATACTAAAGACCTGGTCGTCTTTTGCCAGACTTTTCCCACGCTAGAGACAGATTAATTTTAGCAAAAAAATTATAAAGTCAGTTGCCATGGTTTATCCATACTAAAGACCTGGTCGTCCTTTGCCAGACTCTTCCCACGCTAGAGACAGATTAATTTTAGCAAAAAAACTATAAAGTCAGTAACCATGGTTTAGCCATACTAAAGACCTGGTCGTCATTTGCCAGACTTTTCCCATGCTAGAGACAGATTAATTATAGCAAAAAAATTATAAAGTCAATAGCCATGGTTAAGCCATACTAAAGTTCTTCTCGTCTTCTGACAGACTTTCCGACGCTAAAAAAAGATTTATTTTAGCAAAAAAATTATAAAGTCAATAGCCATGGTTTATCCATACTAAAGACCTGGTCGTCATTTAACAGACTTTTCCCACGCTAGAAACAGATTAATTTTAGCAAAAAAAATCTAAAGACAGTAGCCATGGTTTAGCCATACTAAAGACCTGGTCGTCTTTTGCCAGACTTTTCCCACGCTAGAGACAGATTAATTTTAGCAAAAAAATTATTATGTCAGTAACCATGGTTTAGCCATACGAAAGACCTAGTCGTCCTTTGCCAGACTTTTCCCACGCTAGAGACAGATTAATTTTAGCAAAAAAACTATAAAGTCAGTAACCATGGTTTAGCCATACTAAAGACCTGGTCGTCATTTGCAAGTCTTTTCCCATGCTAGAGACAGATTAATTATAGCAAAAAAATTATAAAGTCAATAGCCATGGTTTAGCCATACTAAAGACCTGGTCGTCCTTTGCTAGACTCTTTCCACGCTAGAGACAGATTAATTTTAGCAAAAAAATTAATAAGTCAGTTGCCATGGTTTAGCCATACTAAAGTTCTTGTCGTCTTTTGCCAGACTTTTCGACGCTAGAAAGATTCATTTTAGCAAAAAAATTATAAAGTTAATAGCCATGGTTTAGCCATACTAAAGACCTGGTCGTCATTTAACAGACTTTTCCCACGCTATAGACAGATTAATTTTAACAAAAAAATTATAATGTCAGTAGCCATGGTTTAGCCATACTAAAGACCTGGTCGTCCTTAGCCAGACTTTTCCCACGCTAGAGACAGATTTCTTTTAGCAAAAAAAAAATTATGTCAGTAGCCATGGTTTAGTCGTGGTAAAGACTTGACATCTTTTGCCAGACTTTTCCCACGCTAGAGACAGATTAATTTTAGCATAAAAATTATAAAGTCAGTAACCATGGTTTAGCCATACTAAAGACCTGGTCGTCATTTGCCAGACTTTTCCCATGCTAGAGACAGATTAATTATAGCAAAAAAACTATAAAGTCAATAGCTATGGTTTAGCCATACTAAAGACCTGGTTGTCTTTTGCCAGACTATTCCCACGTTAGAGACAGATTAATTTTAGCAAAAAAATTATAAAGTCAGTTGCCATGGTTTATCCATACTAAAGACCTGGTCGTCCTTTGCCATACTCTTCTCACGCTAGAGACAGATTAATTTTAGCATAAAAATTATAAAGTCAGTAACCATGGTTTAGCCATACTAAAGACCTGGTCGTCATTTGCCAGACTTTTTCCATGCTAGAGACAGATTAATTATAGCAAAAAAACTATAAAGTCAATAGCCATGGTTTAGCCATACTAAAGACCTGGTCGTCTTTTGCCAGACTTTTCCCACGCTAGAGACAGATTAATTTTAGCAAAAAAATTATAAAGTCAGTTGCCATGGTTTAGCCATACTAAAGACCTGGTCGTCATTTGCCAGACTTTTTCCATGCTAGAGACAGATTAATTTTAGCATAAAAATTATAAAGTCAGTTGCCATGGTTTAGCCATACTAAAGACCTAGTCGTCCTTTGCCAGACTTTTCCCACGCTAGAGACAGATTAATTTTAGCAAAAAAACTATAAAGTCAGTAAGCATAGTTTAGCCATACTAAAGACCTGGTCGTCATTTGCCAGACTTTTCCCATGCTAGAGACAGATTAATTATAGTAAAAAAACTATAAAGTCAGTTGCAATGGTTTAGCCATACTAAAGACCTGGTCGTCCTTTGCCAGACTCTTCCCTCGCTAGAGACAGATTAATTTTAGCAAAAAAACTATAAAGTCAGTAACCATGGTTTAGCCATACTAAAGACCTGGTCGTCATTTAACAGACTTTTCCCACGCTATAGACAGATTAATTTTAACAAAAAAATTATAATGTCAGTAGCCATGGTTTAGCCATACTAAAGACCTGGTCGCCCTTTGCCAGACTTTTCCCACGCTAGAGACAGATTACTTTTAGCAAAAAAATAATTATGTCAGTAGCCATGGTTTAGTCGTGGTAAAGACTTGACATCTTTTGTCAGACTTTTCCCACGCTAGAGACAGATTAATTTTAGCAAAAAAATTATAAAGTCAGTTGCCATGGTTTATCCATACTAAAGACCTGGTCGTCCTTTGCCAGACTCTTCCCACGCTAGAGACAGATTAATTATAGTAAAAAAACTATAAAGTCAATAGCCATGGTTTAGCCATACTAAAGACCTGGTCGTCTTTTGCCAGACTATTCCCACGCTAGAGACAGATTAATTATAGTAAAAAAACTATAAAGTCAATAGCCATGGTTTAGCCATACTAAAGACCTGGTCGTCTTTTGCCAGACTTTTCCCATGCTAAAGACAGATTAATTATAGCAAAAAAACTATAAAGTCAATAGCCATGGTTTAGCCATACTAAAGACCTAGTCGTCCTTTGCCAGACTCTTCCCACGCTAGAGACAGATTAATTTTAGCATAAAAATAATAAAGTCAGTTGCCATGGTTTAGCCATACTAAAGACCTGGTCGTCCTTTGCCAGACTCTTCCCACGCTAGAGACATATTAATTTTAGCAAAAAAACTATAAAGTCAGTAAGCATGGTTTAGCCATACTAAAGACCTAGTCGTCCTTTGCCAGAATTTTCCCACGCTAGAGACAGATTAATTTTAGCAAAAAAATTATTATGTCAGTATCCATGGTTTAGCCATACTAAAGACCTAGTCGTCCTTTGCCAGACTTTTCCCACGCTAGAGACAGATTAATTTTAGCAAAAAAACTATAAAGTCAGTAACCATGGTTTAGCCATACTAAAGACCTGGTCGTCATTTGCAAGTCTTTTCCCATGATAGAGACAGATTAATTATAGCAAAAAAATTATAAAGTCAATAGCCATGGTTTAGCCATACTAAAGACCTGGTCGTCCTTTGCCAGACTCTTCCCACGCTAGAGACAGATTAATTTTAGCAAAAAAATTAATAAGTCAGTTGCCATGGTTTAGCCATACTAAAGTTCTTGTCGTCTTTTGCCAGACTCTTCCCACGCTAGAGACAGATTAATTTTAGCATAAAAATAATAAAGTCAGTTGCCATGGTTTAGCCATACTAAAGACCTGGTCGTCCTTTGCCAGACTCTTCCCACGCTAGAGACAGATTAATTTTAGCATAAAAATAATAAAGTCAGTAACCATGGTTTAGCCATACTAAAGACCTGGTCGTCATTTAACAGACTTTTCCCACGCTATAGACAGATTAATTTTAACAAAAAAATTATAATGTCAGTAGCCATGGTTTAGCCATACTAAAGACCTGGTCGTCCTTAGCCAGACTTTTCCCACGCTAGAGACAGATTTCTTTTAGCAAAAAAATAATTATGTTAGTAGCCATGGTTTAGTCGTGGTAAAGACTTGACATCTTTTGCCAGACTTTTCCCACGCTAGAGACAGATTAATTTTAGCATAAAAATTATAAAGTCAGTAACCATGGTTTAGCCATACTAAAGACCTGGTCGTCATTTGCCAGACTTTTCCCATGCTAGAGACAGATTAATTATAGCAAAAAAACTATAAAGTCAATAGCTATGGTTTAGCCATACTAAAGACCTGGTCGTCTTTTGCCAGACTATTCCCACGTTAGAGACAGATTAATTTTAGCAAAAAAATTATAAAGTCAGTTGCCATGGTTTATCCATACTAAAGACCTGGTCGTCCTTTGCCAGACTCTTCCCACGCTAGAGACAGATTAATTTTAGCATAAAAATTATAAAGTCAGTAACCATGGTTTAGCCATACTAAAGACCTGGTCGTCATTTGCCAGACTTTTTCCATGCTAGAGACAGATTAATTATAGCAAAAAAACTATAAAGTCAATAGCCATGGTTTAGCCATACTAAAGACCTGGTCGTCTTTTGCCAGACTTTTCCCACGCTAGAGACAGATTAATTTTAGCAAAAAAATTATAAAGTCAGTTGCCATGGTTTAGCTATACTAAAGACCTGGTCGTCCTTTGCCAGACTCTTTCCACGCTAGAGACAGATTAATTTTAGCAAAAAAATTAATAAGTCAGTTGCCATGGTTTAGCCATACTAAAGTTCTTGTCGTCTTTTGCCAGACTTTCCGACGCTAGAAAGATTCATTTTAGCAAAAAAATTATAACGTTAATAGCCATTGTTTAGCCATACTAAAGACCTGGACGTCCTTTGCCAGAATCTTCCCACGCTAGAGACAGATTAATTTTAGCAAAAAAATTAATAAGTCAGTTGCCATGGTTTAGCCATACTAAAGACCTAGTCGTCCTTTGCCAGACTCTTCCCACGCTAGAGACAGATTAATTTTAGCATAAAAATTATAAAGTCAGTTGCCATGGTTTAGCCATACTAAAGACCTGGTCGTCCTTTGCCAGACTCTTCCCTCGCTAGAGACAGATTAATTTTAGCAAAAAAACTATAAAGTCAGTAACCATGGTTTAGCCATACTAAAGACCTGGTCGTCATTTAACAGACTTTTCCCACGCTATAGACAGATTAATTTTAACAAAAAAATTATAATGTCAGTAGCCATGGTTTAGCCATACTAAAGACCTGGTTGCCCTTTGCCGGACTTTTCCCACGCTAGAGACAGATTACTTTTAGCAAAAAAATAATTATGTCAGTAGCCATGGTTTAGTCGTGGTAAAGACTTGACATCTTTTGCCAGACTTTTCCCACGCTAGAGACAGATTAATTTTAGCATAAAAATTATAAAGTCAGTAACCATGGTTTAGCCATACTAAAGACCTGGTCGTCTTTTGCCAGACTCTTCCCACGCTAGAGACAGATTAATTTTAGCATAAAAATTATAAAGTCAGTTGCCATGGTTTAGCCATACTAAAGACCTGGTCGTCCTTTGCCAGACTCTTCCCTCGCTAGAGACAGATTAATTTTAGCAAAAAAACTATAAAGTCAGTAACCATGGTTTAGCCATACTAAAGACCTGGTCGTCATTTAACAGACTTTTCCCACGCTATAGACAGATTAATTTTAACAAAAAAATTATAATGTCAGTAGCCATGGTTTAGCCATACTAAAGACCTGGTTGCCCTTTGCCGGACTTTTCCCACGCTAGAGACAGATTACTTTTAGCAAAAAAATAATTATGTCAGTAGCCATGGTTTAGTCGTGGTAAAGACTTGACATCTTTTGCCAGACTTTTCCCACGCTAGAGACAGATTAATTTTAGCATAAAAATTATAAAGTCAGTAACCATGGTTTAGCCATACTAAAGACCTGGTCGTCTTTTGCCAGACTATTCCCACGCTAGAGACAGATTAATTTTAGCAAAAAAATTATAAAGTCAGTTGCCATGGTTTATCCATACTAAAGACCTGGTCGTCCTTTGCCAGACTCTTCCCACGCTAGAGACAGATTAATTTTAGCATAAAAATTATAAAGTCAGTAACCATGGTTTAGCCATACTAAAGACCTGGTCGTCATTTGCCAGACTTTTTCCATGCTAGAGACAGATTAATTTTAGCATAAAAATTATAAAGTCAGTAACCATGGTTTAGCCATACTAAAGACCTAGTCGTCCTTTGCCAGACTTTTCCCACGCTAGAGACAGATTAATTTTAGCAAAAAAACTATAAAGTCAGTAAGCATAGTTTAGCCATACTAAAGACCTGGTCGTCATTTGCCAGACTTTTCCCATGCTAGAGACAGATTAATTATAGTAAAAAAACTATAAAGTCAGTTGCAATGGTTTAGCCATACTAAAGACCTGGTCGTCCTTTGCCAGACTCTTCCCTCGCTAGAGACAGAATAATTTTAGCAAAAAAACTATAAAGTCAGTAACCATGGTTTAGCCATACTAAAGACCTGGTCGTCATTTAACAGACTTTTCCCACGCTATAGACAGATTAATTTTAACAAAAAAATTATAATGTCAGTAGCCATGGTTTAGCCATACTAAAGACCTGGTCGCCCTTTGCCAGACTTTTCCCACGCTAGAGACAGATTACTTTTAGCAAAAAAATAATTATGTCAGTAGCCATGGTTTAGTCGTGGTAAAGACTTGACATCTTTTGTCAGACTTTTCCCACGCTAGAGACAGATTAATTTTAGCAAAAAAATTATAAAGTCAGTTGCCATGGTTTATCCATACTAAAGACCTGGTCGTCCTTTGCCAGACTCTTCCCACGCTAGAGACAGATTAATTATAGTAAAAAAACTATAAAGTCAATAGCCATGGTTTAGCCATACTAAAGACCTGGTCGTCTTTTGCCAGACTATTCCCACGCTAGAGACAGATTAATTTTAGCAAAAAAATTATAAAGTCAGTTGCCATGGTTTATCCATACTAAAGACCTGGTCGTCCTTTGCCAGACTCTTCCCACGCTAGAGACAAATTAATTTTAGCATAAAAATTATAAAGTCAGTAACCATGGTTTAGCCATACTAAAGACCTGGTCGTCATTTGCCAGACTTTTCCCATGCTAAAGACAGATTAATTATAGCAAAAAAACTATAAAGTCAATAGCCATGGTTTAGCCATACTAAAGACCTAGTCGTCCTTTGCCAGACTCTTCCCACGCTAGAGACAGATTAATTTTAGCATAAAAATAATAAAGTCAGTTGCCATGGTTTAGCCATACTAAAGACCTGGTCGTCCTTTGCCAGACTCTTCCCACGCTAGAGACATATTAATTTTAGCAAAAAAACTATAAAGTCAGTAAGCATGGTTTAGCCATACTAAAGACCTAGTCGTCCTTTGCCAGAATTTTCCCACGCTAGAGACAGATTAATTTTAGCAAAAAAATTATTATGTCAGTATCCATGGTTTAGCCATACTAAAGACCTAGTCGTCCTTTGCCAGACTTTTCCCACGCTAGAGACAGATTAATTTTAGCAAAAAAACTATAAAGTCAGTAACCATGGTTTAGCCATACTAAAGACCTGGTCGTCATTTGCAAGTCTTTTCCCATGATAGAGACAGATTAATTATAGCAAAAAAATTATAAAGTCAATAGCCATGGTTTAGCCATACTAAAGACCTGGTCGTCCTTTGCCAGACTCTTCCCACGCTAGAGACAGATTAATTTTAGCAAAAAAATTAATAAGTCAGTTGCCATGGTTTAGCCATACTAAAGTTCTTGTCGTCTTTTGCCAGACTTTCCGACGCTAGAAAGATTCATTTTAGCAAAAAAATTATAAAGTCAATAGCCATGGTTTAGCCATACTAAAGACCTGGTCGTCCTTTGCCAGAATCTTCCCACGCTAGAGACAGATTAATTTTAGCAAAAAAATTAATAAGTCAGTTGCCATGGTTTAGCCATACTAAAGACCTAGTCGTCCTTTGCCAGACTCTTCCCACGCTAGAGACAGATTAATTTTAGCATAAAAATAATAAAGTCAGTTGCCATGGTTTAGCCATACTAAAGACCTGGTCGTCCTTTGCCAGACTCTTCCCACGCTAGAGACAGATTAATTTTAGCATAAAAATAATAAAGTCAGTAACCATGGTTTAGCCATACTAAAGACCTGGTCGTCATTTAACAGACTTTTCCCACGCTATAGACAGATTAATTTTAACAAAAAAATTATAATGTCAGTAGCCATGGTTTAGCCATACTAAAGACCTGGTCGTCCTTAGCCAGACTTTTCCCACGCTAGAGACAGATTTCTTTTAGCAAAAAAATAATTATGTTAGTAGCCATGGTTTAGTCGTGGTAAAGACTTGACATCTTTTGCCAGACTTTTCCCACGCTAGAGACAGATTAATTTTAGCATAAAAATTATAAAGTCAGTAACCATGGTTTAGCCATACTAAAGACCTGGTCGTCATTTGCCAGACTTTTCCCATGCTAGAGACAGATTAATTATAGCAAAAAAACTATAAAGTCAATAGCTATGGTTTAGCCATACTAAAGACCTGGTCGTCTTTTGCCAGACTATTCCCACGTTAGAGACAGATTAATTTTAGCAAAAAAATTATAAAGTCAGTTGCCATGGTTTATCCATACTAAAGACCTGGTCGTCCTTTGCCAGACTCTTCCCACGCTAGAGACAGATTAATTTTAGCATAAAAATTATAAAGTCAGTAACCATGGTTTAGCCATACTAAAGACCTGGTCGTCATTTGCCAGACTTTTTCCATGCTAGAGACAGATTAATTATAGCAAAAAAACTATAAAGTCAATAGCCATGGTTTAGCCATACTAAAGACCTGGTCGTCTTTTGCCAGACTTTTCCCACGCTAGAGACAGATTAATTTTAGCAAAAAAATTATAAAGTCAGTTGCCATGGTTTAGCCATACTAAAGACCTGGTCGTCCTTTGCCAGACTCTTTCCACGCTAGAGACAGATTAATTTTAGCAAAAAAATTAATAAGTCAGTTGCCATGGTTTAGCCATACTAAAGTTCTTGTCGTCTTTTGCCAGACTTTCCGACGCTAGAAAGATTCATTTTAGCAAAAAAATTATAACGTTAATAGCCATTGTTTAGCCATACTAAAGACCTGGTCGTCCTTTGCCAGAATCTTCCCACGCTAGAGACAGATTAATTTTAGCAAAAAAATTAATAAGTCAGTTGCCATGGTTTAGCCATACTAAAGACCTAGTCGTCCTTTGCCAGACTCTTCCCACGCTAGAGACAGATTAATTTTAGCATAAAAATTATAAAGTCAGTTGCCATGGTTTAGCCATACTAAAGACCTGGTCGTCCTTTGCCAGACTCTTCCCTCGCTAGAGACAGATTAATTTTAGCAAAAAAACTATAAAGTCAGTAACCATGGTTTAGCCATACTAAAGACCTGGTCGTCATTTAACAGACTTTTCCCACGCTATAGACAGATTAATTTTAACAAAAAAATTATAATGTCAGTAGCCATGGTTTAGCCATACTAAAGACCTGGTTGCCCTTTGCCGGACTTTTCCCACGCTAGAGACAGATTACTTTTAGCAAAAAAATAATTATGTCAGTAGCCATGGTTTAGTCGTGGTAAAGACTTGACATCTTTTGCCAGACTTTTCCCACGCTAGAGACAGATTAATTTTAGCATAAAAATTATAAAGTCAGTAACCATGGTTTAGCCATACTAAAGACCTGGTCGTCTTTTGCCAGACTATTCCCACGCTAGAGACAGATTAATTTTAGCAAAAAAATTATAAAGTCAGTTGCCATGGTTTATCCATACTAAAGACCTGGTCGTCCTTTGCCAGACTCTTCCCACGCTAGAGACAGATTAATTTTAGCATAAAAATTATAAAGTCAGTAACCATGGTTTAGCCATACTAAAGACCTGGTCGTCATTTGCCAGACTTTTCCCATGCTAGAGACAGATTAATTATAGCAAAAAAACTATAAAGTCAATAGCCATGGTTTAGCCATACTAAAGACCTCGTCGTCTTTTGCCAGACTTTTCCCACGCTAGAGACAGATTAATGTTAGCAAAAAAATTATAAAGTCAGTTGCCATGGTTTATCCATACTAAAGACCTGGTCGTCCTTTGCCAGACTCTTCCCACGCTAGAGACAGATTAATTTTAGCAAAAAAACTATAAAGTCAGTAACCATGGTTTAGCCATACTAAAGACCAGGTCGTCATTTGCCAGACTTTTCCCATGCTAGAGACAGATTAATTATAGCAAAAAAATTATAAAGTCAACAGCCATGGTTAAGCCATACTAAAGTTCTTCTCGTCTTTTGACAGACTTTCCGACGCTAGAAAAAGATTTATTTTAGCAAAAAAATTATAAAGTCAATAGCCATGGTTTAGCCATACTAAAGACCTGGTCGTCATTTAACAGACTTTTCCCACGCTAGAAACAGATTAATTTTAGCAAAAAAAAATCTAAAGACAGTAGCCATGGTTTAGCCATACTAAAGACCTGGTCGTCTTTTGCCAGACTTTTCCCACGCTAGAGACAGATTAATTTTAGCAAAAAACTATAAAGTCAGTAAGCATGGTTTAGCCATACTAAAGACCTGGTCGTCCTTTGCCAGACTCTTCCCACGCTAGAGACAGATTAATTTTAGCAAAAAAATTAATAAGTCAGTTGCCATGGTTTAGCCATACTAAAGTTCTTGTCGTCTTTTGCTAGACTTTTCGACGCTAGAAAGATTCATTTTAGCAAAAAAATTATAAAGTCAATAGCCATGGTTTAGCCATACTAAAGACCTGGTCGTCTTTTGCCAGACTATTCCCACGCTAGAGACAGATTAATTTTAGCAAAAAAATTACTAAGTCAGTTGCCATGGTTTAGCCATACTAAAGACCTAGTCGTCCTTTGCCAGACTCTTCCCACGCTAGAGACAGATTAATTTTAGCATAAAAATAATAAAGTCAGTTGCCATGGTTTAGCCATACTAAAGACCTGGTCGTCCTTTGCCAGACTCTTCCCACGCTAGAGACAGATTAATTTTAGCAAAAAAACTATAAAGTCAGTAACCATGGTTTAGCCATACTAAAGACCTGGTCGTCATTTAACAGACTTTTCCCACGCTATAGACAGATTAATTTTAACAAAAAAATTATAATGTCAGTAGCCATGGTTTAGCCATACTAAAGACCTGGTCGTCCTTTGCCAGACTTTTCCCACGCTAGAGACAGATTTCTTTTAGCAAAAAAATAATTATGTCAGTAGCTATGGTTTAGTCGTGGTAAAGACTTGACATCTTTTGCCAGACTTTTCCCACGCTAGAGACAGATTAATTTTAGCATAAAAATTATAAAGTCAGTAACCATGGTTTAGCCATACTAAAGACCTGGTCGTCATTTGCCAGACTTTTCCCATGCTAGAGACAGATTAATTATAGCAAAAAAACTATAAAGTCAATAGCTATGGTTTAGCCATACTAAAGACCTGGTCGTCTTTTGCCAGACTTTTCCCACGCTAGAGACAGTTTAATTTTAGCAAAAAAATTATAAAGTCAGTTGCTATGGTTTATCCATACTAAAGACCTGGTCGTCCTTTGCCAGACTCTTCCCAAGCTAGAGACAGATTAATTTTAGCAAAAAAATTAATAAGTCAGTTGCCATGGTTTAGCTATACTAAAGACCTAGTCGTCCTTTGCCAGACTCTTCCCACGCTAGAGACAGATTAATTTTAGCATAAAAATTATAAAGTCAGTTGCCATGGTTTAGCCATACTAAAGACCTGGTCGTCCTTTGCCAGACTCTTCCCACGCTAGAGACAGATTAATTTTAGCAAAAAAACTATAAAGTAAGTAAGCATGGTTTAGCCATACTAAAGACCTAGTCGTCCTTTGCCAGACTTTTCCCACGCTAGAGACAGATTAATTTTAGCAAAAAAATTATTATGTCAGTATCCATGGTTTAGCCATACTAAAGACCTGGTCGTCTTTTGCCAGACTTTTCCCACGCTAGAGACAGATTAATTTTAGCAAAAAAATTATTAAGTCAGTTGCCATGGTTTATCCATACTAAAGACCTGGTCGTCCTTTTCCAGACTCTTCCCACGCTAGAGACAGATTAATTTTAGCAAAAAAATTAATAAGTCAGTTGCTATGGTTTAGCCATACTAAAGACCTAGTCGTCCTTTGCCAGACACTTCCCACGCTAGAGACAGATTAATTTTAGCATAGAAATTATAAAGTCAGTTGCCATGGTTTAGCCATACTAAAGACCTTGTCGTCATTTGCCAGACTTTCCGACGCTGGAAAAAGTTTCATTTTAGCAAAAAAATTATAAAGTCAATAGCCATGGTTTAGCCATACTAATGACCTGGTCGTCATTTAACAGACTTTTCCCACGCTAGCAACAGATTAATTTTAGCAAAAAAAATCTAAAGACAGTAGCTATGGTTTAGCCATTCTAAAGACCTTGTCGTCCTTTGCCAGACTTTTCCCACGCTAGAGACAGATTAATTTTAGCAAAAAAATTATTATGTCAGTATCCATGGTTTAGCCATACTAAAGACCTAGTCGTCCTTTGCCAGACACTTCTTACGCTAGAGACAGATTAATTTTAGCATAAAAATTATAAAGTCAGTTGCCATGGTTTAGCCATACTAAAGACCTGCTCGTCCTTTGCCAGACTCTTCCCACGCTAGAGACAGATTAATTTTAGCATAAAAATTATAAAGTCAGTGACCATGCTTTAGCCATACTAAAGACCTAGTCGTCCTTTGCCAAACTTTTCCCATGCTAGAAACAGATTAATTTTAGCAAAAATATTCTAAAAACATTAGCCATGGTTTAGCCATCCTAATGACCTTGTCGTCGTTTGACAGACTTTCCCACGCTAGAGACAGATTACTTTTAGCAAAAAAATTAAAAAGTCTTTAGCTATGGTTTTGCCATACTAAAGACCTGGTCGTCCTTTGCCAGACTCTTCCCACGCTAGAGACAGATTAATTTTAGCAAAAAAATTAATAAGTCAGTTGCCATGGTTTAGCCATACTAAAGTTCTTGTCGTCTTTTGCCAGACTTTCCGACGCTAGAAAAAGATTCATTTTAGCAAAAAAATTATAAAGTCAATAGCCATGGTTTAGATATACTAAAGACCTGGTCGTCATTTAACAGACTTTTCCCACGCTAGAAACAGATAATTTTAGCAAAAAAAATCTAAAGACAGTAGCCATGGTTTAGCTCTACTAAAGACCTGGTCGTCTTTTGCCAGACTTTTCCCACGCTAGAGACAGATTAATTTTAGCAAAAAAATTATAAAGTCAGTTGCCATGGTTAAGCCATACTAAAGACCTAGTCTTCCTTTACCAGACTCTTCCCACGCTAGAGGCAGATTAATTTTAGAAAAAAAACTATAAAGTCAGTAACCATGGTTTAGCCATACTAAAGACCTAGTCTTCTTTTGCCAGACTTTTCCTACGCTAGAGACATATTAATTTTAGCAAAAAAACTATAAA
This sequence comes from Ganaspis brasiliensis, assembly GCA_037103525.1. Lineage (NCBI taxonomy): Eukaryota > Metazoa > Arthropoda > Insecta > Hymenoptera > Figitidae > Ganaspis > Ganaspis brasiliensis. The sequence goes on along the minus strand of JAZKLR010000135.1, from coordinate 229,094 downwards.
GTCAGTAAGCATGGTTTAGCCATACTAAAGACCTAGTCGTCCTTTGCCAGAATTTTCCCACGCTAGAGACTGATTAATTTTAGCAAAAAAATTATTATGTCAGTATCCATGGTTTAGCCATTCTAAAGACCTAGTCGTCCTTTGCCAGACTTTTCCCACGCTAGAGACAGATTAATTTTAGCAAAAAAACTATAAAGTCAGTAACCATGGTTTAGCCATACTAAAGACCTGGTCGTCATTTGCAAGTCTTTTCCCATGCTAGAGACAGATTAAATATAGCAAAAAAATTATAAAGTCAATAGCCATGGTTTAGCCATACTAAAGACCTGGTCGTCCTTTGCCAGACTCTTCCCACGCTAGAGACAGATTAATTTTAGCAAAAAAATTAATAAGTCAGTTGCCATGGTTTAGCCATACTAAAGTTCTTGTCGTCTTTTGCCAGACTTTCCGACGCTAGAAAGATTCATTTTAGCAAAAAAATTATAAAGTCAATAGCCATGGTTTAGCCATACTAAAGACCTGGTCGTCCTTTGCCAGAATCTTCCCACGCTAGAGACAGATTAATTTTAGCAAAAAAATTAATAAGTCAGTTGCCATGGTTTAGCCATACTAAAGACCTAGTCGTCCTTTGCCAGACTCTTCCCACGCTAGAGACAGATTAATTTTAGCATAAAAATAATAAAGTCAGTAACCATGGTTTAGCCATACTAAAGACCTGGTCGTCATTTAACAGACTTTTCCCACGCTATAGACAGATTAATTTTAACAAAAAAATTATAATGTCAGTAGCCATGGTTTAGCCATACTAAAGACCTGGTCGTCCTTTGCCAGACTTTTCCCACGCTAGAGACAGATTTCTTTTAGCAGAAAAATAATTATGTCAGTAGCCATGGTTTAGTCGTGGTAAAGACTTGACATCTTTTGCCAGAATTTTCCTACGCTAGAGACAGATTAATTATAGCATAAAAATTATAAAGTCAGTAACCATGGTTTAGCCATACTAAAGACCTGGTCGTCATTTGCCAGACTTTTCCCATGCTAGAGACAGATTTTTTATAGCAAAAAAACTATAAAGTCAATAGCTATGGTTTAGCCATACTAAAGACCTGGTCGTCTTTTGCCAGAGTATTCCCACGCTAGAGACAGATTAATTTTAGCAAAAAAATTATAAAGTCAGTTGCCATGGTTTATCCATACTAAAGACCTGGTCTTCCTTTGCCAGACACTTCCCACGCTAGAGACAGATTAATTTTAGCATAAAAATTATAAAGTCAGTAACCATGGTTTAGCCATACTAAAGACCTGGTCGTCTTTTGCCAGACTTTTCCCACGCTAGAGACAGATTAATTTTAGCAAAAAAATTATAAAGTCAGTTGCCATGGTTAAGCCATACTAAAGACCTACTCTTCCTTTACCAGACTCTTCCCACGCTAGAGGCAGATTAATTTTAGAAAAAAAACTATAAAGTCAGTAACCATGGTTTAGCCATACTAAAGACCTAGTCTTCTTTTGCCAGACTTTTCCTACGCTAGAGACATATTAATTTTAGCAAAAAAACTATAAAGTCAGTGACCATGGTTTAGCCATACTAAAGACCTAGTCGTCCTTTGCCAAACTTTTCCCATGCTAGAAACAGATTAATTTTAGCAAAAATATTCTAAAAACATTAGCCATGGTTTAGCCATCCTAATGACCTTGTCGTCGTTTGACAGACTTTCCCACGCTAGAGACAGATTAATTTTAGCAAAAAAATTAAAAAGTCAGTAGCTATGGTTTTGCCATACTAAAGACCTGGTCGTCCTTTGCCAGACTTTTTCCACGCTAGAGACAGATTAATTTTAGCAAAAAAACTATAAAGTCAGTTACCATGGTTTAGCGATACTAAAGACCTGGTAGTCCTTTGCCAGACTCTTCCCACGCTAGAGACAGATTAATTTTAGCAAAAAAATTAATAAGTCAGTTGCCATGGTTTAGCCATACTAAAACCTAGTCGTCCTTTGCCAGACTCTTCCTACGCTAGAGACAGATTAATTTTAGCATAAAAATTATAAAGTCAGTTGCCATGGTTTAGCCATACTAAAGACCTGGTCGTCCTTTGCCAGACTCTTCCCACGCTAGAGACAGATTAATTTTAGCAAAAAAATTAATAAGTCAGTTGCCATGGTTTAGCTATACTAAAGTTCTTGTCGTCTTTTGCCAGACTTTCCGACGCTAGAAAGATTCATTTTAGCAAAAAAATTATAAAGTCAATAGCCATGGTTTAGCCATACTAAAGACCTGGTCGTCCTTTGCCAGAATCTTCCCACGATAGAGACAGATTAATTTTAGCAAAAAAATTAATAAGTCAGTTGCCATGGTTTAGCCATACTAAAGACCTAGTCGTCCTTTGCCAGACTCTTCCCACGCTAGAGACAGATTAATTTTAGCATAAAAATAATAAAGTCAGTAACCATGGTTTAGCCATACTAAAGACCTGGTCGTCATTTAACAGACTTTTCCCACGCTATAGACAGATTAATTTTAACAAAAAAATTATAATGTCAGTAGCCATGGTTTAGCCATACTAAAGACCTGGTCGTCCTTTGCCAGACTTTTCCCACGCTAGAGACAGATTTCTTTTAGCAGAAAAATAATTATGTCAGTAGCCATGGTTTAGTCGTGGTAAAGACTTGACATCTTTTGCCAGACTTTTCCCACGCTAGAGACAGATTAATTATAGCATAAAAATTATAAAGTCAGTAACCATGGTTTAGCCATACTAAAGACCTGGTCGTCATTTGCCAGACTTTTCCCATGCTAGAGACAGATTTTTTATAGCAAAAAAACTATAAAGTCAATAGCTATGGTTTAGCCATACTAAAGACCTGGTCGTCTTTTGCCAGACTGTTCCCACGCTAGAGACAGATTAATTTTAGCAAAAAAATTATAAAGTCAGTTGCCATGGTTTATCCATACTAAAGACCTGGTCTTCCTTTGCCAGACTCTTCCCACGCTAGAGACAGATTAATTTTAGCATAAAAATTATAAAGTCAGTAACCATGGTTTAGCCATACTAAAGACCTGGTCGTCATTTGCCAGACTTTTCCCATGCTAGAGACAGATTAATTATAGCAAAAAAACTATAAAGTCAATAGCCATGGTTTAGCCATACTAAAGACCTGGTCGTCTTTTGCCAGACTTTTCCCACGCTAGAGACAGATTAATTTTAGCAAAAAAATTATAAAGTCAGTTGCCATGGTTAAGCCATACTAAAGACCTAGTCTTCCTTTACCAGACTCTTCCCACGCTAGAGGCAGATTAATTTTAGAAAAAAAACTATAAAGTCAGTAACCATGGTTTAGCCATACTAAAGACCTAGTCTTCTTTTGCCAGACTTTTCCTACGCTAGAGACATATTAATTTTAGCAAAAAAACTATAAAGTCAGTGACCATGGTTTAGCCATACTAAAGACCTAGTCGTCCTTTGCCAAACTTTTCCCATGCTAGAAACAGATTAATTTTAGCAAAAATATTCTTAAAACATTAGCCATGGTTTAGCCATCCTAATGACCTTGTCGTCGTTTGACAGACTTTCCCACGCTAGAGACAGATTAATTTTAGCAAAAAAATTAAAAAGTCAGTAGCTATGGTTTTGCCATACTAAAGACCTGGTCGTCCTTTGCCAGACTTTTTCCACGCTAGAGACAGATTAATTTTAGCAAAAAAACTATAAAGTCAGTTACCATGGTTTAGCCATACTAAAGACCTGGTAGTCCTTTGCCAGACTCTTCCCACGCTAGAGACAGATTAATTTTAGCAAAAAAATTAATAAGTCAGTTGCCATGGTTTAGCCATACTAAAACCTAGTCGTCCTTTGCCAGACTCTTCCTACGCTAGAGACAGATTAATTTTAGCATAAAAATTATAAAGTCAGTTGCCATGGTTTAGCCATACTAAAGACCTGGTCGTCCTTTGCCAGACTCTTCCCACGCTAGAGACAGATTAATTTTAGCAAAAAAACTATAAAGTCAGTAACCATGGTTTAGCCATACTAAAGACCTGGTCGTCATTTAACAGACTTTTCCCACGCTAGAGACAGATTACTTTTAGCAAAAAAATAATTATGTCAGTAGCCATGGTTTAGTCGTGGTAAAGACTTGACATCTTTTGCCAGACTTTTCCCACGCTAAAGACAGATTAATTTTATCAAAAAAATTATAAAGTCGGTTGCCATGGTTTAGCCATACTAAAGACCTGGTCGTCCTTTGCCAGACTCTTCCCACACTAGAGACAGATTAATTTTAGCAAAAAAACTATAAAGTCAGTAACCATGGTTTAGCCATACTAATGACCTGCTCGTCATTTAACAGACTTTTCCCACGCTATAGACAGATTAATTTTAACAAAAAAATTATAATGTCAGTAGCCATGGTTTAGCCATACTAAAGACCTGGTCGTCCTTTGCCAGACTTTTCCCACGCTAGAGACAGATTTCTTTTAGCAGAAAAATAATTATGTCAGTAGCCATGGTTTAGTCGTGGTAAAGACTTGACATCTTTTGCCAGACTTTTCCCACGCTAGAGACAGATTAATTATAGCATAAAAATTATAAAGTCAGTAACCATGGTTTAGCCATACTAAAGACCTGGTCGTCATTTGCCAGACTTTTCCCATGCTAGAGACAGATTTTTTATAGCAAAAAAACTATAAAGTCAATAGCTATGGTTTAGCCATACTAAAGACCTGGTCGTCTTTTGCCAGACTATTCCCACGCTAGAGACAGATTAATTTTAGCAAAAAAATTATAAAGTCAGTTGCCATGGTTTATCCATACTAAAGACCTGGTCTTCCTTTGCCAGACTCTTCCCACGCTAGAGACAGATTAATTTTAGCATAAAAATTATAAAGTCAGTAACCATGGTTTAGCCATACTAAAGACCTGGTCGTCATTTGCCAGACTTTTCCCATGCTAGAGACAGATTAATTATAGCAAAAAAACTATAAAGTCAATAGCCATGGTTTAGCCATACTAAAGACCTGGTCGTCTTTTGCCAGACTTTTCCCACGCTAGAGACAGATTAATTTTAGCAAAAAAATTATAAAGTCAGTTGCCATGGTTAAGCCATACTAAAGACCTAGTCTTCCTTTACCAGACTCTTCCCACGCTAGAGGCAGATTAATTTTAGAAAAAAAACTATAAAGTCAGTAACCATGGTTTAGCCATACTAAAGACCTAGTCTTCTTTTGCCAGACTTTTCCTACGCTAGAGACATATTAATTTTAGCAAAAAAACTATAAAGTCAGTGACCATGGTTTAGCCATACTAAAGACCTAGTCGTCCTTTGCCAAACTTTTCCCATGCTAGAAACAGATTAATTTTAGCAAAAATATTCTAAAAACATTAGCCATGGTTTAGCCATCCTAATGACCTTGTCGTCGTTTGACAGACTTTCCCACGCTAGAGACAGATTAATTTTAGCAAAAAAATTAAAAAGTCAGTAGCTATGGTTTTGCCATACTAAAGACCTGGTCGTCCTTTGCCAGACTTTTTCCACGCTAGAGACAGATTAATTTTAGCAAAAAAACTATAAAGTCAGTTACCATGGTTTAGCCATACTAAAGACCTGGTAGTCCTTTGCCAGACTCTTCCCACGCTAGAGACAGATTAATTTTAGCAAAAAAATTAATAAGTCAGTTGCCATGGTTTAGCCATACTAAAACCTAGTCGTCCTTTGCCAGACTCTTCCTACGCTAGAGACAGATTAATTTTAGCATAAAAATTATAAAGTCAGTTGCCATGGTTTAGCCATACTAAAGACCTGGTCGTCCTTTGCCAGACTCTTCCCACGCTAGAGACAGATTAATTTTAGCAAAAAAACTATAAAGTCAGTAACCATGGTTTAGCCATACTAAAGACCTGGTCATCATTTAACAGACTTTTCCCACGCTAGAGACAGATTACTTTTAGCAAAAAAATAATTATGTCAGTAGCCATGGTTTAGTCGTGGTAAAGACTTGACATCTTTTGCCAGACTTTTCCCACGCTAAAGACAGATTAATTTTATCAAAAAAATTATAAAGTCGGTTGCCATGGTTTAGCCATACTAAAGACCTGGTCGTCCTTTGCCAGACTCTTCCCACACTAGAGACAGATTAATTTTAGCAAAAAAACTATAAAGTCAGTAACCATGGTTTAGCCATACTAATGACCTGCTCGTCATTTGCCTGACTTTCCGACGCTAGAAAAAGTTTCATTTTAGCAAAAAAATTATAAAGTCAATAGCCATGGTTTAGCCATACTAAAGACCTGGTCGTTATTTAACAGACTTTTCCCACGCTAGAAACAGATTAATTTTAGCAAAAAAAATCTAAAGACAGTAGCCATGGTTTAGCCATTCTAAAGACCTGGTCGTCATTTGCCAGACTTTTCCCACGCTAGAGACAGATTAATTTTAGCAAAAAAATTATAAAGTCAGTTGCCACGGTTAAGCCATACTAAAGACCTAGTCTTCCTTTGCCAGACTCTTCCCACGCTAGAGGCAGATTAATTTTAGAAAAAAAACTATAAAGTCAGTAACCATGGTTTAGCCATACTAAAGACCTAGTCTTCTTTTGCCAGACTTTTCCTACGCTAGAGACATATTAATTTTAGCAAAAAAACTATAAAGTCAGTGACCATGGTTTAGCCACACTAAATACCTAGTCGTCCTTTGCAAAACTTTTCCCATGCTAGAAACAGATTAATTTTAGCAAAAATATTCTAAAGACATTAGCCATGGTTTAGCCATACTAATGACCTTGTCGTCCTTTGACAGACTTTTCCACGCTAGAGACAGATAATTTTAGCAAAAAAATTAAAAAGTCAGTAGCTATGGTTTTGCTATACTAAAGACCTGGTCGTCCTTTGCCAGACTCTTCCCACGCTAGAGACAGATTAATTTTAGCATAAAAATTATAAAGTCAGTTGCCATGGTTTAGCCATACTAAAGACCTGGTCGTCCTTTGCCAGACTCTTCCCACGCTAGAGACAGATTAATTTTAGCAAAAAAATTAATAAGTCAGTTGCCATGGTTTAGCCATACTAAAGACCTGGTCGACCTTTGCCAGACTCTTCCCACGCTAAAGACAGATTAATTTTAGCATAAAAATTATAAAGTCAGTTGCCATGGTTTAGCCATACTAAAGACCTAGTCGTCCTTTGCCAGGCTTTTCCCACGCTAGAGACAGATTAATTTTAGCAAAAAAATTATTATGTCAGTATCCATGGTTTAGCCATACTAAAGACCTGGTCGTCCTTTGCCAGACTCTTCCCACGCTAGAGACAGATTAATTTTAGCAAAAAAATTAATAAGTCAGTTGCCATGGTTTAGCCATACTAAAGACCTGGTCATCCTTTGCCAGACTCTTCCCACGCTAAAGACAGATTAATTTTAGCATAAAAATTATAAAGTCAGTTGCCATGGTTTAGCCATACTAAAGTTCTTGTCGTCTTTTGCCTGACTTTCCGACGCTAGAAAGATTAATTTAAGCAAAAAAATTATTATGTCAGTACCCATGGTTTAGCTATACTAAAGACTTGGTCGTCTTTAGCCAGGCCTTTCCCACGCTAGAGACAGATTAATTTTAGCAAAAAAACTATAAAGTCAGTAAGCATGGTTTAGCCATACTAAAGACCTAGTCGTCCTTTGCCAGACTTTTCCCACGCTAGAGACAGATTAATTTTAGCAAAAAAATTATTATGTCAGTATCCATGGTTTAGCCATACTAAAGACCTAGTCGTCCTTTGCCAGACTTTTCCCACGCTAGAGACAGATTAATTTTAGCAAAAAAATTAATAAGTCAGTTGCCATGGTTTAGCCATACTAAAGACCTGGTCGTCCTTTGCCAGACTCTTCCCACGCTAAAGACAGATTAATTTTAGCATAAAAATTATAAAGTCAGTTGCCATGGTTTAGCCATACTAAAGACCTGGTCGTCCTTTGCCAGACTCTTCCCACACTAGAGACAGATTAATTTTAGCAAAAAAATTAATAAGTCAGTTGCCATGGTTTAGCCATACTAAAGACCTGGTCGTCCTTTGCCAGACTCTTCTCACGCTAAAGACAGATTAATTTTAGCATAAAAATTATAAAGTCAGTTGCCATGGTTTAGCCATACTAAAGACCTGGTCGTCCTTTGCCAGAATCTTCCCACGCTAGAGACAGATTAATTTTAGCAAAAAAACTATAAAGTCAGTAACCATGGTTTAGCCATACTAAAGACCTGGTCGTCATATGCAAGACTTTTCCCATGCTAGAGACAGATTAATTTTAGCAAAAAAATTATAAAGTCAGTTGCCATGGTTAAGCCATACTAAAGACCTAGTCTTCCTTTACCAGACTCTTCCCACGCTAGAGACAGATTAATTTTAGCAAAAAAATTATAAAGTCAATAGCCATAGTTTAGCCATACTAAAGACCTAGTCGTCCTTTGCCAGACTCTTCCCACGCTAAAGACATATTACTTTTAGCAAAAAAATTAATAAGTCAGTTGCCATGGTTTAGCCATACTAAAGAACTAGTCGTCCTTTGCCAGACTCTTCCCACGCTATAGACAGATTAATTTTAGCAAAAAAATTATTGTGTCAGTACCCATGGTTTAGCTATACTAAAGACTTGGTCGTCTTTAGCCAGGCTTTTCCCACGCTAGAGACAGATTAATTTTAGCAAAAAAATTATTATGTCAGTATCCATGGTTTAGCCATACTAAAGACCTAGTCGTCCTTTGCCAGACTTTTCCCACGCTAGAGACAGATTAATTTTAGCAAAAAAATTAATAAGTCAGTTGCCATGGTTTAGCCATACTAAAGACCTGGTCGTCATTTGCAAGACTTTTCCCATGCTAGAGGCAGATTAATTATAGCAAAAAAATTATAAAGTCAATAGCCATGGTTTAGCCATACTAAAGACCTGGTCGTCCTTTGCCAGACTCTTCCCACGCTAGAGACAAATTAATTTTAGCAAAAAAATTAATAAGTCAGTTGCTATGGTTTAGCCATAGTAATGTTTTTGTCGTCTTTTGCCAGAATCTTCCCACGCTAGAGACAGATTAATTTTAGCATAAAAATTATAAAGTCAGTTGCCATGGTTAAGCCATACTAAAGACCTGGTCGTCATTTGCAAGACTTTTCCCATGCTTGAGACAGATTAATTATAGCAAAAAAATTATAAAGTCAATAGCCATAGTTTAGCCATACTAAAGACCTGGTCGTCCTTTGCCAGACTCTTCCTACCCTAGAGACAGATTAATTTTAGCAAAAAAATTAATAAGTCAGTTGCCATGGTTTAGCCATACTAAAGACCTAGTTGTCCGTTGCCAGACTCTTCCCACGCTAGAGACAGATTAATTTTAGCAAAAAAACTATAAAGTCAGTAACCATGGTTTAGCCATACTAAAGACCTGGTCGTCATTTAACAGACTTTTCCCACGCTATAGACAGATTAATTTTAGCAAAAAAATTATTATGTCAGTAGCCATGGTTTAGCTATACTAAAGACTTGGTCGTCTTTAGCCAGGCTTTTCCCACGCTAAAGACAGATTAATTTTAGCAAAAAAACTATAAAGTCAGTAAGCATGGTTTAGCTATACTAAAGACCTAGTCGTCCTTTGCCAGACTTTTCCCACGCTAGAGACAGATTAATTTTAGCAAAAAAATTAGTAAGTCAGTTGCCATGGTTTAGCCATACTAAAGACCTGGTCGTCATTTGCAAGACTTTTCCCATGCTAGAGGCAGATTAATTATAGCAAAAAAATTATAAAGTCAATAGCCATGGTTTAGCCATTCTAAAGACCTGGTCGTCCTTTGCCAGACTCTTCCCACGCTAGAGACAGATTAATTGTAGCAAAAAAATTAATAAGTCAGTTGCCATGGTTTAGCCATACTAATGTTCTTGTCGACTTTTGCCAGACTCTTCCCACGCTAGAGACAGATTAATTTTAGCATAAAAATTATAAAGTCAGTTGCCATGGTTAAGCCATACTAAAGACCTGGTCGTCCTTTGCCAGACTCTTCCCACGCTAGAGACAGATTAATTTTAGCAAAAAAATTAATAAGTCAGTTGCCATGGTTTAGCCATACTAAAGTTCTTGTCGTCCTTTGCCAGACTCTTCCAACGCTAGAGACAGATTAATTTTAGCAAAAAAATTAATAAGTCAGTTGGCATGGTTTAGCCATACTAAAGTTCTTGTCGTCTTTTGCCAGACTTTCCGACGCTAGAAAGATTCATTTTAGCAAAAAAATTATAAAGTCAATAGCCATGGTTTAGCCATACTACAGACCTGGTCGTCCTTTGCCAGACTCTTCCCACGCTAGAGACAGATTAATTTTAGCAAAAAAATTAAGAAGTCAGTTGCCATGGTTTAGCCATACTAAAGACCTAGTCGTCCTTTGCCAGACTCTTCCCACGCTAGAGACAGATTAATTTTAGCAAAAAAATTAATAAGTCAGTTGCCATGGTTTAGCCATACTAAAGTTCTTGTCGTCTTTTGACAGACTTTCCGACGCTAGAGACATATTAATTTTAGCAAAAAAACTATAAAGTCAGTAAGCATGGTTTAGCCATACTAAAGACCTAGTCGTCCTTTGCCAGAATTTTACCACGCTAGAGACAGATTAATTTTAGCAAGAAAATCATTATGTCAGTATCCATGGTTTAGCCATACTAAAGACCTAGTCGTCCTTTGCCAGACTTTTCCCACGCTAGAGACAGATTAATTTTAGCAAAAAAATTAATAAGTCAGTTGCCATGGTTTAGCCATAGTAATGTTTTTGTCGTCTTTTGACAGACTCTTCCCACGCTAGAGACAGATTAATTTTAGCATAAAAATTATAAAGTCAGTTGCCATGGTTTAGCCATACTAAAGACCTGGTCGTCCTTTGCCAGACTCTTCCCACGCTAGAGACAGATTAATTTAAGCAAAAAAACTATAAAGTCAGTAACCATGGTTTAGCCATACTAAAGACCTGGTCGTCATTTGCAAGACTTTTCCCATGCTAGAGACAGATTAATTATAGCAAAAAAATTATAAAGTCAATAGCCATGGTTTAGCCATACTAAAGACCTGGTCGTCCTTTGCCAGACTCTTCCCACGCTAGAGACAGATTAATTTTAGCAAAAAAATTAATATGTCAGTTGCCATGGTTTAGCCATACTAAAGTTCTTGTCGTCCTTTGCCAAACTTTTCCCGTGCTAGAAACAGATTAATTTTAGCAAAAATATTCTAAAGACATTAGCCATGGTTTAGCCATACTAATGACCTTGTCGTCGTTTGACAGACTTTCCCACGCTAGAGACAGATTAATTTTAGCAAAAAAATTAAAAAGTCAGTAGCTATGGTTTTGCCATACTAAAGACCTGGTCGTCATTTGCAAGACTTTTCCCATGCTAGAGACAGATTAATTATAGCAAAAAAATTATAAAGTCAATAGCCATAGTTTAGCCATACTAAAGTCCTGGTCGTCCTTTGCCAGACTCTTCCCACGCTAGAGACAGATTAATTTTAGCAAAAAAATTAATAAGTCAGTTGCCATGGTTTAGCCATACTAAAGACCTAGTCGTCCTTTGCCAGACTCTTCCCACGCTAGAGACAGATTAATTTTAGCAAAAATATTCTAAAGACATTAGCCATGGTTTAGCCATACTAAAGACCTGGTCGTCCTTTGCCAGACTCTTCCCACGCTAGAGACAGATTAATTTTAGCAAAAAAATTATTATGTCAGTAGCCATGGTTTAGTCGTGGTAAAGACTTGATCGTCTTTAGCCAGGCTTTTTCCACGTTAGAGACAGATTAATTTTAGCAAAAAAACTATTAAGTCAGTAAGCATGGTTTAACCATACTAAAGACCTAGTCGTCCTTTGCCAGACTTTTCCCACACTAGAGACAGATTAATTTTAGCAAAAAAATTATTATGTCAGTATCCATGGTTTAGCCATACTAAAGACCTAGTCGTCCTTTGCCAGACTTTTCCCACGCTAGAGACAGATTAATTTTAGCAAAAAAATTAGTAAGTAAGTTGCCATGGTTTAGCCATACTAAAGACCTGGTCGTCATTTGCAAGACTTTTCCCATGCTAGAGGCAGATTAATTATAGCAAAAAAATTATAAAGTCAATAGCCATGGTTTAGCCATACTAAAGACCTGGTCGTCCTTTGCCAGACTCTTCCCACGCTAGAGACAGATTAATTTTAGCAAAAAAATTAATAAGTCAGTTGCCATGGTTTAGCCATACTAAAGATCTGGTCGTCCTTTGCCAGACTCTTCCCACGCTAGAGACAGATTAATTTTAGCAAAAAAACTATAAAGTCAGTAACCATGGTTTAGCCATACTAAAGACCTGGTCGTCATTTGCAAGACTTTTCCCATGCTAGAGACAGATTAATTGTAGCAAAAAAATTAATAAGTCAGTTGCCATGGTTTAGCCATACTAATGTTCTTGTCGTCTTTTGCCAGACTCTTCCCACACTAGAGACAGATTAATTTTAGCATAAAAATTATAAAGTCAGTTGCCATGGTTAAGCCATACCAAAGACCTTGTCGTCCTTTGCCAGACTCTTCCCACGCTAGAGACAGATTAATTTTAGCAAAAAAACTATAAAGTCAGTAACCATGGTTTAGCCATACTAAAGACCTGGTCGTCATTTGCAAGACTTTTCCCATGCTAGAGACAGATTCATTTTAGCAAAAAAATTATAAAGTCAATAGCCATGGTTTAGCCATACTAAAGACCTAGTCGTCCTTTGCCAGACTCTTCCCACGCTAGAGACAGATTAATTTTAGCAAAAAAATTAATAAGTCAGTTGCCATGGTTTAGCCATACTAAAGTTCTTGTCGTCCTTTGCCAGACTCTTCCAACGCTAGAGACAGATTAATTTTAGCAAAAAAATTAATAAGTCAGTTGCCATGGTTTAGCCATACTAAAGTTCTTGTCGTCTTTTGACAGACTTTCCGACGCTAGAACGATTCATTTTAGCAAAAAAATTATAAAGTCAATAGCCATGGTTTAGCCATACTAAAGACCTGGTCGTCCTTTGCCAGACTCTTCCCACGCTAGAGACAGATTCATTTTAGCAAAAAAATTATAAAGTCAATAGCCATGGTTTAGCCATACTAAAGACCTGGTCGTCCTTTGCCAGACTCTTCCCACGCTAGAGACAGATTAATTTTAGCAAAAAAATTAATAAGTCAGTTGCCATGGTTTAGCCATACTAAAGTTCTTGTCGTCTTTTGACAGAATTTCCGACGCTAGAAAAAGATTTATTTTAACAAAAAAATTTTAAAGTCAATAGCCATCGTTTAGCCATACTAAAGACCTAGTCTTCCTTTGCCAGACTCTTCCCACGCTAGAGGCAGATTAATTTTAGAAAAAAAACTATAAAGTCAGTAACCATGGTTTAGCCATACTAAAGACCTAGTCTTCTTTTGCCAGACTTTTCCTACGCTAGAGACATATTAATTTTAGCAAAAAAATATAAAGTCAGTAAGCATGGTTTAGCCATACTAAAGACCTAGTCGTCCTTTGCCAGAATTTTACCACGCTAGAGACAGATTAATTTTAGCAAAAAAATTATTATGTCAGTATCCATGGTTTAGCCATACTAAAGACCTAGTCGTCCTTTGCCAGACTTTTCCCACGCTAGAGACAGATTAATTTTAGCAAAAAAATTAATAAGTCAGTTGCCATGGTTTAGCCATAGTAATGTTTTTGTCGTCTTTTGACAGACTCTTCCCACGCTAGAGACAGATTAATTTTAGCATAAAAATTATAAACTCGGTTGCCATGGTTTAGCCATACTAAAGACCTGGTCGTCCTTTGCCAGACTCTTCCTACGCTAGAGACAGATTAATTTTAGCAAACAAACTATAAAGTCAGTAACCATGGTTTAGCCATACTAAAGACCTGGTCGTCATTTGCAAGACTTTTTCCATGCTAGAGACAGATTAATTATAGCAAAAAAATTATAAAGTCAATAGCCATGGTTTTATCCATACTAAAGACCTGGTCGTCCTTTGCCAGACTCTTCCTACGCTAGAGACAGATTAATTTTAGCAAAAAAATTAATATGTCAGTTGCCATGGTTTAGCCATACTAAAGTTCTTGTCGTCCTTTGCCAAACTTTTCCCATGCTAGAAACAGATTAATTTTAGCAAAAATATTCTAAAGACATTAGCGATGGTTTAGCCATACTAATGACCTTGTCGTCGTTTGACAGACTTTCCCACGCTAGAGACAGATTAATTTTAGCAAAAAAATTAAAAAGTCAGTAGCTATGGTTTTGCCATACTAAAGACCTGGTCGTCATTTGCAAGACTTTTCCCATGCTAGAGACAGATTAATTATAGCAAAAAAATTATAAAGTCAATAGCCATAGTTTAGCCATACTAAAGACCTGGTCGTCCTTTGCCAGACTCTTCCCACGCTAGAGACAGATTAATTTAAGCAAAAAAACTATAAAGTCAGTATCCATGGTTTAGCCATACTAAAGACCTGGTCGTCATTTGCAAGACTTTTCCCATGCTAGAGACAGATTAATTATAGCAAAAAAATTATAAAGTCAATAGCCATGGTTTAGCCATACTAAAGACCTGGTCGTCCTTTGCCAGACTCTTCCCACGCTAGAGACAGATTAATTTTAGCAAAAAAATTAATATGTCAGTTGCCATGGTTTAGCCATACTAAAGTTCTTGTCGTCCTTTGCCAAACTTTTCCCGTGCTAGAAACAGATTAATTTTTGCAAAAATATTCTAAAGACATTAGCCATGGTTTTGCCATACTAATGACCTTGTCGTCGTTTGACAGACTTTCCCACGCTAGAGACAGATTAATTTTAGCAAAAAAATTAAAAAGTCAGTAGCTATGGTTTTGCCATACTAAAAACCTGGTCGTCATTTGCAAGACTTTTCCCATGCTAGAGACAGATTAATTATAGCAAAAAAATTATAAAGTCAATAGCCATAGTTTAGCCATACTAAAGACCTGGTCGTCCTTTGCCAGACTCTTCCCACGCTAGAGACAGATTAATTTTAGCAAAAAAATTAATAAGTCAGTTGCCATGGTTTAGCCATACTAAAGACCTAGTCGTCCTTTGCCAGACTCTTCCCACGCTAGAGACAGATTAATTTTAGCATAAAGATTATAAAGTCAGTTGCCATGGTTTAGCCATACTAAAGACCTGGTCGTCCTTTGCCAGACTCTTCCCACGCTAGAGACAGATTAATTTTAGCAAAAAAATTATTATGTCAGTAGCCATGGTTTAGTCGTGGTAAAGACTTGATCGTCTTTAGCCAGGCTTTTTCCACGTTAGAGACAGATTAATTTTAGCAAAAAAACTATTAAGTCAGTAAGCATGGTTTAGCCATACTAAAGACCTAGTCGTCCTTTGCCAGACTTTTCCCACACTAGAGACAGATTAATTTTAGCAAAAAAATTATTATGTCAGTATCCATGGTTTAGCCATACTAAAGACCTAGTCGTCCTTTGCCAGACTTTTCCCACACTAGAGACAGATTAATTTTAGCAAAAAAATTAGTAAGTCAGTTGCCATGGTTTAGCCATACTAAAGACCTGGTCGTCATTTGCAAGACTTTTCCCATGCTAGAGGCAGATTAATTATAGCAAAAAAATTATAAAGTCAATAGCCATGGTTTAGCCATACTAAAGACCTGGTCGTCCTTTGCCAGACTCTTCCCACGCTAGAGACAGATTAATTGTAGCAAAAAAATTAATAAGTCAGTTGCCATGGTTTAGCCATACTAATGTTCTTGTCGTCTTTTGCCAGACTCTTCCCACGCTAGAGACAGATTAATTTTAGCATAAAAATTATAAAGTCAGTTGCCATGGTTTAGCCATACTAAAGACCTGGTCGTCCTTTGCCAGACTCTTCCCACGCTAGAGACAGATTAATTTAAGCAAAAAAACTATAAAGTCAGTAACCATGGTTTAGCCATACTAAAGACCTGGTCGTCATTTGCAAGACTTTTCCCATGCTAGAGACAGATTAATTATAGCAAAAAAATTATAAAGTCAATAGCCATGGTTTAGCCATACTAAAGACCTGGTCGTCCTTTGCCAGACTCTTCCCACGCTAGAGACAGATTAATTTTAGCAAAAAAATTAATAAGTCAGTTGCCATGGTTTAGCCATACTAAAGTTCTTGTCGTCTTTTGCCAGACTTTCCGACGCTAGAAAGATTCATTTTAGCAAAAAAATTATAAAGTCAATAGCCATGGTTTAGCCATACTAAAGACCTGGTCGTCCTTTGCCAGACTCTTCCCACGCTAGAGACAGATTAATTTTAGCAAAAAAACTATAAAGTCAGTAACCATGGTTTAGCCATACTAAAGACCTGGTCGTCATTTGCAAGACTTTTCCTATGCTAGAGACAGATTAATTGTAGCAAAAAAATTATTAAGTCAGTTGCCATGGTTTAGCCATACTAAAGACCTAGTCGTCCTTTGCCAGACTCTTCCCACGCTAGAGACAGATTAATTTTAGCAAAAAAATTAATAAGTCAGTTGCCATGGTTTAGCCATACTAAAGTTCTTGTCGTCCTTTGCCAGACTCTTCCAACGCTAGAGACAGATTAATTTTAGCAAAAAAATTAATAAGTCAGTTGCCATGGTTTAGCCATACTAAAGTTCTTGTCGTCTTTTGACAGACTTTCCGACGCTAGAAAGATTCATTTTAGCAAAAAAATTATAAAGTCAATAGCCATGGTTTAGCCATACTAAAGACCTGGTCGTCCTTTGCCAGACTCTTCCCACGCTAGAGACAGATTAATTTTAGCAAAAAAATTAAGAAGTCAGTTGCCATGGTTTAGCCATACTAAAGACCTGGTCGTCCTTTGCCAGACTCTTCCCACGCTAGAGACAGATTAATTTTAGCAAAAAAATTAATAAGTCAGTTGCCATGGTTTAGCCATACTAAAGTTCTTGTCGTCCTTTGTCAGACTCTTCCAACGCTAGAGACAGATTAATTTTAGCAAAAAAATTAATAAGTCAGTTGCCATGGTTTAGCCATACTAAAGTTCTTGTCGTCTTTTGCCAGACTTTCCGACGCTAGAAAGATTCATTTTAGCAAAAAAATTATAAAGTCAATAGCCATGGTTTAGCCATACCAAAGACCTGGTCGTCCTTTGCCAGACTCTTCCCACGCTAGAGACAGATTAATTTTAGCAAAAAAATTAAGAAGTCAGTTGCCTTGGTTTAGCCATACTAAAGACCTAGTCGTCCTATGCCAGACTCTTCCCACGCTAGAGACAGATTAATTTTAGCAAAAAAATTAATAAGTCAGTTGCCATGGTTTAGCCATACTAAAGTTCTTGTCGTCCTTTGCCAAACTTTTCCCGTGCTAGAAACAGATTAATTTTAGCAAAAATATTCTAAAGACATTAGCCATGGTTTAGCCATACTAATGACCTTGTCGTCGTTTGACAGACTTTCCCACGCTAGAGACAGATTAATTTTAGCAAAAAAATTAAAAAGTCAGTAGCTATGGTTTTGCCATACTAAAGACCTGGTCGTCATTTGAAAGATTTTCCCATGCTAGAGACAGATTAATTTTAGCATAAAAATTATAAAGTCAGTTGCCATGGTTTAGCCATACTAAAGACCTGGTCGTCCTTTGCCAGACTCTTCCCACGCTAGAGACAGATTAATTTAAGCAAAAAAACTATAAAGTCAGTAACCATGGTTTAGCCATACTAAAGACCTGGTCGTCATTTGCAAGACTTTTCCCATGCTAGAGACAGATTAATTATAGCAAAAAAATTATAAAGTCAATAGCCATGGTTTAGCCATACTAAAGACCTGGTCGTCCTTTGCCAGACTCTTCCCACGCTAGAGACAGATTAATTTTAGCAAAAAAATTAATAAGTCAGTTGCCATGGTTTAGCCATACTAAAGACCTGGTCGTCCTTTGCCAGACTCTTCCCACGCTAGAGACAGATTAATTTTAGCAAAAAAACTATAAAGTCAGTAACCATGGTTTAGCCATACTAAAGACCTGGTCGTCCTTTGCCAGACTCTTCCCACGCTAGAGACAGATTAAATTTAGCAAAAAAACTATAAAGTCAGTAACCATGGTTTAGCCATACTAAAGACCTGGTCGTCCTTTGCCAGACTCTTCCCACGCTAGAGACAGATTAATTTTAGCAAAAAAATTAATAAGTCAGTTGCCATGGTTTAGCCATACTAAAGTTCTTGTCGTCCTTTGCCAGACTCTTCCAACGCTAGAGACAGATTAATTTTAGCAAAAAAATTAATAAGTCAGTTGCCATGGTTTAGCCATACTAAAGTTCTTGTCGTCTTTTGACAGACTTTCCGACGCTAGAAAGATTCATTTTAGCAAAAAAATTATAAAGTCAATAGCCATGGTTTAGCCATACTAAAGACCTGGTCGTCCTTTGCCAGACTCTTCCCACGCTAGAGACAGATTAATTTTAGCAAAAAAATTAAGAAGTCAGTTGCCATGGTTTAGCCATACTAAAGACCTGGTCGTCCTTTGCCAGACTCTTCCCACGCTAGAGACAGATTAATTTTAGCAAAAAAATTAATAAGTCAGTTGCCATGGTTTAGCCATACTAAAGTTCTTGTCGTCCTTTGTCAGACTCTTCCAACGCTAGAGACAGATTAATTTAGCAAAAAAATTAATAAGTCAGTTGCCATGGTTTAGCCATACTAAAGTTCTTGTCGTCTTTTGCCAGACTTTCCGACGCTAGAAAGATTCATTTTAGCAAAAAAATTATAAAGTCAATAGCCATGGTTTAGCCATACTAAAGACCTGGTCGTCCTTTGCCAGACTCTTCCCACGCTAGAGACAGATTAATTTTAGCAAAAAAATTAAGAAGTCAGTTGCCATGGTTTAGCCATACTAAAGACCTAGTCGTCCTATGCCAGACTCTTCCCACGCTAGAGACAGATTAATTTTAGCAAAAAAATTAAGAAGTCAGTTGCCATGGTTTAGCCATACTAAAGACCTGGTCGTCCTTTGCCAGACTCTTCCCACGCTAGAGACAGATTAATTTTAGCAAAAAAATTAATAAGTCAGTTGCCATGGTTTAGCCATACTAAAGTTCTTGTCGTCCTTTGTCAGACTCTTCCAACGCTAGAGACAGATTAATTTAGCAAAAAAATTAATAAGTCAGTTGCCATGGTTTAGCCATACTAAAGTTCTTGTCGTCTTTTGCCAGACTTTCCGACGCTAGAAAGATTCATTTTAGCAAAAAAATTATAAAGTCAATAGCCATGGTTTAGCCATACTAAAGACCTGGTCGTCCTTTGCCAGACTTTTCCCACGCTAGAGACAGATTAATTTTAGCAAAAAAATTAATAAGTCAGTTGCCATGGTTTAGCCATAGTAATGTTTTTGTCGTCTTTTGACAGACTCTTCCCACGCTAGAGACAGATTAATTTTAGCATAAAAAATATAAAGTCAGTTGCCATGGTTTAGCCATACTAAAGACCTGGTCGTCCTTTGCCAGACTCTTCCCACGCTAGAGACAGATTAATTTTAGCAAACAAACTATAAAGTCAGTAACCATGGTTTAGCCATACTAAAGACCTGGTCGTCATTTGCAAGACTTTTCCCATGCTAGAGACAGATTAATTATAGCAAAAAAATTATAAAGTCAATAGCCATGGTTTATCCATACTAAAGACCTGGTCGTCCTTTGCCAGACTCTTCCCACGCTAGAGACAGATTAATTTTAGCAAAAAAATTAATATGTCAGTTGCCATGGTTTAGCCATACTAAAGTTCTTGTCGTCCTTTGCCAAACTTTTCCCGTGCTAGAAACAGATTAATTTTAGCAAAAATATTCTAAAGACATTAGCCATGGTTTAGCCATACTAATGACCTTGTCGTTGTTTGACAGACTTTCCCACGCTAGAGACAGATTAATTTTAGCAAAAAAATTAAAAAGTCAGTAGCTATGGTTTTGCCATACTAAATACCTGGTCGTCATTTGCAAGATTTTCCCATGCTAGAGACAGATTAATTATAGCAAAAAAATTATAAAGTCAATAGCCATAGTTTAGCCATACTAAAGACCTGGTCGTCCTTTGCCAGACTCTTCCCACGCTAGAGACAGATTAATTTTAGCAAAAAAATTAATAAGTCAGTTGCCATGGTTAAGCCATACTAAAGACCTAGTCGTCCTTTGCCAGACTCTTCCCACGCTAGAGACAGATTAATTTTAGCATAAAGATTATAAAGTCAGTTGCCATGGTTTAGCCATACTAAAGACCTGGTCGTCCTTTGCCAGACTCTTCCCACGCTAGAGACAGATTAATTTTAGAAAAAAAATTATTATGTCAGTAGCCATGGTTTAGTCGTGGTAAAGACTTGATCGTCTTTAGCCAGGCTTTTTCCACGTTAGAGACAGATTAATTTTAGCAAAAAAACTATTAAGTCAGTAAGCATGGTTTAGCCATACTAAAGACCTAGTCGTCCTTTGCCAGACTTTTCCCACACTAGAGACAGATTAATTTTAGCAAAAAAATTATTATGTCAGTATCCATGGTTTAGCTATACTAAAGACCTAGTCGTCCTTTGCCAGACTATTCCCACGCTAGAGACAGATTAATTTTAGCAAAAAAATTAGTAAGTCAGTTGCCATAGTTTAGCCATACTAAAGACCTGGTCGTCATTTGCAAGACTTTTCCCATGCTAGAGGCAGATTAATTATAGCAAAAAAATTATAAAGTCAATAGCCATGGTTTAGCCATACTAAAGACCTGGTCGTCCTTTGCCAGACTCTTCCCACGCTAGAGACAGATTAATTGTAGCAAAAAAATTAATAAGTCAGTTGCCATGGTTTAGCCATACTAATGTTCTTGTCGTCTTTTGCCAGACTCTTCCCACGCTAGAGACAGATTAATTTTAGCATAAAAATTATAAAGTCAGTTGCCATGGTTTAGCCATACTAAAGACCTGGTCGTCCTTTGCCAGACTCTTCCCACGCTAGAGACAGATTAATTTAAGCAAAAAAACTATAAAGTCAGTAACCATGGTTTAGCCATACTAAAGACCTGGTCGTCATTTGCAAGACTTTTCCCATGCTAGAGACAGATTAATTATAGCAAAAAAATTATAAAGTCAATAGCCATGGTTTAGCCATACTAAAGACCTGGTCGTCCTTTGCCAAACTCTTCCCACGCTAGAGACAGATTAATTTTAGCAAAAAAATTAATAAGTCAGTTGCCATGGTTTAGCCATACTAAAGACCTAATCGTCCTTTGCCAGACTCTTCCCACGCTAGAGACAGATTAATTTTAGCAAAAAAACTATAAAGTCAGTAACCATGGTTTAGCCATACTAAAGACCTGGTCGTCCTTTGCCAGACTCTTCCCACGCTAGAGACAGATTAATTTTAGCAAAAAAACTATAAAGTCAGTAACCATGGTTTAGCCATACTAAAGACCTGGTCGTCATTTGCAAGACTTTTCCCATGCTAGAGACAGATTAATTGTAGCAAAAAAATTAATAAGTCAGTTGCCATGGTTTAGCCATACTAAAGACCTGGTCGTCCTTTGCCAGACTCTTCCCACGCTAGAGACAGATTAATTTTAGCAAAAAAATTAATAAGTCAGTTGCCATGGTTTAGCCATACTAAAGTTCTTGTCGTCCTTTGCCAGACTCTTCCAACGCTAGAGACAGATTAATTTTAGCAAAAAAATTAATAAGTCAGTTGCCATGGTTTAGCCATACTAAAGTTCTTGTCGTCTTTTGACAGACTTTCCGACGCTAGAAAGATTCATTTTAGCAAAAAAATTATAAAGTCAATAGCCATGGTTTAGCCATACTAAAGACCTGGTCGTCCTTTGCCAGACTCTTCCCACGCTAGAGACAGATTAATTTTAGCAAAAAAATTAAGAAGTCAGTTGCCATGGTTTAGCCATACTAAAGACCTGGTCGTCCTTTGCCAGACTCTTCCCACGCTAGAGACAGATTAATTTTAGCAAAAAAATTAATAAGTCAGTTGCCATGGTTTAGCCATACTAAAGTTCTTGTCGTCCTTTGTCAGACTCTTCCAACGCTAGAGACAGATTAATTTTAGCAAAAAAATTAATAAGTCAGTTGCCATGGTTTAGCCATACTAAAGTTCTTGTCGTCTTTTGCCAGACTTTCCGACGCTAGAAAGATTCATTTTAGCAAAAAAATTATAAAGTCAATAGCCATGGTTTAGCCATACCAAAGACCTGGTCGTCCTTTGCCAGACTCTTCCCACGCTAGAGACAGATTAATTTTAGCAAAAAAATTAAGAAGTCAGTTGCCTTGGTTTAGCCATACTAAAGACCTAGTCGTCCTATGCCAGACTCTTCCCACGCTAGAGACAGATTAATTTTAGCAAAAAAATTAATAAGTCAGTTGCCATGGTTTAGCCATACTAAAGTTCTTGTCGTCCTTTGCCAAACTTTTCCCGTGCTAGAAACAGATTAATTTTAGCAAAAATATTCTAAAGACATTAGCCATGGTTTAGCCATACTAATGACCTTGTCGTCGTTTGACAGACTTTCCCACGCTAGAGACAGATTAATTTTAGCAAAAAAATTAAAAAGTCAGTAGCTATGGTTTTGCCATACTAAAGACCTGGTCGTCATTTGAAAGATTTTCCCATGCTAGAGACAGATTAATTTTAGCATAAAAATTATAAAGTCAGTTGCCATGGTTTAGCCATACTAAAGACCTGGTCGTCCTTTGCCAGACTCTTCCCACGCTAGAGACAGATTAATTTAAGCAAAAAAACTATAAAGTCAGTAACCATGGTTTAGCCATACTAAAGACCTGGTCGTCATTTGCAAGACTTTTCCCATGCTAGAGACAGATTAATTATAGCAAAAAAATTATAAAGTCAATAGCCATGGTTTAGCCATACTAAAGACCTGGTCGTCCTTTGCCAGACTCTTCCCACGCTAGAGACAGATTAATTTTAGCAAAAAAATTAATAAGTCAGTTGCCATGGTTTAGCCATACTAAAGACCTGGTCGTCCTTTGCCAGACTCTTCCCACGCTAGAGACAGATTAATTTTAGCAAAAAAACTATAAAGTCAGTAACCATGGTTTAGCCATACTAAAGACCTGGTCGTCCTTTGCCAGACTCTTCCCACGCTAGAGACAGATTAAATTTAGCAAAAAAACTATAAAGTCAGTAACCATGGTTTAGCCATACTAAAGACCTGGTCGTCCTTTGCCAGACTCTTCCCACGCTAGAGACAGATTAATTTTAGCAAAAAAATTAATAAGTCAGTTGCCATGGTTTAGCCATACTAAAGTTCTTGTCGTCCTTTGCCAGACTCTTCCAACGCTAGAGACAGATTAATTTTAGCAAAAAAATTAATAAGTCAGTTGCCATGGTTTAGCCATACTAAAGTTCTTGTCGTCTTTTGACAGACTTTCCGACGCTAGAAAGATTCATTTTAGCAAAAAAATTATAAAGTCAATAGCCATGGTTTAGCCATACTAAAGACCTGGTCGTCCTTTGCCAGACTCTTCCCACGCTAGAGACAGATTAATTTTAGCAAAAAAATTAAGAAGTCAGTTGCCATGGTTTAGCCATACTAAAGACCTGGTCGTCCTTTGCCAGACTCTTCCCACGCTAGAGACAGATTAATTTTAGCAAAAAAATTAATAAGTCAGTTGCCATGGTTTAGCCATACTAAAGTTCTTGTCGTCCTTTGTCAGACTCTTCCAACGCTAGAGACAGATTAATTTAGCAAAAAAATTAATAAGTCAGTTGCCATGGTTTAGCCATACTAAAGTTCTTGTCGTCTTTTGCCAGACTTTCCGACGCTAGAAAGATTCATTTTAGCAAAAAAATTATAAAGTCAATAGCCATGGTTTAGCCATACTAAAGACCTGGTCGTCCTTTGCCAGACTCTTCCCACGCTAGAGACAGATTAATTTTAGCAAAAAAATTAAGAAGTCAGTTGCCATGGTTTAGCCATACTAAAGACCTAGTCGTCCTATGCCAGACTCTTCCCACGCTAGAGACAGATTAATTTTAGCAAAAAAATTAAGAAGTCAGTTGCCATGGTTTAGCCATACTAAAGACCTGGTCGTCCTTTGCCAGACTCTTCCCACGCTAGAGACAGATTAATTTTAGCAAAAAAATTAATAAGTCAGTTGCCATGGTTTAGCCATACTAAAGTTCTTGTCGTCCTTTGTCAGACTCTTCCAACGCTAGAGACAGATTAATTTAGCAAAAAAATTAATAAGTCAGTTGCCATGGTTTAGCCATACTAAAGTTCTTGTCGTCTTTTGCCAGACTTTCCGACGCTAGAAAGATTCATTTTAGCAAAAAAATTATAAAGTCAATAGCCATGGTTTAGCCATACTAAAGACCTGGTCGTCCTTTGCCAGACTTTTCCCACGCTAGAGACAGATTAATTTTAGCAAAAAAATTAATAAGTCAGTTGCCATGGTTTAGCCATAGTAATGTTTTTGTCGTCTTTTGACAGACTCTTCCCACGCTAGAGACAGATTAATTTTAGCATAAAAAATATAAAGTCAGTTGCCATGGTTTAGCCATACTAAAGACCTGGTCGTCCTTTGCCAGACTCTTCCCACGCTAGAGACAGATTAATTTTAGCAAACAAACTATAAAGTCAGTAACCATGGTTTAGCCATACTAAAGACCTGGTCGTCATTTGCAAGACTTTTCCCATGCTAGAGACAGATTAATTATAGCAAAAAAATTATAAAGTCAATAGCCATGGTTTATCCATACTAAAGACCTGGTCGTCCTTTGCCAGACTCTTCCCACGCTAGAGACAGATTAATTTTAGCAAAAAAATTAATATGTCAGTTGCCATGGTTTAGCCATACTAAAGTTCTTGTCGTCCTTTGCCAAACTTTTCCCGTGCTAGAAACAGATTAATTTTAGCAAAAATATTCTAAAGACATTAGCCATGGTTTAGCCATACTAATGACCTTGTCGTTGTTTGACAGACTTTCCCACGCTAGAGACAGATTAATTTTAGCAAAAAAATTAAAAAGTCAGTAGCTATGGTTTTGCCATACTAAATACCTGGTCGTCATTTGCAAGATTTTCCCATGCTAGAGACAGATTAATTATAGCAAAAAAATTATAAAGTCAATAGCCATAGTTTAGCCATACTAAAGACCTGGTCGTCCTTTGCCAGACTCTTCCCACGCTAGAGACAGATTAATTTTAGCAAAAAAATTAATAAGTCAGTTGCCATGGTTAAGCCATACTAAAGACCTAGTCGTCCTTTGCCAGACTCTTCCCACGCTAGAGACAGATTAATTTTAGCATAAAGATTATAAAGTCAGTTGCCATGGTTTAGCCATACTAAAGACCTGGTCGTCCTTTGCCAGACTCTTCCCACGCTAGAGACAGATTAATTTTAGAAAAAAAATTATTATGTCAGTAGCCATGGTTTAGTCGTGGTAAAGACTTGATCGTCTTTAGCCAGGCTTTTTCCACGTTAGAGACAGATTAATTTTAGCAAAAAAACTATTAAGTCAGTAAGCATGGTTTAGCCATACTAAAGACCTAGTCGTCCTTTGCCAGACTTTTCCCACACTAGAGACAGATTAATTTTAGCAAAAAAATTATTATGTCAGTATCCATGGTTTAGCTATACTAAAGACCTAGTCGTCCTTTGCCAGACTATTCCCACGCTAGAGACAGATTAATTTTAGCAAAAAAATTAGTAAGTCAGTTGCCATAGTTTAGCCATACTAAAGACCTGGTCGTCATTTGCAAGACTTTTCCCATGCTAGAGGCAGATTAATTATAGCAAAAAAATTATAAAGTCAATAGCCATGGTTTAGCCATACTAAAGACCTGGTCGTCCTTTGCCAGACTCTTCCCACGCTAGAGACAGATTAATTGTAGCAAAAAAATTAATAAGTCAGTTGCCATGGTTTAGCCATACTAATGTTCTTGTCGTCTTTTGCCAGACTCTTCCCACGCTAGAGACAGATTAATTTTAGCATAAAAATTATAAAGTCAGTTGCCATGGTTTAGCCATACTAAAGACCTGGTCGTCCTTTGCCAGACTCTTCCCACGCTA
Source organism: Ganaspis brasiliensis (assembly GCA_037103525.1). NCBI lineage: Eukaryota > Metazoa > Arthropoda > Insecta > Hymenoptera > Figitidae > Ganaspis > Ganaspis brasiliensis. Next base: position 203,040 of record JAZKLR010000135.1, on the reverse strand, counting down.
GAGACAGATTAATTTAAGCAAAAAAACTATAAAGTCAGTAACCATGGTTTAGCCATACTAAAGACCTGGTCGTCATTTGCAAGACTTTTCCCATGCTAGAGACAGATTAATTATAGCAAAAAAATTATAAAGTCAATAGCCATGGTTTAGCCATACTAAAGACCTGGTCGTCCTTTGCCAAACTCTTCCCACGCTAGAGACAGATTAATTTTAGCAAAAAAATTAATAAGTCAGTTGCCATGGTTTAGCCATACTAAAGACCTAATCGTCCTTTGCCAGACTCTTCCCACGCTAGAGACAGATTAATTTTAGCAAAAAAACTATAAAGTCAGTAACCATGGTTTAGCCATACTAAAGACCTGGTCGTCCTTTGCCAGACTCTTCCCACGCTAGAGACAGATTAATTTTAGCAAAAAAACTATAAAGTCAGTAACCATGGTTTAGCCATACTAAAGACCTGGTCGTCATTTGCAAGACTTTTCCCATGCTAGAGACAGATTAATTGTAGCAAAAAAATTAATAAGTCAGTTGCCATGGTTTAGCCATACTAAAGACCTGGTCGTCCTTTGCCAGACTCTTCCCACGCTAGAGACAGATTAATTTTAGCAAACAAACTATAAAGTCAGTAACTATGGTTTAGCCATACTAAAGACCTGGTCGTCATTTGCAAGACTTTTCCCATGCTAGAGACAGATTAATTATAGCAAAAAAATTATAAAGTCAATAGCCATGGTTTATCCATACTAAAGACCTGGTCGTCCTTTGCCAGACTCTTCCCACGCTAGAGACAGATTAATTTTAGCAAAAAAATTAATATGTCAGTTGCATTGGTTTAGCCATACTAAAGTTCTTGTCGTCCTTTGCCAAACTTTTCCCGTGCTAGAAACAGAATAATTTTAGCAAAAATATTCTAAAGACATTAGCCATGGTTTAGCCATACTAATGACCTTGTCGTCGTTTGACAGACTTTCCCACGCTAGAGACAGATTAATTTTAGCAAAAAAATTAAAAAGTCAGTAGCTATGGTTTTGCCATACTAAAGACCTGGTCGTCATTTGCAAGACTTTTCCCATGCTAGAGACAGATTAATTATAGCAAAAAAATTATAAAGTCAATAGCCATAGTTTAGCCATACTAAAGACCTGGTCGTCCTTTGCCAGACTCTTCCCACGCTAGAGACAGATTAATTTTAGCAAAAAAATTAATAAGTCAGTTGCCATGGTTTAGCCATACTAAAGACCTAGTCGTCCTTTGCCAGACTCTTCCCACGCTAGAGACAGATTAATTTTAGCATAAAGATTATAAAGTCAGTTGCCATGGTTTAGCCATACTAAAGACCTGGTCGTCCTTTGCCAGACTCTTCCCACGCTAGAGACAGATTAATTTTAGCAAAAAAATTATTATGTCAGTAGCCATGGTTTAGTCGTGGTAAAGACTTGATCGTCTTTAGCCAGGCTTTTTCCACACTAGAGACAGATTAATTTTAGCAAAAAAATTATTATGTCAGTATCCATGGTTTAGCCATACTAAAGACCTAGTCGTCCTTTGCCAGACTTTTCCCACGCTAGAGACAGATTAATTTTAGCAAAAAAATTAGTAAGTCAGTTGCCATGGTTTAGCCATACTAAAGACCTGGTCGTCATTTGCAAGACTTTTCCCATGCTAGAGGCAGATTAATTATAGCAAAAAAATTATAAAGTCAATAGCCATGGTTTAGCCATACTAAAGACCTGGTCGTCCTTTGCCAGACTCTTCCCACGCTAGAGACAGATTAATTGTAGCAAAAAAATTAATAAGTCAGTTGCCATGGTTTAGCCATACTAATGTTCTTGTCGTCTTTTGCCAGACTCTTCCCACGCTAGAGACTGATTAATTTTAGCATAAAAATTATAAAGTCAGTTGCCATGGTTTAGCCATACTAAAGACCTGGTCGTCCTTTGCCAGACTCTTCCCACGCTAGAGACAGATTAATTTAAGCAAAAAAACTATAAAGTCAGTAACCATGGTTTAGCCATACTAAAGACCTGGTCGTCATTTGCAAGACTTTTCCCATGCTAGAGACAGATTAATTATAGCAAAAAAATTATAAAGTCAATAGCCATGGTTTAGCCATACTAAAGACCTGGTCGTCCTTTGCCAGACTCTTCCCACGCTAGAGACAGATTAATTTTAGCAAAAAAATTAATAAGTCAGTTGCCATGGTTTAGCCATACTAAAGACCTGGTCGTCCTTTGCCAGACTCTTCCCACGCTAGAGACAGATTAATTTTAGCAAAAAAACTATTAAGTCAGTAACCATGGTTTAGCCATACTAAAGACCTGGTCGTCCTTTGCCAGACTCTTCCCACGCTAGAGACAGATTAATTTTAGCAAAAAAACTATAAAGTCAGTAACCATGGTTTAGCCATACTAAAGACCTGGTCGTCATTTGCAAGACTTTTCCCATGCTAGAGACAGATTAATTGTAGCCAAAAAAATTAATAAGTCAGTTGCCATGGTTTAGCCATACTAAAGACCTGGTCGTCCTTTGCCAGACTCTTCCCACGCTAGAGACAGATTAATTTTAGCAAACAAACTATAAAGTCAGTAACCATGGTTTAGCCATACTAAAGACCTGGTCGTCATTTGCAAGACTTTTCCCATGCTAGAGACAGATTAATTATAGCAAAAAAATTATAAAGTCAATAGCCATGGTTTATCCATACTAAAGACCTGGTCGTCCTTTGCCAGACTCTTCCCACGCTAGAGACAGATTAATTTTAGCAAAAAAACTATAAAGTCAGTAACCATGGTTTAGCCATACTAAAGACCTGGTCGTCATTTGCAAGACTTTTCCTATGCTAGAGACAGATTAATTGTAGCCAAAAAAATTAATAAGTCAGTTGCCATGGTTTAGCCATACTAAAGACCTGGTCGTCCTTTGCCAGACTCTTCCCACGCTAGAGACAGATTAATTTTAGCAAACAAACTATAAAGTCAGTAACCATGGTTTAGCCATACTAAAGACCTGGTCGTCATTTGCAAGACTTTTCCCATGCTAGAGACAGATTAATTATAGCAAAAAAATTATAAAGTCAATAGCCATGGTTTATCCATACTAAAGACCTGGTCGTCCTTTGCCAGACTCTTCCCACGCTAGAGACAGATTAATTTTAGCAAAAAAATTAATATGTCAGTTGCCATGGTTTAGCCATACTAAAGTTCTTGTCGTCCTTTGCCAAACTGTTACCGTGCTAGAAACAGATTAATTTTAGCAAAAATATTCTAAAGACATTAGCCATGGTTTAGCCATACTAAAGACCTGGTCGTCATTTGCAAGACTTTTCCCATGCTAGAGGCAGATTAATTATAGCAAAAAAATTATAAAGTCAATAGCCATGGTTTAGCCATACTAAAGACCTGGTCGTCCTTTGCCAGACTCTTCCCACGCTAGAGACAGATTAATTGTAGCAAAAAAATTAATAAGTCAGTTGCCATGGTTTAGCCATACTAAAGACCTGGTCGTCATTTGCAAGACTTTTCCCATGCTAGAGACTGATTAATTTTAGCATAAAAATTATAAAGTCAGTTGCCATGGTTTAGCCATACTAAAGACCTGGTCGTCCTTTGCCAGACTCTTCCCACGCTAGAGACAGATTAATTTAAGCAAAAAAACTATAAAGTCAGTAACCATGGTTTAGCCATACTAAAGACCTGGTCGTCATTTGCAAGACTTTTCCCATGCTAGAGACAGATTAATTATAGCAAAAAAATTATAAAGTCAATAGCCATGGTTTAGCCATACTAAAGACCTGGTCGTCCTTTGCCAGACTCTTCCCACGCTAGAGACAGATTAATTTTAGCAAAAAAATTAATAAGTCAGTTGCCATGGTTTAGCCATACTAAAGACCTGGTCGTCCTTTGCCAGACTCTTCCCACGCTAGAGACAGATTAATTTTAGCAAAAAAACTATTAAGTCAGTAACCATGGTTTAGCCATACTAAAGACCTGGTCGTCCTTTGCCAGACTCTTCCCACGCTAGAGACAGATTAATTTTAGCAAAAAAACTATAAAGTCAGTAACCATGGTTTAGCCATACTAAAGACCTGGTCGTCATTTGCAAGACTTTTCCCATGCTAGAGACAGATTAATTGTAGCCAAAAAAATTAATAAGTCAGTTGCCATGGTTTAGCCATACTAAAGACCTGGTCGTCCTTTGCCAGACTCTTCCCACGCTAGAGACAGATTAATTTTAGCAAACAAACTATAAAGTCAGTAACCATGGTTTAGCCATACTAAAGACCTGGTCGTCATTTGCAAGACTTTTCCCATGCTAGAGACAGATTAATTATAGCAAAAAAATTATAAAGTCAATAGCCATGGTTTATCCATACTAAAGACCTGGTCGTCCTTTGCCAGACTCTTCCCACGCTAGAGACAGATTAATTTTAGCAAAAAAACTATAAAGTCAGTAACCATGGTTTAGCCATACTAAAGACCTGGTCGTCATTTGCAAGACTTTTCCCATGCTAGAGACAGATTAATTGTAGCCAAAAAAATTAATAAGTCAGTTGCCATGGTTTAGCCATACTAAAGACCTGGTCGTCCTTTGCCAGACTCTTCCCACGCTAGAGACAGATTAATTTTAGCAAACAAACTATAAAGTCAGTAACCATGGTTTAGCCATACTAAAGACCTGGTCGTCATTTGCAAGACTTTTCCCATGCTAGAGACAGATTAATTATAGCAAAAAAATTATAAAGTCAATAGCCATGGTTTATCCATACTAAAGACCTGGTCGTCCTTTGCCAGACTCTTCCCACGCTAGAGACAGATTAATTTTAGCAAAAAAATTAATATGTCAGTTGCCATGGTTTAGCCATACTAAAGTTCTTGTCGTCCTTTGCCAAACTGTTACCGTGCTAGAAACAGATTAATTTTAGCAAAAATATTCTAAAGACATTAGCCATGGTTTAGCCATACTAATGACCTTGTCGTCGTTTGACAGACTTTCCCACGCTAGAGACAGATTAATTTTAGCAAAAAAATTAAAAAGTCAGTAGCTATGGTTTTGCCATACTAAAGACCTAGTCGTCCTTTGCCAGACTCTTCCCACGCTAGAGACAGATTAATTTTAGCATAAAGATTATAAAGTCAGTTGCCATGGTTTAGCCATACTAAAGACCTGGTCGTCCTTTGCCAGACTCTTCCCACGCTAGAGACAGATTAATTTTAGCAAAAAAATTATTATGTCAGTAGCCATGGTTTAGTCGTGGTAAAGACTTGATCGTCTTTAGCCAGGCTTTTTCCACACTAGAGACAGATTAATTTTAGCAAAAAAATTATTATGTCAGTATCCATGGTTTAGCCATACTAAAGACCTAGTCGTCCTTTGCCAGACTTTTCCCACGCTAGAGACAGATTAATTTTAGCAAAAAAATTAGTAAGTCAGTTGCCATGGTTTAGCCATACTAAAGACCTGGTCGTCATTTGCAAGACTTTTCCCATGCTAGAGGCAGATTAATTATAGCAAAAAAATTATAAAGTCAATAGCCATGGTTTAGCCATACTAAAGACCTGGTCGTCCTTTGCCAGACTCTTCCCACGCTAGAGACAGATTAATTGTAGCAAAAAAATTAATAAGTCAGTTGCCATGGTTTAGCCATACTAAAGACCTGGTCGTCATTTGCAAGACTTTTCCCATGCTAGAGACTGATTAATTTTAGCATAAAAATTATAAAGTCAGTTGCCATGGTTTAGCCATACTAAAGACCTGGTCGTCCTTTGCCAGACTCTTCCCACGCTAGAGACAGATTAATTTAAGCAAAAAAACTATAAAGTCAGTAACCATGGTTTAGCCATACTAAAGACCTGGTCGTCATTTGCAAGACTTTTCCCATGCCAGAGACAGATTAATTATAGCAAAAAAATTATAAAGTCAATAGCCATGGTTTAGCCATACTAAAGACCTGGTCGTCCTTTGCCAGACTCTTCCCACGCTAGAGACAGATTAATTTTAGCAAAAAAATTAATAAGTCAGTTGCCATGGTTTAGCCATACTAAAGACCTGGTCGTCCTTTGCCAGACTCTTCCCACGCTAGAGACAGATTAATTTTAGCAAAAAAACTATTAAGTCAGTAACCATGGTTTAGCCATACTAAAGACCTGGTCGTCCTTTGCCAGACTCTTCCCACGCTAGAGACAGATTAATTTTAGCAAAAAAACTATAAAGTCAGTAACCATGGTTTAGCCATACTAAAGACCTGGTCGTCATTTGCAAGACTTTTCCCATGCTAGAGACAGATTAATTGTAGCCAAAAAAATTAATAAGTCAGTTGCCATGGTTTAGCCATACTAAAGACCTGGTCGTCCTTTGCCAGACTCTTCCCACGCTAGAGACAGATTAATTTTAGCAAACAAACTATAAAGTCAGTAACCATGGTTTAGCCATACTAAAGACCTGGTCGTCATTTGCAAGACTTTTCCCATGCTAGAGACAGATTAATTATAGCAAAAAAATTATAAAGTCAATAGCCATGGTTTATCCATACTAAAGACCTGGTCGTCCTTTGCCAGACTCTTCCCACGCTAGAGACAGATTAATTTTAGCAAAAAAATTAATATGTCAGTTGCCATGGTTTAGCCATACTAAAGTTCTTGTCGTCCTTTGCCAAACTTTTCCCGTGCTAGAAACAGATTAATTTTAGCAAAAATATTCTAAAGACATTAGCCATGGTTTAGCCATACTAATGACCTTGTCGTCGTTTGACAGACTTTCCCACGCTAGAGACAGATTAATTTTAGCAAAAAAATTAAAAAGTCAGTAGCTATGGTTTTGCCATACTAAAGACCTGGTCGTCATTTGCAAGACTTTTCCCATGCTAGAGACAGATTAATTATAGCAAAAAAATTATAAAGTCAATAGCCATAGTTTAGCCATACTAAAGACCTGGTCGTCCTTTGCCAGACTCTTCCCACGCTAGAGACAGATTAATTTTAGCAAAAAAATTAATAAGTCAGTTGCCATGGTTTAGCCATACTAAAGACCTAGTCGTCCTTTGCCAGACTCTTCCCACGCTAGAGACAGATTAATTTTAGCATAAAGATTATAAAGTCAGTTGCCATGGTTTAGCCATACTAAAGACCTGGTCGTCCTTTGCCAGACTCTTCCCACGCTAGAGACAGATTAATTTTAGCAAAAAAATTATTATGTCAGTAGCCATGGTTTAGTCGTGGTAAAGACTTGATCGTCTTTAGCCAGGCTTTTTCCACACTAGAGACAGATTAATTTTAGCAAAAAAATTATTATGTCAGTATCCATGGTTTAGCCATACTAAAGACCTAGTCGTCCTTTGCCAGACTTTTCCCACGCTAGAGACAGATTAATTTTAGCAAAAAAATTAGTAAGTCAGTTGCCATGGTTTAGCCATACTAAAGACCTGGTCGTCATTTGCAAGACTTTTCCCATGCTAGAGGCAGATTAATTATAGCAAAAAAATTATAAAGTCAATAGCCATGGTTTAGCCATACTAAAGACCTGGTCGTCCTTTGCCAGACTCTTCCCACGCTAGAGACAGATTAATTGTAGCAAAAAAATTAATAAGTCAGTTGCCATGGTTTAGCCATACTAATGTTCTTGTCGTCTTTTGCCAGACTCTTCTCACGCTAGAGACTGATTAATTTTAGCATAAAAATTATAAAGTCAGTTGCCATGGTTTAGCCATACTAAAGACCTGGTCGTCCTTTGCCAGACTCTTCCCACGCTAGAGACAGATTAATTTAAGCAAAAAAACTATAAAGTCAGTAACCATGGTTTAGCCATACTAAAGACCTGGTCGTCATTTGCAAGACTTTTCCCATGCTAGAGACAGATTAATTATAGCAAAAAAATTATAAAGTCAATAGCCATGGTTTAGCCATACTAAAGACCTGGTCGTCCTTTGCCAGACTCTTCCCACGCTAGAGACAGATTAATTTTAGCATAAAGATTATAAAGTCAGTTGCCATGGTTTAGCCATACTAAAGACCTGGTCGTCATTTGCAAGACTTTTCCCATGCTTGAGACAGATTAATTGTAGCAAACAAACTATAAAGTCAGTAACCATGGTTTAGCCATACTAAAGACCTGGTCGTCATTTGCAAGACTTTTCCCATGCTAGAGACAGATTAATTATAGCAAAAAAATTATAAAGTCAATAGCCATGGTTTATCCATACTAAAGACCTGGTCGTCCTTTGCCAGACTCTTCCCACGCTAGAGACAGATTAATTTTAGCAAAAAATTTAATATGTCAGTTGCCATGGTTTAGCCATACTAAAGTTCTTGTCGTCCTTTGCCAAACTTTTCCCGTGCTAGAAACAGATTAATTTTAGCAAAAATATTCTAAAGACATTAGCCATGGTTTAGCCATACTAATGACCTTGTCGTCGTTTGACAGACTTTCCCACGCTAGAGACAGATTAATTTTAGCAAAAAAATTAAAAAGTCAGTAGCTATGGTTTTGCCATACTAAAGACCTGGTCGTCATTTGCAAGACTTTTCCCATGCTAGAGACAGATTAATTATAGCAAAAAAATTATAAAGTCAATAGCCATAGTTTAGCCATACTAAAGACCTGGTCGTCCTTTGCCAGACTCTTCCCACGCTAGAGACAGATTAATTTTAGCAAAAAAATTAATAAGTCAGTTGCCATGGTTTAGCCATACTAAAGACCTAGTCGTCCTTTGCCAGACTCTTCCCACGCTAGAGACAGATTAATTTTAGCATAAAGATTATAAAGTCAGTTGCCATGGTTTAGCCATACTAAAGACCTGGTCGTCCTTTGCCAGACTCTTCCCACGCTAGAGACAGATTAATTTTAGCAAAAAAATTATTATGTCAGTAGCCATGGTTTAGCCATACTAAAGACCTAGTCGTCCTTTGCCAGACTTTTCCCACGCTAGAGACAGATTAATTTTAGCAAAAAAATTAGTAAGTCAGTTGCCATGGTTTAGCCATACTAAAGACCTGGTCGTCATTTGCAAGACTTTTCCCATGCTAGAGGCAGATTAATTATAGCAAAAAAATTATAAAGTCAATAGCCATGGTTTAGCCATACTAAAGACCTGGTCGTCCTTTGCCAGACTCTTCCCACGCTAGAGACAGATTAATTGTAGCAAAAAAATTAATAAGTCATTTGTCATGGTTTAGCCATACTAATGTTCTTGTCGTCTTTTGCCAGACTCTTCCCACGCTAGAGACAGATTAATTTTAGCATAAAAATTATAAAGTCAGTTGCCATGGTTTAGCCATACTAAAGACCTGGTCGTCCTTTGCCAGACTCTTCCCACGCTAGAGACAGATTAATTTAAGCAAAAAAACTATAAAGTCAGTAACCATGGTTTAGCCATACTAAAGACCTGGTCGTCATTTGCAAGACTTTTCCCATGCTAGAGACAGATTAATTATAGCAAAAAAATTATAAAGTCAATAGCCATGGTTTAGCCATACTAAAGACCTGGTCGTCCTTTGCCAGACTCTTCCCACGCTAGAGACAGATTAATTTTAGCAAAAAAATTAATAAGTCAGTTGCCATGGTTTAGCCATACTAAAGACCTGGTCGTCCTTTGCCAGACTCTTCCCACGCTAGAGACAGATTAATTTTAGCAAAAAAACTATAAAGTCAATAGCCATGGTTTAGCCATACTAAAGACCTGGTCGTCCTTTGCCAGACTCTTCCCACGCTAGAGACAGATTAATTTTAGCAAAAAAATTATTATGTCAGTAGCCATGGTTTAGCTATACTAAAGACCTGGTCGTCCTTTGCCAGACTCTTCCCACGCTAGAGACAGATTAATTTTAGCAAACAAACTATAAAGTCAGTAACCATGGTTTAGCCATACTAAAGACCTGGTCGTCATTTGCAAGAATTTTCCCATGCTAGAGACAGATTAATTATAGCAAAAAAATTATAAAGTCAATAGCCATGGTTTATCCATACTAAAGACCTGGTCGTCCTTTGCCAGACTCTTCCCACGCTAGAGACAGATTAATTTTAGCAAAAAAATTAATATGTCAGTTGCCATGGTTTAGCCATACTAAAGTTCTTGTCGTCCTTTGCCAAACTTTTCCCGTGCTAGAAACAGATTAATTTTAGCAAAAATATTCTAAAGACATTAGCCATGGTTTAGCCATACTAATGACCTTGTCGTCGTTTGACAGACTTTCCCACGCTAGAGACAGATTAATTTTAGCAAAAAAATTAAAAAGTCAGTAGCTATGGTTTTGCCATACTAAAGACCTGGTCGTCATTTGCAAGACTTTTCCCATGCTAGAGACAGATTAATTATAGCAAAAAAATTATAAAGTCAATAGCCATAGTTTAGCCATACTAAAGACCTGGTCGTCCTTTGCCAGACTCTTCCCACGCTAGAGACAGACTAATTTTAGCAAAAAAATTAATAAGTCAGTTGCCATGGTTTAGCCATACTAAAGACCTAGTCGTCCTTTGCCAGACTCTTCCCACGCTAGAGACAGATTAATTTTAGCATAAAGATTATAAAGTCAGTTGCCATGGTTTAGCCATACTAAAGACCTGGTCGTCCTTTGCCAGACTCTTCCCACGCTAGAGACAGATTAATTTTAGCAAAAAAATTATTATGTCAGTAGCCATGGTTTAGTCGTGGTAAAGACTTGATCGTCTTTAGCCAGGCTTTTTCCACACTAGAGACAGATTAATTTTAGCAAAAAAATTATTATGTCAGTATCCATGGTTTAGCCATACTAAAGACCTAGTCGTCCTTTGCCAGACTTTTCCCACGCTAGAGACAGATTAATTTTAGCAAAAAAATTAGTAAGTCAGTTGCCATGGTTTAGCCATACTAAAGACCTGGTCGTCATTTGCAAGACTTTTCCCATGCTAGAGGCAGATTAATTATAGCAAAAAAATTATAAAGTCAATAGCCATGGTTTAGCCATACTAAAGACCTGGTCGTCCTTTGCCAGACTCTTCCCACGCTAGAGACAGATTAATTGTAGCAAAAAAATTAATAAGTCAGTTGCCATGGTTTAGCCATACTAATGTTCTTGTCGTCTTTTGCCAGACTCTTCCCACGCTAGAGACTGATTAATTTTAGCATAAAAATTATAAAGTCAGTTGCCATGGTTTAGCCATACTAAAGACCTGGTCGTCCTTTGCCAGACTCTTCCCACGCTAGAGACAGATTAATTTAAGCAAAAAAACTATAAAGTCAGTAACCATGGTTTAGCCATACTAAAGACCTGGTCGTCATTTGCAAGACTTTTCCCATGCTAGAGACAGATTAATTATAGCAAAAAAATTATAAAGTCAATAGCCATGGTTTAGCCATACTAAAGACCTGGTCGTCCTTTGCCAGACTCTTCCCACGCTAGAGACAGATTAATTTTAGCATAAAGATTATAAAGTCAGTTGCCATGGTTTAGCCATACTAAAGACCTGGTCGTCATTTGCAAGACTTTTCCCATGCTAGAGACAGATTAATTGTAGCAAACAAACTATAAAGTCAGTAACCATGGTTTAGCCATACTAAAGACCTGGTCGTCATTTGCAAGACTTTTCCCATGCTAGAGACAGATTAATTATAGCAAAAAAATTATAAAGTCAATAGCCATGGTTTATCCATACTAAAGACCTGGTCGTCCTTTGCCAGACTCTTCCCACGCTAGAGACAGATTAATTTTAGCAAAAAATTTAATATGTCAGTTGCCATGGTTTAGCCATACTAAAGTTCTTGTCGTCCTTTGCCAAACTTTTCCCGTGCTAGAAACAGATTAATTTTAGCAAAAATATTCTAAAGACATTAGCCATGGTTTAGCCATACTAATGACCTTGTCGTCGTTTGACAGACTTTCCCACGCTAGAGACAGATTAATTTTAGCAAAAAAATTAAAAAGTCAGTAGCTATGGTTTTGCCATACTAAAGACCTGGTCGTCATTTGCAAGACTTTTCCCATGCTAGAGACAGATTAATTATAGCAAAAAAATTATAAAGTCAATAGCCATAGTTTAGCCATACTAAAGACCTGGTCGTCCTTTGCCAGACTCTTCCCACGCTAGAGACAGATTAATTTTAGCAAAAAAATTAATAAGTCAGTTGCCATGGTTTAGCCATACTAAAGACCTAGTCGTCCTTTGCCAGACTCTTCCCACGCTAGAGACAGATTAATTTTAGCATAAAGATTATAAAGTCAGTTGCCATGGTTTAGCTATACTAAAGACCTGGTCGTCCTTTGCCAGACTCTTCCCACGCTAGAGACAGATTAATTTTAGCAAAAAAATTATTATGTCAGTAGCCATGGTTTAGCCATACTAAAGACCTAGTCGTCCTTTGCCAGACTTTTCCCACGCTAGAGACAGATTAATTTTAGCAAAAAAATTAGTAAGTCAGTTGCCATGGTTTAGCCATACTAAAGACCTGGTCGTCATTTGCAAGACTTTTCCCATGCTAGAGGCAGATTAATTATAGCAAAAAAATTATAAAGTCAATAGCCATGGTTTAGCCATACTAAAGACCTGGTCGTCCTTTGCCAGACTCTTCCCACGCTAGAGACAGATTAATTGTAGCAAAAAAATTAATAAGTCATTTGTCATGGTTTAGCCATACTAATGTTCTTGTCGTCTTTTGCCAGACTCTTCCCACGCTAGAGACAGATTAATTTTAGCATAAAAATTATAAAGTCAGTTGCCATGGTTTAGCCATACTAAAGACCTGGTCGTCCTTTGCCAGACTCTTCCCACGCTAGAGACAGATTAATTTAAGCAAAAAAACTATAAAGTCAGTAACCATGGTTTAGCCATACTAAAGACCTGGTCGTCATTTGCAAGACTTTTCCCATGCTAGAGACAGATTAATTATAGCAAAAAAATTATAAAGTCAATAGCCATGGTTTAGCCATACTAAAGACCTGGTCGTCCTTTGCCAGACTCTTCCCACGCTAGAGACAGATTAATTTTAGCAAAAAAATTAATAAGTCAGTTGCCATGGTTTAGCCATACTAAAGACCTGGTCGTCCTTTGCCAGACTCTTCCCACGCTAGAGACAGATTAATTTTAGCAAAAAAACTATAAAGTCAATAGCCATGGTTTAGCCATACTAAAGACCTGGTCGTCCTTTGCCAGACTCTTCCCACGCTAGAGACAGATTAATTTTAGCAAAAAAACTATAAAGTCAGTAACCATGGTTTAGCCATACTAAAGACCTGGTCGTCATTTGCAAGACTTTTCCCATGCTAGAGACAGATTAATTATAGCAAAAAAATTATAAAGTCAATAGCCATTGTTTAGCCATACTAAAGACCTGGTCGTCCTTTGCCAGACTCTTCCCACGCTAGAGACAGATTAATTTTAGCAAAAAAACTATAAAGTCAGTAACCATGGTTTAGCCATACTAAAGACCTGGTCGTCATTTGCAAGACTTTTCCCATGCTAGAGACAGATTAATTATAGCAAAAAAATTATAAAGTCAATAGCCATGGTTTAGCCATACTAAAGACCTGGTCGTCCTTTGCCAGACTCTTCCCACGCTAGAGACAGATTAATTTTAGCAAAAAAATTAATAAGTCAGTTGCCATTGTTTAGCCATACTAAAGTTCTTGTCGTCTTTTGCCAGACTTTCCGACGCTAGAAAGATTCATTTTAGCAAAAAAATTATAAAGTCAATAGCCATGGTTTAGCCATACTAAAGACCTGGTCGTCCTTTGCCAGACTCTTCCCACGCTAGAGACAGATTAATTGTAGCAAAAAAATTAATAAGTCATTTGTCATGGTTTAGCCATACTAATGTTCTTGTCGTCTTTTGCCAGACTCTTCCCACGCTAGAGACAGATTAATTTTAGCATAAAAATTATAAAGTCAGTTGCCATGGTTTAGCCATACTAAAGACCTGGTCGTCCTTTGCCAGACTCTTACCACGCTAGAGACAGATTAATTTTAGCATAAAAATTATAAAGTCAGTTGCCATGGTTTAGCCATACTAAAGACCTGGTCGTCCTTTGCCAGACTCTTCCCACGTTAGAGACAGATTAATTTTAGCAAAAAAACTATAAAGTCAGTAACCATGGTTTAGCCATACTAAAGACCTGGTCGTCATTTGCAAGACTTTTCCCATGCTAGAGACAGATTAATTATAGCAAAAAAATTATAAAGTCAATAGCCATTGTTTAGCCATACTAAAGACCTGGTCGTCCTTTGCCAGACTCTTCCCACGCTAGAGACAGATTAATTTTAGCAAAAAAACTATAAAGTCAGTAACCATGGTTTAGCCATACTAAAGACCTGGTCGTCATTTGCAAGACTTTTCCCATGCTAGAGACAGATTAATTATAGCAAAAAAATTATAAAGTCAATAGCCATGGTTTAGCCATACTAAAGACCTGGTCGTCCTTTGCCAGACTCTTCCCACGCTAGAGACAGATTAATTTTAGCAAAAAAACTATAAAGTCAGTAACCATGGTTTAGCCATACTAAAGACCTGGTCGTCATTTGCAAGACTTTTCCCATGCTAGAGACAGATTAATTATAGCAAAAAAATTATAAAGTCAATAGCCATGGTTTAGCCATACTAAAGACCTGGTTGTCCTTTGCCAGACTCTTCCCACGCTAGAGACAGATTAATTTTAGCAAAAAAACTATAAAGTCAGTAACCATGGTTTAGCCATACTAAAGACCTGGTCGTCATTTGCAAGACTTTTCCCATGCTAGAGACAGATTAATTATAGCAAAAAAATTATAAAGTCAATAGCCATGGTTTAGCCATACTAAAGACCTGGTCGTCCTTTGCCAGACTCTTCCCACGCTAGAGACAGATTAATTTTAGCAAAAAAATTAATAAGTCAGTTGCCATGGTTTAGCCATACTAAAGACCTGGTCGTCCTTTGCCAGACTCTTCCCACGCTAGAGACAGATTAATTTTAGCAAAAAAACTATAAAGTCAGTAACCATGGTTTAGCCATACTAAAGACCTGGTCGTCATTTGCAAGACTTTTCCCATGCTAGAGACAGATTAATTATAGCAAAAAAATTATAAAGTCAATAGCCATTGTTTAGCCATACTAAAGACCTGGTCGTCCTTTGCCAGACTCTTCCCACGCTAGAGACAGATTAATTTTAGCAAAAAAACTATAAAGTCAGTAACCATGGTTTAGCCATACTAAAGACCTGGTCGTCATTTGCAAGACTTTTCCCATGCTAGAGACAGATTAATTATAGCAAAAAAATTATAAAGTCAATAGCCATGGTTTAGCCATACTAAAGACCTGGTCGTCCTTTGCCAGACTCTTCCCACGCTAGAGACAGATTAATTTTAGCAAAAAAATTAATAAGTCAGTTGCCATTGTTTAGCCATACTAAAGTTCTTGTCGTCTTTTGCCAGACTTTCCGACGCTAGAAAGATTCATTTTAGCAAAAAAATTATAAAGTCAATAGCCATGGTTTAGCCATACTAAAGACCTGGTCGTCCTTTGCCAGACTCTTCCCACGCTAGAGACAGATTAATTTTAGCAAAAAAATTAATAAGTCAGTTGCCATGGTTTAGCCATACTAAAGACCTGGTCGTCCTTTGCCAGACTCTTCCCACGCTAGAGACAGATTAATTTTAGCAAAAAAACTATAAAGTCAGTAACCATGGTTTAGCCATACTAAAGACCTGGTCGTCATTTGCAAGACTTTTCCCATGCTAGAGACAGATTAATTATAGCAAAAAAATTATAAAGTCAATAGCCATGGTTTAGCCATACTAAAGACCTGGTCGTCCTTTGCCAGACTCTTCCCACGCTAGAGACAGATTAATTTTAGCAAAAAAACTATAAAGTCAGTAACCATGGTTTAGCCATACTAAAGACCTGGTCGTCATTTGCAAGACTTTTCCCATGCTAGAGACAGATTAATTATAGCAAAAAAATTATAAAGTCAATAGCCATGGTTTAGCCATACTAAAGACCTGGTCGTCCTTTGCCAGATTCTTCCCACGCTAGAGACAGATTAATTTTAGCAAAAAAATTAATAAGTCAGTTGCCATGGTTTAGCCATACTAAAGACCTGGTCGTCCTTTGCCAGACTCTTCCCACGCTAGAGACAGATTAATTTTAGCAAAAAAACTATAAAGTCAGTAACCATGGTTTAGCCATACTAAAGACCTGGTCGTCATTTGCAAGACTTTTCCCATGCTAGAGACAGATTAATTTTAGCAAAAAAACTATAAAGTCAATAGCCATGGTTTAGCCATACTAAAGACCTGGTCGTCCTTTGCCAGACTCTTCCCACGCTAGAGACAGATTAATTTTAGCAAAAAAACTATAAAGTCAGTAACCATGGTTTAGCCATACTAAAGACCTGGTCGTCATTTGCAAGACTTTTCCCATGCTAGAGACAGATTAATTATAGCAAAAAAATTATAAAGTCAATAGCCATTGTTTAGCCATACTAAAGACCTGGTCGTCCTTTGCCAGACTCTTCCCACGCTAGAGACAGATTAATTTTAGCAAAAAAACTATAAAGTCAGTAACCATGGTTTAGCCATACTAAAGACCTGGTCGTCATTTGCAAGACTTTTCCCATGCTAGAGACAGATTAATTATAGCAAAAAAATTATAAAGTCAATAGCCATTGTTTAGCCATACTAAAGACCTGGTCGTCCTTTGCCAGACTCTTCCCACGCTAGAGACAGATTAATTTTAGCAAAAAAACTATAAAGTCAGTAACCATGGTTTAGCCATACTAAAGACCTGGTCGTCATTTGCAAGACTTTTCCCATGCTAGAGACAGATTAATTATAGCAAAAAAATTATAAAGTCAATAGCCATGGTTTAGCCATACTAAAGACCTGGTCGTCCTTTGCCAGACTCTTCCCACGCTAGAGACAGATTAATTTAAGCAAAAAAACTATAAAGTCAGTAACCATGGTTTAGCCATACTAAAGACCTGGTCGTCATTTGCAAGACTTTTCCCATGCTAGAGACAGATTAATTATAGCAAAAAAATTATAAAGTCAATAGCCATGGTTTAGCCATACTAAAGACCTGGTCGTCCTTTGCCAGACTCTTCCCACGCTAGAGACAGATTAATTTTAGCAAAAAAATTAATAAGTCAGTTGCCATGGTTTAGCCATACTAAAGACCTGGTCGTCCTTTGCCAGACTCTTCCCACGCTAGAGACAGATTAATTGTAGCAAAAAAATTAATAAGTCATTTGTCATGGTTTAGCCATACTAATGTTCTTGTCGTCTTTTGCCAGACTCTTCCCACGCTAGAGACAGATTAATTTTAGCATAAAAATTATAAAGTCAGTTGCCATGGTTTAGCCATACTAAAGACCTGGTCGTCCTTTGCCAGACTCTTACCACGCTAGAGACAGATTAATTTTAGCAAAAAAATTAATAAGTCAGTTGCCATGGTTTAGCCATACTAAAGACCTGGTCGTCCTTTGCCAGACTCTTCCCACGTTAGAGACAGATTAATTTTAGCAAAAAAACTATAAAGTCAGTAACCATGGTTTAGCCATACTAAAGACCTGGTCGTCATTTGCAAGACTTTTCCCATGCTAGAGACAGATTAATTATAGCAAAAAAATTATAAAGTCAATAGCCATTGTTTAGCCATACTAAAGACCTGGTCGTCCTTTGCCAGACTCTTCCCACGCTAGAGACAGATTAATTTTAGCAAAAAAACTATAAAGTCAGTAACCATGGTTTAGCCATACTAAAGACCTGGTCGTCATTTGCAAGACTTTTCCCATGCTAGAGACAGATTAATTATAGCAAAAAAATTATAAAGTCAATAGCCATGGTTTAGCCATACTAAAGACCTGGTCGTCCTTTGCCAGACTCTTCCCACGCTAGAGACAGATTAATTTAAGCAAAAAAACTATAAAGTCAGTAACCATGGTTTAGCCATACTAAAGACCTGGTCGTCATTTGCAAGACTTTTCCCATGCTAGAGACAGATTAATTATAGCAAAAAAATTATAAAGTCAATAGCCATGGTTTAGCCATACTAAAGACCTGGTCGTCCTTTGCCAGACTCTTCCCACGCTAGAGACAGATTAATTTTAGCAAAAAAATTAATAAGTCAGTTGCCATGGTTTAGCCATACTAAAGACCTGGTCGTCCTTTGCCAGACTCTTCCCACGCTAGAGACAGATTAATTTTAGCAAAAAAACTATAAAGTCAGTAACCATGGTTTAGCCATACTAAAGACCTGGTCGTCATTTGCAAGACTTTTCCCATGCTAGAGACAGATTAATTATAGCAAAAAAATTATAAAGTCAATAGCCATGGTTAAGCCATACTAAAGACCTGGTTGTCCTTTGCCAGACTCTTCCCACGCTAGAGACAGATTAATTTTAGCAAAAAAACTATAAAGTCAGTAACCATGGTTTAGCCATACTAAAGACCTGGTCGTCATTTGCAAGACTTTTCCCATGCTAGAGACAGATTAATTATAGCAAAAAAATTATAAAGTCAATAGCCATGGTTTAGCCATACTAAAGACCTGGTCGTCCTTTGCCAGACTCTTCCCACGCTAGAGACAGATTAATTTTAGCAAAAAAATTAATAAGTCAGTTGCCATGGTTTAGCCATACTAAAGACCTGGTCGTCCTTTGCCAGACTCTTCCCACGCTAGAGACAGATTAATTTTAGCAAAAAAACTATAAAGTCAGTAACCATGGTTTAGCCATACTAAAGACCTGGTCGTCATTTGCAAGACTTTTCCCATGCTAGAGACAGATTAATTATAGCAAAAAAATTATAAAGTCAATAGCCATGGTTTAGCCATACTAAAGACCTGGTCGTCCTTTGCCAGACTCTTCCCACGCTAGAGACAGATTAATTTTAGCAAAAAAATTAATAAGTCAGTTGCCATTGTTTAGCCATACTAAAGTTCTTGTCGTCTTTTGCCAGACTTTCCGACGCTAGAAAGATTCATTTTAGCAAAAAAATTATAAAGTCAATAGCCATGGTTTAGCCATACTAAAGACCTGGTCGTCCTTTGCCAGACTCTTCCCACGCTAGAGACAGATTAATTTAAGCAAAAAAACTATAAAGTCAGTAACCATGGTTTAGCCATACTAAAGACCTGGTCGTCATTTGCAAGACTTTTCCCATGCTAGAGACAGATTAATTATAGCAAAAAAATTATAAAGTCAATAGCCATGGTTTAGCCATACTAAAGACCTGGTCGTCCTTTGCCAGACTCTTCCCACGCTAGAGACAGATTAATTTTAGCAAAAAAATTAATAAGTCAGTTGCCATGGTTTAGCCATACTAAAGACCTGGTCGTCCTTTGCCAGACTCTTCCCACGCTAGAGACAGATTAATTTTAGCAAAAAAACTATAAAGTCAGTAACCATGGTTTAGCCATACTAAAGACCTGGTCGTCATTTGCAAGACTTTTCCCATGCTAGAGACAGATTAATTATAGCAAAAAAATTATAAAGTCAATAGCCATTGTTTAGCCATACTAAAGACCTGGTCGTCCTTTGCCAGACTCTTCCCACGCTAGAGACAGATTAATTTTAGCAAAAAAACTATAAAGTCAGTAACCATGGTTTAGCCATACTAAAGACCTGGTCGTCATTTGCAAGACTTTTCCCATGCTAGAGACAGATTAATTATAGCAAAAAAATTATAAAGTCAATAGCCATGGTTTAGCCATACTAAAGACCTGGTCGTCCTTTGCCAGACTCTTCCCACGCTAGAGACAGATTAATTTTAGCAAAAAAATTAATAAGTCAGTTGCCATTGTTTAGCCATACTAAAGTTCTTGTCGTCTTTTGCCAGACTTTCCGACGCTAGAAAGATTCATTTTAGCAAAAAAATTATAAAGTCAATAGCCATGGTTTAGCCATACTAAAGACCTGGTCGTCCTTTGCCAGACTCTTCCCACGCTAGAGACAGATTAATTTTAGCAAAAAAATTAATAAGTCAGTTGCCATGGTTTAGCCATACTAAAGACCTGGTCGTCCTTTGCCAGACTCTTCCCACGCTAGAGACAGATTAATTTTAGCAAAAAAACTATAAAGTCAGTAACCATGGTTTAGCCATACTAAAGACCTGGTCGTCATTTGCAAGACTTTTCCCATGCTAGAGACAGATTAATTATAGCAAAAAAATTATAAAGTCAATAGCCATGGTTTAGCCATACTAAAGACCTGGTCGTCCTTTGCCAGACTCTTCCCACGCTAGAGACAGATTAATTTTAGCAAAAAAACTATAAAGTCAGTAACCATGGTTTAGCCATACTAAAGACCTGGTCGTCATTTGCAAGACTTTTCCCATGCTAGAGACAGATTAATTATAGCAAAAAAATTATAAAGTCAATAGCCATGGTTTAGCCATACTAAAGACCTGGTCGTCCTTTGCCAGATTCTTCCCACGCTAGAGACAGATTAATTTTAGCAAAAAAATTAATAAGTCAGTTGCCATGGTTTAGCCATACTAAAGACCTGGTCGTCCTTTGCCAGACTCTTCCCACGCTAGAGACAGATTAATTTTAGCAAAAAAACTATAAAGTCAGTAACCATGGTTTAGCCATACTAAAGACCTGGTCGTCATTTGCAAGACTTTTCCCATGCTAGAGACAGATTAATTTTAGCAAAAAAACTATAAAGTCAATAGCCATGGTTTAGCCATACTAAAGACCTGGTCGTCCTTTGCCAGACTCTTCCCACGCTAGAGACAGATTAATTTTAGCAAAAAAACTATAAAGTCAGTAACCATGGTTTAGCCATACTAAAGACCTGGTCGTCATTTGCAAGACTTTTCCCATGCTAGAGACAGATTAATTATAGCAAAAAAATTATAAAGTCAATAGCCATTGTTTAGCCATACTAAAGACCTGGTCGTCCTTTGCCAGACTCTTCCCACGCTAGAGACAGATTAATTTTAGCAAAAAAACTATAAAGTCAGTAACCATGGTTTAGCCATACTAAAGACCTGGTCGTCATTTGCAAGACTTTTCCCATGCTAGAGACAGATTAATTATAGCAAAAAAATTATAAAGTCAATAGCCATTGTTTAGCCATACTAAAGACCTGGTCGTCCTTTGCCAGACTCTTCCCACGCTAGAGACAGATTAATTTTAGCAAAAAAACTATAAAGTCAGTAACCATGGTTTAGCCATACTAAAGACCTGGTCGTCATTTGCAAGACTTTTCCCATGCTAGAGACAGATTAATTATAGCAAAAAAATTATAAAGTCAATAGCCATGGTTTAGCCATACTAAAGACCTGGTCGTCCTTTGCCAGACTCTTCCCACGCTAGAGACAGATTAATTTAAGCAAAAAAACTATAAAGTCAGTAACCATGGTTTAGCCATACTAAAGACCTGGTCGTCATTTGCAAGACTTTTCCCATGCTAGAGACAGATTAATTATAGCAAAAAAATTATAAAGTCAATAGCCATGGTTTAGCCATACTAAAGACCTGGTCGTCCTTTGCCAGACTCTTCCCACGCTAGAGACAGATTAATTTTAGCAAAAAAATTAATAAGTCAGTTGCCATGGTTTAGCCATACTAAAGACCTGGTCGTCCTTTGCCAGACTCTTCCCACGCTAGAGACAGATTAATTGTAGCAAAAAAATTAATAAGTCATTTGTCATGGTTTAGCCATACTAATGTTCTTGTCGTCTTTTGCCAGACTCTTCCCACGCTAGAGACAGATTAATTTTAGCATAAAAATTATAAAGTCAGTTGCCATGGTTTAGCCATACTAAAGACCTGGTCGTCCTTTGCCAGACTCTTACCACGCTAGAGACAGATTAATTTTAGCAAAAAAATTAATAAGTCAGTTGCCATGGTTTAGCCATACTAAAGACCTGGTCGTCCTTTGCCAGACTCTTCCCACGTTAGAGACAGATTAATTTTAGCAAAAAAACTATAAAGTCAGTAACCATGGTTTAGCCATACTAAAGACCTGGTCGTCATTTGCAAGACTTTTCCCATGCTAGAGACAGATTAATTATAGCAAAAAAATTATAAAGTCAATAGCCATTGTTTAGCCATACTAAAGACCTGGTCGTCCTTTGCCAGACTCTTCCCACGCTAGAGACAGATTAATTTTAGCAAAAAAACTATAAAGTCAGTAACCATGGTTTAGCCATACTAAAGACCTGGTCGTCATTTGCAAGACTTTTCCCATGCTAGAGACAGATTAATTATAGCAAAAAAATTATAAAGTCAATAGCCATGGTTTAGCCATACTAAAGACCTGGTCGTCCTTTGCCAGACTCTTCCCACGCTAGAGACAGATTAATTTAAGCAAAAAAACTATAAAGTCAGTAACCATGGTTTAGCCATACTAAAGACCTGGTCGTCATTTGCAAGACTTTTCCCATGCTAGAGACAGATTAATTATAGCAAAAAAATTATAAAGTCAATAGCCATGGTTTAGCCATACTAAAGACCTGGTCGTCCTTTGCCAGACTCTTCCCACGCTAGAGACAGATTAATTTTAGCAAAAAAATTAATAAGTCAGTTGCCATGGTTTAGCCATACTAAAGACCTGGTCGTCCTTTGCCAGACTCTTCCCACGCTAGAGACAGATTAATTTTAGCAAAAAAACTATAAAGTCAGTAACCATGGTTTAGCCATACTAAAGACCTGGTCGTCATTTGCAAGACTTTTCCCATGCTAGAGACAGATTAATTATAGCAAAAAAATTATAAAGTCAATAGCCATGGTTAAGCCATACTAAAGACCTGGTTGTCCTTTGCCAGACTCTTCCCACGCTAGAGACAGATTAATTTTAGCAAAAAAACTATAAAGTCAGTAACCATGGTTTAGCCATACTAAAGACCTGGTCGTCATTTGCAAGACTTTTCCCATGCTAGAGACAGATTAATTATAGCAAAAAAATTATAAAGTCAATAGCCATGGTTTAGCCATACTAAAGACCTGGTCGTCCTTTGCCAGACTCTTCCCACGCTAGAGACAGATTAATTTTAGCAAAAAAATTAATAAGTCAGTTGCCATGGTTTAGCCATACTAAAGACCTGGTCGTCCTTTGCCAGACTCTTCCCACGCTAGAGACAGATTAATTTTAGCAAAAAAACTATAAAGTCAGTAACCATGGTTTAGCCATACTAAAGACCTGGTCGTCATTTGCAAGACTTTTCCCATGCTAGAGACAGATTAATTATAGCAAAAAAATTATAAAGTCAATAGCCATGGTTTAGCCATACTAAAGACCTGGTCGTCCTTTGCCAGACTCTTCCCACGCTAGAGACAGATTAATTTTAGCAAAAAAATTAATAAGTCAGTTGCCATTGTTTAGCCATACTAAAGTTCTTGTCGTCTTTTGCCAGACTTTCCGACGCTAGAAAGATTCATTTTAGCAAAAAAATTATAAAGTCAATAGCCATGGTTTAGCCATACTAAAGACCTGGTCGTCCTTTGCCAGACTCTTCCCACGCTAGAGACAGATTAATTTTAGCAAAAAAATTAATAAGTCAGTTGCCATGGTTTAGCCATACTAAAGACCTGGTCGTCCTTTGCCAGACTCTTCCCACGCTAGAGACAGATTAATTTTAGCAAAAAAACTATAAAGTCAGTAACCATGGTTTAGCCATACTAAAGACCTGGTCGTCATTTGCAAGACTTTTCCCATGCTAGAGACAGATTAATTATAGCAAAAAAATTATAAAGTCAATAGCCATGGTTTAGCCATACTAAAGACCTGGTCGTCCTTTGCCAGACTCTTCCCACGCTAGAGACAGATTAATTTTAGCAAAAAAACTATAAAGTCAGTAACCATGGTTTAGCCATACTAAAGACCTGGTCGTCATTTGCAAGACTTTTCCCATGCTAGAGACAGATTAATTATAGCAAAAAAATTATAAAGTCAATAGCCATGGTTTAGCCATACTAAAGACCTGGTCGTCCTTTGCCAGACTCTTCCCACGCTAGAGACAGATTAATTTTAGCAAAAAAATTAATAAGTCAGTTGCCATGGTTTAGCCATACTAAAGACCTGGTCGTCCTTTGCCAGACTCTTCCCACGCTAGAGACAGATTAATTTTAGCAAAAAAACTATAAAGTCAGTAACCATGGTTTAGCCATACTAAAGACCTGGTCGTCATTTGCAAGACTTTTCCCATGCTAGAGACAGATTAATTGTAGCAAAAAAATTAATAAGTCAGTTGCCATGGTTTAGCCATACTAATGTTCTTGTCGTCTTTTGCCAGACTCTTCCCACGCTAGAGACAGATTAATTTTAGCATAAAAATTATAAAGTCAGTTGCCATGGTTTAGCCATACTAAAGTTCTTGTCGTCTTTTGCCAGACTTTCCGACGCTAGAAAGATTCATTTTAGCAAAAAAATTATAAAGTCAATAGCCATGGTTTAGCCATACTAAAGACCTGGTCGTCATTTGCAAGACTTTTCCCATGCTAGAGACAGATTAATTATAGCAAAAAAATTATAAAGTCAATAGCCATTGTTTAGCCATACTAAAGACCTGGTCGTCCTTTGCCAGACTCTTCCCACGCTAGAGACAGATTAATTTTAGCAAAAAAACTATAAAGTCAGTAACCATGGTTTAGCCATACTAAAGACCTGGTCGTCATTTGCAAGACTTTTCCCATGCTAGAGACAGATTAATTATAGCAAAAAAATTATAAAGTCAATAGCCATGGTTTAGCCATACTAAAGACCTGGTCGTCCTTTGCCAGACTCTTCCCACGCTAGAGACAGATTAATTTTAGCAAAAAAATTAATAAGTCAGTTGCCATTGTTTAGCCATACTAAAGTTCTTGTCGTCTTTTGCCAGACTTTCCGACGCTAGAAAGATTCATTTTAGCAAAAAAATTATAAAGTCAATAGCCATGGTTTAGCCATACTAAAGACCTGGTCGTCCTTTGCCAGACTCTTCCCACGCTAGAGACAGATTAATTGTAGCAAAAAAATTAATAAGTCATTTGTCATGGTTTAGCCATACTAATGTTCTTGTCGTCTTTTGCCAGACTCTTCCCACGCTAGAGACAGATTAATTTTAGCATAAAAATTATAAAGTCAGTTGCCATGGTTTAGCCATACTAAAGACCTGGTCGTCCTTTGCCAGACTCTTACCACGCTAGAGACAGATTAATTTAAGCAAAAAAACTATAAAGTCAGTAACCATGGTTTAGCCATACTAAAGACCTGGTCGTCATTTGCAAGACTTTTCCCATGCTAGAGACAGATTAATTATAGCAAAAAAATTATAAAGTCAATAGCCATGGTTTAGCCATACTAAAGACCTGGTCGTCCTTTGCCAGACTCTTCCCACGCTAGAGACAGATTAATTTTAGCAAAAAAATTAATAAGTCAGTTGCCATGGTTTAGCCATACTAAAGACCTGGTCGTCCTTTGCCAGACTCTTCCCACGCTAGAGACAGATTAATTTAAGCAAAAAAACTATAAAGTCAATAGCCATGGTTTAGCCATACTAAAGACCTGGTCGTCCTTTGCCAGACTCTTCCCACGCTAGAGACAGATTAATTTTAGCAAAAAAACTATAAAGTCAGTAACCATGGTTTAGCCATACTAAAGACCTGGTCGTCATTTGCAAGACTTTTCCCATGCTAGAGACAGATTAATTATAGCAAAAAAATTATAAAGTCAATAGCCATTGTTTAGCCATACTAAAGACCTGGTCGTCCTTTGCCAGACTCTTCCCACGCTAGAGACAGATTAATTTTAGCAAAAAAACTATAAAGTCAGTAACCATGGTTTAGCCATACTAAAGACCTGGTCGTCATTTGCAAGACTTTTCCCATGCTAGAGACAGATTAATTATAGCAAAAAAATTATAAAGTCAATAGCCATGGTTTAGCCATACTAAAGACCTGGTCGTCCTTTGCCAGACTCTTCCCACGCTAGAGACAGATTAATTTTAGCAAAAAAACTATAAAGTCAGTAACCATGGTTTAGCCATACTAAAGACCTGGTCGTCATTTGCAAGACTTTTCCCATGCTAGAGACAGATTAATTATAGCAAAAAAATTATAAAGTCAATAGCCATGGTTTAGCCATACTAAAGACCTGGTCGTCCTTTGCCAGACTCTTCCCACGCTAGAGACAGATTAATTTTAGCAAAAAAATTAATAAGTCAGTTGCCATGGTTTAGCCATACTAAAGACCTGGTCGTCCTTTGCCAGACTCTTCCCACGCTAGAGACAGATTAATTTTAGCAAAAAAACTATAAAGTCAGTAACCATGGTTTAGCCATACTAAAGACCTGGTCGTCATTTGCAAGACTTTTCCCATGCTAGAGACAGATTAATTGTAGCAAAAAAATTAATAAGTCAGTTGCCATGGTTTAGCCATACTAATGTTCTTGTCGTCTTTTGCCAGACTCTTCCCACGCTAGAGACAGATTAATTTTAGCATAAAAATTATAAAGTCAGTTGCCATGGTTTAGCCATACTAAAGTTCTTGTCGTCTTTTGCCAGACTTTCCGACGCTAGAAAGATTCATTTTAGCAAAAAAATTATAAAGTCAATAGCCATGGTTTAGCCATACTAAAGACCTGGTCGTCCTTTGCCAGACTCTTCCCACGCTAGAGACAGATTAATTTTAGCAAAAAAATTAATAAGTCAGTTGCCATGGTTTAGCCATACTAAAGTTCTTGTCGTCCTTTGCCAGACTCTTCCAACGCTAGAGACAGATTAATTTTAGCAAAAAAATTAATAAGTCAGTTGCCATGGTTTAGCCATACTAAAGTTCTTGTCGTCTTTTGACAGACTTTCCGACGCTAGAAAAAGATTTATTTTAACAAAAAAATTTTAAAGTCAATAGCCATCGTTTAGCCATACTAAAGACCTAGTCTTCCATTGCCAGACTCTTCCCACGCTAGAGGCAGATTAATTTTAGAAAAAAAACTATAAAGTCAGTAACCATGGTTTAGCCATACTAAAGACCTAGTCTTCTTTTGCCAGACTTTTCCTACGCTAGAGACATATTAATTTTAGCAAAAAAATATAAAGTCAGTAAGCATGGTTTAGCCATACTAAAGACCTAGTCGTCCTTTGCCAGAATTTTACCACGCTAGAGACAGATTAATTTTAGCAAAAAAATTATTATGTCAGTATCCATGGTTTAGCCATACTAAAGACCTAGTCGTCCTTTGCCAGACTTTTCCCACGCTAGAGACAGATTAATTTTAGCAAAAAAATTAATAAGTCAGTTGCCATGGTTTAGCCATAGTAATGTTTTTGTCGTCTTTTGACAGACTCTTCCCACGCTAGAGACAGATTAATTTTAGCATAAAAATTATAAAGTCAGTATCCATGGTTTAGCCATACTAAAGACCTAGTCGTCCTTTGCCAGACTTTTCCCACGCTAGAGACAGATTAATTTTAGCAAAAATATTCTAAAGACATTAGCGATGGTTTAGCCATACTAATGACCTTGTCGTCGTTTGACAGACTTTCCCACGCTAGAGACAGAATAATTTTAGCAAAAAAATTAAAAAGTCAGTAGCTATGGTTTTGCCATACTAAAGACCTGGTCGTCATTTGCAAGACTTTTCCCATGCTAGAGACAGATTAATTATAGCAAAAAAATTATAAAGTCAATAGCCATGGTTTATCCATACTAAAGACCTGGTCGTCCTTTGCCAGACTCTTCCCACGCTAGAGACAGATTAATTTTAGCAAAAAAATTAATATGTCAGTTGCCATGGTTTAGCCATACTAAAGTTCTTGTCGTCCTTTGCCAAACTTTTCCCGTGCTAGAAACAGATTAATTTTAGCAAAAATATTCTAAAGACATTAGCCATGGTTTAGCCATACTAATGACCTTGTCGTCGTTTGACAGACTTTCCCACGCTAGAGACAGATTAATTTTAGCAAAAAAATTAAAAAGTCAGTAGCTATGGTTTTGCCATACTAAAGACCTGGTCGTCATTTGCAAGACTTTTCCCATGCTAGAGACAGATTAATTATAGCAAAAAAATTATAAAGTCAATAGCCATGGTTTATCCATACTAAAGACCTGGTCGTCCTTTGCCAGACTCTTCCCACGCTAGAGACAGATTAATTTTAGTAAAAAAATTAATATGTCAGTTGCCATGGTTTAGCCATACTAAAGTTCTTGTCGTCCTTTGCCAAACTTTTCCCGTGCTAGAAACAGATTAATTTTAGCAAAAATATTCTAAAGACATTAGCCATGGTTTAGCCATACTAATGACCTTGTCGTCGTTTGACAGACTTTCCCACGCTAGAGACAGATTAATTTTAGCAAAAAAATTTAAAAGTCAGTAGCTATGGTTTTGCCATACTAAAGACCTGGTCGTCATTTGCAAGACTTTTCCCATGCTAGAGACAGATTAATTATAGCAAAAAAATTATAAAGTCAATAGCCATAGTTTAGCCATACTAAAGACCTGGTCGTCCTTTGCCAGACTCTTCCCACGCTAGAGACAGATTAATTTTAGCAAAAAAATTAATAAGTCAGTTGCCATGGTTTAGCCATACTAAAGACCTAGTCGTCCTTTGCCAGACTCTTCCCACGCTAGAGACAGATTAATTTTAGCATAAAGATTATAAAGTCAGTTGCCATGGTTTAGCCATACTAAAGACCTGGTCGTCCTTTGCCAGACTCTTCCCACACTAGAGACAGATTAATTTTAGCAAAAAAATTATTATGTCAGTAGCCATGGTTTAGTCGTGGTAAAGACTTGATCGTCTTTAGCCAGGCTTTTTCCACGTTAGAGACAGATTAATTTTAGCAAAAAAACTATTAAGTCAGTAAGCATGGTTTAGCCATACTAAAGACCTAGTCGTCCTTTGCCAGACTTTTCCCACACTAGAGACAGATTAATTTTAGCAAAAAAATTATTATGTCAGTATCCATGGTTTAGCCATACTAAAGACCTAGTCGTCCTTTGCCAGACTTTTCCCACGCTAGAGACAGATTAATTTTAGCAAAAAAATTAGTAAGTCAGTTGCCATGGTTTAGCCATACTAAAGACCTGGTGGTCATTTGCAAGACTTTTCCCATGCTAGAGGCAGATTAATTATAGCAAAAAAATTATAAAGTCAATAGCCATGGTTTAGCCATACTAAAGACCTGGTCGTCCTTTACCAGACTCTTCCCACGCTAGAGAAAGATTAATTGTAGCAAAAAAATTAATAAGTCAGTTGCCATGGTTTAGCCATACTAATGTTCTTGTCGTCTTTTGCCAGACTCTTCCCACGCTAGAGACAGATTAATTTTAGCATAAAAATTATAAAGTCAGTTGCCATGGTTTAGCCATACTAAAGACCTGGTCGTCCTTTGCCAGACTCTTCCCACGCTAGAGACAGATTAATTTAAGCAAAAAAACTATAAAGTCAGTAACCATGGTTTAGCCATACTAAAGACCTGGTCGTCATTTGCAAGACTTTTCCCATGCTAGAGACAGATTAATTATAGCAAAAAAATTATAAAGTCAATAGCCATGGTTTAGCCATACTAAAGACCTGGTCGTCCTTTGCCAGACTCTTCCCACGCTAGAGACAGATTAATTTTAGCAAAAAAACTATAAAGTCAGTAACCATGGTTTAGCCATACTAAAGACCTGGTCGTCATTTGCAAGACTTTTCCCATGCTAGAGACAGATTAATTATAGCAAAAAAATTATAAAGTCAATAGCCATGGTTTAGCCATACTAAAGACCTGGTCGTCCTTTGCCAGACTCTTGCCACGCTAGAGACAGATTAATTTTAGCAAAAAGAATAATAAGTCAGTTGCCATGGTTTGGCCATACTAAAGTTCTTGTCGTCTTTTGACAGACTTTCCGACGCTAGAAAAAGATTTATTTTACCAAAAAATTATAAAGTCAATAGCCATGGTTTAGCCATACTAAAGACCTGGTCGTCCTTTGCCAGACTCTTCCCACGCTAGAGACAGATAATTTTAGCAAAAAAATTAATAAGTCAGTTGCCATGGTTTAGCCATACTAATGTTCTTGTCGACTTTTGCCAGACTTTTCCCACGCTAGAGACAGATTAATTTTAGCATAAAAATTATAAAGTCAGTTGCCATGGTTTAGCCATACTAAATACCTGGTCGTCCTTTGCCAGACTCTTCCCACGCTAGAGACAGATTAATTTTAGCAAAAAAATTAATAAGTCAGTTGCCATGGTTTAGCCATACTAAAGACCTGGTCGTCCTTTGCCAGACTCTTCCCACGCTAGAGACAGATTAATTTTAGCAAAAAAATTAATAAGTCAGTTGCCATGGTTTGGCCATACTAAAGTTCTTGTCGTCTTTTGACAGACTTTCCGACGCTAGAAAAAGATTTATTTTAGCAAAAAAATTATAAAGTCAATAGCCATGGTTTAGCCATACTAAAGACCTAGTCTTCCTTTGCCAGACTCTTCCCACGCTAGAGGCAGATTAATTTTAGAAAAAAAACTATAAAGTCAGTAACCATGGTTTAGCCATACTAAAGACCTAGTCTTCCTTTGCCAGACTTTTCCTACGCTAGAGACATATTAATTTTAGCAAAAAAACTATAAAGTCAGTAAGCATGGTTTAGCCATACTAAAGACCTAGTCGTCCTTTGCCAGAATTTTCCCACGCTAGAGACAGATTAATTTTAGCAAAAAAATTATTATGTCAGTATCCATGGTTGAGCCATACTAAAGACCTAGTCGTCCTTTGCCAGACTTTTCCCACGCTAGAGACAGATTAATTTTAGCAAAAAAATTAGTAAGTCAGTTGCCATGGTTTAGCCATACTAAAGACCTGGTCGTCATTTGCAAGACTTTTCCCATGCTAGAGGCAGATTAATTATAGCAAAAAAATTATAAAGTCAATAGCCATGGTTTAGCCATTCTAAAGACCTGGTCGTCCTTTGCCAGACTCTTCCCACGCTAGAGACAGATTAATTGTAGCAAAAAAATTAATAAGTCAGTTGCCATGGTTTAGCCATACTAATGTTCTTGTCGACTTTTGCCAGACTCTTCCCACGCTAGAGACAGATTAATTTTAGCATAAAAATTATAAAGTCAGTTGCCATGGTTAAGCCATACTAAAGACCTGGTCGTCTTTTGCCAGACTCTTCCCACGCTAGAGACAGATTAATTATAGCAAAAAAATTATAAAGTCAATAGCCATGGTTTATCCATACTCATGACCTTGTCGTCGTTTGACAGACTTTCCCATGCTAGAAACAGATTAATTTTAGCAAAAATATACTAAAGACATTAGCCATGGTTTAGCCATACTAATGACCTTGTCGTCGTTTGACAGACTTTCCCACGCTAGAGACAGATTAATTTTAGCAAAAAAATTAAAAAGTCAGTAGCTATGGTTTTGCCATACTAAAGACCTGGTCGTCCATTGCCAGACTTTTTCCACGCTAGAGACAGATTAATTTTAGCAAAAAAACTATAAAGTCAGTTGCCATGGTTTAGCCATACTAAAGACCTGGTCGTCCTTTGCCAGACTCTTCCCACGCTAGAGACAGATTAATTTTAGCAAAAAAATTAATAAGTCAGTTGCCATGGTTTAGTAATACTAAAGACCTAGTCGTCCTTTGCCATACTCTTCCCACGCTAAAGACAGATTTATATTAGCATAAAAATTATAAAGTCAGTTGCCATGGTTTAGCCATACTAAAGACCTGGTCGTCCTTTGCCAGACTCTTCCCACGCTAGAGACAGATTAATTTTAGCAAAAAAACTATAAAGTCAGTAACCATGGTTTAGCCATACTAAAGACCTGGTCGTCATTTGCAAGACTTTTCCCATGCTAGAGACAGATTAATTTTAGCAAAAACATTAATAAGTCAGTTGCCATGGTTTAGCCATACTAAAGACCTAGTCGTCCTTTGCCAGACTCTTCCCACGCTAGAGACAGATTAATTTTAGCATAAAGATTATAAAGTCAGTTGCCATGGTTTAGCCATACTAAAGACCTGGTCGTCATTTGCAAGACTTTTCACATGCTAGAGACAGATTAATTTTAGCAAAAACATTAATAAGTCAGTTGCCATGGTTTAGCCATACTAAAGACCTAGTCGTCCTTTGCCAGACTCTTCCCACGCTAGAGACAGATTAATTTTAGCAAAAAAATTATTATGTCAGTAGCCATGGTTTAGCTATACTAAAGACTTGGTCGTCTTTAGCCAGGCTTTTTCCACGCTATAGACAGATTAATTTTAGCAAAAAAATTATTATGTCAGTAGCCATGGTTTAGCTATACTAAAGACTTGGTCGTCTTTAGCCAGGCTTTTCCCACGCTAAAGACAGATTAATTTTAGCAAAAAAACTATTAAGTCAGTAAGCATGGTTTAGCCATACTAAAGACCTTGTCGTCCTTTGCCAGACTTTTCCCACACTAGAGACAGATTAATTTTAGCAAAAAAATTATTATGTCAGTATCCATGGTTTAGCCATACTAAAGACCTAGTCGTCCTTTGCCAGACTTTTCCCACGCTAGAGACAGATTAATTTTAGCAAAAAAATTAGTAAGTCAGTTGCCATGGTTTAGCCATACTAAAGACCTGGTCGTCATTTGCAAGACTTTTCCCATGCTAGAGGCAGATTAATTATAGCAAAAAAATTAATAAGTCAGTTGCCATGGTTTAGCCATACTAATGTTCTTGTCGTCTTTTGCCAGACTCTTCCCACGCTAGAGACAGATTAATTTTAGCATAAAAATTATAAAGTCAGTTGCCAT
Source organism: Ganaspis brasiliensis (assembly GCA_037103525.1). NCBI lineage: Eukaryota > Metazoa > Arthropoda > Insecta > Hymenoptera > Figitidae > Ganaspis > Ganaspis brasiliensis. The sequence goes on along the minus strand of JAZKLR010000135.1, from coordinate 170,397 downwards.
GGTTTAGCCATACTAAAGACCTGGTCGTCCTTTGCCAGACTCTTCCCACGCTAGAGACAGATTAATTTAAGCAAAAAAACTATAAAGTCAGTAACCATGGTTTAGCCATACTAAAGACCTGGTCGTCATTTGCAAGACTTTTCCCATGCTAGAGACAGATTAATTTTAGCAAAAAAATTAATAACTCAGTTGCCATGGTTTAGCCATACTAAAGTTCTTGTCGTCTTTTGCCAGACTTACCGACGCTAGAAAGATTCATTTTAGCAAAAAAATTATAAAGTCAATAGCCATGGTTTAGCCATACTAAAGACCTGGTCGTCCTTTGCCAGTATCTTCCCATGCTAGAGACAGATTAATTATAGCAAAAAAATTATAAAGTCAATAGCCATGGTTTAGCCATACTAAAGACCTGGTCGTCCTTTGCCAGACTCTTCCCACGCTAGAGACAGATTAATTTTAGCAAAAAAATTAAGAAGTCAGTTGCCATGGTTTAGCCATACTAAAGACCTAGTCGTCCTTTGCCAGACTCTTCCCACGCTAGAGACAGATTAATTTTAGCATAAAAATTATAAAGTCAGTTGCCATGGTTTAGCCATACTAAAGACCTGGTCGTCCTTTGCCAGACTCTTCCCACGCTAGAGACAGATTAATTTTAGCAAAAAAATTAATAAGTCAGTTGCCATGGTTTAGTAATACTAAAGACCTGGTCGTCCTTTGTCATACTCTTCCCACGCTAAAGACAGATTAATATTAGCATAAAAATTATAAAGTCAGTTGCCATGGTTTAGCCATACTAAAGACCTGGTCGTCCTTTGCCAGACTCTTCCCACGCTAGAGACAGATTAATTTTAGCAAAAAAACTATAATGTCAGTAACCATGGTTTAGCCATACTAAAGACCTGGTCGTCCTTTACCAGAATCTTCCCACGCTAGAGAAAGATTAATTGTAGCAAAAAAATTAATAAGTCAGTTGCCATGGTTTAGCCATACTAATGTTCTTGTCGTCTTTTGCCAGACTCTTCCCACGCTAGAGACAGATTAATTTTAGCATAAAAATTATAAAGTCAGTTGCCATGGTTTAGCCATACTAAAGACCTGGTCGTCCTTTGCCAGACTCTTCCCACGCTAGAGACAGATTAATTTAAGCAAAAAAACTATAAAGTCAGTAACCATGGTTTAGCCATACTAAAGACCTGGTCGTCATTTGCAAGACTTTTCACATGCTAGAGACAGATTAATTATAGCAAAAAAATTATAAAGTCAATAGCCATGGTTTAGCCATACTAAAGACCTGGTCGTCCTTTGCGAGACTCTTCCCACGCTAGAGACAGATTAATTTTAGCAAAAAAACTATAAAGTCAGTAACCATGGTTTAGCCATACTAAAGACCTGGTCGTCATTTGCAAGACTTTTCCCATGCTAGAGACAGATTAATTATAGCAAAAAAATTATAAAGTCAATAGCCATGGTTTAGCCATACTAAAGACCTGGTCGTCCTTTGCCAGACTCTTGCCACGCTAGAGACAGATTAATTTTAGCAAAAAAAATAATAAGTCAGTTGCCATGGTTTGGCCATACTAAAGTTCTTGTCGTCTTTTGACAGACTTTCCGACGCTAGAAAAAGATTTATTTTACCAAAAAATTATAAAGTCAATAGCCATGGTTTAGCCATACTAAAGACCTGGTCGTCCTTTGCCAGTATCTTCCCATGCTAGAGACAGATTAATTATAGCAAAAAAATTATAAAGTCAATAGCCATGGTTTAGCCATACTAAAGACCTGGTCGTCCTTTGCCAGACTCTTCCCACGCTAGAGACAGATTAATTTTAGCAAAAAAATTAAGAAGTCAGTTGCCATGGTTTAGCCATACTAAAGACCTAGTCGTCCTTTGCCAGACTCTTCCCACGCTAGAGACAGATTAATTTTAGCATAAAAATTATAAAGTCAGTTGCCATGGTTTAGCCATACTAAAGACCTGGTCGTCCTTTGCCAGACTCTTCCCACGCTAGAGACAGATTAATTTTAGCAAAAAAATTAATAAGTCAGTTGCCATGGTTTAGTAATACTAAAGACCTGGTCGTCCTTTGTCATACTCTTCCCACGCTAAAGACAGATTAATATTAGCATAAAAATTATAAAGTCAGTTGCCATGGTTTAGCCATACTAAAGACCTGGTCGTCCTTTGCCAGACTCTTCCCACGCTAGAGACAGATTAATTTTAGCAAAAAAACTATAATGTCAGTAACCATGGTTTAGCCATACTAAAGACCTGGTCGTCCTTTACCAGAATCTTCCCACGCTAGAGAAAGATTAATTGTAGCAAAAAAATTAATAAGTCAGTTGCCATGGTTTAGCCATACTAATGTTCTTGTCGTCTTTTGCCAGACTCTTCCCACGCTAGAGACAGATTAATTTTAGCATAAAAATTATAAAGTCAGTTGCCATGGTTTAGCCATACTAAAGACCTGGTCGTCCTTTGCCAGACTCTTCCCACGCTAGAGACAGATTAATTTAAGCAAAAAAACTATAAAGTCAGTAACCATGGTTTAGCCATACTAAAGACCTGGTCGTCATTTGCAAGACTTTTCCCATGCTAGAGACAGATTAATTTTAGCAAAAAAATTAATAAGTCAGTTGCCATGGTTTAGCCATACTAAAGACCTAGTCGTCCATTGCCAGACTCTTCCCACGCTAGAGACAGATTAATTTTAGCATAAAGATTATAAAGTCAGTTGCCATGGTTTAGCCATACTAAAGACCTGGTCGTCCTTTGCCAGACTCTTCCCACGCTAGAGACAGATTAATTTTAGCAAAAAAATTATTATGTCAGTAGCCATGGTTTAGCTATACTAAAGACTTGGTCGTCTTTAGCCAGGCTTTTTCCACGCTATAGACAGATTAATTTTAGCAAAAAAATTAATAAGTCAGTTACCATGGTCTAGCCATACTAAAGACCTGGTCGTCCTTTGCAAGACTTTTCCCACGCTAGAGACAGATTAATTTTAGCAAAAAAATTAATAAGTCAGTTGCCATGGTTTAGCCATACTAAAGTTCTTGTCGTCTTTTGCCAGACTTTCCGACGCTAAAAAAAGATTCATTTTAGCAAAAAAATTATAAAGTCAATAGTCATGGTTTAGCCATACTAAAACCTAGTCGTCCTTTGCCAGACTCTTCCCACGCTAGAGACAGATTAATTGTAGCATAAAATTTATAAAGTCAGTTGCCATGGTTTAGCCATACTAAAGACCTGGTCGTCCTTTGCCAGACTCTTCCCACGCTAGAGACAGATTAATTTTAGCAAAAAAACTATAAAGTCAGTAACCATGGTTTAGCTATACTAAAGACCTGGTCGTCATTTTCAAGACTTTTCCCACGCTAGAGACAGATTAATTTTAGCAAAAAAATTAATAAGTCAGTTGCCATGGTTTAGCCATACTAAAGACCTGGTCGTCCTTTGCAAGACTCTTCCCACGCTAGAGACAGATTAATTTTAGCAAAAAAACTATAAAGTCAGTAACCATGGTTTAGCCATACTAAAGACCAGGTCGTCCTTTGCCAGACTCTTCCCACGCTAGAGACAGATTAATTGTAGCAAAAAAATTAATAAGCCAGTTGCCATGGTTTAGCTATACTAAAGTTCTTGTCGTCTTTTGCCAGACTTTCCGACGCTAGAAAGATTCATTTTAGCAAAAAAACTATAAAGTCAGTAACCATGGTTTAACCATACTAAATACCTGGTCGTCCTTTGCCAGACTCTTCCCACGCTAAAGACAGATTAATTTTAGCAAAAAAACTATAAGGTCAGTAACCATGGTTAAGCCATACTAAATACCTGGTCGTCCTTTGCCAGACTCTTCCCACGCTAGAGACAGATTAATTTTAGCAAAAAAATTAATAAGTCAGTTGCCATGGGTTAGCCATACTAAAGTTCTTGTCGTCTTTTGCCAGACTTTTCGACGCTAGAAAAAGATTCATTTTAGCAAAAAAATTATAAAGTCAATAGCCATGGTTTAGCCATACTAAAGACCTGGTCGTCATTTAACAGACTTTTCCCACGCTAGAAACAGATTAATTTTAGCAAAAAAAATCTAAAGACAGTAGCCATGGTTTAGCCATACTAAAGACCTGGTCGTCTTTTGCCAGACTTTTCCCACGCTAGAGACAGATTAATTTTAGCAAAAAAATTAATATGTCAGTTGCCATGGTTTAGCCATACTAAAGTTCTTGTCGTCCTTTGCCAAACTTTTCCCGTGCTAGAAACAGATTAATTTTAGCAAAAATATTCTAAAGACATTAGCCATGGTTTAGCCATACTAATGACCTTGTCGTCGTTTGACAGACTTTCCCACGCTAGAGACAGATTAATTTTAGCAAAAAAATTAAAAAGTCAGTAGCTATGGTTTTGCCATACTAAAGACCTGGTCGTCATTTGCAAGACTTTTCCCATGCTAGAGACAGATTAATTATAGCAAAAAAATTATAAAGTCAATAGCCATAGTTTTGCCATACTAAAGACCTGGTCGTCCTTTGCCAGACTCTTCCCACGCTAGAGACAGATTAATTTTAGCAAAAAAATTAATAAGTCAGTTGCCATGGTTTAGCCATACTAAAGACCTAGTCGTCCTTTGCCAGACTCTTCCCACGCTAGAGACAGATTAATTTTAGCATAAAGATTATAAAGTCAGTTGCCATGGTTTAGCCATACTAAAGACCTGGTCGTCCTTTGCCAGACTCTTCCCACGCTAGAGACAGATTAATTATAGCAAAAAAATTATAAAGTCAATAGCCATGGTTTATCCATACTCATGACCTTGTCGTCGTTTGACAGACTTTCTCATGCTAGAAACAGATTAATTTTAGCAAAAATATTCTAAAGACATTAGCCATGGTTTAGCCATACTAATGACCTTGTCGTCGTTTGACAGACTTTCCCACGCTAGAGACAGATTAATTTTAGCAAAAAAATTATTATGTCAGTATCCATGGTTTAGCCATACTAAAGACCTAGTCGTCCTTTGCCAGACTTTTCCCACGCTAAAGACAGATTAATTTTAGCAAAAAAATTAGTAAGTCAGTTGCCATGGTTTAGCCATACTAAAGACCTGGTCGTCATTTGCAAGACTTTTCCCATGCTAGAGGCAGATTAATTATAGCAAAAAAATTATAAAGTCAATAGCCATGGTTTAGCCATACTAAAGACCTGGTCGTCCTTTGCCAGACTCTTCCCACGCTAGAGACAGATTAATTGTAGCAAAAAAATTAATAAGTCATTTGTCATGGTTTAGCCATACTAATGTTCTTGTCGTCTTTTGCCAGACTCTTCCCACGCTAGAGACAGATTAATTTTAGCATAAAAATTATAAAGTCAGTTGCCATGGTTTAGCCATACTAAAGACCTGGTCGTCCTTTGCCAGACTCTTCCCACGCTAGAGACAGATTAATTTAAGCAAAAAAACTATAAAGTCAGTAACCATGGTTTAGCCATACTAAAGACCTGGTCGTCATTTGCAAGACTTTTCCCATGCTAGAGACAGATTAATTATAGCAAAAAAATTAATAAGTCAGTTGCCATGGTTTAGCCATACTAAAGACCTAGTCGTCCTTTGCCAGACTCTTCCCACGCTAGAGACAGATTAATTTTAGCATAAAGATTATAAAGTCAGTTGCCATGGTTTAGCCATACTAAAGACCTGGTCGTCCTTTGCCAGACTCTTCCCACGCTAGAGACAGATTAATTTTAGCAAAAAAACTATAAAGTCAGTAACCATGGTTTAGCCATACTAAAGACCTGGTCGTCATTTGCAAGACTTTTCCCATGCTAGAGACAGATTAATTTTAGCAAAAACATTAATAAGTCAGTTGCCATGGTTTAGCCATACTAAAGACCTAGTCGTCCTTTGCCAGACTCTTCCCACGCTAGAGACAGAATAATTTTAGCATAAAGATTATAAAGTCAGTTGCCATGGTTTAGCCATACTAAAGACCTGGTCGTCATTTGCAAGACTTTTCCCATGCTAGAGACAGATTAATTTTAGCAAAAACATTAATAAGTCAGTTGCCATGGTTTAGCCATACTAAAGACCTAGTCGTCCTTTGCCAGACTCTTCCCACGCTAGAGACAGATTAATTTTAGCATAAAGATTATAAAGTCAGTTGCCATGGTTTAGCCATACTAAAGACCTGGTCGTCCTTTGCCAGACTCTTCCCACGCTAGAGACAGATTAATTTTAGCAAAAAAACTATAAAGTCAGTAACCATGGTTTAGCCATACTAAAGACCTGGTCGTCATTTGCAAGACTTTTCCCATGCTAGAGACAGATTAATTTTAGCAAAAACATTAATAAGTCAGTTGCCATGGTTTAGCCATACTAAAGACCTAGTCGTCCTTTGCCAGACTCTTCCCACGCTAGAGACAGATTAATTTTAGCAAAAAAATTATTATGTCAGTAGCCATGGTTTAGCTATACTAAAGACTTGGTCGTCTTTAGCCAGGCTTTTTCCACGCTATAGACAGATTAATTTTAGCAAAAAAATTATTATGTCAGTATCCATGGTTTAGCCATACTAAAGACCTAGTCGTCCTTTGCCAGACTTTTCCCACGCTAGAGACAGATTAATTTTAGCAAAAAAATTAGTAAGTCAGTTGCCATGGTTTAGCCATACTAAAGACCTAGTCTTCCTTTGCCAGACTCTTCCCACGCTAGAGACAGATTAATTTTAGCATAAAGATTATAAAGTCAGTTGCCATGGTTTAGCCATACTAAAGACCTAGTCGTCCTTTGCCAGACTTTTCCCACACTAGAGACAGATTAATTTTAGCAAAAAAATTATTATGTCAGTATCCATGGTTTAGCCATACTAAAGACCTAGTCGTCCTTTGCCAGACTTTTCCCACGCTAGAGACAGATTAATTTTAGCAAAAAAATTAGTAAGTCAGTTGCCATGGTTTAGCCATACTAAAGACCTGGTCGTCATTTGCAAGACTTTTCCCATGCTAGAGGCAGATTAATTATAGCAAAAAAATTAATAAGTCAGTTGCCATGGTTTAGCCATACTAATGTTCTTGTCGTCTTTTGCCAGACTCTTCCCACGCTAGAGACAGATTAATTATAGCATAAAAATTATAAAGTCAGTTGCCATGGTTTAGCCATACTAAAGACCTGGTCGTCCTTTGCCAGACTCTTCCCACGCTAGAGACAGATTAATTTAAGCAAAAAAACTATAAAGTCAGTAACCATGGTTTAGCCATACTAAAGACCTGGTCGTCATTTGCAAGACTTTTCCCATGCTAGAGACAGATTAATTATAGCAAAAAAATTATAAAGTCAATAGCCATGGTTTAGCCATACTAAAGACCTGGTCGTCCTTTGCCAGACTCTTCCCACGCTAGAGACAGATTAATTTTAGCAAAAAAATTAATAAGTCAGTTGCCATGGTTTAGCCATACTAAAGTTCTTGTCGTCTTTTGCCAGACTTTCCGACGCTAGAAAGATTCATTTTAGCAAAAAAATTATAAAGTCAATAGCCATGGTTTAGCCATACTAAAGACCTGGTCGTCCTTTGCCAGTATCTTCCCATGCTAGAGACAGATTAATTATAGCAAAAAAATTATAAAGTCAATAGCCATGGTTTAGCCATACTAAAGACCTGGTCGTCCTTTGCCAGACTCTTCCCACGCTAGAGACAGATTAATTTTAGCAAAAAAATTAAGAAGTCAGTTGCCATGGTTTAGCCATACTAAAGACCTGGTCGTCCTTTGCCAGACTCTTCCCACGCTAGAGACAGATTAATTTTAGCAAAAAAATTAATAAGTCAGTTGCCATGGTTTAGTAATACTAAAGACCTGGTCGTCCTTTGCCATACTCTTCCCACGCTAAAGACAGATTAAATTTAGCAAAAAAATTAATAAGTCAGTTGCCATGCTTTAGCCATACTAAAGTTCTTGTCGTCTTTTGCCAGACTTTCCGACGCTAGAAAGATTCATTTTAGCAAAAAAATTATAAAGTCAATAGCCATGGTTTAGCCATACTAAAGACCTGGTCGTCCTTTGCCAGTATCTTCCCATGCTAGAGACAGATTAATTATAGCAAAAAAATTATAAAGTCAATAGCCATGGTTTAGCCATACTAAAGACCTGGTCGTCCTTTGCCAGACTCTTCCCACGCTAGAGACAGATTAATTTTAGCAAAAAAATTAATAAGTCAGTTGCCATGGTTTAGCCATACTAAAGACCTGGTCGTCCTTTGCCAGACTCTTCCCACGCTAGAGACAGATTAATTGTAGCAAAAAAATTAATAAGTCAGTTGCCATGGTTTAGCCATACTAAAGTTCTTGTCGTCTTTTGCCAGACTTTCCGACGCTAGAAAGATTCATTTTAGCAAAAAAATTATAAAGTCAATAGCCATGGTTTAGCCATACTAAAGACCTGGTCGCCCTTTGCCAGTATCTTCCCATGCTAGAGACAGATTAATTATAGCAAAAAAATTATAAAGTCAATAGCCATGGTTTAGCCATACTAAAGACCTGGTCGTCCTTTGCCAGACTCTTCCCACGCTAGAGACAGATTAATTTTAGCAAAAAAATTAATAAGTCAGTTGCCATGGTTTAGCCATACTAAAGTTCTTGTCGTCTTTTGCCAGACTTTCCGACGCTAGAAAGATTCATTTTAGCAAAAAAATTATAAAGTCAATAGCCATGGTTTAGCCATACTAAAGACCTGGTCGCCCTTTGCCAGTATCTTCCCATGCTAGAGACAGATTAATTATAGCAAAAAAATTATAAAGTCAATAGCCATGGTTTAGCCATACTAAAGACCTGGTCGTCCTTTGCCAGACTCTTCCCACGCTAGAGACAGATTAATTTTAGCAAAAAAATTAAGAAGTCAGTTGCCATGGTTTAGCCATACTAAAGACCTAGTCGTCCTTTGCCAGACTCTTCCCACGCTAGAGACAGATTAATTTTAGCATAAAAATTATAAAGTCAGTTGCCATGGTTTAGCCATACTAAAGACCTGGTCGTCCTTTGCCAGACTCTTCCCACGCTAGAGACAGATTAATTTTAGCAAAAAAATTAATAAGTCAGTTGCCATGGTTTAGTAATACTAAAGACCTGGTCGTCCTTTGCCATACTCTTCCCACGCTAAAGACAGATTAATATTAGCATAAAAATTATAAAGTCAGTTGCCATGGTCTAGCCATACTAAAGACCTGGTCGTCCTTTGCCAGACTCTTCCCACGCTAGAGACAGATTAATTGTAGCAAAAAAATTATAAAGTCAATAGCCATGGTTTAGCCATACTAAAGACCTGGTCGTCCTTTGCCAGACTCTTCCCACGCTAGAGACAGATTAATTTTAGCAAAAAAATTAATAAGTCAGTTGCCATGGTTTAGCCATACTAAAGTTCTTGTCGTCTTTTGCCAGACTTTCCGACGCTAGAAAGATTCATTTTAGCAAAAAAATTATAAAGTCAATAGCCATGGTTTAGCCATACTAACGACCTGGTCGTCCTTTGCCAGTATCTTCCCATGCTAGAGACAGATTAATTATAGCAAAAAAATTATAAAGTCAATAGCCATGGTTTAGCCATACTAAAGACCTGGTCGTCCTTTGCCAGACTCTTCCCACGCTAGAGACAGATTAATTTTAGCAAAAAAATTAATAAGTCAGTTGCCATGGTTTAGCCATACTAAAGACCTGGTCGTCCTTTGCCAGACTCTTCCCACGCTAGAGACAGATTAATTTTAGCAAAAAAATTAATAAGTCAGTTGCCATGGTTTAGCCATACTAAAGACCTAGTCGTCCATTGCCAGACTCTTCCCACGCTAGAGACAGATTAATTTTAGCATAAAGATTATAAAGTCAGTTGCCATGGTTTAGCCATACTAAAGACCTGGTCGTCCTTTGCCAGTATCTTCCCATGCTAGAGACAGATTAATTATAGCAAAAAAATTATAAAGTCAATAGCCATGGTTTAGCCATACTAAAGACCTGGTCGTCCTTTGCCAGACTCTTCCCACGCTAGAGACAGATTAATTTAAGCAAAAAAACTATAAAGTCAGTAACCATGGTTTAGCCATACTAAAGACCTGGTCGTCATTTGCAAGACTTTTCCCATGCTAGAGACAGATTAATTATAGCAAAAAAATTAATAAGTCAGTTGCCATGGTTTAGCCATACTAAAGACCTGGTCGTCCTTTGCCAGACTCTTCCCAAGCTAGAGACAGATTAATTTTAGCAAAAAAACTATAAAGTCAGTAACCATGGTTTAGCCATACTAACGACCTGGTCGTCCTTTGCCAGTATCTTCCCATGCTAGAGACAGATTAATTATAGCAAAAAAATTATAAAGTCAATAGCCATGGTTTAGCCATACTAAAGACCTGGTCGTCCTTTGCCAGACTCTTCCCACGCTAGAGACAGATTAATTTTAGCAAAAAAATTAATAAGTCAGTTGCCATGGTTTAGCCATACTAAAGTTCTTGTCGTCTTTTGCCAGACTTTCCGACGCTAGAAAGATTCATTTTAGCAAAAAAATTATAAAGTCAATAGCCATGGTTTAGCCATACTAAAGACCTGGTCGTCCTTTGCCAGTATCTTCCCATGCTAGAGACAGATTAATTATAGCAAAAAAATTATAAAGTCAATAGCCATGGTTTAGCCATACTAAAGACCTGGTCGTCCTTTGCCAGACTCTTCCCACGCTAGAGACAGATTAATTTAAGCAAAAAAACTATAAAGTCAGTAACCATGGTTTAGCCATACTAAAGACCTGGTCGTCATTTGCAAGACTTTTCCCATGCTAGAGACAGATTAATTATAGCAAAAAAATTAATAAGTCAGTTGCCATGGTTTAGCCATACTAAAGACCTAGTCGTCCTTTGCCAGACTCTTCCCACGCTAGAGACAGATTAATTTTAGCATAAAGATTATAAAGTCAGTTGCCATGGTTTAGCCATACTAAAGACCTGGTCGTCCTTTGCCAGACTCTTCCCACGCTAGAGACAGATTAATTTTAGCAAAAAAACTATAAAGTCAGTAACCATGGTTTAGCCATACTAAAGACCTGGTCGTCATTTGCAAGACTTTTCCCATGCTAGAGACAGATTAATTTTAGCAAAAACATTAATAAGTCAGTTGCCATGGTTTAGCCATACTAAAGACCTAGTCGTCCTTTGCCAGACTCTTCCCACGCTAGAGACAGATTAATTTTAGCAAAAAAATTATTATGTCAGTAGCCATGGTTTAGCTATACTAAAGACTTGGTCGTCTTTAGCCAGGCTTTTTCCACGCTATAGACAGATTAATTTTAGCAAAAAAATTATTATGTCAGTATCCATGGTTTAGCCATACTAAAGACCTAGTCGTCCTTTGCCAGACTTTTCCCACGCTAGAGACAGATTAATTTTAGCAAAAAAATTAGTAAGTCAGTTGCCATGGTTTAGCCATACTAAAGACCTAGTCTTCCTTTGCCAGACTCTTCCCACGCTAGAGACAGATTAATTTTAGCATAAAGATTATAAAGTCAGTTGCCATGGTTTAGCCATACTAAAGACCTAGTCGTCCTTTGCCAGACTTTTCCCACACTAGAGACAGATTAATTTTAGCAAAAAAATTATTATGTCAGTATCCATGGTTTAGCCATACTAAAGACCTAGTCGTCCTTTGCCAGACTTTTCCCACGCTAGAGACAGATTAATTTTAGCAAAAAAATTAGTAAGTCAGTTGCCATGGTTTAGCCATACTAAAGACCTGGTCGTCATTTGCAAGACTTTTCCCATGCTAGAGGCAGATTAATTATAGCAAAAAAATTAATAAGTCAGTTGCCATGGTTTAGCCATACTAATGTTCTTGTCGTCTTTTGCCAGACTCTTCCCACGCTAGAGACAGATTAATTATAGCATAAAAATTATAAAGTCAGTTGCCATGGTTTAGCCATACTAAAGACCTGGTCGTCCTTTGCCAGACTCTTCCCACGCTAGAGACAGATTAATTTAAGCAAAAAAACTATAAAGTCAGTAACCATGGTTTAGCCATACTAAAGACCTGGTCGTCATTTGCAAGACTTTTCCCATGCTAGAGACAGATTAATTATAGCAAAAAAATTATAAAGTCAATAGCCATGGTTTAGCCATACTAAAGACCTGGTCGTCCTTTGCCAGACTCTTCCCACGCTAGAGACAGATTAATTTTAGCAAAAAAATTAATAAGTCAGTTGCCATGGTTTAGCCATACTAAAGTTCTTGTCGTCTTTTGCCAGACTTTCCGACGCTAGAAAGATTCATTTTAGCAAAAAAATTATAAAGTCAATAGCCATGGTTTAGCCATACTAAAGACCTGGTCGTCCTTTGCCAGTATCTTCCCATGCTAGAGACAGATTAATTATAGCAAAAAAATTATAAAGTCAATAGCCATGGTTTAGCCATACTAAAGACCTGGTCGTCCTTTGCCAGACTCTTCCCACGCTAGAGACAGATTAATTTTAGCAAAAAAATTAAGAAGTCAGTTGCCATGGTTTAGCCATACTAAAGACCTGGTCGTCCTTTGCCAGACTCTTCCCACGCTAGAGACAGATTAATTTTAGCAAAAAAATTAATAAGTCAGTTGCCATGGTTTAGTAATACTAAAGACCTGGTCGTCCTTTGCCATACTCTTCCCACGCTAAAGACAGATTAAATTTTGCAAAAAAATTAATAAGTCAGTTGCCATGCTTTAGCCATACTAAAGTTCTTGTCGTCTTTTGCCAGACTTTCCGACGCTAGAAAGATTCATTTTAGCAAAAAAATTATAAAGTCAATAGCCATGGTTTAGCCATACTAAAGACCTGGTCGTCCTTTGCCAGTATCTTCCCATGCTAGAGACAGATTAATTATAGCAAAAAAATTATAAAGTCAATAGCCATGGTTTAGCCATACTAAAGACCTGGTCGTCCTTTGCCAGACTCTTCCCACGCTAGAGACAGATTAATTTTAGCAAAAAAATTAATAAGTCAGTTGCCATGGTTTAGCCATACTAAAGACCTGGTCGTCCTTTGCCAGACTCTTCCCACGCTAGAGACAGATTAATTGTAGCAAAAAAATTAATAAGTCAGTTGCCATGGTTTAGCCATACTAAAGTTCTTGTCGTCTTTTGCCAGACTTTCCGACGCTAGAAAGATTCATTTTAGCAAAAAAATTATAAAGTCAATAGCCATGGTTTAGCCATACTAAAGACCTGGTCGCCCTTTGCCAGTATCTTCCCATGCTAGAGACAGATTAATTATAGCAAAAAAATTATAAAGTCAATAGCCATGGTTTAGCCATACTAAAGACCTGGTCGTCCTTTGCCAGACTCTTCCCACGCTAGAGACAGATTAATTTTAGCAAAAAAATTAATAAGTCAGTTGCCATGGTTTAGCCATACTAAAGTTCTTGTCGTCTTTTGCCAGACTTTCCGACGCTAGAAAGATTCATTTTAGCAAAAAAATTATAAAGTCAATAGCCATGGTTTAGCCATACTAAAGACCTGGTCGCCCTTTGCCAGTATCTTCCCATGCTAGAGACAGATTAATTATAGCAAAAAAATTATAAAGTCAATAGCCATGGTTTAGCCATACTAAAGACCTGGTCGTCCTTTGCCAGACTCTTCCCACGCTAGAGACAGATTAATTTTAGCAAAAAAATTAAGAAGTCAGTTGCCATGGTTTAGCCATACTAAAGACCTAGTCGTCCTTTGCCAGACTCTTCCCACGCTAGAGACAGATTAATTTTAGCATAAAAATTATAAAGTCAGTTGCCATGGTTTAGCCATACTAAAGACCTGGTCGTCCTTTGCCAGAATCTTCCCACGCTAGAGACAGATTAATTTTAGCAAAAAAATTAATAAGTCAGTTGCCATGGTTTAGTAATACTAAAGACCTGGTCGTCCTTTGCCATACTCTTCCCACGCTAAAGACAGATTAATATTAGCATAAAAATTATAAAGTCAGTTGCCATGGTCTAGCCATACTAAAGACCTGGTCGTCCTTTGCCAGACTCTTCCCACGCTAGAGACAGATTAATTGTAGCAAAAAAATTATAAAGTCAATAGCCATGGTTTAGCCATACTAAAGACCTGGTCGTCCTTTGCCAGACTCTTCCCACGCTAGAGACAGATTAATTTTAGCAAAAAAATTAATAAGTCAGTTGCCATGGTTTAGCCATACTAAAGTTCTTGTCGTCTTTTGCCAGACTTTCCGACGCTAGAAAGATTCATTTTAGCAAAAAAATTATAAAGTCAATAGCCATGGTTTAGCCATACTAACGACCTGGTCGTCCTTTGCCAGTATCTTCCCATGCTAGAGACAGATTAATTATAGCAAAAAAATTATAAAGTCAATAGCCATGGTTTAGCCATACTAAAGACCTGGTCGTCCTTTGCCAGACTCTTCCCACGCTAGAGACAGATTAATTTTAGCAAAAAAATTAATAAGTCAGTTGCCATGGTTTAGCCATACTAAAGACCTGGTCGTCCTTTGCCAGACTCTTCCCACGCTAGAGACAGATTAATTTTAGCAAAAAAATTAATAAGTCAGTTGCCATGGTTTAGCCATACTAAAGACCTAGTCGTCCATTGCCAGACTCTTCCCACGCTAGAGACAGATTAATTTTAGCATAAAGATTATAAAGTCAGTTGCCATGGTTTAGCCATACTAAAGACCTGGTCGTCCTTTGCCAGACTCTTCCCACGCTAGAGACAGATTAATTTTAGCAAAAAAATTATTATGTCAGTAGCCATGGTTTAGCTATACTAAAGACTTGGTCGTCTTTAGCCAGGCTTTTTCCACGCTATAGACAGATTAATTATAGCAAAAAAATTATAAAGTCAATAGCCATGGTTTAGCCATACTAAAGACCTGGTCGTCCTTTGCCAGACTCTTCCCACGCTAGAGACAGATTAATTTTAGCAAAAAAATTAATAAGTCAGTTGCCATGGTCTAGCCATACTAAAGACCTGGTCGTCCTTTGCCAGACTCTTCCCACGCTAGAGACAGATTAATTGTAGCAAAAAAATTAATAAGTCAGTTGCCATGGTTTAGCCATACTAATGTTCTTGTCGTCTTTTGCCAGACTCTTCCCACGCTAGAGACAGATTAATTTTAGCAAAAAAACTATAAAGTCAGTAACCATAGTTTAGCCATACTAAAGACCTAGTCGTCCATTGCCAGACTCTTCCCACGCTAGAGACAGATTAATTTTAGCAAAAAAATTAATAAGTCAGTTGCCATGGTTTAGCCATACTAAAGTTCTTGTCGTCTTTTGCCAGACTTTCCGACGCTAAAAAAAGATTCATTTTAGCAAAAAAATTATAAAGTCAATAGTCATGGTTTAGCCATACTAAAACCTAGTCGTCCTTTGCCAGACTCTTCCCACGCTACAGACAGATTAATTGTAGCATAAAATTTATAAAGTCAGTTGCCATGGTTTAGCCATACTAAAGACCTGGTCGTCCTTTGCCAGACTCTTCCCACGCTAGAGACAGATTAATTTTAGCAAAAAAACTATAAAGTCAGTAACCATGGTTTAGCCATACTAAAGACCTGGTCGTCATTTTCAAGACTTTTCCCACGCTAGAGACAGATTAATTTTAGCAAAAAAATTAATAAGTCAGTTGCCATGGTTTAGCCATACTAAAGTTCTTGTCGTCTTTTGCCAGACTTTCCGACGCTAGAAAGATTCATTTTAGCAAAAAAACTATAAAGTCAGTAACCATGGTTTAACCATACTAAATACCTGGCCGTCCTGTGCCAGACTCTTCCCACGCTAGAGACAGATTAATTTTAGCAAAAAAACTATAAAGTCAGTAACCATGGTTTAGCCATACTAAAGACCAGGTCGTCCTTTGCCAGACTCTTCCCACGCTAGAGACAGATTAATTATAGCAAAAAAATTATAAAGTCAATAGCCATGGTTTAGCCATACTATAGACCTGGTCGTCCTTTGCCAGACTCTTCCCACGCTAGAGACAGATTAATTGTAGCAAAAAAATTAATAAGCCAGTTGCCATGGTTTAGCTATACTAAAGTTCTTGTCGTCTTTTGCCAGACTTTCCGACGCTAGAAAGATTCATTTTAGCAAAAAAACTATAAAGTCAGTAACCATGGTTTAACCATACTAAATACCTGGTCGTCCTGTGCCAGACTCTTCCCACGCTAAAGACAGATTAATTTTAGCAAAAAAACTATAAAGTCAGTAACCATGGTTTAGCCATACTAAATACCTGGTCGTCCTTTGCCAGACTCTTCCCACGCTAGAGACAGATTAATTTTAGCAAAAAAATTAATAAGTCAGTTGCCATGGGTTAGCCATACTAAAGTTCTTGTCGTCTTTTGCCAGACTTTTCGACGCTAGAAAAAGATTCATTTTAGCAAAAAAATTATAAAGTCAATAGCCATGGTTTAGCCATACTAAAGACCTGGTCGTCATTTAACAGACTTTTCCCACGCTAGAAACAGATTAATTTTAGCAAAAAAAATCTAAAGACAGTAGCCATGGTTTAGCCATACTAAAGACCTGGTCGTCTTTTGCCAGACTTTTCCCACGCTAGAGACAGATTAATTTTAGCAAAAAAATTATAAAGTCAGTTGCTATGGATAAGCCTATGGTCTTCCTTTGCCAGAATCTTCCCACGCTAGAGGCAGATTAATTTTAGAAAAAAAACTATAAAGTCAGTAACCGTGGTTTAGCCATACTAAAGACCTAGTCTTCTTTTGCCAGACTTTTCCTACGCTAGAGACATATTAATTTTAGCAAAAAAAACTATAAAGTCAGTGACCATGGTTTAGCCATACTGAAGACCTGGTCGTCCTTTGCCAGACTCTTCCCACGCTAGAGACAGATTAATTTTAGCATAAAAATTATAAAGTCAGTTGCCATGGTTTAGCCATACTAAAGACCTGGTCGTCCTTTGCCAGACTCTTCCCACGCTAGAGACAGATTAAATTTAGCATAAAAATTATAAAGTCAGTTGCCATGGTTTAGCCATACTAAAGACCTGGTCGTCCTTTGCCAGACTCTTCCCACGCTAGAGACAGATTAATTTTAGCAAAAAAACTATAAAGTCAGTAACCATGGTTAAGCCATACTAAAGACCTGGTCGTCCTTTGCCAGACTCTTCCCACGCTAGAGACAGATTAATTTTAGAAAAAAAACTATAAAGTCAGTAACCATGGTTTAGCCATACTAAAGACCTGGTCGTCCTTTGCCAGACTCTTCCCACGCTAGAGACAGATTAATTTTAGAAAAAAAACTATAAAGTCAGTAACCATGGTTTAGCCATACTAAAGACCTGGTCGTCATTTGCAAGACTTTTCCCATGCTAGAGACAGATTAATTTTAGCATAAAAATTATAAAGTCAGTTGCCATGGTTTAGCCATACTAAAGACCTGGTCGTCCTTTGCCAGACTCTTCCCACGCTAGAGACAGATTAAATTTAGCATAAAAATTATAAAGTCAGTTGCCATGGTTTAGCCATACTAAAGACCTGGTCGTCCTTTGCCAGACTCTTCCCACGCTAGAGACAGATTAATTTTAGCAAAAAAACTATAAAGTCAGTAACCATGGTTTAGCCATACTAAAGACTTGGTCGTCCTTTGCCAGACTCTTCCCACGCTAGAGACAGATTAATTTTAGAAAAAAAACTATAAAGTCAGTAACCATGGTTTAGCCATACTAAAGACCTGGTCGTCCTTTGCCAGACTCTTCCCACGCTAGAGACAGATTAATTTTAGAAAAAAAACTATAAAGTCAGTAACCATGGTTTAGCCATACTAAAGACCTGGTCGTCATTTGCAAGACTTTTCCCATGCTAGAGACAGATTAATTTTAGCAAAAAAATTATAAAGTCAGTTGCTATGGATAAGCCTATGGTCTTCCTTTGCCAGAATCTTCCCACGCTAGAGGCAGATTAATTTTAGAAAAAAAACTATAAAGTCAGTAACCATGGTTTAGCCATACTAAAGACCTAGTCTTCTTTTGCCAGACTTTTCCTACGCTAGAGACAGATTAAATTTAGCAAAAAAAACTATAAAGTCAGTGACCATGGTTTAGCCATACTAAAGACCTGGTCGTCCTTTGCCAGACTCTTCCCACGCTAGAGACAGATTAATTTTAGCATAAAAATTATAAAGTCAGTTGCCATGGTTTAGCCATACTAAAGACCTGGTCGTCCTTTGCCAGACTCTTCCCACGCTAGAGACAGATTAAATTTAGCATAAAAATTATAAAGTCAGTTGCCATGGTTTAGCCATACTAAAGACCTGGTCGTCCTTTGCCAGACTCTTCCCACGCTAGAGACAGATTAATTTTAGCAAAAAAACTATAAAGTCAGTAACCATGGTTTAGCCATACTAAAGACCTGGTCGTCCTTTGCCAGACTCTTCCCACGCTAGAGACAGATTAATTTTAGCAAAAAATCTATAAAGTCAGTAACCATGGTTTAGCCATACTAAAGACCTGGTCGTCATTTGCAAGACTTTTCCCATGCTAGAGACAGATTAATTTTAGCATAAAAATTATAAAGTCAGTTGCCATGGTTTAGCCATACTAAAGACCTGGTCGTCCTTTGCCAGACTCTTCCCACGCTAGAGACAGATTAATTGTAGCAAAAAAATTAATAAGTCAGTTGCCATGGTTTAGCCATACTAAAGTTCTTGTCGTCTTTTGCCAGACTTTCCGACGCTAGAAAGATTCATTTTAACAAAAAAATTATAAAGTCAATAGCCATGGTTTAGCCATACTAAAGACCTGGTCGTCCTTTGCCAGACTCTTCCCACGCTAGAGACAGATTAATTTTAGCAAAAAAACTATAAAGTCAGTAACCATGGTTTAGCCATACTAAAGACCTGGTCGTCATTTGCAAGACTTTTCCCATGCTAGAGACAGATTAATTATAGCAAAAAAATTATAAAGTCAATAGCCATGGTTTAGCCATACTAAAGACCTGGTCGTCCTTTGCCAGACTCTTGCCACGCTAGAGACAGATTAATTTTAGCAAAAAAATTAATAAGTCAGTTGCCATGGTTTAGCCATACTAAAGTCCTTGTCGTCTTTTGCCAGACTTTCCGACGCTAGAAAGATTCATTTTAGCAAAAAAATTATAAAGTCAATAGCCATGGTATAGCCATACTAAAGACCTGGTCGTCCTTTGCCAGAATCTTTCGACGCTAGAGACAGATTACTTTTAGCAAAAAAATAATTAGGTCAGTAGCCAAGGTTTAGTCGTGGTAAAGGATTGACATCTTTTGCCAGACTTTTCCCACGCTAGAGACAGATTAATTTTAGCATAAAAATTATAAAGTCAGTTGCCATGGTTTAGCCATACTAAAGTTCTTGTCGTCTTTTGCCAGACTTTCCGACGCTAGAAAGATTAATTTTAGCAAAAAAATTAATAAGTCAGTTGCCATGGTTTAGCCATACTAAAGTCCTTGTCGTCTTTTGCCAGACTTTCCGACGCTAGAAAGATTCATTTTAGCAAAAAAATTATAAAGTCAATAGCCATGGTATAGCCATACTAAAGACCTGGTCGTCCTTTGCCAGACTCTTCCCACGCTAGAGACAGATTAATTATAGCAAAAAAATTATAAAGTCAATAGCCATGGTTTAGCCATACTATAGACCTGGTCGTCCTTTGCCAGACTCTTCCCACGCTAGAGACAGATTAATTGTAGCAAAAAAATTAATAAGCCAGTTGCCATGGTTTAGCTATACTAAAGTTCTTGTCGTCTTTTGCCAGACTTTCCGACGCTAGAAAGATTCATTTTAGCAAAAAAACTATAAAGTCAGTAACCATGGTTTAACCATACTAAATACCTGGTCGTCCTGTGCCAGACTCTTCCCACGCTAAAGACAGATTAATTTTAGCAAAAAAACTATAAAGTCAGTAACCATGGTTTAGCCATACTAAATACCTGGTCGTCCTTTGCCAGACTCTTCCCACGCTAGAGACAGATTAATTTTAGCAAAAAAATTAATAAGTCAGTTGCCATGGGTTAGCCATACTAAAGTTCTTGTCGTCTTTTGCCAGACTTTTCGACGCTAGAAAAAGATTCATTTTAGCAAAAAAATTATAAAGTCAATAGCCATGGTTTAGCCATACTAAAGACCTGGTCGTCATTTAACAGACTTTTCCCACGCTAGAAACAGATTAATTTTAGCAAAAAAAATCTAAAGACAGTAGCCATGGTTTAGCCATACTAAAGACCTGGTCGTCTTTTGCCAGACTTTTCCCACGCTAGAGACAGATTAATTTTAGCAAAAAAATTATAAAGTCAGTTGCTATGGATAAGCCTATGGTCTTCCTTTGCCAGAATCTTCCCACGCTAGAGGCAGATTAATTTTAGAAAAAAAACTATAAAGTCAGTAACCGTGGTTTAGCCATACTAAAGACCTAGTCTTCTTTTGCCAGACTTTTCCTACGCTAGAGACATATTAATTTTAGCAAAAAAAACTATAAAGTCAGTGACCATGGTTTAGCCATACTGAAGACCTGGTCGTCCTTTGCCAGACTCTTCCCACGCTAGAGACAGATTAATTTTAGCATAAAAATTATAAAGTCAGTTGCCATGGTTTAGCCATACTAAAGACCTGGTCGTCCTTTGCCAGACTCTTCCCACGCTAGAGACAGATTAAATTTAGCATAAAAATTATAAAGTCAGTTGCCATGGTTTAGCCATACTAAAGACCTGGTCGTCCTTTGCCAGACTCTTCCCACGCTAGAGACAGATTAATTTTAGCAAAAAAACTATAAAGTCAGTAACCATGGTTAAGCCATACTAAAGACCTGGTCGTCCTTTGCCAGACTCTTCCCACGCTAGAGACAGATTAATTTTAGAAAAAAAACTATAAAGTCAGTAACCATGGTTTAGCCATACTAAAGACCTGGTCGTCCTTTGCCAGACTCTTCCCACGCTAGAGACAGATTAATTTTAGAAAAAAAACTATAAAGTCAGTAACCATGGTTTAGCCATACTAAAGACCTGGTCGTCATTTGCAAGACTTTTCCCATGCTAGAGACAGATTAATTTTAGCATAAAAATTATAAAGTCAGTTGCCATGGTTTAGCCATACTAAAGACCTGGTCGTCCTTTGCCAGACTCTTCCCACGCTAGAGACAGATTAAATTTAGCATAAAAATTATAAAGTCAGTTGCCATGGTTTAGCCATACTAAAGACCTGGTCGTCCTTTGCCAGACTCTTCCCACGCTAGAGACAGATTAATTTTAGCAAAAAAACTATAAAGTCAGTAACCATGGTTTAGCCATACTAAAGACTTGGTCGTCCTTTGCCAGACTCTTCCCACGCTAGAGACAGATTAATTTTAGAAAAAAAACTATAAAGTCAGTAACCATGGTTTAGCCATACTAAAGACCTGGTCGTCCTTTGCCAGACTCTTCCCACGCTAGAGACAGATTAATTTTAGAAAAAAAACTATAAAGTCAGTAACCATGGTTTAGCCATACTAAAGACCTGGTCGTCATTTGCAAGACTTTTCCCATGCTAGAGACAGATTAATTTTAGCAAAAAAATTATAAAGTCAGTTGCTATGGATAAGCCTATGGTCTTCCTTTGCCAGAATCTTCCCACGCTAGAGGCAGATTAATTTTAGAAAAAAAACTATAAAGTCAGTAACCATGGTTTAGCCATACTAAAGACCTAGTCTTCTTTTGCCAGACTTTTCCTACGCTAGAGACAGATTAAATTTAGCAAAAAAAACTATAAAGTCAGTGACCATGGTTTAGCCATACTAAAGACCTGGTCGTCCTTTGCCAGACTCTTCCCACGCTAGAGACAGATTAATTTTAGCATAAAAATTATAAAGTCAGTTGCCATGGTTTAGCCATACTAAAGACCTGGTCGTCCTTTGCCAGACTCTTCCCACGCTAGAGACAGATTAAATTTAGCATAAAAATTATAAAGTCAGTTGCCATGGTTTAGCCATACTAAAGACCTGGTCGTCCTTTGCCAGACTCTTCCCACGCTAGAGACAGATTAATTTTAGCAAAAAAACTATAAAGTCAGTAACCATGGTTTAGCCATACTAAAGACCTGGTCGTCCTTTGCCAGACTCTTCCCACGCTAGAGACAGATTAATTTTAGCAAAAAATCTATAAAGTCAGTAACCATGGTTTAGCCATACTAAAGACCTGGTCGTCATTTGCAAGACTTTTCCCATGCTAGAGACAGATTAATTTTAGCATAAAAATTATAAAGTCAGTTGCCATGGTTTAGCCATACTAAAGACCTGGTCGTCCTTTGCCAGACTCTTCCCACGCTAGAGACAGATTAATTGTAGCAAAAAAATTAATAAGTCAGTTGCCATGGTTTAGCCATACTAAAGTTCTTGTCGTCTTTTGCCAGACTTTCCGACGCTAGAAAGATTCATTTTAACAAAAAAATTATAAAGTCAATAGCCATGGTTTAGCCATACTAAAGACCTGGTCGTCCTTTGCCAGACTCTTCCCACGCTAGAGACAGATTAATTTTAGCAAAAAAACTATAAAGTCAGTAACCATGGTTTAGCCATACTAAAGACCTGGTCGTCATTTGCAAGACTTTTCCCATGCTAGAGACAGATTAATTATAGCAAAAAAATTATAAAGTCAATAGCCATGGTTTAGCCATACTAAAGACCTGGTCGTCCTTTGCCAGACTCTTCCCACGCTAGAGACAGATTAATTTTAGAAAAAAAACTATAAAGTCAGTAACCATGGTTTAGCCATACTAAAGACCTGGTCGTCATTTGCAAGACTTTTCCCATGCTAGAGACAGATTAATTTTAGCATAAAAATTATAAAGTCAGTTGCCATGGTTTAGCCATACTAAAGACCTGGTCGTCCTTTGCCAGACTCTTCCCACGCTAGAGACAGATTAAATTTAGCATAAAAATTATAAAGTCAGTTGCCATGGTTTAGCCATACTAAAGACCTGGTCGTCCTTTGCCAGACTCTTCCCACGCTAGAGACAGATTAATTTTAGCAAAAAAACTATAAAGTCAGTAACCATGGTTTAGCCATACTAAAGACTTGGTCGTCCTTTGCCAGACTCTTCCCACGCTAGAGACAGATTAATTTTAGAAAAAAAACTATAAAGTCAGTAACCATGGTTTAGCCATACTAAAGACCTGGTCGTCCTTTGCCAGACTCTTCCCACGCTAGAGACAGATTAATTTTAGAAAAAAAACTATAAAGTCAGTAACCATGGTTTAGCCATACTAAAGACCTGGTCGTCATTTGCAAGACTTTTCCCATGCTAGAGACAGATTAATTTTAGCAAAAAAATTATAAAGTCAGTTGCTATGGATAAGCCTATGGTCTTCCTTTGCCAGAATCTTCCCACGCTAGAGGCAGATTAATTTTAGAAAAAAAACTATAAAGTCAGTAACCATGGTTTAGCCATACTAAAGACCTAGTCTTCTTTTGCCAGACTTTTCCTACGCTAGAGACAGATTAAATTTAGCAAAAAAAACTATAAAGTCAGTGACCATGGTTTAGCCATACTAAAGACCTGGTCGTCCTTTGCCAGACTCTTCCCACGCTAGAGACAGATTAATTTTAGCATAAAAATTATAAAGTCAGTTGCCATGGTTTAGCCATACTAAAGACCTGGTCGTCCTTTGCCAGACTCTTCCCACGCTAGAGACAGATTAAATTTAGCATAAAAATTATAAAGTCAGTTGCCATGGTTTAGCCATACTAAAGACCTGGTCGTCCTTTGCCAGACTCTTCCCACGCTAGAGACAGATTAATTTTAGCAAAAAAACTATAAAGTCAGTAACCATGGTTTAGCCATACTAAAGACCTGGTCGTCCTTTGCCAGACTCTTCCCACGCTAGAGACAGATTAATTTTAGCAAAAAATCTATAAAGTCAGTAACCATGGTTTAGCCATACTAAAGACCTGGTCGTCATTTGCAAGACTTTTCCCATGCTAGAGACAGATTAATTTTAGCATAAAAATTATAAAGTCAGTTGCCATGGTTTAGCCATACTAAAGACCTGGTCGTCCTTTGCCAGACTCTTCCCACGCTAGAGACAGATTAATTGTAGCAAAAAAATTAATAAGTCAGTTGCCATGGTTTAGCCATACTAAAGTTCTTGTCGTCTTTTGCCAGACTTTCCGACGCTAGAAAGATTCATTTTAACAAAAAAATTATAAAGTCAATAGCCATGGTTTAGCCATACTAAAGACCTGGTCGTCCTTTGCCAGACTCTTCCCACGCTAGAGACAGATTAATTTTAGCAAAAAAACTATAAAGTCAGTAACCATGGTTTAGCCATACTAAAGACCTGGTCGTCATTTGCAAGACTTTTCCCATGCTAGAGACAGATTAATTATAGCAAAAAAATTATAAAGTCAATAGCCATGGTTTAGCCATACTAAAGACCTGGTCGTCCTTTGCCAGACTCTTGCCACGCTAGAGACAGATTAATTTTAGCAAAAAAATTAATAAGTCAGTTGCCATGGTTTAGCCATACTAAAGTCCTTGTCGTCTTTTGCCAGACTTTCCGACGCTAGAAAGATTCATTTTAGCAAAAAAATTATAAAGTCAATAGCCATGGTATAGCCATACTAAAGACCTGGTCGTCCTTTGCCAGAATCTTTCGACGCTAGAGACAGATTACTTTTAGCAAAAAAATAATTAGGTCAGTAGCCAAGGTTTAGTCGTGGTAAAGGATTGACATCTTTTGCCAGACTTTTCCCACGCTAGAGACAGATTAATTTTAGCATAAAAATTATAAAGTCAGTTGCCATGGTTTAGCCATACTAAAGTTCTTGTCGTCTTTTGCCAGACTTTCCGACGCTAGAAAGATTCATTTTAGCAAAAAAATTAATAAGTCAGTTGCCATGGTTTAGCCATACTAAAGTTCTTGTCGTCTTTTGCCAGACTTTCCGACGCTAGAAAGATTCATTTTAGCAAAAAAATTATAAAGTCAATAGCCATGGTTTAGCCATACTAAAGACCTGGTCGTCCTTTGCCAGACTCTTCCCACGCTAGAGACAGATTAATTTTAGCATAAAAATTATAAAGTCAGTTGCCATGGTTTAGCCATACTAAAGACCTGGTCGTCCTTTGCCAGACTCTTCCCACGCTAGAGACAGATTAAATTTAGCATAAAAATTATAAAGTCAGTTGCCATGGTTTAGCCATACTAAAGACCTGGTCGTCCTTTGCCAGACTCTTCCCACGCTAGAGACAGATTAATTTTAGCAAAAAAACTATAAAGTCAGTAACCATGGTTTAGCCATACTAAAGACCTGGTCGTCCTTTGCCAGACTCTTCCCACGCTAGAGACAGATTAATTTTAGCAAAAAAACTATAAAGTCAGTAACCATGGTTTAACCATACTAAAGACCTGGTCGTCATTTGCAAGACTTTTCCCATGCTAGAGACAGATTAATTTTAGCATAAAAATTATAAAGTCAGTTGCCATGGTTTAGCCATACTAAAGACCTGGTCGTCCTTTGACAGACTCTTCCCACGCTAGAGACAGATTAATTGTAGCAAAAAAATTAATAAGTCAGTTGCCATGGTTTAGCCATACTAAAGTTCTTGTCGTCTTTTGCCAGACTTTCCGACGCTAGAAAGATTCATTTTAGCAAAAAAATTATAAAGTCAATAGCCATGGTTTAGCCATACTAAAGACCTGGTCGTCCTTTGCCAGACTCCTCCACGCTAGAGACAGATTAATTTTAGCAAAAAAACTATAAAGTCAGTAACCATGGTTTAGCCATACTAAAGACCTGGTCGTCATTTGCAAGACTTTTCCCATGCTAGAGACAGATTAATTATAGCAAAGAAATTATAAAGTCAATAGCCATGGTTTAGCCATACTAAAGACCTGGTCGTCCTTTGCCAGACTCTTGCCACGCTAGAGACAGATAAATTTTAGCAAAAAAATTAATAAGTCAGTTGCCATGGTTTAGCCATACTAAAGTTCTTGTCGTCTTTTGCCAGACTTTCCGACGCTAGAAAGATTCATTTTAGCAAAAAAATTATAAAGTCAATAGCCATGGTTTAGCCATACTAAAGACCTGGTCGTCCTTTGCCAGTATCTTCCCATGCTAGAGACAGATTAATTATAGCAAAAAAATTATAAAGTCAATAGCCATGGTTTAGCCATACTTAAGACCTGGTCGTCCTTTGCCAGACTCTTCCCACGCTAGAGACAGATTAATTTTAGCAAAAAAATTAATAAGTCAGTTGCCATGGTTTAGCCATACTAAAGTTCTTGTCGGCTTTTGCCAGACTTTCCGACGCTAGAAAGATTAATTTTAGCAAAAAAATTATAAAGTCAATAGCCATGGTTTAGCCACACTAAAGACCTGGTCGTCCTTTGCAAGAATCTTCCGACGCTAGAGACAGATTACTTTTAGCAAAAAAATAATTATGTCAGTAGCCATGGTTTAGTCGTGGTAAAGGATTGACATCTTTTGCCAGACTTTTCCCACGCTAGAGACAGATTAATTTTAGCATAAAAATTATAAAGTCAGTTGCCATGGTTTAGCCATACTAAAGACCTGGTCGTCCTTTGCCAGACTCTTCCCACGCTACAGACAGATTAATTTTAGCAAAAAAATTATAAAGTCAATAGTCATGGTTTTGCCATACTAAAGACCTGGTCGTCATTTGCCAGACTTTTCCCATGCTAGAGACAGATTAATTATAGCAAAAAAATTAAAAAGTCAATAGCCATGGTTTAGCCATACTAAAGACCTGGTCGTCTTTTGCCAGACTCTTCCCACGCTAGAGACAGATTAATTTTAGCAAAAAAATTAATAAGTCAGTTGCCATGCTTTAGCCATACTAAAGACCTAGTCGTCCTTTGCCAGACACTTCCCACGCTAGAGACAGATTAATTTTAGCATAAAAATTATAAAGTCAGTTGCCATGGTTTAGCCATACTAAAGACCTGGTCGTCCTTTGCCAGACTCTTTCCACGCTAGAGACAGATTAATTTTAGCAAAAAAACTATAAAGTCAGTAACCATGGTTTAGCCATACTAAAGACCTAGTCGTCCTTTGCAAGACTTTTCCCACGCTAGAGACAGATTAATTTTAGCAAAAAAATTAATAAGTCAGTTGCCATGGGTTAGCCATACTAAAGTTCTTGTCGTCTTTTGCCAGACTTTCCGACGCTAAAAAAAGATTCATTTTAGCAAAAAAATTATAAAGTCAATAGTCATGGTTTAGCCATACTAAAACCTAGTCGTCCTTTGCCAGACTCTTCCCACGCTAGAGACAGCTTAATTTTAGCAAAAAAATTAATAAGTCAGTTGCCATGGTTTAGCCATACTAAAGACCTGGTCGTCCTTTGCAAGACTCTTCCCACGCTAGAGACAGATTAATTTTAGCATAAAATTTATAAAGTCAGTTGCCATGATTTAGCCATACTAAAGACCTGGTCGTCCTTTGCCAGACTCTTCCCACGCTAGAGACAGATTAATTTTAGCAAAAAAACTATAAAGTCAGTAACCATGGTTTAGCCATACTAAAGACCTGGTCGTCATTTTCAAGACTTTTCCCACGCTAGAGACAGATTAATTTTAGCAAAAAAATTAATAAGTCAGTTGCCATGGTTTAGCCATACTAAAGACCTGGTCGTCCTTTGCAAGACTCTTTCCACGCTAGAGACAGATTAATTTTAGCATAAAAATTATAAAGTCAGTTGCCATGGTTTAGCCATACTAAAGACCTGGTCGTCCTTTGCCAGACTCTTCCCACGCTAGAGACAGATTAATTTTAGCAAAAAAACTATAAAGTCAGTAACCATGGTTTAGCCATACTAAAGACCTGGTCGTCATTTTCAAGACTTTTCACATGCTAGAGACAGATTAATTATAGCAAAAAAATTATAAAGTCAATAGCCATGGTTTAGCCATACTATAGACCTGGTCGTCCTTTGCCAGACTCTTCCCACGCTAGAGACAGATTAATTGTAGCAAAAAAATTAATAAGCCAGTTGCCATGGTTTAGCTATACTAAAGTTCTTGTCGTCTTTTGCCAGACTTTCCGACGCTAGAAAGATTCATTTTAGCAAAAAAACTATAAAGTCAGTAACCATGGTTTAAACATACTAAATACCTGGTCGTCCTTTGCCAGACTCTTCCCACGCTAAAGACAGATTAATTTTAGCAAAAAAACTATAAAGTCAGTAACCATGGTTTAGCCATACTAAATACCTGGTCGTCCTTTGCCAGACTCTTCCCACGCTAGAGACAGATTAATTTTAGCAAAAAAATTAATAAGTCAGTTGCCATGGGTTAGCCATACTAAAGTTCTTGTCGTCTTTTGCCAGACTTTTCGACGCTAGAAAAATATTCATTTTAGCAAAAAAATTATAAAGTCAATAGCCATGGTTTAGATATACTAAAGACTTGGTCGTCATTTAACAGACTTTTCCCACGCTAGAAACAGATTAATTTTAGCAAAAAAAATCTAAAGACAGTAGCCATGGTTTAGCCTTACTAAAGACCTGGTCGTCTTTTGCCAGACTTTTCCCACGCTAGAGACAGATTAATTTTAGCAAAAAAATTATAAAGTCAGTTGCTATGGTTAAGCCTATGGTCTTCCTTTGCCAGAATCTTCCCACGCTAGAGGCAGATTAATTTTAGAAAAAAAACGATAAAGTCAGTAACCATGGTTTAGCCATACTAAAGACCTAGTCTTCTTTTGCCAGACTTTTCCTACGCTAGAGACATATTAATTTTAGTAAAAAAAACTATAAAGTCAGTGACCATGGTTTAGCCATACTAAAGACCTGGTCGTCCTTTGCCAGACTCTTCCCACGCTAGAGACAGATTAATTTTAGCATAAAAATTATAAAGTCAGTTGCCATGGTTTAGCCATACTAAAGACCTGGTCGTCCTTTGCCAGACTCTTCCCACGCTAGAGACAGATTAAATTTAGCATAAAAATTATAAAGTCAGTTGCCATGGTTTAGCCATACTAAAGACCTGGTCGTCATTTAACAGACTTTTCCCATGCTAGAGACAGATTACTTTTAGCAAAAAAATAATTATGTCAGTAGCCATGGTTTAGTCGTGTTAAAGACTTGACATCTTTTGCCAGAATTTTCCCACGATAGAGACAGATTAATTTTATCAAAAAAATTATAAAGTCGGTTGCCATGGTTTAGCCATACTAAAGACCTGGTCGTCCTTTGCCAGACTCTTCCCACGCTAGAGACAGATTAATTTTAGCAAAAAAACTATAAAGTCAGAAACCATGGTTTAGCCATACTAAAGACCTGGTCGTCATTTGCAAGACTTTTCACATGCTAGAGACAGATTAATTATAGCAAAAAAATTATAAAGTCAATAGCTATGGTTTAGCCATACTAAAGACCTGGTCGTCCTTTGCCAGACTCTTGCCACGCTAGAGACAGATTAATTTTAGCAAAAAAAGTAATAAGTCAGTTGCCATGGTTTAGCCATACTAAAGTTCTTGTCGTCTTTTGCCAGACTTTCCGACGCTAGAAAGATTCATTTTAGCAAAAAAATTAAAAAGTCAATAGCCATGGTTTAGCCATACTAAAGACCTGGTCGTCCTTTGCCAGTATCTTCCCATGCTAGAGACAGATTAATTATAGCAAAAAAATTATAAAGTCAATAGCCATGGTTTAGCCATACTAAAGACCTGGTCGTCCTTTGCCAGACTCTTCCCACGCTAGAGACAGATTAATTTTAGCAAAAAAATTAATAAGTCAGTTGCCATGGTTTAGCCATACTAAAGTTCTTGTCGGCTTTTGCCAGACTTTCCGACGCTAGAAAGATTCATTTTAGCAAAAAAATTATAAAGTCAATAGCCATGGTTTAGCCATACTAAAGACCTGGTCGTCCTTTGCCAGAATCTTCCGACGCTAGAGACAGATTACTTTTAGCAAAAAAATAATTATGTCAGTAGCCATGGTTTAGTCGTTGTAATGGATTGACATCTTTTGCCAGACTTTTCCCACGCTAGAGACAGATTAATTTTAGCATAAAAATTATAAAGTCAGTTGCCATGGTTTAGCCATACTAAAGTTTTTGTCGTCTTTTGCCAGACTTTCCGACGCTAGAAAGATTCATTTTAGCAAAAAAATTAAAAAGTCAATAGCCATGGTTTAGCCATACTAAAGACCTGGTCGTCCTTTGCCAGTATCTTTCCATGCTAGAGACAGATTAATTATAGCAAAAAAATTATAAAGTCAATAGCCATGGTTTAGCCATACTAAAGACCTGGTCGTCCTTTGCCAGACTCTTGCCACGCTAGAGACAGATTAATTTTAGCAAAAAAATTAATAAGTCAGTTGCCATGGTTTAGCCATACTAAAGTTCTTGTCGGCTTTTGCCAGACTTTCCGACGCTAGAAAGATTCATTTTAGCAAAAAAATTATAAAGTCAATAGCCATGGTTTAGCCATACTAAAGACCTGGTCGTCCTTTGCCAGAATCTTCCGACGCTAGAGACAGATTACTTTTAGCAAAAAAATAATTATGTCAGTAGCCATGGTTTAGTCGTTGTAATGGATTGACATCTTTTGCCAGACTTTTCCCACGCTAGAGACAGATTAATTTTAGCATAAAAATTATAAAGTCAGTTGCCATGGTTTAGCCATACTAAAGTTCTTGTCGTCTTTAGCCAGACTTTCCGACGCTAGAAAGATTCATTTTAGCAAAAAAATTATAAAGTCAATAGCCATGGTTTAGCCATACTAAAGACCTGGTCGTCCTTTGCCAGACTCTTCCCACGCTAGAGACAGATTAATTTTAGCAAAAAAACTATAAAGTCAGTAACCATGGTTTAGCCATACTAAAGACTTGGTCGTCATTTGCAAGACTTTTCCCATGCTAGAGACAGATTAATTATAGCAAAAAAATTATAAAGTCAATAGCCATGGTTTAGCCATACTAAAGACCTGGTCGTCCTTTGCCAGACTCTTGCCACGCTAGAGACAGATTAATTTTAGCAAAAAAATTAATAAGTCAGTTGCCATGGTTTAGCCATACTAAAGTTCTTGTCGTCTTTTGCCAGACTTTCCGACGCTAGAAAGATTCATTTTAGCAAAAAAATTATAAAGTCAAAAGCCATGGTTTAGCCATACTAAAGACCTGGTCGTCATTTGCAAGACTTTTCCCACGCTAGAGACAGATTAATTTTAGCATAAAAATTATAAAGTCAGTTGCCATGGTTTAGCCATACTAAAGTCCTTGTCGTCTTTTGCCAGACTTTCCGACGCTAGAGACAGATTAATTTTAGCAAAAAAATTAATAAGTCAGTTGCCATGGTTTAGCCATACTAAAGTTCTTGTCGGCTTTTGCCAGACTTTCCGACGCTAGAAAGATTCATTTTAGCAAAAAAATTATAAAGTCAATAGCCATGGTTTAGCCATACTAAAGACCTGGTCGTCCTTTGCCAGAATCTTCCGACGCTAGAGACAGATTACTTTTAGCAAAAAAATAATTATGTCAGTAGCCATGGTTTAGTCGTTGTAATGGATTGACATCTTTTGCCAGACTTTTCCCACGCTAGAGACAGATTAATTTTAGCATAAAAATTATAAAGTCAGTTGCCATGGTTTAGCCATACTAAAGACCTGGTCGTCCTTTGCCAGACTCTTCCCACGCTAGAGACAGATTAATTTAAGCAAAAAAACTATAAAGTCAGTAACCATGGTTTAGCCATACTAAAGACCTGGTCGTCATTTGCAAGACTTTTCCCATGCTAGAGACAGATTAATTATAGCAAAGAAATTATAAAGTCAATAGCCATGGTTTAGCCATACTAAAGACCTGGTCGTCCTTTTCCAGACTCTTCCCACGCTATAGACAGATTAATTTTAGCAAAAAAACTATAAAGACAGTAACCATGGTTTAGCCATACTAAAGACCTGGTCGTCATTTGCAAGACTTTTCCCATGCTAGAGACAGATTAATTATAGCAAAAAAATTATAAAGTCAATAGCCATGGTTTAGCCATACTAAAGACCTGGTCGTCCTTTGCCAGACTCTTGCCACGCTAGAGACAGATTAATTTTAGCAAAAAAATTAATAAGTCAGTTGCCATGGTTTAGCCATACTAAAGTTCTTGTCGTCTTTTGCCAGACTTTCCGACGCTAGAAAGATTCATTTTAGCAAAAAAATTATAAAGTCAATAGCCATGGTTTAGCCATACTAAAGACCTGGTCGTCCTTTGCCAGACTCTTCCCACGCTAGAGACAGATTAATTTTAGCATAAAAATTATAAAGTCAGTTGCCATGGTTTAGCCATACTAAAGACCTGGTCGTCCTTTGCCAGACTCTTCCCACGCTAGAGACAGATTAAATTTAGCATAAAAATTATAAAGTCAGTTGCCATGGTTTAGCCATACTAAAGACCTGGTCGTCCTTTGCCAGACTCTTCCCACGCTAGAGACAGATTAAATTTAGCATAAAAATTATAAAGTCAGTTGCCATGGTTTAGCCATACTAAAGACCTGGTCGTCATTTAACAGACTTTTCCCATGCTAGAGACAGATTACTTTTAGCAAAAAAATAATTATGTCAGTAGCCATGGTTTAGTCGTGTTAAAGACTTGACATCTTTTGCCAGAATTTTCCCACGATAGAGACAGATTAATTTTATCAAAAAAATTATAAAGTCGGTTGCCATGGTTTAGCCATACTAAAGACCTGGTCGTCCTTTGCCAGACTCTTCCCACGCTAGAGACAGATTAATTTTAGCAAAAAAACTATAAAGTCAGTAACCATGGTTTAGCCATACTAAAGACCTGGTCGTCATTTGCAAGACTTTTCACATGCTAGAGACAGATTAATTATAGCAAAAAAATTATAAAGTCAATAGCTATGGTTTAGCCATACTAAAGACCTGGTCGTCCTTTGCCAGACTCTTGCCACGCTAGAGACAGATTAATTTTAGCAAAAAAAGTAATAAGTCAGTTGCCATGGTTTAGCCATACTAAAGTTCTTGTCGTCTTTTGCCAGACTTTCCGACGCTAGAAAGATTCATTTTAGCAAAAAAATTAAAAAGTCAATAGCCATGGTTTAGCCATACTAAAGACCTGGTCGTCCTTTGCCAGTATCTTCCCATGCTAGAGACAGATTAATTATAGCAAAAAAATTATAAAGTCAATAGCCATGGTTTAGCCATACTAAAGACCTGGTCGTCCTTTGCCAGACTCTTCCCACGCTAGAGACAGATTAATTTTAGCAAAAAAATTAATAAGTCAGTTGCCATGGTTTAGCCATACTAAAGTTCTTGTCGGCTTTTGCCAGACTTTCCGACGCTAGAAAGATTCATTTTAGCAAAAAAATTATAAAGTCAATAGCCATGGTTTAGCCATACTAAAGACCTGGTCGTCCTTTGCCAGAATCTTCCGACGCTAGAGACAGATTACTTTTAGCAAAAAAATAATTATGTCAGTAGCCATGGTTTAGTCGTTGTAATGGATTGACATCTTTTGCCAGACTTTTCCCACGCTAGAGACAGATTAATTTTAGCATAAAAATTATAAAGTCAGTTGCCATGGTTTAGCCATACTAAAGTTTTTGTCGTCTTTTGCCAGACTTTCCGACGCTAGAAAGATTCATTTTAGCAAAAAAATTAAAAAGTCAATAGCCATGGTTTAGCCATACTAAAGACCTGGTCGTCCTTTGCCAGTATCTTTCCATGCTAGAGACAGATTAATTATAGCAAAAAAATTATAAAGTCAATAGCCATGGTTTAGCCATACTAAAGACCTGGTCGTCCTTTGCCAGACTCTTGCCACGCTAGAGACAGATTAATTTTAGCAAAAAAATTAATAAGTCAGTTGCCATGGTTTAGCCATACTAAAGTTCTTGTCGGCTTTTGCCAGACTTTCCGACGCTAGAAAGATTCATTTTAGCAAAAAAATTATAAAGTCAATAGCCATTGTTTAGCCATACTAAAGACCTGGTCGTCCTTTGCCAGAATCTTCCGACGCTAGAGACAGATTACTTTTAGCAAAAAAATAATTATGTCAGTAGCCATGGTTTAGTCGTTGTAATGGATTGACATCTTTTGCCAGACTTTTCCCACGCTAGAGACAGATTAATTTTAGCATAAAAATTATAAAGTCAGTTGCCATGGTTTAGCCATACTAAAGTTCTTGTCGTCTTTAGCCAGACTTTCCGACGCTAGAAAGATTCATTTTAGCAAAAAAATTATAAAGTCAATAGCCATGGTTTAGCCATACTAAAGACCTGGTCGTCCTTTGCCAGACTCTTCCCACGCTAGAGACAGATTAATTTTAGCAAAAAAACTATAAAGTCAGTAACCATGGTTTAGCCATACTAAAGACCTGGTCGTCATTTGCAAGACTTTTCCCATGCTAGAGACAGATTAATTATAGCAAAAAAATTATAAAGTCAATAGCCATGGTTTAGCCATACTAAAGACCTGGTCGTCCTTTGCCAGACTCTTGCCACGCTAGAGACAGATTAATTTTAGCAAAAAAATTAATAAGTCAGTTGCCATGGTTTAGCCATACTAAAGTTCTTGTCGTCTTTTGCCAGACTTTCCGACGCTAGAAAGATTCATTTTAGCAAAAAAATTATAAAGTCAAAAGCCATGGTTTAGCCATACTAAAGACCTGGTCGTCATTTGCAAGACTTTTCCCACGCTAGAGACAGATTAATTTTAGCATAAAAATTATAAAGTCAGTTGCCATGGTTTAGCCATACTAAAGTCCTTGTCGTCTTTTGCCAGACTTTCCGACGCTAGAGACAGATTAATTTTAGCAAAAAAATTAATAAGTCAGTTGCCATGGTTTAGCCATACTAAAGTTCTTGTCGGCTTTTGCCAGACTTTCCGACGCTAGAAAGATTCATTTTAGCAAAAAAATTATAAAGTCAATAGCCATGGTTTAGCCATACTAAAGACCTGGTCGTCCTTTGCCAGAATCTTCCGACGCTAGAGACAGATTACTTTTAGCAAAAAAATAATTATGTCAGTAGCCATGGTTTAGTCGTTGTAATGGATTGACATCTTTTGCCAGACTTTTCCCACGCTAGAGACAGATTAATTTTAGCATAAAAATTATAAAGTCAGTTGCCATGGTTTAGCCATACTAAAGACCTGGTCGTCCTTTGCCAGACTCTTCCCACGCTAGAGACAGATTAATTTAAGCAAAAAAACTATAAAGTCAGTAACCATGGTTTAGCCATACTAAAGACCTGGTCGTCATTTGCAAGACTTTTCCCATGCTAGAGACAGATTAATTATAGCAAAGAAATTATAAAGTCAATAGCCATGGTTTAGCCATACTAAAGACCTGGTCGTCCTTTTCCAGACTCTTCCCACGCTATAGACAGATTAATTTTAGCAAAAAAACTATAAAGACAGTAACCATGGTTTAGCCATACTAAAGACCTGGTCGTCATTTGCAAGACTTTTCCCATGCTAGAGACAGATTAATTATAGCAAAAAAATTATAAAGTCAATAGCCATGGTTTAGCCATACTAAAGACCTGGTCGTCCTTTGCCAGACTCTTGCCACGCTAGAGACAGATTAATTTTAGCAAAAAAATTAATAAGTCAGTTGCCATGGTTTAGCCATACTAAAGTTCTTGTCGTCTTTTGCCAGACTTTCCGACGCTAGAAAGATTCATTTTAGCAAAAAAATTATAAAGTCAATAGCCATGGTTTAGCCATACTAAAGACCTGGTCGTCCTTTGCCAGACTCTTCCCACGCTAGAGACAGATTAATTTTAGCATAAAAATTATAAAGTCAGTTGCCATGGTTTAGCCATACTAAAGACCTGGTCGTCCTTTGCCAGACTCTTCCCACGCTAGAGACAGATTAAATTTAGCATAAAAATTATAAAGTCAGTTGCCATGGTTTAGCCATACTAAAGACCTGGTCGTCCCTTGCCAGACTCTTCCCACGCTAGAGACAGATTAATTTTAACAAAAAAACTATAAAGTCAGTAACCATGGTTTAGCCATACTAAAGACCTGGTCGTCCTTTGCCAGACTCTTGCCACGCTAGAGACAGATTAATTTTAGCAAAAAAATTAATAAGTCAGTTGCCATGGTTTAGCCATACTCAAGTTCTTGTCGTCTTTTTCCAGACTTTCCGACGCTAGAAAGATTCATTTTAGCAAAAAAATTATAAAGTCAATAGCCATGGTTTAGCCATACTAAAGACCTGGTCGTCCTTTGCCAGACTCTTCCCACGCTATAGACAGATTAATTTTAGCAAAAAAACTATAAAGACAGTAACCATGGTTTAGCCATACTAAAGACCTGGTCGTCATTTGCAAGACTTTTCCCATGCTAGAGACAGATTAATTATAGCAAAAAAATTATAAAGTCAATAGCCATGGTTTAGCCATACTAAAGACCTGGTCGTCCTTTGCCAGACTCTTCCAACGCTAGAGACAGATTAATTTTAGCAAAAAAATTAATAAGTCAGTTGCCATGGTTTAGCCATACTAAAGTTCTTGTCGGCTTTTGCCAGACTTTCCGACGCTAGAAAGATTCATTTTAGCAAAAAAATTATAAAGTCAATAGCCATGGTTTAGCCATACTAAAGACCTGGTCGTCCTTTGCCAGAATCTTCCGACGCTAGAGACAGATTACTTTTAGCAAAAAAATAATTATGTCAGTAGCCATGGTTTAGTCGTTGTAATGGATTGACATCTTTTGCCAGACTTTTCCCACGCTAGAGACAGATTAATTTTAGCATAAAAATTATAAAGTCAGTTGCCATGGTTTAGCCATACTAAAGACCTGGTCGTCCTTTGCCAGACTCTTCCCACGCTAGAGACAGATTAATTTAAGCAAAAAAACTATAAAGTCAGTAACCATGGTTTAGCCATACTAAAGACCTGGTCGTCATTTGCAAGACTTTTCCCATGCTAGAGACAGATTAATTATAGCAAAAAAATTATAAAGTCAATAGCCATGGTTTAGCCATACTAAAGACCTGGTCGTCCTTTGCCAGACTCTTGCCACGCTAGAGACAGATTAATTTTAGCAAAAAAATTAATAAGTCAGTTGCCATGGTTTAGCCATACTAAAGTTCTTGTCGGCTTTTGCCAGACTTTCCGACGCTAGAAAGATTCATTTTAGCAAAAAAATTATAAAGTCAATAGCCATTGTTTAGCCATACTAAAGACCTGGTCGTCCTTTGCCAGAATCTTCCGACGCTAGAGACAGATTACTTTTAGCAAAAAAATAATTATGTCAGTAGCCATGGTTTAGTCGTTGTAATGGATTGACATCTTTTGCCAGACTTTTCCCACGCTAGAGACAGATTAATTTTAGCATAAAAATTATAAAGTCAGTTGCCATGGTTTAGCCATACTAAAGTTCTTGTCGTCTTTAGCCAGACTTTCCGACGCTAGAAAGATTCATTTTAGCAAAAAAATTATAAAGTCAATAGCCATGGTTTAGCCATACTAAAGACCTGGTCGTCCTTTGCCAGACTCTTCCCACGCTAGAGACAGATTAATTTTAGCAAAAAAACTATAAAGTCAGTAACCATGGTTTAGCCATACTAAAGACCTGGTCGTCATTTGCAAGACTTTTCCCATGCTAGAGACAGATTAATTATAGCAAAAAAATTATAAAGTCAATAGCCATGGTTTAGCCATACTAAAGACCTGGTCGTCCTTTGCCAGACTCTTGCCACGCTAGAGACAGATTAATTTTAGCAAAAAAATTAATAAGTCAGTTGCCATGGTTTAGCCATACTAAAGTTCTTGTCGTCTTTTGCCAGACTTTCCGACGCTAGAAAGATTCATTTTAGCAAAAAAATTATAAAGTCAAAAGCCATGGTTTAGCCATACTAAAGACCTGGTCGTCATTTGCAAGACTTTTCCCACGCTAGAGACAGATTAATTTTAGCATAAAAATTATAAAGTCAGTTGCCATGGTTTAGCCATACTAAAGTCCTTGTCGTCTTTTGCCAGACTTTCCGACGCTAGAGACAGATTAATTTTAGCAAAAAAATTAATAAGTCAGTTGCCATGGTTTAGCCATACTAAAGTTCTTGTCGGCTTTTGCCAGACTTTCCGACGCTAGAAAGATTCATTTTAGCAAAAAAATTATAAAGTCAATAGCCATGGTTTAGCCATACTAAAGACCTGGTCGTCCTTTGCCAGAATCTTCCGACGCTAGAGACAGATTACTTTTAGCAAAAAAATAATTATGTCAGTAGCCATGGTTTAGTCGTTGTAATGGATTGACATCTTTTGCCAGACTTTTCCCACGCTAGAGACAGATTAATTTTAGCATAAAAATTATAAAGTCAGTTGCCATGGTTTAGCCATACTAAAGACCTGGTCGTCCTTTGCCAGACTCTTCCCACGCTAGAGACAGATTAATTTAAGCAAAAAAACTATAAAGTCAGTAACCATGGTTTAGCCATACTAAAGACCTGGTCGTCATTTGCAAGACTTTTCCCATGCTAGAGACAGATTAATTATAGCAAAGAAATTATAAAGTCAATAGCCATGGTTTAGCCATACTAAAGACCTGGTCGTCCTTTTCCAGACTCTTCCCACGCTATAGACAGATTAATTTTAGCAAAAAAACTATAAAGACAGTAACCATGGTTTAGCCATACTAAAGACCTGGTCGTCATTTGCAAGACTTTTCCCATGCTAGAGACAGATTAATTATAGCAAAAAATTATAAAGTCAATAGCCATGGTTTAGCCATACTAAAGACCTGGTCGTCCTTTGCCAGACTCTTGCCACGCTAGAGACAGATTAATTTTAGCAAAAAAATTAATAAGTCAGTTGCCATGGTTTAGCCATACTAAAGTTCTTGTCGTCTTTTGCCAGACTTTCCGACGCTAGAAAGATTCATTTTAGCAAAAAAATTATAAAGTCAATAGCCATGGTTTAGCCATACTAAAGACCTGGTCGTCCTTTGCCAGACTCTTCCCACGCTAGAGACAGATTAATTTTAGCATAAAAATTATAAAGTCAGTTGCCATGGTTTAGCCATACTAAAGACCTGGTCGTCCTTTGCCAGACTCTTCCCACGCTAGAGACAGATTAAATTTAGCATAAAAATTATAAAGTCAGTTGCCATGGTTTAGCCATACTAAAGACCTGGTCGTCCCTTGCCAGACTCTTCCCACGCTAGAGACAGATTAATTTTAACAAAAAAACTATAAAGTCAGTAACCATGGTTTAGCCATACTAAAGACCTGGTCGTCCTTTGCCAGACTCTTGCCACGCTAGAGACAGATTAATTTTAGCAAAAAAATTAATAAGTCAGTTGCCATGGTTTAGCCATACTCAAGTTCTTGTCGTCTTTTTCCAGACTTTCCGACGCTAGAAAGATTCATTTTAGCAAAAAAATTATAAAGTCAATAGCCATGGTTTAGCCATACTAAAGACCTGGTCGTCCTTTGCCAGACTCTTCCCACGCTATAGACAGATTAATTTTAGCAAAAAAACTATAAAGACAGTAACCATGGTTTAGCCATACTAAAGACCTGGTCGTCATTTGCAAGACTTTTCCCATGCTAGAGACAGATTAATTATAGCAAAAAAATTATAAAGTCAATAGCCATGGTTTAGCCATACTAAAGACCTGGTCGTCCTTTGCCAGACTCTTCCCACGCTAGAGACAGATTAATTTTAGCAAAAAAATTAATAAGTCAGTTGCCATGGTTTAGCCATACTAAAGTTCTTGTCGGCTTTTGCCAGACTTTCCGACGCTAGAAAGATTCATTTTAGCAAAAAAATTATAAAGTCAATAGCCATGGTTTAGCCATACTAAAGACCTGGTCGTCCTTTGCCAGAATCTTCCGACGCTAGAGACAGATTACTTTTAGCAAAAAAATAATTATGTCAGTAGCCATGGTTTAGTCGTTGTAATGGATTGACATCTTTTGCCAGACTTTTCCCACGCTAGAGACAGATTAATTTTAGCATAAAAATTATAAAGTCAGTTGCCATGGTTTAGCCATACTAAAGACCTGGTCGTCCTTTGCCAGACTCTTCCCACGCTAGAGACAGATTAATTTAAGCAAAAAAACTATAAAGTCAGTAACCATGGTTTAGCCATACTAAAGACCTGGTCGTCATTTGCAAGACTTTTCCCATGCTAGAGACAGATTAATTATAGCAAAAAAATTATAAAGTCAATAGCCATGGTTTAGCCATACTAAAGACCTGGTCGTCCTTTGCCAGACTCTTGCCACGCTAGAGACAGATTAATTTTAGCAAAAAAATTAATAAGTCAGTTGCCATGGTTTAGCCATACTAAAGTTCTTGTCGGCTTTTGCCAGACTTTCCGACGCTAGAAAGATTCATTTTAGCAAAAAAATTATAAAGTCAATAGCCATGGTTTAGCCATACTAAAGACCTGGTCGTCCTTTGCCAGAATCTTCCGACGCTAGAGACAGATTACTTTTAGCAAAAAAATAATTATGTCAGTAGCCATGGTTTAGTCGTTGTAATGGATTGACATCTTTTGCCAGACTTTTCCCACGCTAGAGACAGATTAATTTTAGCATAAAAATTATAAAGTCAGTTGCCATGGTTTAGCCATACTAAAGACCTGGTCGTCCTTTGCCAGACTCTTCCCACGCTAGAGACAGATTAATTTAAGCAAAAAAACTATAAAGTCAGTAACCATGGTTTAGCCATACTAAAGACCTGGTCGTCATTTGCAAGACTTTTCCCATGCTAGAGACAGATTAATTATAGCAAAGAAATTATAAAGTCAATAGCCATGGTTTAGCCATACTAAAGACCTGGTCGTCCTTTTCCAGACTCTTCCCACGCTATAGACAGATTAATTTTAGCAAAAAAACTATAAAGACAGTAACCATGGTTTAGCCATACTAAAGACCTGGTCGTCATTTGCAAGACTTTTCCCATGCTAGAGACAGATTAATTATAGCAAAAAAATTATAAAGTCAATAGCCATGGTTTAGCCATACTAAAGACCTGGTCGTCCTTTGCCAGACTCTTGCCACGCTAGAGACAGATTAATTTTAGCAAAAAAATTAATAAGTCAGTTGCCATGGTTTAGCCATACTAAAGTTCTTGTCGTCTTTTGCCAGACTTTCCGACGCTAGAAAGATTCATTTTAGCAAAAAAATTATAAAGTCAATAGCCATGGTTTAGCCATACTAAAGACCTGGTCGTCCTTTGCCAGACTCTTCCCACGCTAGAGACAGATTAATTTTAGCATAAAAATTATAAAGTCAGTTGCCATGGTTTAGCCATACTAAAGACCTGGTCGTCCTTTGCCAGACTCTTCCCACGCTAGAGACAGATTAAATTTAGCATAAAAATTATAAAGTCAGTTGCCATGGTTTAGCCATACTAAAGACCTGGTCGTCCCTTGCCAGACTCTTCCCACGCTAGAGACAGATTAATTTTAACAAAAAAACTATAAAGTCAGTAACCATGGTTTAGCCATACTAAAGACCTGGTCGTCCTTTGCCAGACTCTTGCCACGCTAGAGACAGATTAATTTTAGCAAAAAAATTAATAAGTCAGTTGCCATGGTTTAGCCATACTCAAGTTCTTGTCGTCTTTTTCCAGACTTTCCGACGCTAGAAAGATTCATTTTAGCAAAAAAATTATAAAGTCAATAGCCATGGTTTAGCCATACTAAAGACCTGGTCGTCCTTTGCCAGACTCTTCCCACGCTATAGACAGATTAATTTTAGCAAAAAAACTATAAAGACAGTAACCATGGTTTAGCCATACTAAAGACCTGGTCGTCATTTGCAAGACTTTTCCCATGCTAGAGACAGATTAATTATAGCAAAAAAATTATAAAGTCAATAGCCATGGTTTAGCCATACTAAAGACCTGGTCGTCCTTTGCCAGACTCTTCCAACGCTAGAGACAGATTAATTTTAGCAAAAAAATTAATAAGTCAGTTGCCATGGTTTAGCCATACTAAAGTTCTTGTCGGCTTTTGCCAGACTTTCCGACGCTAGAAAGATTCATTTTAGCAAAAAAATTATAAAGTCAATAGCCATGGTTTAGCCATACTAAAGACCTGGTCGTCCTTTGCCAGAATCTTCCGACGCTAGAGACAGATTACTTTTAGCAAAAAAATAATTATGTCAGTAGCCATGGTTTAGTCGTTGTAATGGATTGACATCTTTTGCCAGACTTTTCCCACGCTAGAGACAGATTAATTTTAGCATAAAAATTATAAAGTCAGTTGCCATGGTTTAGCCATACTAAAGACCTGGTCGTCCTTTGCCAGACTCTTCCCACGCTAGAGACAGATTAATTTAAGCAAAAAAACTATAAAGTCAGTAACCATGGTTTAGCCATACTAAAGACCTGGTCGTCATTTGCAAGACTTTTCCCATGCTAGAGACAGATTTATTATAGCAAAAAAATTATAAAGTCAATAGCCATGGTTTAGCCATACTAAAGACCTGGTCGTCCTTTGCCAGACTCTTGCCACGCTAGAGACAGATTAATTTTAGCAAAAAAATTAATAAGTCAGTTGCCATGGTTTAGCCATACTAAAGTTCTTGTCGGCTTTTGCCAGACTTTCCGACGCTAGAAAGATTCATTTTAGCAAAAAAATTATAAAGTCAATAGCCATTGTTTAGCCATACTAAAGACCTGGTCGTCCTTTGCCAGAATCTTCCGACGCTAGAGACAGATTACTTTTAGCAAAAAAATAATTATGTCAGTAGCCATGGTTTAGTCGTTGTAATGGATTGACATCTTTTGCCAGACTTTTCCCACGCTAGAGACAGATTAATTTTAGCATAAAAATTATAAAGTCAGTTGCCATGGTTTAGCCATACTAAAGTTCTTGTCGTCTTTAGCCAGACTTTCCGACGCTAGAAAGATTCATTTTAGCAAAAAAATTATAAAGTCAATAGCCATGGTTTAGCCATACTAAAGACCTGGTCGTCCTTTGCCAGACTCTTCCCACGCTAGAGACAGATTAATTTTAGCAAAAAAACTATAAAGTCAGTAACCATGGTTTAGCCATACTAAAGACCTGGTCGTCATTTGCAAGACTTTTCCCATGCTAGAGACAGATTAATTATAGCAAAAAAATTATAAAGTCAATAGCCATGGTTTAGCCATACTAAAGACCTGGTCGTCCTTTGCCAGACTCTTGCCACGCTAGAGACAGATTAATTTTAGCAAAAAAATTAATAAGTCAGTTGCCATGGTTTAGCCATACTAAAGTTCTTGTCGTCTTTTGCCAGACTTTCCGACGCTAGAAAGATTCATTTTAGCAAAAAAATTATAAAGTCAAAAGCCATGGTTTAGCCATACTAAAGACCTGGTCGTCATTTGCAAGACTTTTCCCACGCTAGAGACAGATTAATTTTAGCATAAAAATTATAAAGTCAGTTGCCATGGTTTAGCCATACTAAAGTCCTTGTCGTCTTTTGCCAGACTTTCCGACGCTAGAGACAGATTAATTTTAGCAAAAAAATTAATAAGTCAGTTGCCATGGTTTAGCCATACTAAAGTTCTTGTCGGCTTTTGCCAGACTTTCCGACGCTAGAAAGATTCATTTTAGCAAAAAAATTATAAAGTCAATAGCCATGGTTTAGCCATACTAAAGACCTGGTCGTCCTTTGCCAGAATCTTCCGACGCTAGAGACAGATTACTTTTAGCAAAAAAATAATTATGTCAGTAGCCATGGTTTAGTCGTTGTAATGGATTGACATCTTTTGCCAGACTTTTCCCACGCTAGAGACAGATTAATTTTAGCATAAAAATTATAAAGTCAGTTGCCATGGTTTAGCCATACTAAAGACCTGGTCGTCCTTTGCCAGACTCTTCCCACGCTAGAGACAGATTAATTTAAGCAAAAAAACTATAAAGTCAGTAACCATGGTTTAGCCATACTAAAGACCTGGTCGTCATTTGCAAGACTTTTCCCATGCTAGAGACAGATTAATTA
The DNA here is from genome assembly GCA_037103525.1 of Ganaspis brasiliensis. Classification (NCBI taxonomy): domain Eukaryota; kingdom Metazoa; phylum Arthropoda; class Insecta; order Hymenoptera; family Figitidae; genus Ganaspis; species Ganaspis brasiliensis. Next base: position 126,509 of record JAZKLR010000135.1, on the reverse strand, counting down.
TAGCAAAGAAATTATAAAGTCAATAGCCATGGTTTAGCCATACTAAAGACCTGGTCGTCCTTTTCCAGACTCTTCCCACGCTATAGACAGATTAATTTTAGCAAAAAAACTATAAAGACAGTAACCATGGTTTAGCCATACTAAAGACCTGGTCGTCATTTGCAAGACTTTTCCCATGCTAGAGACAGATTAATTATAGCAAAAAATTATAAAGTCAATAGCCATGGTTTAGCCATACTAAAGACCTGGTCGTCCTTTGCCAGACTCTTGCCACGCTAGAGACAGATTAATTTTAGCAAAAAAATTAATAAGTCAGTTGCCATGGTTTAGCCATACTAAAGTTCTTGTCGTCTTTTGCCAGACTTTCCGACGCTAGAAAGATTCATTTTAGCAAAAAAATTATAAAGTCAATAGCCATGGTTTAGCCATACTAAAGACCTGGTCGTCCTTTGCCAGACTCTTCCCACGCTAGAGACAGATTAATTTTAGCATAAAAATTATAAAGTCAGTTGCCATGGTTTAGCCATACTAAAGACCTGGTCGTCCTTTGCCAGACTCTTCCCACGCTAGAGACAGATTAAATTTAGCATAAAAATTATAAAGTCAGTTGCCATGGTTTAGCCATACTAAAGACCTGGTCGTCCCTTGCCAGACTCTTCCCACGCTAGAGACAGATTAATTTTAACAAAAAAACTATAAAGTCAGTAACCATGGTTTAGCCATACTAAAGACCTGGTCGTCCTTTGCCAGACTCTTGCCACGCTAGAGACAGATTAATTTTAGCAAAAAAATTAATAAGTCAGTTGCCATGGTTTAGCCATACTCAAGTTCTTGTCGTCTTTTTCCAGACTTTCCGACGCTAGAAAGATTCATTTTAGCAAAAAAATTATAAAGTCAATAGCCATGGTTTAGCCATACTAAAGACCTGGTCGTCCTTTGCCAGACTCTTCCCACGCTATAGACAGATTAATTTTAGCAAAAAAACTATAAAGACAGTAACCATGGTTTAGCCATACTAAAGACCTGGTCGTCATTTGCAAGACTTTTCCCATGCTAGAGACAGATTAATTATAGCAAAAAAATTATAAAGTCAATAGCCATGGTTTAGCCATACTAAAGACCTGGTCGTCCTTTGCCAGACTCTTCCCACGCTAGAGACAGATTAATTTTAGCAAAAAAATTAATAAGTCAGTTGCCATGGTTTAGCCATACTAAAGTTCTTGTCGGCTTTTGCCAGACTTTCCGACGCTAGAAAGATTCATTTTAGCAAAAAAATTATAAAGTCAATAGCCATGGTTTAGCCATACTAAAGACCTGGTCGTCCTTTGCCAGAATCTTCCGACGCTAGAGACAGATTACTTTTAGCAAAAAAATAATTATGTCAGTAGCCATGGTTTAGTCGTTGTAATGGATTGACATCTTTTGCCAGACTTTTCCCACGCTAGAGACAGATTAATTTTAGCATAAAAATTATAAAGTCAGTTGCCATGGTTTAGCCATACTAAAGACCTGGTCGTCCTTTGCCAGACTCTTCCCACGCTAGAGACAGATTAATTTAAGCAAAAAAACTATAAAGTCAGTAACCATGGTTTAGCCATACTAAAGACCTGGTCGTCATTTGCAAGACTTTTCCCATGCTAGAGACAGATTAATTATAGCAAAAAAATTATAAAGTCAATAGCCATGGTTTAGCCATACTAAAGACCTGGTCGTCCTTTGCCAGACTCTTGCCACGCTAGAGACAGATTAATTTTAGCAAAAAAATTAATAAGTCAGTTGCCATGGTTTAGCCATACTAAAGTTCTTGTCGGCTTTTGCCAGACTTTCCGACGCTAGAAAGATTCATTTTAGCAAAAAAATTATAAAGTCAATAGCCATGGTTTAGCCATACTAAAGACCTGGTCGTCCTTTGCCAGAATCTTCCGACGCTAGAGACAGATTACTTTTAGCAAAAAAATAATTATGTCAGTAGCCATGGTTTAGTCGTTGTAATGGATTGACATCTTTTGCCAGACTTTTCCCACGCTAGAGACAGATTAATTTTAGCATAAAAATTATAAAGTCAGTTGCCATGGTTTAGCCATACTAAAGTTCTTGTCGTCTTTTGCCAGACTTTCCGACGCTAGAAAGATTCATTTTAGCAAAAAAATTATAAAGTCAATTGCCATGGTTTAGCCATACTAAAGACCTGGTCGTCCTTTGCCAGACTCTTCCCACGCTAGAGACAGATTAATTTTAGCAAAAAAACTATAAAGTCAATAGCCATGGTTTAGCCATACTAAAGACCTGGTCGTCCTTTGCCAGACTCTTGCCACGCTAGAGACAGATTAATTTTAGCAAAAAAATTAATAAGTCAGTTGCCATGGTTTAGCCATACTAAAGTTCTTGTCGTCTTTCGCCAGACTTTCCGACGCTAGAAAGATTCATTTTAGCAAAAAAATTATAAAGTCAATAGCCATGGTTTAGCCATACTAAAGACCTGGTCGTCCTTTGCCAGACTCTTCCCACGCTAGAGACAGATTAATTTTAGCATAAAAATTATAAAGTCAGTTGCCATGGTTTAGCCATACTAAAGACCTGGTCGTCCTTTGCCAGACTCTTCCCACGCTAGAGACAGATTAAATTTAGCATAAAAATTATAAAGTCAGTTGCCATGGTTTAGCCATACTAAAGACCTGGTCGTCCTTTGCCAGACTCTTCCCACGCTAGAGACAGATTAATTTTAACAAAAAAACTATAAAGTCAGTAACCATGGTTTAGCCATACTAAAGACCTGGTCGTCCTTTGCCAGACTCTTCCCACGCTAGAGACAGATTAATTTTAGCAAAAAAATTAATAAGTCAGTTGCATGGTTTAGCCATACTAAAGACCTGGTCGTCCTTTGCAAGACTCTTCCCACGCTAGAGACAGATTAGTTTTAGCATAAAATTTATAAAGTCAGTTGCCATGGTTTAGCCATACTATAGACCTGGTCGTCCTTTGCCAGACTCTTCCCACGCTAGAGACAGATTAATTGTAGCAAAAAAATTAATAAGTCAGTTGCCATGGTTTAGCCATACTAAAGTTCTTGTCGTCTTTTGCCAGACTTTCCGACGCTAGAAAGATTCATTTTAGCAAAAAAATTATAAAGTCAATAGCCATGGTTTAGTTATACTAAAGACCTGATCGTCCTTTGCCAGACTCTTCCCACGCTAGAGACAGATTAATTTTAGCAAAAAAACTATAAAGTCAGTAACCATGGTTTAGCCATACTAAAGACCTGGTCATCATTTGCAAGACTTTTCCCATGCTAGAGACAGATTAATTATAGCAAAGAAATTATAAAGTCAATAGCCATGGTTTAGCCATACTAAAGACCTGGTCGTCCTTTGCCAGACTCTTGCCACGCTAGAGACAGATTAATTTTAGCAAAAAAATTAATAAGTCAGTTGCCATGGTTTAGCCATACTAAAGTTCTTGTCGTCTTTTGCCAGACTTTCCGACGCTAGAAAGATTCATTTTAGCAAAAAAATTATAAAGTCAATAGCCATGGTTTAGCCATACTAAAGAACTGGTCGTCCTTTGCCAGACTCTTCCCACGCTAGAGACAGATTAATTTTAGCATAAAAATTATAAAGTCAGTTGCCATTGTTTAGCCATACTAAAGACCTGGTTGTCCTTTGCCAGACTCTTCCCACGCAAGAGACAGATTAAATTTAGCATAAAAATTATAAAGTCAGTTGCCATGGTTTAGCCATACTAAAGACCTGGTCGTCCTTTGCCAGACTCTTCCCACGCTAGAGACAGATTAATTTTAACAAAAAAACTATAAAGTCAGTAACCATGGTTTAGCCATACTAAAGACCTGGTCGTCCTTTGCCAGACTCTTCCCACGCTAGAGACAGATTAATTTTAGCAAAAAAATTAATAAGTCAGTTGCCATGGTTTAGCCATACTAAAGACCTGGTCGTCCTTTGCAAGACTCTTCCCACGCTAGAGACAGATTAATTTTAGCATAAAATTTATAAAGTCAGTTGCCATGGTTTAGCCATACTAAAGACCTGGTCGTCCTTTGCCAGACTCTTCCCACGCTAGAGACAGATTAATTGTAGCAAAAAAATTAATAAGTCAGTTGCCATGGTTTAGCCATACTAAAGTTCTTGTCGTCTTTTGCCAGACTTTCCGACGCTAGAAAGATTCATTTTAGCAAAAAAATTATAAAGTCAATAGCCATGGTTTAGCCATACTAAAGACCTGGTCGTCCTTTGCCAGACTCTTCCCACGCTAGAGACAGATTAATTTTAGCAAAAAAACTATAAAGTCAGTAACCATGGTTTAGCCATACTAAAGACCTGGTCGTCATTTGCAAGACATTTCCCATGCTAGAGACAGATTAATTATAGCAAAGAAATTATAAAGTCAATAGCCATGGTTAAGCCATACTTAAGACCTGGTCGTCCTTTGCAGACACTTGCCACGCTAGAGACAGATTAATTTTAGCAAAAAAATTAATAAGTCAGTTGCCATGGTTTAGCCATACTAAAGTTCTTGTCGTCTTTTGCCAGACTTTCCGACGCTAGAAAGATTTTTTTTAGCAAAAAAATTATAAAGTCAATAGCCATGGTTTAGCCATACTAAAGACCTGGTCGTCCTTTGCCAGTATCTTCCCATGCTAGAGACAGATTAATTATAGCAAAAAAATTATAAAGTCAATAGCCATGGTTTAGCCATACTTAAGACCTGGTCGTCCTTTTCCAGACTCTTCCCACGCTAGAGACAGATTAATTTTAGCAAAAAAATTAATAAGTCAGTTGCCATGGTTTAGCCATACTAAAGTTCTTGTCGGCTTTTGCCAGACTTTCCGACGCTAGAAAGATTCATTTTAGCAAAAAAATTATAAAGTCAATAGCCATGGTTTAGCCATACTAAAGACCTGGTCGTCCTTTGCCAGACTCTTCCCACGCTAGAGACAGATTAATTTTAGCAAAAAAACTATAAAGTCAGTAACCATGGTTTAGCCATACTAAAGACCTAGTCGTCCTTTGCAAGACTTTTCCCACGCTAGAGACAGATTAATTTTAGCAAAAAAATTAATAAGTCAGTTGCCATGGTTTAGCCATACTAAAGTTCTTGTCGTCTTTTGCCAGACTTTCCGACGCTAAAAAAAGATTCATTTTAGCAAAAAAATTAAAAAGTCAATAGTCATGGTTTAGCCATACTAAAACCTAGTCGTCCTTTGCCAGACTCTTCCCACGCTAGAGACAGATTAATTTTAGCATAAAATTTATAAAGTCAGTTGCCATGGTTTATCCATACTAAAGACTTGGTCGTCCTTTGCCAGACTCTTCCCACGCTAGAGACAGATTAATTTTAGCAAAAAAACTATAAAGTCAGTAACCATGGTTTAGCCATACTAAAGACCTGGTCGTCATTTTCAAGACTTTTCCCACGCTAGAGACAGATTAATTTTAGCAAAAAAATTAATAAGTCAGTTGCCATGGTTTAGCCATACTAAAGACCTGGTCGTCCTTTGCCAGACTCTTCCCACGCTAGAGACAGATTAATTTTAGCAAAAAAACTATAAAGTCAGTAACCATGGTTTAGCCATACTAAAGACCTGGTCGTCATTTTCAAGACTTTTCACATGCTAGAGACAGATTAATTATAGCAAAAAAATTATAAAGTCAATAGCCATGGTTTAGCCATACTATAGACCTGGTCGTCCTTTGCCAGACTCTTCCCACGCTAGAGACAGATTAATTTTAGCAAAAAAATTAATAAGTCAGTTGCCATGGGTTAGCCATACTAAAGTTCTTGTCGTCTTTTGCCAGACTTTTCGACGTTAGAAAAAGATTCATTTTAGCAAAAAAACTATAAAGTCAGTAACCATGGTTTAACCATACTAAATACCTGGTCGTCCTTTGCCAGACTCTTCCCACGCTAAAGACAGATTAATTTTAGCAAAAAAACTATAAAGTCAGTAACCATGGTTTAGCCATACTAAATACCTGGTCGTCCTTTGCCAGACTCTTCCCACGCTAGAGACAGATTAATTTTAGCAAAAAAATTAATAAGTCAGTTGCCATGGGTTAGCCATACTAAAGTTCTTGTCGTCTTTTGCCAGACTTTTCGACGCTAGAAAAAGATTCATTTTAGCAAAAAAATTATAAAGTCAATAGCCATGGTTTAGCCATACTAAAGACCTGGTCGTCATTTAACAGACTTTTCCCACGCTAGAAACAGATTAATTTTAGCAAAAAAAATCTAAAGACAGTAGCCATGGTTTAGCCTTACTAAAGACCTGGTCGTCTTTTGCCAGACTTTTCCCACGCTAGAGACAGATTAATTTTAGCAAAAAAATTATAAAGTCAGTTGCTATGGTTAAGCCTATGGTCTTCCTTTGCCAGAATCTTCCCACGCTAGAGGCAGATTAATTTTAGAAAAAAAACTATAAAGTCAGTAACCATGGTTTAGCCATACTAAAGACCTAGTCTTCTTTTGCCAGACTTTTCCTACGCTAGAGACATATTAATTTTAGCAAAAAAAACTATAAAGTCAGTGACCATGGTTTAGCCATACTTAAGACCTGGTCGTCCTTTGCCAGAGTCTTCCCACGCTAGAGACAGATTAATTTTAGCATAAAAATTATAAAGTCAGTTGCCATGGTTTAGCCATACTAAAGACCTGGTCGTCCTTTGCCAGACTCTTCCCACGCTAGAGACAGATTAAATTTAGCATAAAAATTATAAAGTCAGTTGCCATGGTTTAGCCATACTAAAGACCTGGTCGTCCTTTGCCAGACTCTTCCCACGCTAGAGACAGATTAATTTTAGCAAAAAAACTATAAAGTCAGTAACCATGGTTTAGCCATACTAAAGACCTGGTCGTCATTTGCAAGACTTTTCCCATGCTAGAGACAGATTAATTATAGCAAAAAAATTATAAAGTCAAAAGCTATAGTTTAGCCATACTAAAGACCTGGTCGTCCTTTGCCAGACTCTTCCCACGCTAGAGACAGATTAAATTTAGCATAAAAATTATAAAGTCAGTTGCCATGGTTTAGCCATACTAAAGACCTGGTCGTCATTTAACAGACTTTTCCCATGCTAGAGACAGATTACTTTTAGCAAAAAAATAATTATGTCAGTAGCCATGGTTTAGTCGTGTTAAAGACTTGACATCTTTTGCCAGACTTTTCCCACGCTAGAGACAGATTAATTTTATCAAAAAAATTATAAAGTCGGTTGCCATGGTTTAGCCATACTAAAGACCTGGTCGTCCTTTGCCAGACTCTTCCCACGCTAGAGACAGATTAATTTTAGCAAAAAAATTAATAAGTCAGTTGCCATGGTTTAGCCATACTAAAGACCTGGTCGTCATTTGCAAGACTTTTCCCATGCTAGAGACAGATTAATTATAGCAAAAAAATTATAAAGTCAATAGCCATAGTTTAGCCATACTAAAGTTCTTGTCGTCTTTTGCCAGACTTTTCGACGCTAAAAAAAGATTCATTTTAGCAAAAAAATTATAGAGTCAATAGTCATGGTTTAGCCATACTAAAACCTAGTCGTCCTTTGCCAGACTCTTCCCACAATAGAGACAGATTAATTTTAGCAAAAAAACTATAAAGTCAGTAACCATGGTTTAGCCATACTAAAGACCTGGTCGTCATTTGCAAGACTTTTCCCATGCTAGAGACAGATTAATTATAGCAAAAAAATTATAAAGTCAATAGCCATAGTTTAGCCATACTAAAGTTCTTGTCGTCTTTTGCCAGACTTTCCGACGCTAAAAAAAGATTCATTTTAGCAAAAAAATTATAGAGTCAATAGTCATGGTTTAGCCATACTAAAACCTAGTCGTCCTTTGCCAGACTCTTCCCACGCTAGAGACAGATTAATTTTAGCAAAAAAATTAATAAGTCAGTTGCCATGGTTTAGCCATACTAAAGTTCTTGTCGTCTTTTGCCAGACTTTTCGACGCTAGAAAAAGATTCATTTTAGCAAAAAAATTATAAAGTCAATAGCCATGGTTTAGCCATACTAAAGACCTGGTCGTCATTTAACAGACTTTTCCCACGCTAGAAACAGATTAATTTTAGCAAAAAAAATCTAAAGTCAGTTGCTATGGTTAAGCCTATGGTGTTCCTTTGCCAGAATCTTCCCACGCTAGAGGCAGATTAATTTTAGAAAAAAAACTATAAAGTCAGTAACCATGGTTTAGCCATACTAAAGACCTAGTCTTCTTTTGCCAGACTTTTCCTACGCTAGAGACATATTAATTTTAGCAAAAAAACTATAAAGTCAGTGACCATGGTTTAGCCATACTAAAGACCTGGTCGTCCTTTGCCAGACTCTTCCCACGCTAGAGACAGATTAAATTTAGCATAAAAATTATAAAGTCAGTTGCCATGGTTTAGCCATACTAAAGACCTGGTCGTCCTTTGCCAGACTCTTCCCACGCTAGAGACAGATTAATTTTAGCAAAAAAACTATAAAGTCAGTAACCATGGTTTAGCCATACTAAAGACCTGGTCGTCATTTGCAAGACTTTTCCCATGCTAGAGACAGATTAATTATAGCAAAAAAATTATAAAGTCAAAAGCTATAGTTTAGCCATACTAAAGACCTGGTCGTCCTTTGCCAGACTCTTCCCACGCTAGAGACAGATTAAATTTAGCATAAAAATTATAAAGTCAGTTGCCATGGTTTAGCCATACTAAAGACCTGGTCGTCATTTAACAGACTTTTCCCATGCTAGAGACAGATTACTTTTAGCAAAAAAATAATTATGTCAGTAGCCATGGTTTAGTCGTGTTAAAGACTTGACATCTTTTGCCAGACTTTTCCCACGCTAGAGACAGATTAATTTTATCAAAAAAATTATAAAGTCGGTTGCCATGGTTTAGCCATACTAAAGACCTGGTCGTCCTTTGCCAGACTCTTCCCACGCTAGAGACAGATTAATTTTAGCAAAAAAATTAATAAGTCAGTTGCCATGGTTTAGCCATACTAAAGACCTGGTCGTCCTTTGCCAGACTCTTCCCACGCTAGAGACAGATTAATTTTAGCAAAAAAACAATAAAGTCAGTAACCATGGTTTAGCCATACTAAAGACCTGGTTGTCATTTGCAAGACTTTTCCCATGCTAGAGACAGATTAATTATAGCAAAAAAATTATAAAGTCAATAGCCATAGTTTAGCCATACTAAAGTTCTTGTCGTCTTTTGCCAGACTTTCCGACGCTAAAAAAAGATTCATTTTAGCAAAAAAATTATAGAGTCAATAGTCATGGTTTAGCCATACTAAAACCTAGTCGTCCTTTGCCAGACTCTTCCCACAATAGAGACAGATAATTTTAGCAAAAAAACTATAAAGTCAGTAACCATGGTTTAGCCATACTAAAGACCTGGTCGTCCTTTGCCAGACTTTTCCCACGCTAGAGACAGATTAATTTTAGCAAAAAAATTAATAAGTCAGTTGCCATGGTTTAGCCATACTAAAGTTCTTGTCGTCTTTTGCCAGACTTTCCGACGCTAAAAAAAGATTCATTTTAGCAAAAAAATTATAGAGTCAATAGTCATGGTTTAGCCATACTAAAACCTAGTCGTCCTTTGCCAAACTCTTCCCACGCTAGAGACAGATTAATTTTAGCAAAAAAATTAATAAGTCAGTTGCCATGGTTTAGCCATACTAAAGTTCTTGTCGTCTTTTGCCAGACTTTTCGACGCTAGAAAAAGATTCATTTTAGCAAAAAAATTATAAAGTCAATAGCCATGGTTTAGCCATACTAAAGACCTGGTCGTCATTTTCAAGACTTTTCACATGCTAGAGACAGATTAATTATAGCAAAAAAATTATAAAGTCAATAGCCATGGTTTAGCCATACTATAGACCTGGTCGTCCTTTGCCAGACTCTTCCCACGCTAGAGACAGATTAATTTTAGCAAAAAAATTAATAAGTCAGTTGCCATGGGTTAGCCATACTAAAGTTCTTGTCGTCTTTTGCCAGACTTTTCGACGCTAGAAAAAGATTCATTTTAGCAAAAAAACTATAAAGTCAGTAACCATGGTTTAACCATACTAAATACCTGGTCGTCCTTTGCCAGACTCTTCCCACGCTAAAGACAGATTAATTTTAGCAAAAAAACTATAAAGTCAGTAACCATGGTTTAGCCATACTAAATACCTGGTCGTCCTTTGCCAGACTCTTCCCACGCTAGAGACAGATTAATTTTAGCAAAAAAATTAATAAGTCAGTTGCCATGGGTTAGCCATACTAAAGTTCTTGTCGTCTTTTGCCAGACTTTTCGACGCTAGAAAAAGATTCATTTTAGCAAAAAAATTATAAAGTCAATAGCCATGGTTTAGCCATACTAAAGACCTGGTCGTCATTTAACAGACTTTTCCCACGCTAGAAACAGATTAATTTTAGCAAAAAAAATCTAAAGACAGTAGCCATGGTTTAGCCTTACTAAAGACCTGGTCGTCTTTTGCCAGACTTTTCCCACGCTAGAGACAGATTAATTTTAGCAAAAAAATTATAAAGTCAGTTGCTATGGTTAAGCCTATGGTCTTCCTTTGCCAGAATCTTCCCACGCTAGAGGCAGATTAATTTTAGAAAAAAAACTATAAAGTCAGTAACCATGGTTTAGCCATACTAAAGACCTAGTCTTCTTTTGCCAGACTTTTCCTACGCTAGAGACATATTAATTTTAGCAAAAAAAACTATAAAGTCAGTGACCATGGTTTAGCCATACTTAAGACCTGGTCGTCCTTTGCCAGAGTCTTCCCACGCTAGAGACAGATTAATTTTAGCATAAAAATTATAAAGTCAGTTGCCATGGTTTAGCCATACTAAAGACCTGGTCGTCCTTTGCCAGACTCTTCCCACGCTAGAGACAGATTAAATTTAGCATAAAAATTATAAAGTCAGTTGCCATGGTTTAGCCATACTAAAGACCTGGTCGTCCTTTGCCAGACTCTTCCCACGCTAGAGACAGATTAATTTTAGCAAAAAAACTATAAAGTCAGTAACCATGGTTTAGCCATACTAAAGACCTGGTCGTCATTTGCAAGACTTTTCCCATGCTAGAGACAGATTAATTATAGCAAAAAAATTATAAAGTCAAAAGCTATAGTTTAGCCATACTAAAGACCTGGTCGTCCTTTGCCAGACTCTTCCCACGCTAGAGACAGATTAAATTTAGCATAAAAATTATAAAGTCAGTTGCCATGGTTTAGCCATACTAAAGACCTGGTCGTCATTTAACAGACTTTTCCCATGCTAGAGACAGATTACTTTTAGCAAAAAAATAATTATGTCAGTAGCCATGGTTTAGTCGTGTTAAAGACTTGACATCTTTTGCCAGACTTTTCCCACGCTAGAGACAGATTAATTTTATCAAAAAAATTATAAAGTCGGTTGCCATGGTTTAGCCATACTAAAGACCTGGTCGTCCTTTGCCAGACTCTTCCCACGCTAGAGACAGATTAATTTTAGCAAAAAAATTAATAAGTCAGTTGCCATGGTTTAGCCATACTAAAGACCTGGTCGTCCTTTGCCAGACTCTTCCCACGCTAGAGACAGATTAATTTTAGCAAAAAAACAATAAAGTCAGTAACCATGGTTTAGCCATACTAAAGACCTGGTCGTCATTTGCAAGACTTTTCCCATGCTAGAGACAGATTAATTATAGCAAAAAAATTATAAAGTCAATAGCCATAGTTTAGCCATACTAAAGTTCTTGTCGTCTTTTGTCAGACTTTTCGACGCTAAAAAAAGATTCATTTTAGCAAAAAAATTATAGAGTCAATAGTCATGGTTTAGCCATACTAAAACCTAGTCGTCCTTTGCCAGACTCTTCCCACAATAGAGACAGATTAATTTTAGCAAAAAAACTATAAAGTCAGTAACCATGGTTTAGCCATACTAAAGACCTGGTCGTCATTTGCAAGACTTTTCCCATGCTAGAGACAGATTAATTATAGCAAAAAAATTATAAAGTCAATAGCCATAGTTTAGCCATACTAAAGTTCTTGTCGTCTTTTGCCAGACTTTCCGACGCTAAAAAAAGATTCATTTTAGCAAAAAAATTATAGAGTCAATAGTCATGGTTTAGCCATACTAAAACCTAGTCGTCCTTTGCCAGACTCTTCCCACGCTAGAGACAGATTAATTTTAGCAAAAAAATTAATAAGTCAGTTGCCATGGTTTAGCCATACTAAAGTTCTTGTCGTCTTTTGCCAGACTTTTCGACGCTAGAAAAAGATTCATTTTAGCAAAAAAATTATAAAGTCAATAGCCATGGTTTAGCCATACTAAAGACCTGGTCGTCATTTAACAGACTTTTCCCACGCTAGAAACAGATTAATTTTAGCAAAAAAAATCTAAAGTCAGTTGCTATGGTTAAGCCTATGGTGTTCCTTTGCCAGAATCTTCCCACGCTAGAGGCAGATTAATTTTAGAAAAAAAACTATAAAGTCAGTAACCATGGTTTAGCCATACTAAAGACCTAGTCTTCTTTTGCCAGACTTTTCCTACGCTAGAGACATATTAATTTTAGCAAAAAAACTATAAAGTCAGTGACCATGGTTTAGCCATACTAAAGACCTGGTCGTCCTTTGCCAGACTCTTCCCACGCTAGAGACAGATTAAATTTAGCATAAAAATTATAAAGTCAGTTGCCATGGTTTAGCCATACTAAAGACCTGGTCGTCCTTTGCCAGACTCTTCCCACGCTAGAGACAGATTAATTTTAGCAAAAAAACTATAAAGTCAGTAACCATGGTTTAGCCATACTAAAGACCTGGTCGTCATTTGCAAGACTTTTCCCATGCTAGAGACAGATTAATTATAGCAAAAAAATTATAAAGTCAAAAGCTATAGTTTAGCCATACTAAAGACCTGGTCGTCCTTTGCCAGACTCTTCCCACGCTAGAGACAGATTAAATTTAGCATAAAAATTATAAAGTCAGTTGCCATGGTTTAGCCATACTAAAGACCTGGTCGTCATTTAACAGACTTTTCCCATGCTAGAGACAGATTACTTTTAGCAAAAAAATAATTATGTCAGTAGCCATGGTTTAGTCGTGTTAAAGACTTGACATCTTTTGCCAGACTTTTCCCACGCTAGAGACAGATTAATTTTATCAAAAAAATTATAAAGTCGGTTGCCATGGTTTAGCCATACTAAAGACCTGGTCGTCCTTTGCCAGACTCTTCCCACGCTAGAGACAGATTAATTTTAGCAAAAAAATTAATAAGTCAGTTGCCATGGTTTAGCCATACTAAAGACCTGGTCGTCCTTTGCCAGACTCTTCCCACGCTAGAGACAGATTAATTTTAGCAAAAAAACAATAAAGTCAGTAACCATGGTTTAGCCATACTAAAGACCTGGTTGTCATTTGCAAGACTTTTCCCATGCTAGAGACAGATTAATTATAGCAAAAAAATTATAAAGTCAATAGCCATAGTTTAGCCATACTAAAGTTCTTGTCGTCTTTTGCCAGACTTTCCGACGCTAAAAAAAGATTCATTTTAGCAAAAAAATTATAGAGTCAATAGTCATGGTTTAGCCATACTAAAACCTAGTCGTCCTTTGCCAGACTCTTCCCACAATAGAGACAGATAATTTTAGCAAAAAAACTATAAAGTCAGTAACCATGGTTTAGCCATACTAAAGACCTGGTCGTCCTTTGCCAGACTTTTCCCACGCTAGAGACAGATTAATTTTAGCAAAAAAATTAATAAGTCAGTTGCCATGGTTTAGCCATACTAAAGTTCTTGTCGTCTTTTGCCAGACTTTCCGACGCTAAAAAAAGATTCATTTTAGCAAAAAAATTATAGAGTCAATAGTCATGGTTTAGCCATACTAAAACCTAGTCGTCCTTTGCCAAACTCTTCCCACGCTAGAGACAGATTAATTTTAGCAAAAAAATTAATAAGTCAGTTGCCATGGTTTAGCCATACTAAAGTTCTTGTCGTCTTTTGCCAGACTTTTCGACGCTAGAAAAAGATTCATTTTAGCAAAAAAATTATAAAGTCAATAGCCATGGTTTAGCCATACTAAAGACCTGGTCGTCATTTAACAGACTATTCCTACGCTAGAAAGAGATTAATTTTAGCAAAAAAAATCTAAAGTCAGTTGCTATGGTTAAGCCTATGGTGTTCCTTTGCCAGAATCTTCCCACGCTAGAGGCAGATTAATTTTAGAAAAAAAACTATAAAGTCAGTAACCATGGTTTAGCCATACTAAAGACCTAGTCTTCTTTTGCCAGACTTTTCCTACGCTAGAGACATATTAATTTAAGCAAAAAAACTATAAAGTCAGTGACCATGGTTTAGCCATACTAAAGACCTGGTCGTCCTTTGCCAGACTCTTCCCACGCTAGAGACAGATTAAATTTAGCATAAAAATTATAAAGTCAGTTGCCATGGTTTAGCCATACTAAAGACCTGGTCGTCCTTTGCCAGACTCTTCCCACGCTAGAGACAGATTAATTTTAGCAAAAAAACTATAAAGTCAGTAACCATGGTTTAGCCATACTAAAGACCTGGTCGTCATTTGCCAGACTCTTCCCACGCTAGAGACAGATTAATTTTAGCAAAAAAATTAATAAGTCAGTTGCCATGGTTTAGCCATACTAAAGTTCTTGTCGTCTTTTGCCAGACTTTCCGACGCTAAAAAAAGATTCATTTTAGCAAAAAAATTATAGAGTCAATAGTCATGGTTTAGCCATACTAAAACCTAGTCGTCCTTTGCCAGACTCTTCCCACGCTAGAGACAGATTAATTTTAGCAAAAAAATTAATAAGTCAGTTGCCATGGTTTAGCCATACTAAAGTTCTTGTCGTCTTTTGCCAGACTTTTCGACGCTAGAAAAAGATTCATTTTAGCAAAAAAATTATAAAGTCAATAGCCATGGTTTAGCCATACTAAAGACCTGGTCGTCATTTAACAGACTTTTCCCACGCTAGAAACAGATTAATTTTAGCAAAAAAAATCTAAAGTCAGTTGCTATGGTTAAGCCTATGGTGTTCCTTTGCCAGAATCTTCCCACGCTAGAGGCAGATTAATTTTAGAAAAAAAACTATAAAGTCAGTAACCATGGTTTAGCCATACTAAAGACCTAGTCTTCTTTTGCCAGACTTTTTCTACGCTAGAGACATATTAATTTTAGCAAAAAAACTATAAAGTCAGTGACCATGGTTTAGCCATACTAAAGACCTGGTCGTCATTTGCCAGACTCTTCCCACGCTAGAGACAGATTAAATTTAGCATAAAAATTATAAAGTCAGTTGCCATGGTTTAGCCATACTAAAGACCTGGTCGTCCTTTGCCAGACTCTTCCCATGCTAGAGACAGATTACTTTTAGCAAAAAAATAATTATGTCAGTAGCCATGGTTTAGTCGTGTTAAAGACTTGACATCTTTTGCCAGACTTTTCCCACGCTAGAGACAGATTAATTTTATCAAAAAAATTATAAAGTCGGTTGCCATGGTTTAGCCATACTAAAGACCTGGTCGTCCTTTGCCAGACTCTTCCCACGCTAGAGACAGATTAATTTTAGCAAAAAAATTAATAAGTCAGTTGCCATGGTTTAGCCATACTAAAGACCTGGTCGTCCTTTGCCAGACTCTTCCCACGCTAGAGACAGATTAATTTTAGCAAAAAAACAATAAAGTCAGTAACCATGGTTTAGCCATACTAAAGACCTGGTTGTCATTTGCAAGACTTTTCCCATGCTAGAGACAGATTAATTATAGCAAAAAAATTATAAAGTCAATAGCCATAGTTTAGCCATACTAAAGTTCTTGTCGTCTTTTGCCAGACTTTCCGACGCTAAAAAAAGATTCATTTTAGCAAAAAAATTATAGAGTCAATAGTCATGGTTTAGCCATACTAAAACCTAGTCGTCCTTTGCCAGACTCTTCCCACGCTAGAGACAGATTAATTTTAGCAAAAAAATTAATAAGTCAGTTGCCATGGTTTAGCCATACTAAAGTTCTTGTCGTCTTTTGCCAGACTTTTCGACGCTAGAAAAAGATTCATTTTAGCAAAAAAATTATAAAGTCAATAGCCATGGTTTAGCCATACTAAAGACCTGGTCGTCATTTAACAGACTTTTCCCACGCTAGAAACAGATTAATTTTAGCAAAAAAAATCTAAAGTCAGTTGCTATGGTTAAGCCTATGGTGTTCCTTTGCCAGAATCTTCCCACGCTAGAGGCAGATTAATTTTAGAAAAAAAACTATAAAGTCAGTAACCATGGTTTAGCCATACTAAAGACCTAGTCTTCTTTTGCCAGACTTTTCCTACGCTAGAGACATATTAATTTTAGCAAAAAAACTATAAAGTCAGTGACCATGGTTTAGCCATACTAAAGACCTGGTCGTCCTTTGCCAGACTCTTCCCACGCTAGAGACAGATTAAATTTAGCATAAAAATTATAAAGTCAGTTGCCATGGTTTAGCCATACTAAAGACCTGGTCGTCCTTTGCCAGACTCTTCCCACGCTAGAGACAGATTAATTTTAGCAAAAAAACTATAAAGTCAGTAACCATGGTTTAGCCATACTAAAGACCAGGTCGTCATTTGCAAGACTTTTCCCATGCTAGAGACAGATTAATTATAGCAAAAAAATTATAAAGTCAAAAGCTATAGTTTAGCCATACTAAAGACCTGGTCGTCCTTTGCCAGACTCTTCCCACGCTAGAGACAGATTAAATTTAGCATAAAAATTATAAAGTCAGTTGCCATGGTTTAGCCATACTAAAGACCTGGTCGTCCTTTGCCAGACTCTTCCCACGCTAGAGACAGATTAAATTTAGCATAAAAATTATAAAGTCAGTTGCCATGGTTTAGCCATACTAAAGACCTGGTCGTCCTTTGCCAGACTCTTCCCACGCTAGAGACAGATTAATTTTAGCAAAAAAACTATAAAGTCAGTAACCATGGTTTAGCCATACTAAAGACCTGGTCGTCATTTGCAAGACTTTTCCCATGCTAGAGACAGATTAATTATAGCAAAAAAATTATAAAGTCAAAAGCTATAGTTTAGCCATACTAAAGACCTGGTCGTCCTTTGCCAGACTCTTCCCACGCTAGAGACAGATTAAATTTAGCATAAAAATTATAAAGTCAGTTGCCATGGTTTAGCCATACTAAAGACCTGGTCGTCATTTAACAGACTTTTCCCATGCTAGAGACAGATTACTTTTAGCAAAAAAATAATTATGTCAGTAGCCATGGTTTAGTCGTGTTAAAGACTTGACATCTTTTGCCAGACTTTTCCCACGCTAGAGACAGATTAATTTTATCAAAAAAATTATAAAGTCGGTTGCCATGGTTTAGCCATACTAAAGACCTGGTCGTCCTTTGCCAGACTCTTCCCACGCTAGAGACAGATTAATTTTAGCAAAAAAATTAATAAGTCAGTTGCCATGGTTTAGCCATACTAAAGACCTGGTCGTCCTTTGCCAGACTCTTCCCACGCTAGAGACAGATTAATTTTAGCAAAAAAACAATAAAGTCAGTAACCATGGTTTAGCCATACTAAAGACCTGGTCGTCATTTGCAAGACTTTTCCCATGCTAGAGACAGATTAATTATAGCAAAAAAATTATAAAGTCAATAGCCATAGTTTAGCCATACTAAAGTTCTTGTCGTCTTTTGCCAGACTTTTCGACGCTAAAAAAAGATTCATTTTAGCAAAAAAATTATAGAGTCAATAGTCATGGTTTAGCCATACTAAAACCTAGTCGTCCTTTGCCAGACTCTTCCCACAATAGAGACAGATTAATTTTAGCAAAAAAACTATAAAGTCAGTAACCATGGTTTAGCCATACTAAAGACCTGGTCGTCATTTGCAAGACTTTTCCCATGCTAGAGACAGATTAATTATAGCAAAAAAATTATAAAGTCAATAGCCATAGTTTAGCCATACTAAAGTTCTTGTCGTCTTTTGCCAGACTTTCCGACGCTAAAAAAAGATTCATTTTAGCAAAAAAATTATAGAGTCAATAGTCATGGTTTAGCCATACTAAAACCTAGTCGTCCTTTGCCAGACTCTTCCCACGCTAGAGACAGATTAATTTTAGCAAAAAAATTAATAAGTCAGTTGCCATGGTTTAGCCATACTAAAGTTCTTGTCGTCTTTTGCCAGACTTTTCGACGCTAGAAAAAGATTCATTTTAGCAAAAAAATTATAAAGTCAATAGCCATGGTTTAGCCATACTAAAGACCTGGTCGTCATTTAACAGACTTTTCCCACGCTAGAAACAGATTAATTTTAGCAAAAAAAATCTAAAGTCAGTTGCTATGGTTAAGCCTATGGTGTTCCTTTGCCAGAATCTTCCCACGCTAGAGGCAGATTAATTTTAGAAAAAAAACTATAAAGTCAGTAACCATGGTTTAGCCATACTAAAGACCTAGTCTTCTTTTGCCAGACTTTTCCTACGCTAGAGACATATTAATTTTAGCAAAAAAACTATAAAGTCAGTGACCATGGTTTAGCCATACTAAAGACCTGGTCGTCCTTTGCCAGACTCTTCCCACGCTAGAGACAGATTAAATTTAGCATAAAAATTATAAAGTCAGTTGCCATGGTTTAGCCATACTAAAGACCTGGTCGTCCTTTGCCAGACTCTTCCCACGCTAGAGACAGATTAATTTTAGCAAAAAAACTATAAAGTCAGTAACCATGGTTTAGCCATACTAAAGACCTGGTCGTCATTTGCAAGACTTTTCCCATGCTAGAGACAGATTAATTATAGCAAAAAAATTATAAAGTCAAAAGCTATAGTTTAGCCATACTAAAGACCTGGTCGTCCTTTGCCAGACGCTTCCCACGCTAGAGACAGATTAAATTTAGCATAAAAATTATAAAGTCAGTTGCCATGGTTTAGCCATACTAAAGACCTGGTCGTCATTTAACAGACTTTTCCCATGCTAGAGACAGATTACTTTTAGCAAAAAAATAATTATGTCAGTAGCCATGGTTTAGTCGTGTTAAAGACTTGACATCTTTTGCCAGACTTTTCCCACGCTAGAGACAGATTAATTTTATCAAAAAAATTATAAAGTCGGTTGCCATGGTTTAGCCATACTAAAGACCTGGTCGTCCTTTGCCAGACTCTTCCCACGCTAGAGACAGATTAATTTTAGCAAAAAAATTAATAAGTCAGTTGCCATGGTTTAGCCATACTAAAGACCTGGTCGTCCTTTGCCAGACTCTTCCCACGCTAGAGACAGATTAATTTTAGCAAAAAAACAATAAAGTCAGTAACCATGGTTTAGCCATACTAAAGACCTGGTTGTCATTTGCAAGACTTTTCCCATGCTAGAGACAGATTAATTATAGCAAAAAAATTATAAAGTCAATAGCCATAGTTTAGCCATACTAAAGTTCTTGTCGTCTTTTGCCAGACTTTCCGACGCTAAAAAAAGATTCATTTTAGCAAAAAAATTATAGAGTCAATAGTCATGGTTTAGCCATACTAAAACCTAGTCGTCCTTTGCCAGACTCTTCCCACAATAGAGACAGATAATTTTAGCAAAAAAACTATAAAGTCAGTAACCATGGTTTAGCCATACTAAAGACCTGGTCGTCCTTTGCCAGACTTTTCCCACGCTAGAGACAGATTAATTTTAGCAAAAAAATTAATAAGTCAGTTGCCATGGTTTAGCCATACTAAAGTTCTTGTCGTCTTTTGCCAGACTTTCCGACGCTAAAAAAAGATTCATTTTAGCAAAAAAATTATAGAGTCAATAGTCATGGTTTAGCCATACTAAAACCTAGTCGTCCTTTGCCAAACTCTTCCCACGCTAGAGACAGATTAATTTTAGCAAAAAAATTAATAAGTCAGTTGCCATGGTTTAGCCATACTAAAGTTCTTGTCGTCTTTTGCCAGACTTTTCGACGCTAGAAAAAGATTCATTTTAGCAAAAAAATTATAAAGTCAATAGCCATGGTTTAGCCATACTAAAGACCTGGTCGTCATTTAACAGACTATTCCTACGCTAGAAAGAGATTAATTTTAGCAAAAAAAATCTAAAGTCAGTTGCTATGGTTAAGCCTATGGTGTTCCTTTGCCAGAATCTTCCCACGCTAGAGGCAGATTAATTTTAGAAAAAAAACTATAAAGTCAGTAACCATGGTTTAGCCATACTAAAGACCTAGTCTTCTTTTGCCAGACTTTTCCTACGCTAGAGACATATTAATTTAAGCAAAAAAACTATAAAGTCAGTGACCATGGTTTAGCCATACTAAAGACCTGGTCGTCCTTTGCCAGACTCTTCCCACGCTAGAGACAGATTAAATTTAGCATAAAAATTATAAAGTCAGTTGCCATGGTTTAGCCATACTAAAGACCTGGTCGTCCTTTGCCAGACTCTTCCCACGCTAGAGACAGATTAATTTTAGCAAAAAAACTATAAAGTCAGTAACCATGGTTTAGCCATACTAAAGACCTGGTCGTCATTTGCCAGACTCTTCCCACGCTAGAGACAGATTAATTTTAGCAAAAAAATTAATAAGTCAGTTGCCATGGTTTAGCCATACTAAAGTTCTTGTCGTCTTTTGCCAGACTTTCCGACGCTAAAAAAAGATTCATTTTAGCAAAAAAATTATAGAGTCAATAGTCATGGTTTAGCCATACTAAAACCTAGTCGTCCTTTGCCAGACTCTTCCCACGCTAGAGACAGATTAATTTTAGCAAAAAAATTAATAAGTCAGTTGCCATGGTTTAGCCATACTAAAGTTCTTGTCGTCTTTTGCCAGACTTTTCGACGCTAGAAAAAGATTCATTTTAGCAAAAAAATTATAAAGTCAATAGCCATGGTTTAGCCATACTAAAGACCTGGTCGTCATTTAACAGACTTTTCCCACGCTAGAAACAGATTAATTTTAGCAAAAAAAATCTAAAGTCAGTTGCTATGGTTAAGCCTATGGTGTTCCTTTGCCAGAATCTTCCCACGCTAGAGGCAGATTAATTTTAGAAAAAAAACTATAAAGTCAGTAACCATGGTTTAGCCATACTAAAGACCTAGTCTTCTTTTGCCAGACTTTTTCTACGCTAGAGACATATTAATTTTAGCAAAAAAACTATAAAGTCAGTGACCATGGTTTAGCCATACTAAAGACCTGGTCGTCATTTGCCAGACTCTTCCCACGCTAGAGACAGATTAAATTTAGCATAAAAATTATAAAGTCAGTTGCCATGGTTTAGCCATACTAAAGACCTGGTCGTCCTTTGCCAGACTCTTCCCATGCTAGAGACAGATTACTTTTAGCAAAAAAATAATTATGTCAGTAGCCATGGTTTAGTCGTGTTAAAGACTTGACATCTTTTGCCAGACTTTTCCCACGCTAGAGACAGATTAATTTTATCAAAAAAATTATAAAGTCGGTTGCCATGGTTTAGCCATACTAAAGACCTGGTCGTCCTTTGCCAGACTCTTCCCACGCTAGAGACAGATTAATTTTAGCAAAAAAATTAATAAGTCAGTTGCCATGGTTTAGCCATACTAAAGACCTGGTCGTCCTTTGCCAGACTCTTCCCACGCTAGAGACAGATTAATTTTAGCAAAAAAACAATAAAGTCAGTAACCATGGTTTAGCCATACTAAAGACCTGGTTGTCATTTGCAAGACTTTTCCCATGCTAGAGACAGATTAATTATAGCAAAAAAATTATAAAGTCAATAGCCATAGTTTAGCCATACTAAAGTTCTTGTCGTCTTTTGCCAGACTTTCCGACGCTAAAAAAAGATTCATTTTAGCAAAAAAATTATAGAGTCAATAGTCATGGTTTAGCCATACTAAAACCTAGTCGTCCTTTGCCAGACTCTTCCCACGCTAGAGACAGATTAATTTTAGCAAAAAAATTAATAAGTCAGTTGCCATGGTTTAGCCATACTAAAGTTCTTGTCGTCTTTTGCCAGACTTTTCGACGCTAGAAAAAGATTCATTTTAGCAAAAAAATTATAAAGTCAATAGCCATGGTTTAGCCATACTAAAGACCTGGTCGTCATTTAACAGACTTTTCCCACGCTAGAAACAGATTAATTTTAGCAAAAAAAATCTAAAGTCAGTTGCTATGGTTAAGCCTATGGTGTTCCTTTGCCAGAATCTTCCCACGCTAGAGGCAGATTAATTTTAGAAAAAAAACTATAAAGTCAGTAACCATGGTTTAGCCATACTAAAGACCTAGTCTTCTTTTGCCAGACTTTTCCTACGCTAGAGACATATTAATTTTAGCAAAAAAACTATAAAGTCAGTGACCATGGTTTAGCCATACTAAAGACCTGGTCGTCCTTTGCCAGACTCTTCCCACGCTAGAGACAGATTAAATTTAGCATAAAAATTATAAAGTCAGTTGCCATGGTTTAGCCATACTAAAGACCTGGTCGTCCTTTGCCAGACTCTTCCCACGCTAGAGACAGATTAATTTTAGCAAAAAAACTATAAAGTCAGTAACCATGGTTTAGCCATACTAAAGACCAGGTCGTCATTTGCAAGACTTTTCCCATGCTAGAGACAGATTAATTATAGCAAAAAAATTATAAAGTCAAAAGCTATAGTTTAGCCATACTAAAGACCTGGTCGTCCTTTGCCAGACTCTTCCCACGCTAGAGACAGATTAAATTTAGCATAAAAATTATAAAGTCAGTTGCCATGGTTTAGCCATACTAAAGACCTGGTCGTCATTTAACAGACTTTTCCCATGCTAGAGACAGATTACTTTTAGCAAAAAAATAATTATGTCAGTAGCCATGGTTTAGTCGTGTTAAAGACTTGACATCTTTTGCCAGACTTTTCCCACGCTAGAGACAGATTAATTTTATCAAAAAAATTATAAAGTCGGTTGCCATGGTTTAGCCATACTAAAGACCTGGTCGTCCTTTGCCAGACTCTTCCCACGCTAGAGACAGATTAATTTTAGCAAAAAAATTAATAAGTCAGTTGCCATGGTTTAGCCATACTAAAGACCTGGTCGTCCTTTGCCAGACTCTTCCCACGCTAGAGACAGATTAATTTTAGCAAAAAAACAATAAAGTCAGTAACCATGGTTTAGCCATACTAAAGACCTGGTTGTCATTTGCAAGACTTTTCCCATGCTAGAGACAGATTAATTATAGCAAAAAAATTATAAAGTCAATAGCCATAGTTTAGCCATACTAAAGTTCTTGTCGTCTTTTGCCAGACTTTCCGACGCTAAAAAAAGATTCATTTTAGCAAAAAAATTATAGAGTCAATAGTCATGGTTTAGCCATACTAAAACCTAGTCGTCCTTTGCCAGACTCTTCCCACAATAGAGACAGATTAATTTTAGCAAAAAAACTATAAAGTCAGTAACCATGGTTTAGCCATACTAAAGACCTGGTCGTCCTTTGCCAGACTTTTCCCACGCTAGAGACAGATTAATTTTAGCAAAAAAATTAATAAGTCAGTTGCCATGGTTTAGCCATACTAAAGTTCTTGTCGTCTTTTGCCAGACTTTCCGACGCTAAAAAAAGATTCATTTTAGCAAAAAAATTATAGAGTCAATAGTCATGGTTTAGCCATACTAAAACCTAGTCGTCCTTTGCCAAACTCTTCCCACGCTAGAGACAGATTAATTTTAGCAAAAAAATTAATAAGTCAGTTGCCATGGTTTAGCCATACTAAAGTTCTTGTCGTCTTTTGCCAGACTTTTCGACGCTAGAAAAAGATTCATTTTTGCAAAAAAATTATAAAGTCAATAGCCATGGTTTAGCCATACTAAAGACCTGGTCGTCATTTAACAGACTTTTCCCACGCTAGAAACAGATTAATTTTAGCAAAAAAAATCTAAAGTCAGTTGCTATGGTTAAGCCTATGGTGTTCCTTTGCCAGAATCTTCCCACGCTAGAGGCAGATTAATTTTAGAAAAAAAACTATAAAGTCAGTAACCATGGTTTAGCCATACTAAAGACCTAGTCTTCTTTTGCCAGACTTTTTCTACGCTAGAGACATATTAATTTTAGCAAAAAAACTATAAAGTCAGTGACCATGGTTTAGCCATACTAAAGACCTGGTCGTCATTTGCCAGACTCTTCCCACGCTAGAGACAGATTAAATTTAGCATAAAAATTATAAAGTCAGTTGCCATGGTTTAGCCATACTAAAGACCTGGTCGTCCTTTGCCAGACTCTTCCCACGCTAGAGACAGATTAATTTTAGCAAAAAAACTATAAAGTCAGTAACCATGGTTTAGCCATACTAAAGACCTGGTCGTCATTTGCCAGACTCTTCCCACGCTAGAGACAGATTAATTTTAGCAAAAAAATTAATAAGTCAGTTGCCAGGGTTTAGCCATACTAAAGTTCTTGTCGTCTTTTTCCAGACTTTCCGACGCTAGAAAGATTCATTTTAGCAAAAAAATTATAAAGTCAATAGCCATAGTTTAGCCATACTAAAGACCTGGTCGTCCTTTGTCAGACTCTTCCCACGCTAGAGACAGATTTATTTTAGCAAAAAAATTAATAAGTCAATAGCCATAGTTTAGCCATACTAAAGACCTGGTCGTCCTTTGCCAGACTCTTCCCACGCTAGAGACAGATTAATTTTAGCAAAAAAATTAATAAGTCAGTTGCCATGGTTTAGCCATACTAAAGACCTGGTCGTCCTTTGCCAGACTCTTCCCACGCTAGAGACAGATTAATTTTAGCAAAAAAACAATAAAGTCAGTAACCATGGTTTAGCCATACTAAAGACCTGGTCGTCATTTGCCAGACTTTTCCCATGCTAGAGACAGATTAATTATAGCAAAAAAATTATAAAGTCAATAGCCATAGTTTAGCCATACTAAAGACCTGGTCGTCCTTTGCCAGACTCTTCCCACGCTAGAGACAGATTAATTTTAGCAAAAAAACTATAAAGTCAGTAACCATGGTTTAGCCATACTAAAGACCTGGTCGTCATTTGCAAGACTTTTCCCATGCTAGAGACAGATTAATTATAGCAAAAAAATTATAAAGTCAATAGCCATGGTTTAGCCATACTAAAGACCTGGTCGTCCTTTGCCAGACTCTTGCCACGCTAGAGACAGATTAATTTTAGCAAAAAAATTAATAAGTCAGTTGCCATGGTTTAGCCATACTAAAGTTCTTGTCGTCTTTTGCCAGACTTTCCGACGCTAGAAAGATTCATTTTAGCAAAAAAATTATAAAGTCAATAGCCATGGTTTAGCCATACTAAAGACCTGGTCGTCCTTTGCCAGACTCTTCCCACGCTAGAGACAGATTGATTTTAACAAAAAAACTATAAAGTCAGTAACCATGGTTTAGCCATACTAAAGACCTGGTCGTCCTTTGCCAGACTCTTCCCACGCTAGAGACAGATTAATTTTAGCAAAAAAATTAATAAGTCAGTTGCCATGGTTTAGCCATACTAAAGACCTGGTCGTCCTTTGCAAGACTTTCCGACGCTAGAAAGATTCATTTTAGCAAAAAAATTATAAAGTCAATAGCCATGGTTTAGCCATACTAAAGACCTGGTCGTCCTTTGCCAGACTCTTCCCACGCTAGAGACAGATTAATTTTAGCAAAAAAACTATAAAGTCAGTAACCATGGTTTAGCCATACTAAAGACCTGGTCGTCATTTGCAAGACTTTTCCCATGCTAGAGACAGATTAATTATAGCAAAGAAATTATAAAGTCAATAGCCATGGTTTAGCCATACTAAAGACCTGGTCGTCCTTTGCCAGACTCTTGCCACGCTAGAGACAGATTAATTTTAGCAAAAAAATTAATAAGTCAGTTGCCATGGTTTAGCCATACTAAAGTTCTTGTCGTCTTTTGCCAGACTTTCCGACGCTAGAAAGATTTATTTTAGCAAAAAAATTATAAAGTCAATAGCCATGGTTTAGCCATACTAAAGACCTGGTCGTCCTTTGCCAGTATCTTCCCATGCTAGAGACAGATTAATTATAGCAAAAAAATTAAAAAGTCAATAGCCATGGTTCAGTTATACTAAAGACCTGGTCGTCCTTTGCCAGACTCTTCCCACGCTAGAGACAGATTAATTTTAGCAAAAAAATTAATAAGTCAGTTGCCATGGTTTAGCCATACTAAAGTTCTTGTCGGCTTTTGCCAGACTTTCCGACGCTAGAAAGATTCATTTTAGCAAAAAAATTATAAAGTCAATAGCCATGGTTTAGCCACACTAAAGACCTAGTCTTCTTTTGCCAGACTTTTTCTACGCTAGAGACATATTAATTTTAGCAAAAAAAACTATAAAGTCAGTGACAATGGTTTAGCCATACTAAAGACCTGGTCGTCCTTTGCCAGACTCTTCCCACGCTAGAGACAGATTAATTTTAGCATAAAAATTAAAAAGTCAGTTGCCATGGTTTAGCCATACTAAAGACCTGGTCGTCCTTTGCCAGACTCTTCCCACGCTAGAGACAGATTAATTTTAGCAAAAAAACTATAAAGTCAGTAACCATGGTTTAGCCATACTAAAGACCTGGTCGTCATTTGCAAGACTTTTCCCATGCTAGAGACAGATTAATTATAGCAAAAAAATTATAAAGTCAAAAGCTATAGTTTAGCCATACTAAAGACCTGGTCGTCCTTTGCCAGACTCTTCCCACGCTAGAGACAGATTAAATTTAGCATAAAAATTATAAAGTCAGTTGCCATGGTTTAGCCATACTAAAGACCTGGTCGTCATTTAACAGACTTTTCCCATGCTAGAGACAGATTACTTTTAGCAAAAAAATAATTATGTCAGTAGCCATGGTTTAGTCGTGTTAAAGACTTGACATCTTTTGCCAGACTTTTCCCACGCTAGAGACAGATTAATTTTATAAAAAAAATTATAAAGTCGGTTGCTATGGTTTAGCCATACTAAAGACCTGGTCGTCCTTTGCCAGACTCTTCCCACGCTAGAGACAGATTAATTTTAGCAAAAAAATTAATAAGTCAGTTGCCATGGTTTAGCCATACTAAAGACCTGGTCGTCCTTTGCCAGACTCTTCCCACGCTAGAGACAGATTAATTTTAGCAAAAAAAACAATAAAGTCAGTAACCATGGTTTAGCCATACTAAAGACCTGGTCGTCATTTGCAAGACTTTTCCCATGCTAGAGACAGATTAATTATAGCAAAAAAATTATAAAGTCAATAGCCATAGTTTAGCCATACTAAAGTTCTTGTCGTCTTTTGCCAGACTTTCCGACGCTAAAAAAAGATTCATTTTAGCAAAAAAATTATAGAGTCAATAGTCATGGTTTAGCCATACTAAAACCTAGTCGTCCTTTGCCAGACTCTTCCCACGCTAGAGACAGATTAATTTTAGCAAAAAAACTATAAAGTCAGTAACCATGGTTTAGCCATACTAAAGACCTGGTCGTCCTTTGCCAGACTTTTCCCACGCTAGAGACAGATTAATTTTAGCAAAAAAATTAATAAGTCAGTTGCCATGGTTTAGCCATACTAAAGTTCTTGTCGTCTTTTGCTAGACTTTTCGACGCTAGAAAAAGATTCATTTTAGCAAAAAAATTATAAAGTCAATAGCCATGGTTTAGCCATACTAAAGACCTGGTCGTCATTTAACAGACTTTTCCCACGCTAGAAACAGATTAATTTTAGCAAAAAAAATCTAAAGACAGTAGCCATGGTTTAGCCTATGGTGTTTCTTTGCCAGAATCTTCCCACGCTAGAGGCAGATTAATTTTAGAAAAAAAACTATAAAGTCAGTAACCATGGTTTAGCCATACTAAAGACCTAGTCTTCTTTTGCCAGACTTTTCCTACGCTAGAGACATATTAATTTTAGCAAAAAAACTATAAAGTCAGAGACCATGGTTTAGCCATACTAAAGACCTGGTCGTCCTTTGCCAGACTCTTCCCACGCTAGAGACAGATTAAATTTAGCATAAAAATTATAAAGTCAGTTGCCATGGTTTAGCCATACTAAAGACCTGGTCGTCCTTTGCCAGACTCTTCCCACGCTAGAGACAGATTAATTTTAGCAAAAAAATTAATAAGTCAGTTGCCATGGTTTAGCCATACTAAAGACCTGGTCGTCCTTTGCCAGACTCTTCCCACGCTAGAGACAGATTAATTTTAGCAAAAAAACAATAAAGTCAGTAACCATGGTTTAGCCATACTAAAGACCTGGTCGTCATTTGCAAGACTTTTCCCATGCTAGAGACAGATTAATTATAGCAAAAAAATTATAAAGTCAATAGCCATAGTTTAGCCATACTAAAGTTCTTGTCGTCTTTTGCCAGACTTTCCGACGCTAAAAAAAGATTCATTTTAGCAAAAAAATTATAGAGTCAATAGTCATGGTTTAGCCATACTAAAACCTAGTCGTCCTTTGCCAGACTCTTCCCACGCTAGAGACAGATTAATTTTAGCAAAAAAACTATAAAGTCAGTAACCATGGTTTAGCCATACTAAAGACCTGGTCGTCCTTTGCCAGACTTTTCCCACGCTAGAGACAGATTAATTTTAGCAAAAAAATTAATAAGTCAGTTGCCATGGTTTAGCCATACTAAAGTTCTTGTCGTCTTTTGCTAGACTTTTCGACGCTAGAAAAAGATTCATTTTAGCAAAAAAATTATAAAGTCAATAGCCATGGTTTAGCCATACTAAAGACCTGGTCGTCATTTAACAGACTTTTCCCACGCTAGAAACAGATTAATTTTAGCAAAAAAAATCTAAAGACAGTAGCCATGGTTTAGCCTATGGTGTTTCTTTGCCAGAATCTTCCCACGCTAGAGGCAGATTAATTTTAGAAAAAAAACTATAAAGTCAGTAACCATGGTTTAGCCATACTAAAGACCTAGTCTTCTTTTGCCAGACTTTTCCTACGCTAGAGACATATTAATTTTAGCAAAAAAACTATAAAGTCAGAGACCATGGTTTAGCCATACTAAAGACCTGGTCGTCCTTTGCCAGACTCTTCCCACGCTAGAGACAGATTAAATTTAGCATAAAAATTATAAAGTCAGTTGCCATGGTTTAGCCATACTAAAGACCTGGTCGTCCTTTGCCAGACTCTTCCCACGCTAGAGACAGATTAATTTTAGCAAAAAAACTATAAAGTCAGTAACCATGGTTTAGCCATACTAAAGACCTGGTCGTCATTTGCCAGACTCTTCCCACGCTAGAGACAGATTAATTTTAGCAAAAAAATTAATAAGTCAGTTGCCATGGTTTAGCCATACTAAAGTTCTTGTCGTCTTTTTCCAGGCTTTCCGACGCTAGAAAGATTCATTTTAGCAAAAAAATTATAAAGTCAATAGCCATAGTTTAGCCATACTAAAGACCTGGTCGTCCTTTGCCAGACTCTTCCCACGCTAGAGACAGATTAATTTTAGCAAAAAAATTAATAAGTCAGTTGCCATGGTTTAGCCATACTAAAACCTAGTCGTCCTTTGCCAGACTCTTCCTACGCTAGAGACAGATTAATTTTAGCATAAAAATTATAAAGTCAGTTGCCATGGTTTAGCCATACTAAAGACCTGGTCGTCCTTTGCCAGACTCTTTCCACGCTAGAGACAGATTAATTTTAGCAAAAAAACTATAAAGTCAGTAACCATGGGTTAGCCATACTAAAGACCTGGTCGTCATTTAACAGACTTTTCCCACGCTAGAGACAGATTACTTTTAGCAAAAAAATAATTATGTCAGTAGCCATGGTTTAGTCGTGGTAAAGACTTGACATCTTTTGCCAGACTTTTCCCACGCTAGAGACAGATTAATTTTATCAAAAAAATTATAAAGTCGGTTGCCATGGTTTAGCCATACTAAAGACCTGGTCGTCCATTGCCAGACTCTTCCCACGCTAATGACAGATTAATTTTAGCAAAAAAACAATAAAGTCAGTAACCATGGTTTAGCCATACTAAAGACCTGGTCGTCATTTGCAAGACTTTTCCCATGCTAGAGACAGATTAATTATAGCAAAAAAATTATAAAGTCAATAGCCATAGTTTAGCCATACTAAAGACCTGGTCGTCCTTTGCCAGACTCTTCCCACGCTAGAGACAGATTAATTTTAGCAAAAAAATTAATAAGTCAGTTGCCATGGTTTAGCCATACTAAAGTTCTTGTCGTCTTTTGCCAGACTTTCCGACGCTAGAAAGATTCATTTTAGCAAAAAAATTATAAAGCCTATAGCCATAGTTTAGCCATACTAAAGACCTGGTCGTCCTTTGCCAGACTCTTCCCACGCTAGAGACAGATTAATTTTAGCAAAAAAATTAATAAGTCAGTTGCCATGGTTTAGCCATACTAAAGACCTGGTCGTCCTTTGCCAGACTCTTCCCACGCTAGAGACAGATTAATTTTAGCAAAAAAACAATAAAGTCAGTAACCATGGTTTAGCCATACTAAAGACCTGGTCGTCATTTGCAAGACTTTTCCCATGCTAGAGACAGATTGATTATAGCAAAAAAATTAAAAAGTCAATAGCCATAGTTTAGCCATACTAAAGACCTGGTCGTCCTTTGCCAGACTCTTCCCACGCTACAGACAGATTAATTTTAGCAAAAAAATTAATAAGCCAGTTGCCATGGTTTAGCCATACTAAAGTTCTTGTCGTCTTTTGCCAGACTTTCCGACGCTAGAAAGATTCATTTTAGCAAAAAAATTATAAAGCCTATAGCCATGGTTTAACCATACTAAATACCTGGTCGTCCTTTGCCAGACTCTTCCCACGCTAAAGACAGATTAATTTTAGCAAAAAAACTATAAAGTCAGTAACCATGGTTTAGCCATACTAAATACCTGGTCGTCCTTTGCCAGACTCTTCCCACGCTAGAGACAGATTAATTTTAGCAAAAAAATTAATAAGTCAGTTGCCATGGGTTAGCCATACTAAAGTTCTTGTCGTCTTTTGCCAGACTTTTCGACGCTAGAAAAAGATTCATTTTAGCAAAAAAATGATAAAGTCAATAGCCATGGTTTAGCCATACTAAAGACCTGGTCGTCATTTAACAGACTTTTCCCACGCTAGAAACAGATTAATTTTAGCAAAAAAAAATCTAAAGACAGTAGCCATGGTTTAGCCTTCCTAAAGACCTGGTCGTCTTTTGCCAGACTTTTCCCACGCTAGAGACAGATTAATTTTAGCAAAAAAATTATAAAGTCAGTTGCTATGGTTAAGCCTATGGTCTTCCTTTGCCAGAATCTTCCCACGCTAGAGGCAGATTAATTTTAGCATAAAAATTATAAAGTCAGTTGCCATGGTTTAGCCATACTAAAGACCTGGTCGTCCTTTGCCAGACTCTTCCCACGCTAGAGACAGATTAATTTTAGCAAAAAAATTAATAAGTCAGTTGCCATGGTTTAGCCATACTAAAGACCTGGTCGTCCTTTGCCAGACTCTTCCCACGCTAGAGACAGATTAATTTTAGCAAAAAAACAATAAAGTCAGTAACCATGGTTTAGCCATACTAAAGACCTGGTCGTCATTTGCAAGACTTTTCCCATGCTAGAGACAGATTAATTATAGCAAAAAAATTATAAAGTCAATAGCCATAGTTTAGCCATACTAAAGTTCTTGTCGTCTTTTGCCAGACTTTCCGACGCTAAAAAAAGATTCATTTTAGCAAAAAAATTATAGAGTCAATAGTCATGGTTTAGCCATACTAAAACCTAGTCGTCCTTTGCCAGACTCTTCCCACGCTAGAGACAGATTAATTTTAGCAAAAAAATTAATAAGTCAGTTGCCATGGTTTAGCCATACTAAAGTTCTTGTCGTCTTTTGCTAGACTTTTCGACGCTAGAAAAAGATTCATTTTAGCAAAAAAATTATAAAGTCAATAGCCATGGTTTAGCCATACTAAAGACCTGGTCGTCATTTAACAGACTTTTCCCACGCTAGAAACAGATTAATTTTAGCAAAAAAAATCTAAAGACAGTAGCCATGGTTTAGCCTATGGTGTTTCTTTGCCAGAATCTTCCCACGCTAGAGGCAGATTAATTTTAGAAAAAAAACTATAAAGTCAGTAACCATGGTTTAGCCATACTAAAGACCTAGTCTTCTTTTGCCAGACTTTTCCTACGCTAGAGACATATTAATTTTAGCAAAAAAACTATAAAGTCAGAGACCATGGTTTAGCCATACTAAAGACCTGGTCGTCCTTTGCCAGACTCTTCCCACGCTAGAGACAGATTAAATTTAGCATAAAAATTATAAAGTCAGTTGCCATGGTTTAGCCATACTAAAGACCTGGTCGTCCTTTGCCAGACTCTTCCCACGCTAGAGACAGATTAATTTTAGCAAAAAAACTATAAAGTCAGTAACCATGGTTTAGCCATACTAAAGACCTGGTCGTCATTTGCCAGACTCTTCCCACGCTAGAGACAGATTAATTTTAGCAAAAAAATTAATAAGTCAGTTGCCATGGTTTAGCCATACTAAAGTTCTTGTCGTCTTTTTCCAGACTTTCCGACGCTAGAAAGATTCATTTTAGCAAAAAAATTATAAAGTCAATAGCCATAGTTTAGCCATACTAAAGACCTGGTCGTCCTTTGCCAGACTCTTCCCACGCTAGAGACAGATTAATTTTAGCAAAAAAATTAATAAGTCAGTTGCCATGGTTTAGCCATACTAAAACCTAGTCGTCCTTTGCCAGACTCTTCCTACGCTAGAGACAGATTAATTTTAGCATAAAAATTATAAAGTCAGTTGCCATGGTTTAGCCATACTAAAGACCTGGTCGTCCTTTGCCAGACTCTTTCCACGCTAGAGACAGATTAATTTTAGCAAAAAAACTATAAAGTCAGTAACCATGGGTTAGCCATACTAAAGACCTGGTCGTCATTTAACAGACTTTTCCCACGCTAGAGACAGATTACTTTTAGCAAAAAAATAATTATGTCAGTAGCCATGGTTTAGTCGTGGTAAAGACTTGACATCTTTTGCCAGACTTTTCCCACGCTAGAGACAGATTAATTTTATCAAAAAAATTATAAAGTCGGTTGCCATGGTTTAGCCATACTAAAGACCTGGTCGTCCATTGCCAGACTCTTCCCACGCTAGAGACAGATTAATTTTAGCAAAAAAACAATAAAGTCAGTAACCATGGTTTAGCCATACTAAAGACCTGGTCGTCATTTGCAAGACTTTTCCCATGCTAGAGACAGATTAATTATAGCAAAAAAATTATAAAGTCAATAGCCATAGTTTAGCCATACTAAAGACCTGGTCGTCCTTTGCCAGACTCTTCCCACGCTAGAGACAGATTAATTTTAGCAAAAAAATTAATAAGTCAGTTGCCATGGTTTAGCCATACTAAAGTTCTTGTCGTCTTTTGCCAGACTTTCCGACGCTAGAAAGATTCATTTTAGCAAAAAAATTATAAAGCCTATAGCCATAGTTTAGCCATACTAAAGACCTGGTCGTCCTTTGCCAGACTCTTCCCACGCTAGAGACAGATTAATTTTAGCAAAAAAATTAATAAGTCAGTTGCCATGGTTTAGCCATACTAAAGACCTGGTCGTCCTTTGCCAGACTCTTCCCACGCTAGAGACAGATTAATTTTAGCAAAAAAACAATAAAGTCAGTAACCATGGTTTAGCCATACTAAAGACCTGGTCGTCATTTGCAAGACTTTTCCCATGCTAGAGACAGATTAATTATAGCAAAAAAATTAAAAAGTCAATAGCCATAGTTTAGCCATACTAAAGACCTGGTCGTCCTTTGCCAGACTCTTCCCACGCTAGAGACAGATTAATTTTAGCAAAAAAATTAATAAGCCAGTTGCCATGGTTTAGCCATACTAAAGTTCTTGTCGTCTTTTGCCAGACTTTCCGACGCTAGAAAGATTCATTTTAGCAAAAAAATTATAAAGCCTATAGCCATGGTTTAACCATACTAAATACCTGGTCGTCCTTTGCCAGACTCTTCCCACGCTAAAGACAGATTAATTTTAGCAAAAAAACTATAAAGTCAGTAACCATGGTTTAGCCATACTAAATACCTGGTCGTCCTTTGCCAGACTCTTCCCACGCTAGAGACAGATTAATTTTAGCAAAAAAATTAATAAGTCAGTTGCCATGGGTTAGCCATACTAAAGTTCTTGTCGTCTTTTGCCAGACTTTTCGACGCTAGAAAAAGATTCATTTTAGCAAAAAAATGATAAAGTCAATAGCCATGGTTTAGCCATACTAAAGACCTGGTCGTCATTTAACAGACTTTTCCCACGCTAGAAACAGATTAATTTTAGCAAAAAAAATCTAAAGACAGTAGCCATGGTTTAGCCTTACTAAAGACCTGGTCGTCTTTTGCCAGACTTTTCCCACGCTAGAGACAGATTAATTTTAGCAAAAAAATTATAAAGTCAGTTGCTATGGTTAAGCCTATGGTCTTCCTTTGCCAGAATCTTCCCACGCTAGAGGCAGATTAATTTTAGCATAAAAACTATAAAGTCAGTAACCATGGTTTAGCCATACTAAAGACCTGGTCGTCCTTTGCCAGACTCTTCCCACGCTAGAGACAGATTAATTATAGCAAAAAAATTATAAAGTCAAAAGCTATAGTTTAGCCATACTAAAGACCTGGTCGTCCTTTCCAAGACTCTTCCCACGCTAGAGACAGATTAAATTTAGCATAAAAATTATAAAGTCAGTTGCCATGGTTTAGCCATACTAAAGACCTGGTCGTCATTTAACAGACTTTTCCCATGCTAGAGACAGATTACTTTTAGCAAAAAAATAATTATGTCAGTAGCCATGGTTTAGTCGTGTTAAAGACTTGACATCTTTTGCCAGACTTTTCCCACGCTAGAGACAGAATAATTTTATCAAAAAAATTATAAAGTCGGTTGCCATGGTTTAGCCATACTAAAGACCTGGTCGTCCTTTGCCAGACTCTTCCCACGCTAGAGACAGATTAATTTTAGCAAAAAAACTATAAAGTCAGTAACCATGGTTTAGCCATACTAAAGACCTGGTCGTCCTTTGCCAGACTCTTCCCACGCTAGAGACAGATTAATTATAGCAAAAAAATTATAAAGTCAAAAGCTATAGTTTAGCCATACTAAAGACCTGGTCGTCCTTTCCAAGACTCTTCCCACGCTAGAGACAGATTAAATTTAGCATAAAAATTATAAAGTCAGTTGCCATGGTTTAGCCATACTAAAGACCTGGTCGTCATTTAACAGACTTTTCCCATGCTAGAGACAGATTACTTTTAGCAAAAAAATAATTATGTCAGTAGCCATGGTTTAGTCGTGTTAAAGACTTGACATCTTTTGCCAGACTTTTCCCACGCTAGAGACAGAATAATTTTATCAAAAAAATTATAAAGTCGGTTGCCATGGTTTAGCCATACTAAAGACCTGCTCGTCATTTGCAAGACTTTTCCCATGCTAGAGACAGATTAATTATAGCAAAAAAATTATAAAGTCAATAGCCATAGTTTAGCCATACTAAAGACCAGGTCGTCCTTTGCCAGACTCTTCCCACGCTAGAGACAGATTAATTTTAGCAAAAAAATTAATAAGCCAGTTGCCATGGTTTAGCCATACTAAAGTTCTTGTCGTCTTTTGCCAGACTTTCCGACGCTAGAAAGATTCATTTTAGCAAAAAAATTATAAAGCCTATAGCCATGGTTTAACCATACTAAATACCTGGTCGTCCTTTGCCAGACTCTTCCCACGCTAAAGACAGATTAATTTTAGCAAAAAAACTATAAAGTCAGTAACCATGGTTTAGCCATACTAAATACCTGGTCGTCCTTTGCCAGACTCTTCCCACGCTAGAGACAGATTAATTTTAGCAAAAAAATTAATAAGCCAGTTGCCATGGTTTAGCCCTACTAAAGTTCTTGTCGTCTTTTGCCAGACTTTCCGACGCTAGAAAGATTCATTTTAGCAAAAAAATTATAAAGCCTATAGCCATGGTTTAACCATACTAAATACCTGGTCGTCCTTTGCCAGACTCTTCCCACGCTAAAGACAGATTAATTTTAGCAAAAAAACTATAAAGTCAGTAACCATGGTTTAGCCATACTAAATACCTGGTCGTCCTTTGCCAGACTCTTCCCACGCTAGAGACAGATTAATTTTAGCAAAAAAATTAATAAGTCAGTTGCCATGGGTTAGCCATACTAAAGTTCTTGTCGTCTTTTGCCAGACTTTTCGACGCTAGAAAAAGATTCATTTTAGCAAAAAAATGATAAAGTCAATAGCCATGGTTTAGCCATACTAAAGACCTGGTCGTCATTTAACAGACTTTTCCCACGCTAGAAACAGATTAATTTTAGCAAAAAAAATCTAAAGACAGTAGCCATGGTTTAGCCTTACTAAAGACCTGGTCGTCTTTTGCCAGACTTTTCCCACGCTAGAGACAGATTAATTTTAGCAAAAAAATTATAAAGTCAGTTGCTATGGTTAAGCCTATGGTCTTCCTTTGCCAGAATCTTCCCACGCTAGAGGCAGATTAATTTTAGCATAAAAATTATAAAGTCAGTTGCCATGGTTTAGCCATACTAAAGACCTGGTCGTCCTTTGCCAGACTCTTCCCACGCTAGAGACAGATTAATTTTAGCAAAAAAACTATAAAGTCAGTAACCATGGTTTAGCCATACTAAAGACCTGGTCGTCCTTTGCCAGACTCTTCCCACGCTAGAGACAGATTAATTTTAGCATAAAAATTATAAAGTCAGTTGCCATGGTTTAGCCATACTAAAGACCTGGTCGTCCTTTGCCAGACTCTTCCCACGCTAGAGACAGATTAATTTTAGCAAAAAAACTATAAAGTCAGTAACCATGGTTTAGCCATACTAAAGACCTGGTCGTCATTTGCAAGACTTTTCCCATGCTAGAGACAGATTAATTATAGCAAAAAAATTATAAAGTCAAAAGCTATAGTTTAGCCATACTAAAGACCTGGTCGTCCTTTCCAAGACTCTTCCCACGCTAGAGACAGATTAAATTTAGCATAAAAATTATAAAGTCAGTTGCCATGGTTTAGCCATACTAAAGACCTGGTCGTCATTTAACAGACTTTTCCCATGCTAGAGACAGATTACTTTTAGCAAAAAAATAATTATGTCAGTAGCCATGGTTTAGTCGTGTTAAAGACTTGACATCTTTTGCCAGACTTTTCCCACGCTAGAGACAGATTAATTTTATCAAAAAAATTATAAAGTCGGTTGCCATGGTTTAGCCATACTAAAGACCTGGTCGTCCTTTGCCAGACTCTTCCCACGCTAGAGACAGATTAATTTTAGCAAAAAAATTAATAAGTCAGTTGCCATGGTTTAGCCATACTAAAGACCTGGTCGTCCTTTGCCAGACTCTTCCCACGCTAGAGACAGATTAATTTTAGCAAAAAAACAATAAAGTCAGTAACCATGGTTTAGCCATACTAAAGACCTGCTCGTCATTTGCAAGACTTTTCCCATGCTAGAGACAGATTAATTATAGCAAAAAAATTATAAAGTCAATAGCCATAGTTTAGCCATACTAAAGACCTGGTCGTCCTTTGCCAGACTCTTCCCACGCTAGAGACAGATTAATTTTAGCAAAAAAATTAATAAGCCAGTTGCCATGGTTTAGCCATACTAAAGTTCTTGTCGTCTTTTGCCAGACTTTCCGACGCTAGAAAGATTCATTTTAGCAAAAAAATTATAAAGCCTATAGCCATGGTTTAACCATACTAAATACCTGGTCGTCCTTTGCCAGACTCTTCCCACGCTAAAGACAGATTAATTTTAGCAAAAAAACTATAAAGTCAGTAACCATGGTTTAGCCATACTAAATACCTGGTCGTCCTTTGCCAGACTCTTCCCACGCTAGAGACAGATTAATTTTAGCAAAAAAATTAATAAGTCAGTTGCCATGGGTTAGCCATACTAAAGTTCTTGTCGTCTTTTGCCAGACTTTTCGACGCTAGAAAAAGATTCATTTTAGCAAAAAAATGATAAAGTCAATAGCCATGGTTTAGCCATACTAAAGACCTGGTCGTCATTTAACAGACTTTTCCCACGCTAGAAACAGATTAATTTTAGCAAAAAAAATCTAAAGACAGTAGCCATGGTTTAGCCTTACTAAAGACCTGGTCGTCTTTTGCCAGACTTTTCCCACGCTAGAGACAGATTAATTTTAGCAAAAAAATTAAAAAGTCAGTTGCTATGGTTAAGCCTATGGTCTTCCTTTGCCAGAATCTTCCCACGCTAGAGGCAGATTAATTTTAGCATAAAAATTATAAAGTCAGTTGCCATGGTTTAGCCATACTAAAGACCTGGTCGTCCTTTGCCAGACTCTTCCCACGCTAGAGACAGATTAATTTTAGCAAAAAAACTATAAAGTCAGTAACCATGGTTTAGCCATACTAAAGACCTGGTCGTCCTTTGCCAGACTCTTTCCACGCTAGAGACAGATTAATTTTAGCATAAAAATTATAAAGTCAGTTGCCATGGTTTAGCCATACTAAAGACCTGGTCGTCCTTTGCCAGACTCTTCCCACGCTAGAGACAGATTAATTTTAGCAAAAAAACTATAAAGTCAGTAACCATGGTTTAGCCATACTAAAGACCTGGTCGTCATTTGCAAGACTTTTCCCATGCTAGAGACAGATTAATTATAGCAAAAAAATTATAAATTTAAAAGCTATAGTTTAGCGATACTAAAGACCTGGTCGTCCTTTCCAAGACTCTTCCCACGCTAGAGACAGATTAAATTTAGCATAAAAATTATAAAGTCAGTTGCCATGGTTTAGCCATACTAAAGACCTGGTCGTCATTTAACAGACTTTTCCCATGCTAGAGACAGATTACTTTTAGCAAAAAAATAATTATGTCAGTAGCCATGGTTTAGTCGTGTTAAAGACTTGACATCTTTTGCCAGACTTTTCCCACGCTAGAGACAGATTAATTTTATCAAAAAAATTTTAAAGTCGGTTGCCATGGTTTAGCCATACTAAAGACCTGGTCGTCCTTTGCCAGACTCTTCCCACGCTAGAGACAGATTAATTTTAGCAAAAAAATTAATAAGTCAGTTGCCATGGTTTAGCCATACTAAAGACCTGGTCGTCCTTTGCCAGACTCTTCCCACGCTAGAGACAGATTAATTTTAGCAAAAAAACAATAAAGTCAGTAACCATGGTTTAGCCATACTAAAGACCTGCTCGTCATTTGCAAGACTTTTCCCATGCTAGAGACAGATTAATTATAGCAAAAAAATTATAAAGTCAATAGCCATAGTTTAGCCATACTAAAGACCTGGTCGTCCTTTGCCAGACTCTTCCCACGCTAGAGACAGATTAATTTTAGCAAAAAAATTAATAAGCCAGTTGCCATGGTTTAGCCATACTAAAGTTCTTGTCGTCTTTTGCCAGACTTTCCGACGCTAGAAAGATTCATTTTAGCAAAAAAATTATAAAGCCTATAGCCATGGTTTAACCATACTAAATACCTGGTCGTCCTTTGCCAGACTCTTCCCACGCTAAAGACAGATTAATGTTAGCAAAAAAACTATAAAGTCAGTAACCATGGTTTAGCCATACTAAATACCTGGTCGTCCTTTGCCAGACTCTTCCCACGCTAGAGACAGATTATTTTTAGCAAAAAAATTAATAAGTCAGTTGCCATGGGTTAGCCATACTAAAGTTCTTGTCGCCTTTTGCCAGACTTTTCGACGCTAGAAAAAGATTCATTTTAGCAAAAAAATGATAAAGTCAATAGCCATGGTTTAGCCATACTAAAGACCTGGTCGTCATTTAACAGACTTTTCCCACGCTAGAAACAGATTAATTTTAGCAAAAAAAATCTAAAGACAGTAGCCATGGTTTAGCCTTACTAAAGACCTGGTCGTCTTTTGCCAGACTTTTCCCACGCTAGAGACAGATTAATTTTAGCAAAAAAATTATAAAGTCAGTTGCTATGGTTAAGCCTATGGTCTTCCTTTGCCAGAATCTTCCCACGCTAGAGGCAGATTAATTTTAGCATAAAAATTATAAAGTCAGTTGCCATGGTTTAGCCATACTAAAGACCTGGTCGTCCTTTGCCAGACTCTTCCCACGCTAGAGACAGATTAATTTTAGCAAAAAAACTATAAAGTCAGTAACCATGGTTTAGCCATGCTAAAGACCTGGTCGTCCTTTGCCAGACTCTTCCCACGCTAGAGACAGATTAATTTTAGCATAAAAATTATAAAGTCAGTTGCCATGGTTTAGCCATACTAAAGACCTGGTCGTCCTTTGCCAGACTCTTCCCACGCTAGAGACAGATTAATTTTAGCAAAAAAACTATAAAGTCAGTAACCATGGTTTAGCCATACTAAAGACCTGGTCGTCATTTGCAAGACTTTTCCCATGCTAGAGACAGATTAATTATAGCAAAAAAATTATAAAGTCAAAAGCTATAGTTTAGCCATACTAAAGACCTGGTCGTCCTTTCCAAGACTCTTCCCACGCTAGAGACAGATTAAATTTAGCATAAAAATTATAAAGTCAGTTGCCATGGTTTAGCCATACTAAAGACCTGGTCGTCATTTAACAGACTTTTCCCATGCTAGAGACAGATTACTTTTAGCAAAAAAATAATTATGTCAGTAGCCATGGTTTAGTCGTGTTAAAGACTTGACATCTTTTGCCAGACTTTTCCCACGCTAGAGACAGATTAATTTTATCAAAAAAATTATAAAGTCGGTTGCCATGGTTTAGCCATACTAAAGACCTGGTCGTCCTTTGCCAGACTCTTCCCACGCTAGAGACAGATTAATTTTAGCAAAAAAATTAATAAGTCAGTTGCCATGGTTTAGCCATACTAAAGACCTGGTCGTCCTTTGCCAGACTCTTCCCACGCTAGAGACAGATTAATTTTAGCAAAAAAACAATAAAGTCAGTAACCATGGTTTAGCCATACTAAATACCTGGTCGTCCTTTGCCAGACTCTTCCCACGCTAGAGACAGATTAATTTTAGCAAAAAAATTAATAAGTCAGTTGCCATGGGTTAGCCATACTAAAGTTCTTGTCGTCTTTTGCCAGACTTTTCGACGCTAGAAAAAGATTCATTTTAGCAAAAAAATGATAAAGTCAATAGCCATGGTTTAGCCATACTAAAGACCTGGTCGTCATTTAACAGACTTTTCCCACGCTAAAAACAGATTAATTTTAGCAAAAAAAATCTAAAGACAGTAGCCATGGTTTAGCCTTACTAAAGACCTGGTCGTCTTTTGCCAGACTTTTCCCACGCTAGAGACAGATTAATTGTAGCAAAAAAATTATAAAGTCAGTTGCTATGGTTAAGCCTATGGTCTTCCTTTGCCAGAATCTTCCCACGCTAGAGGCAGATTAATTTTAGCATAAAAATTATAAAGTCAGTTGCCATGGTTTAGCCATACTAAAGACCTGGTCGTCCTTTGCCAGACTCTTCCCACGCTAGAGACAGATTAATTTTAGCAAAAAAACTATAAAGTCAGTAACCATGGTTTAGCCATACTAAAGACCTGGTCGTCCTTTGCCAGACTCTTCCCACGCTAGAGACAGATTAATTTTAGCATAAAAATTATAAAGTCAGTTGCCATGGTTTAGCCATACTAAAGACCTGGTCGTCCTTTGCCAGACTCTTCCCACGCTAGAGACAGATTAATTTTAGCAAAAAAACTATAAAGTCAGTAACCATGGTTTAGCCATACTAAAGACCTGGTCGTCATTTGCAAGACTTTTCCCATGCTAGAGACAGATTAATTATAGCAAAAAAATTATAAAGTCAAAAGCTATAGTTTAGCCATACTAAAGACCTGGTCGTCCTTTCCAAGACTCTTCCCACGCTAGAGACAGATTAAATTTAGCATAAAAATTATAAAGTCAGTTGCCATGGTTTAGCCATACTAAAGACCTGGTCGTCATTTAACAGACTTTTCCCATGCTAGAGACAGATTACTTTTAGCAAAAAAATAATTATGTCAGTAGCCATGGTTTAGTCGTGTTAAAGACTTGACATCTTTTGCCAGACTTTTCCCACGCTAGAGACAGATTAATTTTATCAAAAAAATTATAAAGTCGGTTGCCATGTTTTAGCCATACTAAAGACCTGGTCGTCCTTTGCCAGACTCTTCCCACGCTAGAGACAGATTAATTTTAGCAAAAAAATTAATAAGTCAGTTGCCATGGTTTAGCCATACTAAAGACCTGGTCGTCCTTTGCCAGACTCTTCCCACGCTAGAGACAGATTAATTTTAGCAAAAAAACAATAAAGTCAGTAACCATGGTTTAGCCATACTAAAGACCTGCTCGTCATTTGCAAGACTTTTCCCATGCTAGAGACAGATTAATTATAGCAAAAAAATTATAAAGTCAATAGCCATAGTTTAGCCATACTAAAGACCTGGTCGTCCTTTGCCAGACTCTTCCCACGCTAGAGACAGATTAATTTTAGCAAAAAAATTAATAAGCCAGTTGCCATGGTTTAGCCATACTAAAGTTCTTGTCGTCTTTTGCCAGACTTTTCGACGCTAGAAAAAGATTCATTTTAGCAAAAAAATTATAAAGTCAATAGCCATGGTTTAGCCATACTAAAGACCTGGTCGTCCTTTGCCAGACTCTTCCCACGCTAGAGACAGATTAATTTTAGCAAAAAAACTATAAAGTCAGTAACCATGGTTTAGCCATACTAAAGACCTGGTCGTCCTTTGCCAGACTCTTCCCACGCTAGAGACAGATTAATTTTAGCATAAAAATTATAAAGTCAGTTGCCATGGTTTAGCCATACTAAAGACCTGGTCGTCCTTTGCCAGACTCTTCCCACGCTAGAGACAGATTAATTTTAGCAAAAAAACTATAAAGTCAGTAACCATGGTTTAGCCATACTAAAGACCTGGTCGTCATTTGCAAGACTTTTCCCATGCTAGAGACAGATTAATTATAGCATAAAAATTATAAAGTCAGTTGCCATGGTTTAGCCATACTAAAGACCTGGTCGTCCTTTCCAAGACTCTTCCCACGCTAGAGACAGATTAAATTTAGCATAAAAATTATAAAGTCAGTTGCCATGGTTTAGCCATACTAAAGACCTGGTCGTCATTTAACAGACTTTTCCCATGCTAGAGACAGATTACTTTTAGCAAAAAAATAATTATGTCAGTAGCCATGGTTTAGTCGTGTTAAAGACTTGACATCTTTTGCCAGACTTTTCCCACGCTAGAGACAGATTAATTTTATCAAAAAAATTATAAAGTCGGTTGCCATGGTTTAGCCATACTAAAGACCTGGTCGTCCTTTGCCAGACTCTTCCCACGCTAGAGACAGATTAATTTTAGCAAAAAAATTAATAAGTCAGTTGCCATGGTTTAGCCATACTAAAGACCTGGTCGTCCTTTGCCAGACTCTTCCCACGCTAGAGACAGATTAATTTTAGCAAAAAAACAATAAAGTCAGTAACCATGGTTTAGCCATACTAAATACCTGGTCGTCCTTTGCCAGACTCTTCCCACGCTAGAGACAGATTAATTTTAGCAAAAAAATTAATAAGTCAGTTGCCATTGGTTAGCCATACTAAAGTTCTTGTCGTCTTTTGCCAGACTTTTCGACGCTAGAAAAAGATTCATTTTAGCAAAAAAATGATAAAGTCAATAGCCATGGTTTAGCCATACTAAAGACCTGGTCGTCATTTAACAGACTTTTCCCACGCTAGAAACAGATTAATTTTAGCAAAAAAAATCTAAAGACAGTAGCCATGGTTTAGCCTTACTAAAGACCTGGTCGTCTTTTGCCAGACTTTTCCCACGCTAGAGACAGATTAATTTTAGCAAAAAAATTATAAAGTCAGTTGCTATGGTTAAGCCTATGGTCTTCCTTTGCCAGAATCTTCCCACGCTAGTGGCAGATTAATTTTAGCATAAAAATTATAAAGTCAGTTGCCATGGTTTAGCCATACTAAAGACCTGGTCGTCCTTTGCCAGACTCTTCCCACGCTAGAGACAGATTAATTTTAGCAAAAAAACTATAAAGTCAGTAACCATGGTTTAGCCATACTAAAGACCTGGTCGTCCTTTGCCAGACTCTTCCCACGCTAGAGACAGATTAATTTTAGCATAAAAATTATAAAGTCAGTTGCCATGGTTTAGCCATACTAAAGACCTGGTCGTCCTTTGCCAGACTCTTCCCACGCTAGAGACAGATTAATTTTAGCAAAAAAACTATAAAGTCAGTAACCATGGTTTAGCCATACTAAAGACCTGGTCGTCATTTGCAAGACTTTTCCCATGCT
Source organism: Ganaspis brasiliensis (assembly GCA_037103525.1). Classification (NCBI taxonomy): domain Eukaryota; kingdom Metazoa; phylum Arthropoda; class Insecta; order Hymenoptera; family Figitidae; genus Ganaspis; species Ganaspis brasiliensis. The sequence goes on along the minus strand of JAZKLR010000135.1, from coordinate 82,327 downwards.
AGAGACAGATTAATTATAGCAAAAAAATTATAAAGTCAAAAGCTATAGTTTAGCCATACTAAAGACCTGGTCGTCCTTTCCAAGACTCTTCCCACGCTAGAGACAGATTAAATTTAGCATAAAAATTATAAAGTCAGTTGCCATGGTTTAGCCATACTAAAGACCTGGTCGTCATTTAACAGACTTTTCCCATGCTAGAGACAGATTACTTTTAGCAAAAAAATAATTATGTCAGTAGCCATGGTTTAGTCGTGTTAAAGACTTGACATCTTTTGCCAGACTTTTCCCACGCTAGAGACAGATTAATTTTATCAAAAAAATTATAAAGTCGGTTGCCATGGTTTAGCCATACTAAAGACCTGGTCGTCCTTTGCCAGACTCTGCCCACGCTAGAGACAGATTAATTTTAGCAAAAAAATTAATAAGTCAGTTGCCATGGTTTAGCCATACTAAAGACCTGGTCGTCCTTTGCCAGACTCTTCCCACGCTAGAGACAGATTAATTTTAGCAAAAAAACAATAAAGTCAGTAACCATGGTTTAGCCATACTAAAGACCTGCTCGTCATTTGCAAGACTTTTCCCATGCTAGAGACAGATTAATTATAGCAAAAAAATTAATAAGCCAGTTGCCATGGTTTAGCCATACTAAAGTTCTTGTCGTCTTTTGCCAGACTTTTCGACGCTAGAAAAAGATTCATTTTAGCAAAAAAATTATAAAGTCAATAGCCATGGTTTAGCCATACTAAAGACCTGGTCGTCATTTAACAGACTTTTCCCACGCTAGATACAGATTAATTTTAGCAAAAAAAATCTAAAGACAGTAGCCATGGTTTAGCCATACTAAAGACCTGGTCGTCCTTTGCCAGACTCTTCCCACGCTAGAGACAGATTAATTTTAGCAAAAAAATTAATAAGTCAGTTGCCATGGTTTAGCCATACTAAAGTTCTTGTCGTCTTTTGCCAGACTTTCCGACGCTAGAAAGATTCATTTTAGCAAAAAAATTATAAAGCCTATAGCCATAGTTTAGCCATACTTAAGACCTGGTCGTCCTTTGCCAGACTCTTCCCACGCTAGAGACAGATTAATTTTAGCAAAAAAATTAATAAGTCAGTTGCCATGGTTTAGCCATACTAAAGACCTGGTCGTCATTTAACAGACTTTTCCCATGCTAGAGACAGATTACTTTTAGCAAAAAAATAATTATGTCAGTAGCCATGGTGTAGTCGTGTTAAAGACTTGACATCTTTTGCCAGACTTTTCCCACGCTAGAGACAGATTAATTTTATCAAAAAAATTATAAAGTCGGTTGCCATGGTTTAGCCATACTAAAGACCTGGTCGTCCTTTGCCAGACTCTTCCCACGCTAGAGACAGATTAATTTTAGCAAAAAAAATCTAAAGACAGTAGCCATGGTTTAGCCTTACTAAAGACCTGGTCGTCTTTTGCCAGACTTTTCCCACGCTAGAGACAGATTAATTTTAGCAAAAAAATTATAAAGTCAGTTGCTATGGTTAAGCCTATGGTCTTCCTTTGCCAGAATCTTCTCACGCTAGAGACAGATTAATTTTAGCAAAAAAATTATAAAGTCAGTTGCTATGGTTAAGCCTATGGTCTTCCTTTGCCAGAATCTTCCCACGCTAGAGGCAGATTAATTTTAGAAAAAAAACTATAAAGTCAGTAACCATGGTTTAGCCATACTAAAGACCTAGTCTTCTTTTGCCAGACTTTTCCTACGCTAGAGACATATTAATTTTAGCAAAAAAAACTATAAAGTCAGTGACCATGGTTTAGCCATACTAAAGACCTGGTCGTCCTTTGCCAGACTCTTCCCACGCTAGAGACAGATTAATTTTAGCATAAAAATTATAAAGTCAGTTGCCATGGTTTAGCCATACTAAAGACCTGGTCGTCCTTTGCCAGACTCTTCCCACGCTAGAGACAGATTAATTTTAGCAAAAAAACTATAAAGTCAGTAACCATGGTTTAGCCATACTAAAGACCTGGTCGTCATTTGCAAGACTTTTCCCATGCTAAAGACAGATTAATTATAGCAAAAAAATTATAAAGTCAAAAGCTATAGTTTAGCCATACTAAAGACCTGGTCGTCCTTTGCCAGACTCTTCCCACGCTAGAGACAGATTAAATTTAGCATAAAAATTATAAAGTCAGTTGCCATGGTTTAGCCATACTAAAGACCTGGTCGTCATTTAACAGACTTTTCCCATGCTAGAGACAGATTACTTTTAGCAAAAAAATAATTATGTCAGTAGCCATGGTTTAGTCGTGTTAAAGACTTGACATCTTTTGCCAGACTTTTCTTACGCTAGAGACAGATTAATTTTATCAAAAAAATTATAAAGTCGGTTGCCATGGTTTAGCCATACTAAAGACCTGGTCGTCCTTTGCCAGACTCTTCCCACGCTAGCGACAGATTAATTTTAGCAAAAAAATTAATAAGTCAGTTGCCATGGTTTAGCCATACTAAAGACCTGGTCGTCCTTTGCCAGATTCTTCCCACGCTAGAGACAGATTAATTTTAGCAAAAAAACAATAAAGTCAGTAACCATGGTTTAGCCATACTAAAGACCTGCTCGTCATTTGCAAGACTTTTCCCATGCTAGAGACAGATTAATTATAGCAAAAAAATTATAAAGTCAATAGCCATAGTTTAGCCATACTAAAGTTCTTGTCGTCTTTTGCCAGACTTTCCGACGCTAAAAAAAGATTCATTTTAGCAAAAAAATTATAGAGTCAATAGTCATGGTTTAGCCATACTAAAACCAAGTCGTCCTTTGCCAGACTCTTACCACGCTAGAGACAGATTAATTTTAGCAAAAAAACTATAAAGTCAGTAACCATGGTTTAGCCATACTAAAGACCTGGTCGTCCTTTGCCAGACTTTTCCCACGCTAGAGACAGATTAATTTTAGCAAAAAAATTAATAAGTCAGTTGCCATGGTTTAGCCATACTGAAGTTCTTGTCGTCTTTTGCCAGACTTTCCGACGCTAAAAAAAGATTCATTTTAGCAAAAAAATTATAGAGTCAATAGTCATGGTTTAGCCATACTAAAACCTAGTCGTCCTTTGCCAGACTCTTCCCACGCTAGAGACAGATTAATTTTAGCAAAAAAATTAATAAGTCAGTTGCCATGGTTTAGCCATACTAAAGTTCTTGTCGTCTTTTGCCAGACTTTTCGACGCTAGAAAAAGATTCATTTTAGCAAAAAAATTATAAAGTCAATAGCCATGGTTTAGCCATACTAAAGACCTGGTCGTCATTTAACAGACTTTTCCCACGCTAGAAACAGATTAATTTTAGCAAAAAAAATCTAAAGACAGTAGCCATGGTTTAGCCATACTAAAGACCTGGTCGTCTTTTGCCAGACTTTTCCCACGCTAGAGACAGATTAATTTTAGCAAAAAAATTATAAAGTCAGTTGCTATGGTTAAGCCTATGGTGTTCCTTTGCCAGAATCTTCCCACGCTAGAGGCAGATTAATTTTAGAAAAAAAACTATAAAGTCAGTAATCATGGTTTAGCCATACTAAAGACCTAGTCTTCTTTTGCCAGACTTTTCCTACGCTAGAGACATATTAATTTTAGCAAAAAAACTATAAAGTCAGTGACCATGGTTTAGCCATACTAAAGACCTGGTCGTCCTTTGCCAGACTCTTCCCACGCTAGAGACAGATTAAATTTAGCATAAAAATTATAAAGTCAGTTGCCATGGTTTAGCCATACTAAAGACCTGGTCGTCCTTTGCCAGACTCTTCCCACGCTAGAGACAGATTAATTTTAGCAATAAAACTATAAAGTCAGTAACCATGGTTTAGCCATACTAAAGACCTGGTCGTCATTTGCCAGACTCTTCCCACGCTAGAGACAGATTAATTTTAGCAAAAAAATTAATAAGTCAGTTGCCATGGTTTAGCCATACTAAAGTTCTTGTCGTCTTTTTCCAGACTTTCCGACGCTAGAAAGATTCATTTTAGCAAAAAAATTATAACGTCAATAGCCATAGTTTAGCCATACTAAAGACATGGTCGTCCTTTGCCAGACTCTTCCCACGCTAGAGACAGATTAATTTTAGCAAAAAAATTAATAAGTCAGTTGCCATGGTTTAGCCATACTAAAACCTAGTCGTCCTTTGCCAGACTCTTCCTACGCTAGAGACAGATTAATTTTAGCAAAAAAACTATAAAGTCAGTGACCATGGTTTAGCCATACTAAAGACCTGGTCGTCCTTTGCCAGACTCTTCCCACGCTAGAGACAGATTAAATTTAGCATAAAAATTATAAAGTCAGTTGCCATGGTTTAGCCATACTAAAGACCTGGTCGTCCTTTGCCAGACTCTTCCCACGCTAGAGACAGATTAATTTTAGCAATAAAACTATAAAGTCAGTAACCATGGTTTAGCCATACTAAAGACCTGGTCGTCATTTGCCAGACTCTTCCCACGCTAGAGACAGATTAATTTTAGCAAAAAAATTAATAAGTCAGTTGCCATGGTTTAGCCATACTAAAGTTCTTGTCGTCTTTTTCCAGACTTTCCGACGCTAGAAAGATTCATTTTAGCAAAAAAATTATAACGTCAATAGCCATAGTTTAGCCATACTAAAGACCTGGTCGTCCTTTGCCAGACTCTTCCCACGCTAGAGACAGATTAATTTTAGCAAAAAAACTATAAAGTCAGTAACCATGGTTTAGCCATACTAAAGACCTGGTCGTCATTTAACAGACTTTTCCCACGCTAGAGACAGATTACTTTTAGCAAAAATAATTATGTCAGTAGCCATGGTTTAGTCGTGGTAAAGACTTGACATCTTTTGCCAGACTTTTCCCACGCTAGAGACAGATTAATTTTATCAAAAAAATTATAAAGTCGTTTGCCATGGTTTAGCCATACTAAAGACCTGGTCGTCCATTGCCAGACTCTTCCCACGCTAGAGACAGATTAATTTTAGCAAAAAAACAATAAAGTCAGTAACCATGGTTTAGCCATACTAAAGACCTGGTCGTAATTTGCAAGACTTTTCCCATGCTAGAGACAGATTAATTATAGCAAAAAAATTATAAAGTCAATAGCCATAGTTTAGCCATACTAAAGACCTGGTCGTCCTTTGCCAGACTCTTCCCACGCTAGAGACAGATTAATTTTAGCAAAAAAATTAATAAGTCAGTTGCCAAGGTTTAGCCGTACTAAAGACCTGGTCGTCCTTTGCCAGACTCTTCCCACGCTAGAGACAGATTAATTTTAGCAAAAAAGCAATAAAGTCAGTAACCATGGTTTAGCCATACTAAAGACCTGGTCGTCATTTGCAAGACTTTTCCCATGCTAGAGACAGATTAATTATAGCAAAAAAATTAAAAAGTCAATAGCCATAGTTTAGCCATACTAAAGACCTGGTCGTCCTTTGCCAGACTCTTCCCACGCTAGAGACAGATTAATTTTAGCAAAAAAATTAATAAGCCAGTTGCCATGGTTTAGCCATACTAAAGTTCTTGTCGTCTTTTGCCAGACTTTCCGACGCTAGAAAGATTCATTTTAGCAAAAAAATTATAAAGTCAATAGCCATGGTTTAGCCATACTAAAGACCTGGTCGTCCTTTGCCAGACTCTTCCCACGCTAGAGACAGATCAATTTTAGCAAAAAAATTAATAAGTCAGTTGCCATGGTTTAGCTATACTAAAGACCTGGTCGTCCTTTGCCAGACTCTTCCCACGCTAGAGACAGATTAATTTTAGCAAAAAAACTATAAAGTCAGTAACCATGGTTTAGCCATACTAAATACCTGGTCGTCCTTTGCCAGACTCTTCCCACGCTAGAGACAGATTAATTTTAGCAAAAAAATTAAAAAGTCAGTAGCTTTGGTTTTGCCATACTAAAGACCTGGTCGTCCTTTGCCAGACTTTTTCCACGCTAGAGACATATTAATTTTAGCAAAAAAACTATAATGTCAGTAACCATGGTTTAGCCATACTAAAGACCAAGTCGTCCTTTGCCAGACTCTTCCCACGCTAGAGACAGATTAATTTTAGCATAAAAATTATAAAGTCAGTTGCCATGGTTTAGCCATACTAAAGACCTGGTCGTCCTTTGCCAGACTCTTCCCACGCTAGAGACAGATTAATTTTAGCAAAAAAATTAAAAAGTCAGTAGCTTTGGTTTTGCCATACTAAAGACCTGGTCGTCCTTTGCCAGACTTTTTCCACGCTAGAGACATATTAATTTTAGCAAAAAAACTATAATGTCAGTAACCATGGTTTAGCCATACTAAAGACCAAGTCGTCCTTTGCCAGACTCTTCCCACGCTAGAGACAGATTAATTTTAGCATAAAAATTATAAAGTCAGTTGCCATGGTTTAGCCATACTAAAGACCTGGTCGTCCTTTGCCAGACTCTTCCCACGCTAGAGACAGATTAATTTTAGCAAAAAAACGATAAAGTCAGTAACCATGGTTTAGCCATACTAAAGACCTAGTCGTCCTTTGCCAGACTTTTCCCAAGCTAGAGACAGATTAATTTTAGCAAAAAAATTAATAAGTCAGTTGCCATGGTTTAGCCATACTAAAGTTCTTGTCGTCTTTTGCCAGACTTTCCGACGCTAAAAAATGATTCATTTTAGCAAAAAAATTATAAAGTCAATAGTCATGGTTTAGCCATACTAAAGACCTGGTCGTCATTTGCCAGACTTTTCCCATGCTAGAGACAGATTAATTTTAGCAAAAAAATTAATAAGTCAGTTGCCATGGTTTAGCCATACTAAAGACCTGGTCGTCCTTTGCAAGACTTTCCGACGCTAGAAAGATTCATTTTAGCAAAAAAATTATAAAGTCAATAGCCATGGTTTAGCCATACTAAAGACCTGGTCGTCCTTTGCCAGACTCTTCCCACGCTAGAGACAGATTAATTTTAGCAAAAAAATTAATAAGTCAGTTGCCATGGTTTAAACAAACTAAGGACCTGTTCGTCCTTTGCCAGACTCTTCCCACGCTAGAGACAGATTAATTTTAGCAAAAAAACTATAAAGTCAGTAACCATGGTTTAGCCATACTAAATACCTGGTCGTCCTTTGCCAGACTCTTCCCACGCTAGAGACAGATTAATTTTAGCAAAAAAATTAAAAAATCAGTAGCTATGGTTTTGCCATACTAAAGACCTGGTCGTCCTTTGCCAGACTCTTTCCACGCTAGAGACAGATTAATTTTAGCAAAAAAATTAATAAGCCAGTTGCCATGGTTTAGCCATACTAAAGTTCTTGTCGTCTTTTGCCAGACTTTCCGACGCTAGAAAGATTCATTTTAGCAAAAAAATTATAAAGTCAATAGCCATGGTTTAGCCATACTAAAGACCTGGTCGTCCTTTGCCAGACTCTTCCCACGCTAGAGACAGATCAATTTTAGCAAAAAAATTAATAAGTCAGTTGCCATGGTTTAGCTATACTAAAGACCTGGTCGTCCTTTGCCAGACTCTTCCCACGCTAGAGACAGATTAATTTTAGCAAAAAAACTATAAAGTCAGTAACCATGGTTTAGCCATACTAAATACCTGGTCGTCCTTTGCCAGACTCTTCCCACGCTAGAGACAGATTAATTTTAGCAAAAAAATTAAAAAGTCAGTAGCTTTGGTTTTGCCATACTAAAGACCTGGTCGTCCTTTGCCAGACTTTTTCCACGCTAGAGACATATTAATTTTAGCAAAAAAACTATAATGTCAGTAACCATGGTTTAGCCATACTAAAGACCAAGTCGTCCTTTGCCAGACTCTTCCCACGCTAGAGACAGATTAATTTTAGCATAATAATTATAAAGTCAGTTGCCATGGTTTAGCCATACTAAAGACCTGGTCGTCCTTTGCCAGACTCTTCCCACGCTAGAGACAGATTAATTTTAGCAAAAAAACGATAAAGTCAGTAACCATGGTTTAGCCATACTAAAGACCTAGTCTTCCTTTGCCAGACTTTTCCCAAGCTAGAGACAGATTAATTTTAGCAAAAAAATTAATAAGTCAGTTGCCATGGTTTAGCCATACTAAAGTTCTTGTCGTCTTTTGCCAGACTTTCCGACGCTAAAAAATGATTCATTTTAGCAAAAAAATTATAAAGTCAATAGTCATGGTTTAGCCATACTAAAGACCTGGTCGTCATTTGCCAGACTTTTCCCATGCTAGAGACAGATTAATTTTAGCAAAAAAATTAATAAGTCAGTTGCCATGGTTTAGCCATACTAAAGACCTGGTCGTCCTTTGCAAGACTTTCCGACGCTAGAAAGATTCATTTTAGCAAAAAAATTATAAAGTCAATAGCCATGGTTTAGCCATACTAAAGACCTGGTCGTCCTTTGCCAGACTCTTCCCACGCTAGAGACAGATTAATTTTAGCAAAAAAATTAATAAGTCAGTTGCCATGGTTTAAACAAACTAAGGACCTGTTCGTCCTTTGCCAGACTCTTCCCACGCTAGAGACAGATTAATTTTAGCAAAAAAACTATAAAGTCAGTAACCATGGTTTAGCCATACTAAATACCTGGTCGTCCTTTGCCAGACTCTTCCCACGCTAGAGACAGATTAATTTTAGCAAAAAAATTAAAAAATCAGTAGCTATGGTTTTGCCATACTAAAGACCTGGTCGTCCTTTGCCAGACTCTTTCCACGCTAGAGACAGATTAATTTTAGCAAAAAAATTAATAAGCCAGTTGCCATGGTTTAGCCATACTAAAGTTCTTGTCGTCTTTTGCCAGACTTTCCGACGCTAGAAAGATTCATTTTAGCAAAAAAATTATAAAGCCTATAGCCATAGTTTAGCCATACTAAAGACCTGGTCGTCCTTTGCCAGACTCTTCCCACGCTAGAGACAGATTAATTTTAGCAAAAAAATTAATAAGTCAGTTGCCATGGTTTAGCCATACTAAAGACCTGGTCGTCCTTTGCCAGACTCTTCCCACGCTAGAGACAGATTAATTTTAGCGAAAAAACAATAAAGTCAGTAACCATGGTTTAGCCATACTAAAGACCTGGTCGTCATTTGCAAGACTATTCCCATGCTAGAGACAGATTAATTATAGCAAAAAAATTAAAAAGTCAATAGCCATAGTTTAGCCATACTAAAGACTTGGTCGTCCTTTGCCAGACTCTTCCCACGCTAGAGACAGATTAATTTTAGCAAAAAAATTAATAAGCCAGTTGCCATGGTTTAGCCATACTAAAGTTCTTGTCGTCTTTTGCCAGACTTTCCGACGCTAGAAAGATTCATTTTAGCAAAAAAATTATAAAGTCAATAGCCATGGTTTAGCCATACTAAAGACCTGGTCGTCCTTTGCCAGACTCTTCCCACGCTAGAGACAGATCAATTTTAGCAAAAAAATTAATAAGTCAGTTGCCATGGTTTAGCTATACTAAAGACCTGGTCGTCCTTTGCCAGACTCTTCCCACGCTAGAGACAGATTAATTTTAGCAAAAAAACTATAAAGTCAGTAACCATGGTTTAGCCATACTAAATACCTGGTCGTCCTTTGCCAGACTCTTCCCACGCTAGAGACAGATTAATTTTAGCAAAAAAATTAAAAAGTCAGTAGCTTTGGTTTTGCCATACTAAAGACCTGGTCGTCCTTTGCCAGACTTTTTCCACGCTAGAGACATATTAATTTTAGCAAAAAAACTATAATGTCAGTAACCATGGTTTAGCCATACTAAAGACCAAGTCGTCCTTTGCCAGACTCTTCCCACGCTAGAGACAGATTAATTTTAGCATAAAAATTATAAAGTCAGTTGCCATGGTTTAGCCATACTAAAGACCTGGTCGTCCTTTGCCAGACTCTTCCCACGCTAGAGACAGATTAATTTTAGCAAAAAAACGATAAAGTCAGTAACCATGGTTTAGCCATACTAAAGACCTAGTCGTCCTTTGCCAGACTTTTCCCAAGCTAGAGACAGATTAATTTTAGCAAAAAAATTAATAAGTCAGTTGCCATGGTTTAGCCATACTAAAGTTCTTGTCGTCTTTTGCCAGACTTTCCGACGCTAAAAAATGATTCATTTTAGCAAAAAAATTATAAAGTCAATAGTCATGGTTTAGCCATACTAAAGACCTGGTCGTCATTTGCCAGACTTTTCCCATGCTAGAGACAGATTAATTTTAGCAAAAAAATTAATAAGTCAGTTGCCATGGTTTAGCCATACTAAAGACCTGGTCGTCCTTTGCAAGACTTTCCGACGCTAGAAAGATTCATTTTAGCAAAAAAATTATAAAGTCAATAGCCATGGTTTAGCCATACTAAAGACCTGGTCGTCCTTTGCCAGACTCTTCCCACGCTAGAGACAGATTAATTTTAGCAAAAAAATTAATAAGTCAGTTGCCATGGTTTAAACAAACTAAGGACCTGTTCGTCCTTTGCCAGACTCTTCCCACGCTAGAGACAGATTAATTTTAGCAAAAAAACTATAAAGTCAGTAACCATGGTTTAGCCATACTAAATACCTGGTCGTCCTTTGCCAGACTCTTCCTACGCTGGAGACAGATTAATTTTAGCAAAAAAATTAAAAAATCAGTAGCTATGGTTTTGCCATACTAAAGACCTGGTCGTCCTTTGCCAGACTCTTTCCACGCTAGAGACAGATTAATTTTAGCAAAAAAATTAATAAGCCAGTTGCCATGGTTTAGCCATACTAAAGTTCTTGTCGTCTTTTGCCAGACTTTCCGACGCTAGAAAGATTCATTTTAGCAAAAAAATTATAAAGCCTATAGCCATAGTTTAGCCATACTAAAGACCTGGTCGTCCTTTGCCAGACTCTTCCCACGCTAGAGACAGATTAATTTTAGCAAAAAAATTAATAAGTCAGTTGCCATGGTTTAGCCATACTAAAGACCTGGTCGTCCTTTGCCAGACTCTTCCCACGCTAGAGACAGATTAATTTTAGCGAAAAAACAATAAAGTCAGTAACCATGGTTTAGCCATACTAAAGACCTGGTCGTCATTTGCAAGACTATTCCCATGCTAGAGACAGATTAATTATAGCAAAAAAATTAAAAAGTCAATAGCCATAGTTTAGCCATACTAAAGACCTGGTCGTCCTTTGCCAGACTCTTTTTACGCTAGAGACAGATTAATTTTAGCAAAAAAATTAATAAGTCAGTTGCCATGGTTTAGCCATACTAAAGTTCTTGTCGTCTTTTGCCAGACTTTCCGACGCTAGAAAGATTCATTTTAGCAAAAAAATTATAAAGCCTATAGCCATAGTTTAGCCATACTAAAGACCTGGTCGTCCTTTGCCAGACTCTTCCCACGCTAGAGACAGATTAATTTTAGCAAAAAAATTAATAAGTCAGTTGCCATGGTTTAGCCATACTAAAGACCTGGTCGTCCTTTGCCAGACTCTTCCCACGCTAGAGACAGATTAATTTTAGCGAAAAAACAATAAAGTCAGTAACCATGGTTTAGCCATACTAAAGACCTGGTCGTCATTTGCAAGACTATTCCCATGCTAGAGACAGATTAATTATAGCAAAAAAATTAAAAAGTCAATAGCCATAGTTTAGCCATACTAAAGACTTGGTCGTCCTTTGCCAGACTCTTCCCACGCTAGAGACAGATTAATTTTAGCAAAAAAATTAATAAGCCAGTTGCCATGGTTTAGCCATACTAAAGTTCTTGTCGTCTTTTGCCAGACTTTCCGACGCTAGAAAGATTCATTTTAGCAAAAAAATTATAAAGTCAATAGCCATGGTTTAGCCATACTAAAGACCTGGTCGTCCTTTGCCAGACTCTTCCCACGCTAGAGACAGATCAATTTTAGCAAAAAAATTAATAAGTCAGTTGCCATGGTTTAGCTATACTAAAGACCTGGTCGTCCTTTGCCAGACTCTTCCCACGCTAGAGACAGATTAATTTTAGCAAAAAAACTATAAAGTCAGTAACCATGGTTTAGCCATACTAAATACCTGGTCGTCCTTTGCCAGACTCTTCCCACGCTAGAGACAGATTAATTTTAGCAAAAAAATTAAAAAGTCAGTAGCTTTGGTTTTGCCATACTAAAGACCTGGTCGTCCTTTGCCAGACTTTTTCCACGCTAGAGACATATTAATTTTAGCAAAAAAACTATAATGTCAGTAACCATGGTTTAGCCATACTAAAGACCAAGTCGTCCTTTGCCAGACTCTTCCCACGCTAGAGACAGATTAATTTTAGCATAAAAATTATAAAGTCAGTTGCCATGGTTTAGCCATACTAAAGACCTGGTCGTCCTTTGCCAGACTCTTCCCACGCTAGAGACAGATTAATTTTAGCAAAAAAACGATAAAGTCAGTAACCATGGTTTAGCCATACTAAAGACCTAGTCGTCCTTTGCCAGACTTTTCCCAAGCTAGAGACAGATTAATTTTAGCAAAAAAATTAATAAGTCAGTTGCCATGGTTTAGCCATACTAAAGTTCTTGTCGTCTTTTGCCAGACTTTCCGACGCTAAAAAATGATTCATTTTAGCAAAAAAATTATAAAGTCAATAGTCATGGTTTAGCCATACTAAAGACCTGGTCGTCATTTGCCAGACTTTTCCCATGCTAGAGACAGATTAATTTTAGCAAAAAAATTAATAAGTCAGTTGCCATGGTTTAGCCATACTAAAGACCTGGTCGTCCTTTGCAAGACTTTCCGACGCTAGAAAGATTCATTTTAGCAAAAAAATTATAAAGTCAATAGCCATGGTTTAGCCATACTAAAGACCTGGTCGTCCTTTGCCAGACTCTTCCCACGCTAGAGACAGATTAATTTTAGCAAAAAAATTAATAAGTCAGTTGCCATGGTTTAAACAAACTAAGGACCTGTTCGTCCTTTGCCAGACTCTTCCCACGCTAGAGACAGATTAATTTTAGCAAAAAAACTATAAAGTCAGTAACCATGGTTTAGCCATACTAAATACCTGGTCGTCCTTTGCCAGACTCTTCCTACGCTGGAGACAGATTAATTTTAGCAAAAAAATTAAAAAATCAGTAGCTATGGTTTTGCCATACTAAAGACCTGGTCGTCCTTTGCCAGACTCTTTCCACGCTAGAGACAGATTAATTTTAGCAAAAAAATTAATAAGCCAGTTGCCATGGTTTAGCCATACTAAAGTTCTTGTCGTCTTTTGCCAGACTTTCCGACGCTAGAAAGATTCATTTTAGCAAAAAAATTATAAAGCCTATAGCCATAGTTTAGCCATACTAAAGACCTGGTCGTCCTTTGCCAGACTCTTCCCACGCTAGAGACAGATTAATTTTAGCAAAAAAATTAATAAGTCAGTTGCCATGGTTTAGCCATACTAAAGACCTGGTCGTCCTTTGCCAGACTCTTCCCACGCTAGAGACAGATTAATTTTAGCGAAAAAACAATAAAGTCAGTAACCATGGTTTAGCCATACTAAAGACCTGGTCGTCATTTGCAAGACTATTCCCATGCTAGAGACAGATTAATTATAGCAAAAAAATTAAAAAGTCAATAGCCATAGTTTAGCCATACTAAAGACCTGGTCGTCCTTTGCCAGACTCTTTTTACGCTAGAGACAGATTAATTTTAGCAAAAAAATTAATAAGTCAGTTGCCATGGTTTAGCCATACTAAAGTTCTTGTCGTCTTTTGCCAGACTTTCCGACGCTAGAAAGATTCATTTTAGCAAAAAAATTATAAAGCCTATAGCCATAGTTTAGCCATACTAAAGACCTGGTCGTCCTTTGCCAGACTCTTCCCACGCTAGAGACAGATTAATTTTAGCAAAAAAATTAATAAGTCAGTTGCCATGGTTTAGCCATACTAAAGACCTGGTCGTCCTTTGCCAGACTCTTCCCACGCTAGAGACAGATTAATTTTAGCAAAAAAACAATAAAGTCAGTAACCATGGTTTAGCCATACTAAAGACCTGGTCGTCATTTGCAAGACATTTCCCATGCTAGAGACAGATTAATTATAGCAAAAAAATTAAAAAGTCAATAGCCATAGTTTAGCCCTACTAAAGACCTGGTCGTCCTTTGCCAGACTCTTTTCACGCTAGAGACAGATTAATTTTAGCAAAAAAACTATAAAGTCAGTAACCATGGTTTAGCCATACTAAAGACCTGGTCGTCATTTGACAGACTTTTCCCACGCTATAGACAGATTAATTTTAGCAAAAAAATTATAATGACAGTAGCCATGGTTTAGCCATACTAAAAACCTGGACGTCCTTTGCCAGACTCTTCCCACGCTAAAGACAGATTAATTTTAGCAAAAAAACTATAAAGTCAGTAACCATGGTTTAGCCATACTAAAGACCTGGTCGTCATTTGACAGACTTTTCCCACGCTATAGACAGATGAATTTTAGCAAAAAAATTATAATGTGAGTAGCCATGGTTTAGATATACTAAAGACCTGGACGTCCTTTGCCAGACTCTTCCCACGCTAGAGACAGATTAATTTTAGCAAAAAAATTATAAAGTCAGTTGCCATGGTTTAGCCATACTAAAGACCTAGTCTTCCTTTGCCAGACTTTTCCCACGCTAGAGGCAGATTAATTTTAGAAAAAAAAACTATAAAGTCAGTAACCATGGTTTAGCCATACTAAAGACCTGGTCGTCATTTGCAAGACTATTCCCATGCTAGAGACAGATTAATTATATCAAAAAAATTAAAAAGTCAATAGCCATAGTTTAGCCATACTAAAGACCTGGTCGTCCTTTGCCAGACTCTTTTTACGCTAGAGACAGATTAATTTTAGCAAAAAAATTAATAAGTCAGTTGCCATGGTTTAGCCATACTAAAGTTCTTGTCGTCTTTTGCCAGACTTTCCGACGCTAGAAAGATTCATTTTAGCAAAAAAATTATAAAGCCTATAGCCATAGTTTAGCCATACTAAAGACCTGGTCGTCCTTTGCCAGACTCTTCCCACGCTAGAGACAGATTAATTTTAGCAAAAAAATTAATAAGTCAGTTGCCATGGTTTAGCCATACTAAAGACCTGGTCGTCCTTTGCCAGACTCTTCCCACGCTAGAGACAGATTAATTTTAGCGAAAAAACAATAAAGTCAGTAACCATGGTTTAGCCATACTAAAGACCTGGTCGTCATTTGCAAGACTATTCCCATGCTAGAGACAGATTAATTATAGCAAAAAAATTAAAAAGTCAATAGCCATAGTTTAGCCATACTAAAGACTTGGTCGTCCTTTGCCAGACTCTTCCCACGCTAGAGACAGATTAATTTTAGCAAAAAAATTAATAAGCCAGTTGCCATGGTTTAGCCATACTAAAGTTCTTGTCGTCTTTTGCCAGACTTTCCGACGCTAGAAAGATTCATTTTAGCAAAAAAATTATAAAGTCAATAGCCATGGTTTAGCCATACTAAAGACCTGGTCGTCCTTTGCCAGACTCTTCCCACGCTAGAGACAGATCAATTTTAGCAAAAAAATTAATAAGTCAGTTGCCATGGTTTAGCTATACTAAAGACCTGGTCGTCCTTTGCCAGACTCTTCCCACGCTAGAGACAGATTAATTTTAGCAAAAAAACTATAAAGTCAGTAACCATGGTTTAGCCATACTAAATACCTGGTCGTCCTTTGCCAGACTCTTCCCACGCTAGAGACAGATTAATTTTAGCAAAAAAATTAAAAAGTCAGTAGCTTTGGTTTTGCCATACTAAAGACCTGGTCGTCCTTTGCCAGACTTTTTCCACGCTAGAGACATATTAATTTTAGCAAAAAAACTATAATGTCAGTAACCATGGTTTAGCCATACTAAAGACCAAGTCGTCCTTTGCCAGACTCTTCCCACGCTAGAGACAGATTAATTTTAGCAAAAAAATTAATAAGTCAGTTGCCATGGTTTAGCCATACTAAAGTTCTTGTCGTCTTTTGCCAGACTTTCCGACGCTAAAAAATGATTCATTTTAGCAAAAAAATTATAAAGTCAATAGTCATGGTTTAGCCATACTAAAGACCTGGTCGTCCTTTGCCAGACTCTTCCCACGCTAGAGACAGATTAATTTTAGCAAAAAAACGATAAAGTCAGTAACCATGGTTTAGCCATACTAAAGACCTAGTCGTCCTTTGCCAGACTTTTCCCAAGCTAGAGACAGATTAATTTTAGCAAAAAAATTAATAAGTCAGTTGCCATGGTTTAGCCATACTAAAGTTCTTGTCGTCTTTTGCCAGACTTTCCGACGCTAAAAAATGATTCATTTTAGCAAAAAAATTATAAAGTCAATAGTCATGGTTTAGCCATACTAAAGACCTGGTCGTCATTTGCCAGACTTTTCCCATGCTAGAGACAGATTAATTTTAGCAAAAAAATTAATAAGTCAGTTGCCATGGTTTAGCCATACTAAAGACCTGGTCGTCCTTTGCAAGACTTTCCGACGCTAGAAAGATTCATTTTAGCAAAAAAATTATAAAGTCAATAGCCATGGTTTAGCCATACTAAAGACCTGGTCGTCCTTTGCCAGACTCTTCCCACGCTAGAGACAGATTAATTTTAGCAAAAAAATTAATAAGTCAGTTGCCATGGTTTAAACAAACTAAGGACCTGTTCGTCCTTTGCCAGACTCTTCCCACGCTAGAGACAGATTAATTTTAGCAAAAAAACTATAAAGTCAGTAACCATGGTTTAGCCATACTAAATACCTGGTCGTCCTTTGCCAGACTCTTCCTACGCTGGAGACAGATTAATTTTAGCAAAAAAATTAAAAAATCAGTAGCTATGGTTTTGCCATACTAAAGACCTGGTCGTCCTTTGCCAGACTCTTTCCACGCTAGAGACAGATTAATTTTAGCAAAAAAATTAATAAGCCAGTTGCCATGGTTTAGCCATACTAAAGTTCTTGTCGTCTTTTGCCAGACTTTCCGACGCTAGAAAGATTCATTTTAGCAAAAAAATTATAAAGCCTATAGCCATAGTTTAGCCATACTAAAGACCTGGTCGTCCTTTGCCAGACTCTTCCCACGCTAGAGACAGATTAATTTTAGCAAAAAAATTAATAAGTCAGTTGCCATGGTTTAGCCATACTAAAGACCTGGTCGTCCTTTGCCAGACTCTTCCCACGCTAGAGACAGATTAATTTTAGCGAAAAAACAATAAAGTCAGTAACCATGGTTTAGCCATACTAAAGACCTGGTCGTCATTTGCAAGACTATTCCCATGCTAGAGACAGATTAATTATAGCAAAAAAATTAAAAAGTCAATAGCCATAGTTTAGCCATACTAAAGACCTGGTCGTCCTTTGCCAGACTCTTTTTACGCTAGAGACAGATTAATTTTAGCAAAAAAATTAATAAGTCAGTTGCCATGGTTTAGCCATACTAAAGTTCTTGTCGTCTTTTGCCAGACTTTCCGACGCTAGAAAGATTCATTTTAGCAAAAAAATTATAAAGCCTATAGCCATAGTTTAGCCATACTAAAGACCTGGTCGTCCTTTGCCAGACTCTTCCCACGCTAGAGACAGATTAATTTTAGCAAAAAAATTAATAAGTCAGTTGCCATGGTTTAGCCATACTAAAGACCTGGTCGTCCTTTGCCAGACTCTTCCCACGCTAGAGACAGATTAATTTTAGCAAAAAAACAATAAAGTCAGTAACCATGGTTTAGCCATACTAAAGACCTGGTCGTCATTTGCAAGACATTTCCCATGCTAGAGACAGATTAATTATAGCAAAAAAATTAAAAAGTCAATAGCCATAGTTTAGCCCTACTAAAGACCTGGTCGTCCTTTGCCAGACTCTTTTCACGCTAGAGACAGATTAATTTTAGCAAAAAAACTATAAAGTCAGTAACCATGGTTTAGCCATACTAAAGACCTGGTCGTCATTTGACAGACTTTTCCCACGCTATAGACAGATTAATTTTAGCAAAAAAATTATAATGACAGTAGCCATGGTTTAGCCATACTAAAGACCTGGACGTCCTTTGCCAGACTCTTCCCACGCTAAAGACAGATTAATTTTAGCAAAAAAACTATAAAGTCAGTAACCATGGTTTAGCCATACTAAAGACCTGGTCGTCATTTGACAGACTTTTCCCACGCTATAGACAGATGAATTTTAGCAAAAAAATTATAATGTGAGTAGCCATGGTTTAGATATACTAAAGACCTGGACGTCCTTTGCCAGACTCTTCCCACGCTAGAGACAGATTAATTTTAGCAAAAAAATTATAAAGTCAGTTGCCATGGTTTAGCCATACTAAAGACCTAGTCTTCCTTTGCCAGACTTTTCCCACGCTAGAGGCAGATTAATTTTAGAAAAAAAAACTATAAAGTCAGTAACCATGGTTTAGCCATACTAAAGACCTGGTCGTCATTTGACAGACTTTTCCCACGCTATAGACAGATTAATTTTAGCAAAAAAATTATAAAGTCAGTTGCCATGGTTTAGCCATACTAAAGACCTGGTCGTCCTTTGCCAGACTCTTCCCACGCTAGAGACAGATTAATTTTAGCATAAAAACTATAAGGTCAGTAACCATGGTTTAGCCATACTAAAGACCTGGTCGTCATTTGCCAGACTCTTCCCACGCTAGAGACAGATTAATTTTAGCATAAAAATTTTAAATTCACTTGCCATGGTTTAGCCATACTAAAGACCTGGTCGTCCTTTGCCAGACTCTTCCCACGCTAGAGACAGATTAATTTTAGCAAAAAAACTATAAAGTCAGTAACCATGGTTTAGCCATACTAAAGACCTGGTCGTCATTTGACAGACTTTTCCCACGCTATAGACAGATTAATTTTAGCAAAAAAATTAATAAGTCAGTTGCCATGGTTTAGCTATACTAAAGACCTGGTCGTCCTTTGCCAGACTCTTCCCACGCTAGAGACAGATTAATTTTAGCAAAAAAACTATAAAGTCAGTAACCATGGTTTAGCCATACTAAAGACCTGGTCGTCATTTGCCAGACTCTTCCCACGCTAGAGACATATTAATTTTAGCAAAAAAATTATAAAGTCAGTTGCCATGGTTTAGCCATATCAAAGACCTAGTCTTCCTTTGCCAGACTTTTCCCACGCTAGAGGCAGATTAATTTTAGATACAAAAACTATAAAGTCAGTAACCATGGTTTAGCCATACTAAAGACCTGGTCGTCATTTGACAGACTTTTCCCACGCTATAGACAGATTAATTTTAGCAAAAAAATTATAAAGTCAGTTGCCATGGTTTAGCCATACTAAAGACCTGGTCGTCCTTTGCCAGACTCTTCCCACGCTAGAGACAGATTAATTTTAGCATAAAAACTATAAGGTCAGTAACCATGGTTTAGCCATACTAAAGACCTGGTCGTCCTTTGCCAGACTCTTCCCACGCTAGAGACAGATTAATTTTAGCAAAAATATTAAAAAGTCAGTAGCTTTGGTTTTGCCATACTAAAGACCTGGTCGTCCTTTGCCAGACTTTTTCCACGCTAGAGACATATTAATTTTAGCAAAAAAACTATAATGTCAGTAACCATGGTTTAGCCATACTAAAGACCAAGTCGTCCTTTGCCAGACTCTTCCCACGCTAGAGACAGATTAATTTTAGCATAAAAATTATAAAGTCAGTTGCCATGGTTTAGCCATACTAAAGACCTGGTCGTCCTTTGCCAGACTCTTCCCACGCTAGAGACAGATTAATTTTAGCAAAAAAACGATAAAGTCAGTAACCATGGTTTAGCCATACTAAAGACCTAGTCGTCCTTTGCCAGACTTTTCCCAAGCTAGAGACAGATTAATTTTAGCAAAAAAATTAATAAGTCAGTTGCCATGGTTTAGCCATACTAAAGTTCTTGTCGTCTTTTGCCAGACTTTCCGACGCTAAAAAATGATTCATTTTAGCAAAAAAATTATAAAGTCAATAGTCATGGTTTAGCCATACTAAAGACCTGGTCGTCATTTGCCAGACTTTTCCCATGCTAGAGACAGATTAATTTTAGCAAAAAAATTAATAAGTCAGTTGCCATGGTTTAGCCATACTAAAGACCTGGTCGTCCTTTGCAAGACTTTCCGACGCTAGAAAGATTCATTTTAGCAAAAAAATTATAAAGTCAATAGCCATGGTTTAGCCATACTAAAGACCTGGTCGTCCTTTGCCAGACTCTTCCCACGCTA
This sequence comes from Ganaspis brasiliensis, assembly GCA_037103525.1. Taxonomy (NCBI): domain Eukaryota; kingdom Metazoa; phylum Arthropoda; class Insecta; order Hymenoptera; family Figitidae; genus Ganaspis; species Ganaspis brasiliensis. The sequence continues at coordinate 62,250 of JAZKLR010000135.1, read as the reverse complement.
GAGACAGATTAATTTTAGCAAAAAAATTAATAAGTCAGTTGCCATGGTTTAAACAAACTAAGGACCTGTTCGTCCTTTGCCAGACTCTTCCCACGCTAGAGACAGATTAATTTTAGCAAAAAAACTATAAAGTCAGTAACCATGGTTTAGCCATACTAAATACCTGGTCGTCCTTTGCCAGACTCTTCCTACGCTGGAGACAGATTAATTTTAGCAAAAAAATTAAAAAATCAGTAGCTATGGTTTTGCCATACTAAAGACCTGGTCGTCCTTTGCCAGACTCTTTCCACGCTAGAGACAGATTAATTTTAGCAAAAAAATTAATAAGCCAGTTGCCATGGTTTAGCCATACTAAAGTTCTTGTCGTCTTTTGCCAGACTTTCCGACGCTAGAAAGATTCATTTTAGCAAAAAAATTATAAAGCCTATAGCCATAGTTTAGCCATACTAAAGACCTGGTCGTCCTTTGCCAGACTCTTCCCACGCTAGAGACAGATTAATTTTAGCAAAAAAATTAATAAGTCAGTTGCCATGGTTTAGCCATACTAAAGACCTGGTCGTCCTTTGCCAGACTCTTCCCACGCTAGAGACAGATTAATTTTAGCGAAAAAACAATAAAGTCAGTAACCATGGTTTAGCCATACTAAAGACCTGGTCGTCATTTGCAAGACTATTCCCATGCTAGAAACAGATTAATTATAGCAAAAAAATTAAAAATTCAATAGCCATAGTTTAGCCATACTAAAGACCTGGTCGTCCTTTGCCAGACTCTTTTTACGCTAGAGACAGATTTATTTTAGCAAAAAAATTAATAAGTCAGTTGCCATGGTTTAGCCATACTAAAGTTCTTGTCGTCTTTTGCCAGACTTTCCGACGCTAGAAAGATTCATTTTAGCAAAAAAATTATAAAGCCTATAGCCATAGTTTAGCCATACTAAAGACCTGGTCGTCCTTTGCCAGACTCTTCCCACGCTAGAGACAGATTAATTTTAGCAAAAAAATTAATAAGTCAGTTGCCATGGTTTAGCCATACTAAAGACCTGGTCGTCCTTTGCCAGACTCTTCCCACGCTAGAGACAGATTAATTTTAGCAAAAAAACAATAAAGTCAGTAACCATGGTTTAGCCATACTAAAGACCTGGTCGTCATTTGCAAGACATTTCCCATGCTAGAGACAGATTAATTATAGCAAAAAAATTAAAAAGTCAATAGCCATAGTTTAGCCCTACTAAAGACCTGGTCGTCCTTTGCCAGACTCTTTTCACGCTAGAGACAGATTAATTTTAGCAAAAAAACTATAAAGTCAGTAACCATGGTTTAGCCATACTAAAGACCTGGTCGTCATTTGACAGACTTTTCCCACGCTATAGACAGATGAATTTTAGCAAAAAAATTATAATGTGAGTAGCCATGGTTTAGATATACTAAAGACCTGGACGTCCTTTGCCAGACTCTTCCCACGCTAGAGACAGATTAATTTTAGCAAAAAAATTATAAAGTCAGTTGCCATGGTTTAGCCATACTAAAGACCTAGTCTTCCTTTGCCAGACTTTTCCCACGCTAGAGGCAGATTAATTTTAGAAAAAAAAACTATAAAGTCAGTAACCATGGTTTAGCCATACTAAAGACCTGGTCGTCATTTGACAGACTTTTCCCACGCTATAGACAGATTAATTTTAGCAAAAAAATTATAAAGTCAGTTGCCATGGTTTAGCCATACTAAAGACCTGGTCGTCCTTTGCCAGACTCTTCCCACGCTAGAGACAGATTAATTTTAGCATAAAAACTATAAGGTCAGTAACCATGGTTTAGCCATACTAAAGACCTGGTCGTCATTTGCCAGACTCTTCCCACGCTAGAGACAGATTAATTTTAGCATAAAAATTTTAAATTCACTTGCCATGGTTTAGCCATACTAAAGACCTGGTCGTCCTTTGCCAGACTCTTCCCACGCTAGAGACAGATTAATTTTAGCAAAAAAACTATAAAGTCAGTAACCATGGTTTAGCCATACTAAAGACCTGGTCGTCATTTGACAGACTTTTCCCACGCTATAGACAGATTAATTTTAGCAAAAAAATTAATAAGTCAGTTGCCATGGTTTAGCTATACTAAAGACCTGGTCGTCCTTTGCCAGACTCTTCCCACGCTAGAGACAGATTAATTTTAGCAAAAAAACTATAAAGTCAGTAACCATGGTTTAGCCATACTAAAGACCTGGTCGTCATTTGCCAGACTCTTCCCACGCTAGAGACATATTAATTTTAGCAAAAAAATTATAAAGTCAGTTGCCATGGTTTAGCCATACTAAAGACCTAGTCTTCCTTTGCCAGACTTTTCCCACGCTAGAGGCAGATTAATTTTAGATACAAAAACTATAAAGTCAGTAACCATGGTTTAGCCATACTAAAGACCTGGTCGTCATTTGACAGACTTTTCCCACGCTATAGACAGATTAATTTTAGCAAAAAAATTATAAAGTCAGTTGCCATGGTTTAGCCATACTAAAGACCTGGTCGTCCTTTGCCAGACTCTTCCCACGCTAGAGACAGATTAATTTTAGCATAAAAACTATAAGGTCAGTAACCATGGTTTAGCCATACTAAAGACCTGGTCGTCCTTTGCCAGACTCTTCCCACGCTAGAGACAGATTAATTTTAGCAAAAATATTAAAAAGTCAGTAGCTTTGGTTTTGCCATACTAAAGACCTGGTCGTCCTTTGCCAGACTTTTTCCACGCTAGAGACATATTAATTTTAGCAAAAAAACTATAATGTCAGTAACCATGGTTTAGCCATACTAAAGACCAAGTCGTCCTTTGCCAGACTCTTCCCACGCTAGAGACAGATTAATTTTAGCATAAAAATTATAAAGACAGTTGCCATGGTTTAGCCATACTAAAGACCTGGTCGTCCTTTGCCAGACTCTTCCCACGCTAGAGACAGATTAATTTTAGCAAAAAAACGATAAAGTCAGTAACCATGGTTTAGCCATACTAAAGACCTAGTCGTCCTTTGCCAGACTTTTCCCAAGCTAGAGACAGATTAATTTTAGCAAAAAAATTAATAAGTCAGTTGCCATGGTTTAGCCATACTAAAGTTCTTGTCGTCTTTTGCCAGACTTTCCGACGCTAAAAAATGATTCATTTTAGCAAAAAAATTATAAAGTCAATAGTCATGGTTTAGCCATACTAAAGACCTGGTCGTCATTTGCCAGACTTTTCCCATGCTAGAGACAGATTAATTTTAGCAAAAAAATTAATAAGTCAGTTGCCATGGTTTAGCCATACTAAAGACCTGGTCGTCCTTTGCAAGACTTTCCGACGCTAGAAAGATTCATTTTAGCAAAAAAATTATAAAGTCAATAGCCATGGTTTAGCCATACTAAAGACCTGGTCGTCCTTTGCCAGACTCTTCCCACGCTAGAGACAGATTAATTTTAGCAAAAAAATTAATAAGTCAGTTGCCATGGTTTAAACAAACTAAGGACCTGTTCGTCCTTTGCCAGACTCTTCCCACGCTAGAGACAGATTAATTTTAGCAAAAAAACTATAAAGTCAGTAACCATGGTTTAGCCATACTAAATACCTGGTCGTCCTTTGCCAGACTCTTCCCACGCTAGAGACAGATTAATTTTAGCAAAAAAATTAAAAAATCAGTAGCTATGGTTTTGCCATACTAAAGACCTGGTCGTCCTTTGCCAGACTCTTTCCACGCTAGAGACAGATTAATTTTAGCAAAAAAATTAATAAGCCAGTTGCCATGGTTTAGCCATACTAAAGTTCTTGTCGTCTTTTGCCAGACTTTCCGACGCTAGAAAGATTCATTTTAGCAAAAAAATTATAAAGCCTATAGCCATAGTTTAGCCATACTAAAGACCTGGTCGTCCTTTGCCAGACTCTTCCCACGCTAGAGACAGATTAATTTTAGCAAAAAAATTAATAAGTCAGTTGCCATGGTTTAGCCATACTAAAGACCTGGTCGTCCTTTGCCAGACTCTTCCCACGCTAGAGACAGATTAATTTTAGCGAAAAAACAATAAAGTCAGTAACCATGGTTTAGCCATACTAAAGACCTGGTCGTCATTTGCAAGACTATTCCCATGCTAGAGACAGATTAATTATAGCAAAAAAATTAAAAAGTCAATAGCCATAGTTTAGCCATACTAAAGACCTGGTCGTCCTTTGCCAGACTCTTCCCACGCTAGAGACAGATTAATTTTAGCAAAAAAATTAATAAGCCAGTTGCCATGGTTTAGCCATACTAAAGTTCTTGTCGTCTTTTGCCAGACTTTCCGACGCTAGAAAGATTCATTTTAGCAAAAAAATTATAAAGTCAATAGCCATGGTTTAGCCATACTAAAGACCTGGTCGTCCTTTGCCAGACTCTTCCCACGCTAGAGACAGATCAATTTTAGCAAAAAAATTAATAAGTCAGTTGCCATGGTTTAGCTATACTAAAGACCTGGTCGTCCTTTGCCAGACTCTTCCCACGCTAGAGACAGATTAATTTTAGCAAAAAAACTATAAAGTCAGTAACCATGGTTTAGCCATACTAAATACCTGGTCGTCCTTTGCCAGACTCTTCCCACGCTAGAGACAGATTAATTTTAGCAAAAAAATTAAAAAGTCAGTAGCTTTGGTTTTGCCATACTAAAGACCTGGTCGTCCTTTGCCAGACTTTTTCCACGCTAGAGACATATTAATTTTAGCAAAAAAACTATAATGTCAGTAACCATGGTTTAGCCATACTAAAGACCAAGTCGTCCTTTGCCAGACTCTTCCCACGCTAGAGACAGATTAATTTTATCATAAAAATTATAAAGTCAGTTGCCATGGTTTAGCCATACTAAAGACCTGGTCGTCCTTTGCCAGACTCTTCCCACGCTAGAGACAGATTAATTTTAGCAAAAAAACGATAAAGTCAGTAACCATGGTTTAGCCATACTAAAGACCTAGTCGTCCTTTGCCAGACTTTTCCCAAGCTAGAGACAGATTAATTTTAGCAAAAAAATTAATAAGTCAGTTGCCATGGTTTAGCCATACTAAAGTTCTTGTCGTCTTTTGCCAGACTTTCCGACGCTAAAAAATGATTCATTTTAGCAAAAAAATTATAAAGTCAATAGTCATGGTTTAGCCATACTAAAGACCTGGTCGTCATTTGCCAGACTTTTCCCATGCTAGAGACAGATTAATTTTAGCAAAAAAATTAATAAGTCAGTTGCCATGGTTTAGCCATACTAAAGACCTGGTCGTCCTTTGCAAGACTTTCCGACGCTAGAAAGATTCATTTTAGCAAAAAAATTATAAAGTCAATAGCCATGGTTTAGCCATACTAAAGACCTGGTCGTCCTTTGCCAGACTCTTCCCACGCTAGAGACAGATTAATTTTAGCAAAAAAATTAATAAGTCAGTTGCCATGGTTTAAACAAACTAAGGACCTGTTCGTCCTTTGCCAGACTCTTCCCACGCTAGAGACAGATTAATTTTAGCAAAAAAACTATAAAGTCAGTAACCATGGTTTAGCCATACTAAATACCTGGTCGTCCTTTGCCAGACTCTTCCTACGCTAGAGACAGATTAATTTTAGCAAAAAAATTAAAAAATCAGTAGCTATGGTTTTGCCATACTAAAGACCTGGTCGTCCTTTGCCAGACTCTTTCCACGCTAGAGACAGATTAATTTTAGCAAAAAAATTAATAAGCCAGTTGCCATGGTTTAGCCATACTAAAGTTCTTGTCGTCTTTTGCCAGACTTTCCGACGCTAGAAAGATTCATTTTAGCAAAAAAATTATAAAGCCTATAGCCATAGTTTAGCCATACTAAAGACCTGGTCGTCCTTTGCCAGACTCTTCCCACGCTAGAGACAGATTAATTTTAGCAAAAAAATTAATAAGTCAGTTGCCATGGTTTAGCCATACTAAAGACCTGGTCGTCCTTTGCCAGACTCTTCCCACGCTAGAGACAGATTAATTTTAGCGAAAAAACAATAAAGTCAGTAACCATTGTTTAGCCATACTAAAGACCTGGTCGTCATTTGCAAGACTATTCCCATGCTAGAGACAGATTAATTATAGCAAAAAAATTAATATGTCAGTTGCCATGGTTTAGCCATACTAAAGACCTGGACGTCCTTTGCCAGACTCTTCCCACGCTAAAGACAGATTAATTTTAGCAAAAAAACTATAAAGTCAGTAACCATGGTTTAGCCATACTAAAGACCTGGTCGTCCTTTGCCAGACTCTTTTTACGCTAGAGACAGATTAATTTTAGCAAAAAAATTAATAAGTCAGTTGCCATGGTTTAGCCATACTAAAGTTCTTGTCGTCTTTTGCCAGACTTTCCGACGCTAGAAAGATTCATTTTAGCAAAAAAATTATAAAGCCTATAGCCATAGTTTAGCCATACTAAAGACCTGGTCGTCCTTTGCCAGACTCTTCCCACGCTAGAGACAGATTAATTTTAGCAAAAAAATTAATAAGTCAGTTGCCATGGTTTAGCCATACTAAAGACCTGGTCGTCCTTTGCCAGACTCTTCCCACGCTAGAGACAGATTAATTTTAGCAAAAAAACAATAAAGTCAGTAACCATGGTTTAGCCATACTAAAGACCTGGTCGTCATTTGCAAGACATTTCCCATGCTAGAGACAGATTAATTATAGCAAAAAAATTAAAAAGTCAATAGCCATAGTTTAGCCCTACTAAAGACCTGGTCGTCCTTTGCCAGACTCTTTTCACGCTAGAGACAGATTAATTTTAGCAAAAAAACTATAAAGTCAGTAACCATGGTTTAGCCATACTAAAGACCTGGTCGTCATTTGACAGACTTTTCCCACGCTATAGACAGATTAATTTTAGCAAAAAAATTATAATGACAGTAGCCATGGTTTAGCCATACTAAAGACCTGGACGTCCTTTGCCAGACTCTTCCCACGCTAGAGACAGATTAATTTTAGCAAAAAAACTATAAAGTCAGTAACCATGGTTTAGCCATACTAAAGACCTGGTCGTCATTTGACAGACTTTTCCCACGCTATAGACAGATGAATTTTAGCAAAAAAATTATAATGTGAGTAGCCATGGTTTAGATATACTAAAGACCTGGACGTCCTTTGCCAGACTCTTCCCACGCTAGAGACAGATTAATTTTAGCAAAAAAATTATAAAGTCAGTTGCCATGGTTTAGCCATACTAAAGACCTAGTCTTCCTTTGCCAGACTTTTCCCACGCTAGAGGCAGATTAATTTTAGAAAAAAAAACTATAAAGTCAGTAACCATGGTTTAGCCATACTAAAGACCTGGTCGTCATTTGACAGACTTTTCCCACGCTATAGACAGATTAATTTTAGCAAAAAAATTATAAAGTCAGTTGCCATGGTTTAGCCATACTAAAGACCTGGTCGTCCTTTGCCAGACTCTTCCCACGCTAGAGACAGATTAATTTTAGCATAAAAACTATAAGGTCAGTAACCATGGTTTAGCCATACTAAAGACCTGGTCGTCATTTGCCAGACTCTTCCCACGCTAGAGACAGATTAATTTTAGCATAAAAATTTTAAATTCACTTGCCATGGTTTAGCCATACTAAAGACCTGGTCGTCCTTTGCCAGACTCTTCCCACGCTAGAGACAGATTAATTTTAGCAAAAAAACTATAAAGTCAGTAACCATGGTTTAGCCATACTAAAGACCTGGTCGTCCTCTGCCAGACTCTTCCCACGCTAGAGACAGATTAATTTTAGCAAAAAAACTATAAAGTCAGTAACCATGGTTTAGCCATACTAAAGACCTGGTCGTCATTTGCCAGACTCTTCCCACGCTAGAGACAGATTAATTTTAGCATAAAAAATTTAAATTCACTTGCCATGGTTTAGCCATACTAAAGACCTGGTCGTCCTTTGCCAGACTCTTCCCACGCTAGAGACAGATTAATTTTAGCATAAAAACTATAAAGTCAGTAACCATGGTTTAGCCATACTAAAGACCTGGTCGTCATTTGCCAGACTCTTCCCACGCTAGAGACAGATTAATTTTAGCATAAAAATTTTAAATTCACTTGCCATGGTTTAGCCATACTAAAGACCTGGTCCTCCTTTGCCAGACTCTTCCCACGCTAGAGACAGATTAATTTTAGCAAAAAAACTATAAAGTCAGTAACCATGGTTTAGCCATACTAAAGACCTGGTCGTCATTTGACAGACTTTTCCGACGCTATAGACAGATTAATTTTAGCAAAAAAATTATAATGTCAGTAGCCATGGTTTAGCCATACTAAAGACCTGGACGTCCTTTGCCAGACTCTTCCCACGCTAGAGACAGATTAATTTTAGCAAAAAAATTAATAAGTCAGTTGCCATGGTTTAGCCATACTAAAGTTCTTATCGTTTTTTGCCAGACTTTCCGACGCTAGAAATAGATTAATTTTAGCAAAAAAATTATAAAGTCAATAGCCATGGTTTAGCCATACTAAAGACCTGGTCGTCCTTCGCCAGACTCTTCCCACGCTAGAGACAGATTAATTTTAGCATAAAAACTATAAAGTCAATAAACATGGTTTAGCCATACTAAAGATCTGGACGTCATTTGCCAGGCTCTTCCCACGCTAGAGACAGATTAATTTTAGCATAAAAATTATAAAGTCACTTGCCATGGTTTAGCCATACTAAAGACCTGGTCGTCCTTTGCCAGACTCTTACCACGCTAGAGACAGATTAATTTTAGCATAAAAATTATAAAGTCAGTTGCCATGGTTTAGCCATACTAAAGACCTGGTCGTCCTTTGCCAGATTCTTCCCACGCTAGAGACAGATTAATTTTAGCATAAAACTATAAAGTCAGTAACCATGGTTTAGCCATACTAAAGTCCTGGTCGTCATTTGCCAGACTCTTCCCACGCTAGAGACAGATTAATTTTAGCATAAAAATTATAAAGTCACTTGCCATGGTTTAGCCATACTAAAGACCTGGTCGTCCTTTGCCAGACTCTTCCCACGCTAGAGACAGATTAATTTTAGCAAAAAAACTATAAGGTCAGTAACCATGGTTAAGCCATACTAAAGACCTGATCGTCATTTGACAGACTTTTCCCACGCTATAGACAGATTAATTTTAGCAAAAAAATTATAATGTCAGTACCCATGGTTTAGCCATACTAAAGACCTGGTCGTCCTTTGCCAGACTCTTCCCACGCTAGAGACAGATTAATTTTAGAAAAAAAAAACTATAAAGTCAGTAACCATGGTTTAGCCATACTAAAGACCTAGTCGTCCTTTGCCAGACTTTTCCCAAGCTAGAGACAGATTAATTTTAGCAAAAAAATTAATAAGTCAGTTGCCATGGTTTAGCCATACTAAAGTTCTTGTCGTCTTTTGCCAGACTTTCCGACGCTAAAAAATGATTCATTTTAGCAAAAAAATTATAAAGTCAATAGTCATGGTTTAGCCATACTAAAGACCTGGTCGTCATTTGCCAGACTTTTCCCATGCTAGAGACAGATTAATTTTAGCAAAAAAATTAATAAGTCAGTTGCCATGGTTTAGCCATACTAAAGACCTGGTCGTCCTTTGCAAGACTTTCCGACGCTAGAAAGATTCATTTTAGCAAAAAAATTATAAAGTCAATAGCCATGGTTTAGCCATACTAAAGACCTGGTCGTCCTTTGCCAGACTCTTCCCACGCTAGAGACAGATTAATTTTAGCAAAAAAATTAATAAGTCAGTTGCCATGGTTTAAACAAACTAAGGACCTGTTCGTCCTTTGCCAGACTCTTCCCACGCTAGAGACAGATTAATTTTAGCAAAAAAACTATAAAGTCAGTAACCATGGTTTAGCCATACTAAATACCTGGTCGTCCTTTGCCAGACTCTTCCTACGCTAGAGACAGATTAATTTTAGCAAAAAAATTAAAAAATCAGTAGCTATGGTTTTGCCATACTAAAGACCTGGTCGTCCTTTGCCAGACTCTTTCCACGCTAGAGACAGATTAATTTTAGCAAAAAAATTAATAAGCCAGTTGCCATGGTTTAGCCATACTAAAGTTCTTGTCGTCTTTTGCCAGACTTTCCGACGCTAGAAAGATTCATTTTAGCAAAAAAATTATAAAGCCTATAGCCATAGTTTAGCCATACTAAAGACCTGGTCGTCCTTTGCCAGACTCTTCCCACGCTAGAGACAGATTAATTTTAGCAAAAAAATTAATAAGTCAGTTGCCATGGTTTAGCCATACTAAAGACCTGGTCGTCCTTTGCCAGACTCTTCCCACGCTAGAGACAGATTAATTTTAGCGAAAAAACAATAAAGTCAGTAACCATTGTTTAGCCATACTAAAGACCTGGTCGTCATTTGCAAGACTATTCCCATGCTAGAGACAGATTAATTATAGCAAAAAAATTAATATGTCAGTTGCCATGGTTTAGCCATACTAAAGACCTGGACGTCCTTTGCCAGACTCTTCCCACGCTAAAGACAGATTAATTTTAGCAAAAAAACTATAAAGTCAGTAACCATGGTTTAGCCATACTAAAGACCTGGTCGTCCTTTGCCAGACTCTTTTTACGCTAGAGACAGATTAATTTTAGCAAAAAAATTAATAAGTCAGTTGCCATGGTTTAGCCATACTAAAGTTCTTGTCGTCTTTTGCCAGACTTTCCGACGCTAGAAAGATTCATTTTAGCAAAAAAATTATAAAGCCTATAGCCATAGTTTAGCCATACTAAAGACCTGGTCGTCCTTTGCCAGACTCTTCCCACGCTAGAGACAGATTAATTTTAGCAAAAAAATTAATAAGTCAGTTGCCATGGTTTAGCCATACTAAAGACCTGGTCGTCCTTTGCCAGACTCTTCCCACGCTAGAGACAGATTAATTTTAGCAAAAAAACAATAAAGTCAGTAACCATGGTTTAGCCATACTAAAGACCTGGTCGTCATTTGCAAGACATTTCCCATGCTAGAGACAGATTAATTATAGCAAAAAAATTAAAAAGTCAATAGCCATAGTTTAGCCCTACTAAAGACCTGGTCGTCCTTTGCCAGACTCTTTTCACGCTAGAGACAGATTAATTTTAGCAAAAAAACTATAAAGTCAGTAACCATGGTTTAGCCATACTAAAGACCTGGTCGTCATTTGACAGACTTTTCCCACGCTATAGACAGATTAATTTTAGCAAAAAAATTATAATGACAGTAGCCATGGTTTAGCCATACTAAAGACCTGGACGTCCTTTGCCAGACTCTTCCCACGCTAGAGACAGATTAATTTTAGCAAAAAAACTATAAAGTCAGTAACCATGGTTTAGCCATACTAAAGACCTGGTCGTCATTTGACAGACTTTTCCCACGCTATAGACAGATGAATTTTAGCAAAAAAATTATAATGTGAGTAGCCATGGTTTAGATATACTAAAGACCTGGACGTCCTTTGCCAGACTCTTCCCACGCTAGAGACAGATTAATTTTAGCAAAAAAATTATAAAGTCAGTTGCCATGGTTTAGCCATACTAAAGACCTAGTCTTCCTTTGCCAGACTTTTCCCACGCTAGAGGCAGATTAATTTTAGAAAAAAAAACTATAAAGTCAGTAACCATGGTTTAGCCATACTAAAGACCTGGTCGTCATTTGACAGACTTTTCCCACGCTATAGACAGATTAATTTTAGCAAAAAAATTATAAAGTCAGTTGCCATGGTTTAGCCATACTAAAGACCTGGTCGTCCTTTGCCAGACTCTTCCCACGCTAGAGACAGATTAATTTTAGCATAAAAACTATAAGGTCAGTAACCATGGTTTAGCCATACTAAAGACCTGGTCGTCATTTGCCAGACTCTTCCCACGCTAGAGACAGATTAATTTTAGCATAAAAATTTTAAATTCACTTGCCATGGTTTAGCCATACTAAAGACCTGGTCGTCCTTTGCCAGACTCTTCCCACGCTAGAGACAGATTAATTTTAGCAAAAAAACTATAAAGTCAGTAACCATGGTTTAGCCATACTAAAGACCTGGTCGTCCTCTGCCAGACTCTTCCCACGCTAGAGACAGATTAATTTTAGCAAAAAAACTATAAAGTCAGTAACCATGGTTTAGCCATACTAAAGACCTGGTCGTCATTTGCCAGACTCTTCCCACGCTAGAGACAGATTAATTTTAGCATAAAAAATTTAAATTCACTTGCCATGGTTTAGCCATACTAAAGACCTGGTCGTCCTTTGCCAGACTCTTCCCACGCTAGAGACAGATTAATTTTAGCATAAAAACTATAAAGTCAGTAACCATGGTTTAGCCATACTAAAGACCTGGTCGTCATTTGCCAGACTCTTCCCACGCTAGAGACAGATTAATTTTAGCATAAAAATTTTAAATTCACTTGCCATGGTTTAGCCATACTAAAGACCTGGTCCTCCTTTGCCAGACTCTTCCCACGCTAGAGACAGATTAATTTTAGCAAAAAAACTATAAAGTCAGTAACCATGGTTTAGCCATACTAAAGACCTGGTCGTCATTTGACAGACTTTTCCGACGCTATAGACAGATTAATTTTAGCAAAAAAATTATAATGTCAGTAGCCATGGTTTAGCCATACTAAAGACCTGGACGTCCTTTGCCAGACTCTTCCCACGCTAGAGACAGATTAATTTTAGCAAAAAAATTAATAAGTCAGTTGCCATGGTTTAGCCATACTAAAGTTCTTATCGTTTTTTGCCAGACTTTCCGACGCTAGAAATAGATTAATTTTAGCAAAAAAATTATAAAGTCAATAGCCATGGTTTAGCCATACTAAAGACCTGGTCGTCCTTCGCCAGACTCTTCCCACGCTAGAGACAGATTAATTTTAGCATAAAAACTATAAAGTCAATAAACATGGTTTAGCCATACTAAAGATCTGGACGTCATTTGCCAGGCTCTTCCCACGCTAGAGACAGATTAATTTTAGCATAAAAATTATAAAGTCACTTGCCATGGTTTAGCCATACTAAAGACCTGGTCGTCCTTTGCCAGACTCTTACCACGCTAGAGACAGATTAATTTTAGCATAAAAATTATAAAGTCAGTTGCCATGGTTTAGCCATACTAAAGACCTGGTCGTCCTTTGCCAGATTCTTCCCACGCTAGAGACAGATTAATTTTAGCATAAAACTATAAAGTCAGTAACCATGGTTTAGCCATACTAAAGTCCTGGTCGTCATTTGCCAGACTCTTCCCACGCTAGAGACAGATTAATTTTAGCATAAAAATTATAAAGTCACTTGCCATGGTTTAGCCATACTAAAGACCTGGTCGTCCTTTGCCAGACTCTTCCCACGCTAGAGACAGATTAATTTTAGCAAAAAAACTATAAGGTCAGTAACCATGGTTAAGCCATACTAAAGACCTGATCGTCATTTGACAGACTTTTCCCACGCTATAGACAGATTAATTTTAGCAAAAAAATTATAATGTCAGTACCCATGGTTTAGCCATACTAAAGACCTGGTCGTCCTTTGCCAGACTCTTCCCACGCTAGAGACAGATTAATTTTAGAAAAAAAAAACTATAAAGTCAGTAACCATGGTTTAGCCATACTAAAGACCTAGTCGTCCTTTGCCAGACTTTTCCCAAGCTAGAGACAGATTAATTTTAGCAAAAAAATTAATAAGTCAGTTGCCATGGTTTAGCCATACTAAAGTTCTTGTCGTCTTTTGCCAGACTTTCCGACGCTAAAAAATGATTCATTTTAGCAAAAAAATTATAAAGTCAATAGTCATGGTTTAGCCATACTAAAGACCTGGTCGTCATTTGCCAGACTTTTCCCATGCTAGAGACAGATTAATTTTAGCAAAAAAATTAATAAGTCAGTTGCCATGGTTTAGCCATACTAAAGACCTGGTCGTCCTTTGCAAGACTTTCCGACGCTAGAAAGATTCATTTTAGCAAAAAAATTATAAAGTCAATAGCCATGGTTTAGCCATACTAAAGACCTGGTCGTCCTTTGCCAGACTCTTCCCACGCTAGAGACAGATTAATTTTAGCAAAAAAATTAATAAGTCAGTTGCCATGGTTTAAACAAACTAAGGACCTGTTCGTCCTTTGCCAGACTCTTCCCACGCTAGAGACAGATTAATTTTAGCAAAAAAACTATAAAGTCAGTAACCATGGTTTAGCCATACTAAATACCTGGTCGTCCTTTGCCAGACTCTTCCTACGCTGGAGACAGATTAATTTTAGCAAAAAAATTAAAAAATCAGTAGCTATGGTTTTGCCATACTAAAGACCTGGTCGTCCTTTGCCAGACTCTTTCCACGCTAGAGACAGATTAATTTTAGCAAAAAAATTAATAAGCCAGTTGCCATGGTTTAGCCATACTAAAGTTCTTGTCGTCTTTTGCCAGACTTTCCGACGCTAGAAAGATTCATTTTAGCAAAAAAATTATAAAGCCTATAGCCATAGTTTAGCCATACTAAAGACCTGGTCGTCCTTTGCCAGACTCTTCCCACGCTAGAGACAGATTAATTTTAGCAAAAAAATTAATAAGTCAGTTGCCATGGTTTAGCCATACTAAAGACCTGGTCGTCCTTTGCCAGACTCTTCCCACGCTAGAGACAGATTAATTTTAGCGAAAAAACAATAAAGTCAGTAACCATGGTTTAGCCATACTAAAGATCTGGTCGTCATTTGCAAGACTATTCCCATGCTAGAGACAGATTAATTATAGCAAAAAAATTAAAAAGTCAATAGCCATAGTTTAGCCATACTAAAGACCTGGTCGTCCTTTGCCAGACTCTTTTTACGCTAGAGACAGATTAATTTTAGCAAAAAAATTAATAAGTCAGTTGCCATGGTTTAGCCATACTAAAGTTCTTGTCGTCTTTTGCCAGACTTTCCGACGCTAGAAAGATTCATTTTAGCAAAAAAATTATAAAGCCTATAGCCATAGTTTAGCCATACTAAAGACCTGGTCGTCCTTTGCCAGACTCTTCCCACGCTAGAGACAGATTAATTTTAGCAAAAAAATTAATAAGTCAGTTGCCATGGTTTAGCCATACTAAAGACCTGGTCGTCCTTTGCCAGACTCTTCCCACGCTAGAGACAGATTAATTTTAGCAAAAAAACAATAAAGTCAGTAACCATGGTTTAGCCATACTAAAGACCTGGTCGTCATTTGCAAGACATTTCCCATGCTAGAGACAGATTAATTATAGCAAAAAAATTAAAAAGTCAATAGCCATAGTTTAGCCCTACTAAAGACCTGGTCGTCCTTTGCCAGACTCTTTTCACGCTAGAGACAGATTAATTTTAGCAAAAAAACTATAAAGTCAGTAACCATGGTTTAGCCATACTAAAGACCTGGTCGTCATTTGACAGACTTTTCCCACGCTATAGACAGATGAATTTTAGCAAAAAAATTATAATGTGAGTAGCCATGGTTTAGATATACTAAAGACCTGGACGTCCTTTGCCAGACTCTTCCCACGCTAGAGACAGATTAATTTTAGCAAAAAAATTATAAAGTCAGTTGCCATGGTTTAGCCATACTAAAGACCTAGTCTTCCTTTGCCAGACTTTTCCCACGCTAGAGGCAGATTAATTTTAGAAAAAAAAACTATAAAGTCAGTAACCATGGTTTAGCCATACTAAAGACCTGGTCGTCATTTGACAGACTTTTCCCACGCTATAGACAGATTAATTTTAGCAAAAAAATTATAAAGTCAGTTTCCATGGTTTAGCCATACTAAAGACCTGGTCGTCCTTTGCCAGACTCTTCCCACGCTAGAGACAGATTAATTTTAGCATAAAAACTATAAGGTCAGTAACCATGGTTTAGCCATACTAAAGACCTGGTCGTCATTTGCCAGACTCTTCCCACGCTAGAGACAGATTAATTTTAGCATAAAAATTTTAAATTCACTTGCCATGGTTTAGCCATACTAAAGACCTGGTCGTCCTTTGCCAGACTCTTCCCACGCTAGAGACAGATTAATTTTAGCAAAAAAACTATAAAGTCAGTAACCATGGTTTAGCCATACTAAAGACCTGGTCGTCATTTGACAGACTTTTCCCACGCTATAGACAGATTAATTTTAGCAAAAAAATTAATAAGTCAGTTGCCATGGTTTAGCTATACTAAAGACCTGGTCGTCCTTTGCCAGACTCTTCCCACGCTAGAGACAGATTAATTTTAGCAAAAAAACTATAAAGTCAGTAACCATGGTTTAGCCATACTAAAGACCTGGTCGTCATTTGCCAGACTCTTCCCACGCTAGAGACATATTAATTTTAGCAAAAAAATTATAAAGTCAGTTGCCATGGTTTAGCCATACTAAAGACCTAGTCTTCCTTTGCCAGACTTTTCCCACGCTAGAGGCAGATTAATTTTAGATACAAAAACTATAAAGTCAGTAACCATGGTTTAGCCATACTAAAGACCTGGTCGTCATTTGACAGACTTTTCCCACGCTATAGACAGATTAATTTTAGCAAAAAAATTATAAAGTCAGTTGCCATGGTTTAGCCATACTAAAGACCTAGTCTTCCTTTGCCAGACTTTTCCCACGCTAGAGGCAGATTAATTTTAGAAAAAAAAACTATAAAGTCAGTAACCATGGTTTAGCCATACTAAAGACCTGGTCGTCATTTGACAGACTTTTCCCACGCTATAGACAGATGAATTTTAGCAAAAAAATTATAATGTGAGTAGCCATGGTTTAGATATACTAAAGACCTGGACGTCCTTTGCCAGACTCTTCCCACGCTAGAGACAGATTAATTTTAGCAAAAAAATTATAAAGTCAGTTGCCATGGTTTAGCCATACTAAAGACCTAGTCTGCCTTTGCCAGACTTTTCCCACGCTAGAGGCAGATTAATTTTAGAAAAAAAAACTATAAAGTCAGTAACCATGGTTTAGCCATACTAAAGACCTGGTCGTCATTTGACAGACTTTTCCCACGCTATAGACAGATTAATTTTAGCAAAAAAATTATAAAGTCAGTTGCCATGGTTTAGCCATACTAAAGACCTGGTCGTCCTTTGCCAGACTCTTCCCACGCTAGAGACAGATTAATTTTAGCATAAAAACTATAAGGTCAGTAACCATGGTTTAGCCATACTAAAGACCTGGTCGTCATTTGCCAGACTCTTCCCACGCTAGAGACAGATTAATTTTAGCATAAAAATTTTAAATTCACTTGCCATGGTTTAGCCATACTAAAGACCTGGTCGTCCTTTGCCAGACTCTTCCCACGCTAGAGACAGATTAATTTTAGCAAAAAAACTATAAAGTCAGTAACCATGGTTTAGCCATACTAAAGACCTGGTCGTCATTTGACAGACTTTTCCCACGCTATAGACAGATTAATTTTAGCAAAAAAATTAATAAGTCAGTTGCCATGGTTTAGCTATACTAAAGACCTGGTCGTCCTTTGCCAGACTCTTCCCACGCTAGAGACAGATTAATTTTAGCAAAAAAACTATAAAGTCAGTAACCATGGTTTAGCCATACTAAAGACCTGGTCGTCATTTGCCAGACTCTTCCCACGCTAGAGACATATTAATTTTAGCAAAAAAATTATAAAGTCAGTTGCCATGGTTTAGCCATACTAAAGACCTAGTCTTCCTTTGCCAGACTTTTCCCACGCTAGAGGCAGATTAATTTTAGATACAAAAACTATAAAGTCAGTAACCATGGTTTAGCCATACTAAAGACCTGGTCGTCATTTGACAGACTTTTCCCACGCTATAGACAGATTAATTTTAGCAAAAAAATTATAAAGTCAGTTGCCATGGTTTAGCCATACTAAAGACCTGGTCGTCCTTTGCCAGACTCTTCCCACGCTAGAGACAGATTAATTTTAGCATAAAAACTATAAGGTCAGTAACCATGGTTTAGCCATACTAAAGACCTGGTCGTCCTTTGCCAGACTCTTCCCACGCTAGAGACAGATTAATTTTAGCAAAAATATTAAAAAGTCAGTAGCTTTGGTTTTGCCATACTAAAGACCTGGTCGTCCTTTGCCAGACTTTTTCCACGCTAGAGACATATTAATTTTAGCAAAAAAACTATAATGTCAGTAACCATGGTTTAGCCATACTAAAGACCAAGTCGTCCTTTGCCAGACTCTTCCCACGCTAGAGACAGATTAATTTTAGCATAAAAATTATAAAGACAGTTGCCATGGTTTAGCCATACTAAAGACCTGGTCGTCCTTTGCCAGACTCTTCCCACGCTAGAGACAGATTAATTTTAGCAAAAAAACGATAAAGTCAGTAACCATGGTTTAGCCATACTAAAGACCTAGTCGTCCTTTGCCAGACTTTTCCCAAGCTAGAGACAGATTAATTTTAGCAAAAAAATTAATAAGTCAGTTGCCATGGTTTAGCCATACTAAAGTTCTTGTCGTCTTTTGCCAGACTTTCCGACGCTAAAAAATGATTCATTTTAGCAAAAAAATTATAAAGTCAATAGTCATGGTTTAGCCATACTAAAGACCTGGTCGTCATTTGCCAGACTTTTCCCATGCTAGAGACAGATTAATTTTAGCAAAAAAATTAATAAGTCAGTTGCCATGGTTTAGCCATACTAAAGACCTGGTCGTCCTTTGCAAGACTTTCCGACGCTAGAAAGATTCATTTTAGCAAAAAAATTATAAAGTCAATAGCCATGGTTTAGCCATACTAAAGACCTGGTCGTCCTTTGCCAGACTCTTCCCACGCTAGAGACAGATTAATTTTAGCAAAAAAATTAATAAGTCAGTTGCCATGGTTTAAACAAACTAAGGACCTGTTCGTCCTTTGCCAGACTCTTCCCACGCTAGAGACAGATTAATTTTAGCAAAAAAACTATAAAGTCAGTAACCATGGTTTAGCCATACTAAATACCTGGTCGTCCTTTGCCAGACTCTTCCCACGCTAGAGACAGATTAATTTTAGCAAAAAAATTAAAAAATCAGTAGCTATGGTTTTGCCATACTAAAGACCTGGTCGTCCTTTGCCAGACTCTTTCCACGCTAGAGACAGATTAATTTTAGCAAAAAAATTAATAAGCCAGTTGCCATGGTTTAGCCATACTAAAGTTCTTGTCGTCTTTTGCCAGACTTTCCGACGCTAGAAAGATTCATTTTAGCAAAAAAATTATAAAGCCTATAGCCATAGTTTAGCCATACTAAAGACCTGGTCGTCCTTTGCCAGACTCTTCCCACGCTAGAGACAGATTAATTTTAGCAAAAAAATTAATAAGTCAGTTGCCATGGTTTAGCCATACTAAAGACCTGGTCGTCCTTTGCCAGACTCTTCCCACGCTAGAGACAGATTAATTTTAGCGAAAAAACAATAAAGTCAGTAACCATGGTTTAGCCATACTAAAGACCTGGTCGTCATTTGCAAGACTATTCCCATGCTAGAGACAGATTAATTATAGCAAAAAAATTAAAAAGTCAATAGCCATAGTTTAGCCATACTAAAGACCTGGTCGTCCTTTGCCAGACTCTTCCCACGCTAGAGACAGATTAATTTTAGCAAAAAAATTAATAAGCCAGTTGCCATGGTTTAGCCATACTAAAGTTCTTGTCGTCTTTTGCCAGACTTTCCGACGCTAGAAAGATTCATTTTAGCAAAAAAATTATAAAGTCAATAGCCATGGTTTAGCCATACTAAAGACCTGGTCGTCCTTTGCCAGACTCTTCCCACGCTAGAGACAGATCAATTTTAGCAAAAAAATTAATAAGTCAGTTGCCATGGTTTAGCTATACTAAAGACCTGGTCGTCCTTTGCCAGACTCTTCCCACGCTAGAGACAGATTAATTTTAGCAAAAAAACTATAAAGTCAGTAACCATGGTTTAGCCATACTAAATACCTGGTCGTCCTTTGCCAGACTCTTCCCACGCTAGAGACAGATTAATTTTAGCAAAAAAATTAAAAAGTCAGTAGCTTTGGTTTTGCCATACTAAAGACCTGGTCGTCCTTTGCCAGACTTTTTCCACGCTAGAGACATATTAATTTTAGCAAAAAAACTATAATGTCAGTAACCATGGTTTAGCCATACTAAAGACCAAGTCGTCCTTTGCCAGACTCTTCCCACGCTAGAGACAGATTAATTTTATCATAAAAATTATAAAGTCAGTTGCCATGGTTTAGCCATACTAAAGACCTGGTCGTCCTTTGCCAGACTCTTCCCACGCTAGAGACAGATTAATTTTAGCAAAAAAACGATAAAGTCAGTAACCATGGTTTAGCCATACTAAAGACCTAGTCGTCCTTTGCCAGACTTTTCCCAAGCTAGAGACAGATTAATTTTAGCAAAAAAATTAATAAGTCAGTTGCCATGGTTTAGCCATACTAAAGTTCTTGTCGTCTTTTGCCAGACTTTCCGACGCTAAAAAATGATTCATTTTAGCAAAAAAATTATAAAGTCAATAGTCATGGTTTAGCCATACTAAAGACCTGGTCGTCATTTGCCAGACTTTTCCCATGCTAGAGACAGATTAATTTTAGCAAAAAAATTAATAAGTCAGTTGCCATGGTTTAGCCATACTAAAGACCTGGTCGTCCTTTGCAAGACTTTCCGACGCTAGAAAGATTCATTTTAGCAAAAAAATTATAAAGTCAATAGCCATGGTTTAGCCATACTAAAGACCTGGTCGTCCTTTGCCAGACTCTTCCCACGCTAGAGACAGATTAATTTTAGCAAAAAAATTAATAAGTCAGTTGCCATGGTTTAAACAAACTAAGGACCTGTTCGTCCTTTGCCAGACTCTTCCCACGCTAGAGACAGATTAATTTTAGCAAAAAAACTATAAAGTCAGTAACCATGGTTTAGCCATACTAAATACCTGGTCGTCCTTTGCCAGACTCTTCCTACGCTAGAGACAGATTAATTTTAGCAAAAAAATTAAAAAATCAGTAGCTATGGTTTTGCCATACTAAAGACCTGGTCGTCCTTTGCCAGACTCTTTCCACGCTAGAGACAGATTAATTTTAGCAAAAAAATTAATAAGCCAGTTGCCATGGTTTAGCCATACTAAAGTTCTTGTCGTCTTTTGCCAGACTTTCCGACGCTAGAAAGATTCATTTTAGCAAAAAAATTATAAAGCCTATAGCCATAGTTTAGCCATACTAAAGACCTGGTCGTCCTTTGCCAGACTCTTCCCACGCTAGAGACAGATTAATTTTAGCAAAAAAATTAATAAGTCAGTTGCCATGGTTTAGCCATACTAAAGACCTGGTCGTCCTTTGCCAGACTCTTCCCACGCTAGAGACAGATTAATTTTAGCGAAAAAACAATAAAGTCAGTAACCATGGTTTAGCCATACTAAAGACCTGGTCGTCATTTGCAAGACTATTCCCATGCTAGAGACAGATTAATTATAGCAAAAAAATTAATATGTCAGTTGCCATGGTTTAGCCATACTAAAGACCTGGACGTCCTTTGCCAGACTCTTCCCACGCTAAAGACAGATTAATTTTAGCAAAAAAACTATAAAGTCAGTAACCATGGTTTAGCCATACTAAAGACCTGGTCGTCCTTTGCCAGACTCTTTTTACGCTAGAGACAGATTAATTTTAGCAAAAAAATTAATAAGTCAGTTGCCATGGTTTAGCCATACTAAAGTTCTTGTCGTCTTTTGCCAGACTTTCCGACGCTAGAAAGATTCATTTTAGCAAAAAAATTATAAAGCCTATAGCCATAGTTTAGCCATACTAAAGACCTGGTCGTCCTTTGCCAGACTCTTCCCACGCTAGAGACAGATTAATTTTAGCAAAAAAATTAATAAGTCAGTTGCCATGGTTTAGCCATACTAAAGACCTGGTCGTCCTTTGCCAGACTCTTCCCACGCTAGAGACAGATTAATTTTAGCAAAAAAACAATAAAGTCAGTAACCATGGTTTAGCCATACTAAAGACCTGGTCGTCATTTGCAAGACATTTCCCATGCTAGAGACAGATTAATTATAGCAAAAAAATTAAAAAGTCAATAGCCATAGTTTAGCCCTACTAAAGACCTGGTCGTCCTTTGCCAGACTCTTTTCACGCTAGAGACAGATTAATTTTAGCAAAAAAACTATAAAGTCAGTAACCATGGTTTAGCCATACTAAAGACCTGGTCGTCATTTGACAGACTTTCCCCACGCTATAGACAGATTAATTTTAGCAAAAAAATTATAATGACAGTAGCCATGGTTTAGCCATACTAAAGACCTGGACGTCCTTTGCCAGACTCTTCCCACGCTAAAGACAGATTAATTTTAGCAAAAAAACTATAAAGTCAGTAACCATGGTTTAGCCATACTAAAGACCTGGTCGTCATTTGACAGACTTTTCCCACGCTATAGACAGATGAATTTTAGCAAAAAAATTATAATGTGAGTAGCCATGGTTTAGATATACTAAAGACCTGGACGTCCTTTGCCAGACTCTTCCCACGCTAGAGACAGATTAATTTTAGCAAAAAAATTATAAAGTCAGTTGCCATGGTTTAGCCATACTAAAGACCTAGTCTTCCTTTGCCAGACTTTTCCCACGCTAGAGGCAGATTAATTTTAGAAAAAAAAACTATAAAGTCAGTAACCATGGTTTAGCCATACTAAAGACCTGGTCGTCATTTGACAGACTTTTCCCACGCTATAGACAGATTAATTTTAGCAAAAAAATTATAAAGTCAGTTTCCATGGTTTAGCCATACTGAAGACCTGGTCGTCCTTTGCCAGACTCTTCCCACGCTAGAGACAGATTAATTTTAGCATAAAAACTATAAGGTCAGTAACCATGGTTTAGCCATACTAAAGACCTGGTCGTCATTTGCCAGACTCTTCCCACGCTAGAGACAGATTAATTTTAGCATAAAAATTTTAAATTCACTTGCCATGGTTTAGCCATACTAAAGACCTGGTCGTCCTTTGCCAGACTCTTCCCACGCTAGAGACAGATTAATTTTAGCAAAAAAACTATAAAGTCAGTAACCATGGTTTAGCCATACTAAAGACCTGGTCGTCCTCTGCCAGACTCTTCCCACGCTAGAGACAGATTAATTTTAGCAAAAAAACTATAAAGTCAGTAACCATGGTTTAGCCATACTAAAGACCTGGTCGTCATTTGCCAGACTCTTCCCACGCTAGAGACAGATTAATTTTAGCATAAAAAATTTAAATTCACTTGCCATGGTTTAGCCATACTAAAGACCTGGTCGTCCTTTGCCAGACTCTTCCCACGCTAGAGACAGATTAATTTTAGCATAAAAACTATAAAGTCAGTAACCATGGTTTAGCCATACTAAAGACCTGGTCGTCATTTGCCAGACTCTTCCCACGCTAGAGACAGATTAATTTTAGCATAAAAAATTTAAATTCACTTGCCATGGTTTAGCCATACTAAAGACCTGGACGTCCTTTGCCAGACTCTTCCCACGCTAGAGACAGATTAATTTTAGCAAAAAAATTAATAAGTCAGTTGCCATGGTTTAGCCATACTAAAGTTCTTATCGTTTTTTGCCAGACTTTCCGACGCTAGAAATAGATTAATTTTAGCAAAAAAATTATAAAGTCAATAGCCATGGTTTAGCCATACTAAAGACCTGGTCGTCCTTCGCCAGACTCTTCCCACGCTAGAGACAGATTAATTTTAGCATAAAAACTATAAAGTCAATAAACATGGTTTAGCCATACTAAAGATCTGGTCGTCATTTGCCAGGCTCTTCCCACGCTAGAGACAGATTAATTTTAGCATAAAAATTATAAAGTCACTTGCCATGGTTTAGCCATACTAAAGACCTGGTCGTCCTTTGCCAGACTCTTACCACGCTAGAGACAGATTAATTTTAGCATAAAAATTATAAAGTCAGTTGCCATGGTTTAGCCATACTAAAGACCTGGTCGTCCTTTGCCAGATTCTTCCCACGCTAGAGACAGATTAATTTTAGCATAAAACTATAAAGTCAGTAACCATGGTTTAGCCATACTAAAGTCCTGGTCGTCATTTGCCAGACTCTTCCCACGCTAGAGACAGATTAATTTTAGCATAAAAATTATAAAGTCACTTGCCATGGTTTAGCCATACTAAAGACCTGGTCGTCCTTTGCCAGACTCTTCCCACGCTAGAGACAGATTAATTTTAGCAAAAAAACTATAAGGTCAGTAACCATGGTTAAGCCATACTAAAGACCTGATCGTCATTTGACAGACTTTTCCCACGCTATAGACAGATTAATTTTAGCAAAAAAATTATAATGTCAGTACCCATGGTTTAGCCATACTAAAGACCTGGTCGTCCTTTGCCAGACTCTTCCCACGCTAGAGACAGATTAATTTTAGAAAAAAAAAACTATAAAGTCAGTAACCATGGTTTAGCCATACTAAAGACCTAGTCTTTTGTTGCCAGACTTTTCCTACGCTAGAGACAGATTAACTTTAGCATAGAAATTATAAAGTCAGTTGCCATGGTTTAGCCATACTAAA
Source organism: Ganaspis brasiliensis (assembly GCA_037103525.1). NCBI lineage: Eukaryota > Metazoa > Arthropoda > Insecta > Hymenoptera > Figitidae > Ganaspis > Ganaspis brasiliensis. The sequence goes on along the minus strand of JAZKLR010000135.1, from coordinate 37,842 downwards.
GACCTGGTCGTCCTTTGCCAGACTCTTCCCCCGCTAGAGACAGATTAATTTTAGCAAAAAAACTATAAAGTCAGTAACCATGGTTTAGCCATACTAAAGACCTGGTCGTCCTTTGCCAGATTCTTCCCACGCTAGAGACAGATTAATTTTAGCATAAAACTATAAAGTCAGTAACCATGGTTTAGCCATACTAAAGACCAGGTCGTCATTTGCCAGACTATTCCCATGCTAGAGACAGATTAATTATAGCAAAAAAATTAAAAAGTCAATAGCCATAGTTTAGCCATACTAAAGACCTGGTCGTCCTTTGCCAGACTCTTTTTACGCTAGAGACAGATTAATTTTAGCAAAAAAATTAATAAGTCAGTTGCCATGGTTTAGCCATACTAAAGTTCTTGTCGTCTTTTGCCAGACTTTCCGACGCTAGAAAGATTCATTTTAGCAAAAAAATTATAAAGCCTATAGCCATAGTTTAGCCATACTAAAGACCTGGTCGTCCTTTGCCAGACTCTTCCCACGCTAGAGACAGATTAATTTTAGCAAAAAAATTAATAAGTCAGTTGCCATGGTTTAGCCATACTAAAGACCTGGTCGTCCTTTGCCAGACTCTTCCCACGCTAGAGACAGATTAATTTTAGCAAAAAAACAATAAAGTCAGTAACCATGGTTTAGCCATACTAAAGACCTGGTCGTCATTTGCAAGACATTTCCCATGCTAGAGACAGATTAATTATAGCAAAAAAATTAAAAAGTCAATAGCCATAGTTTAGCCCTACTAAAGACCTGGTCGTCCTTTGCCAGACTCTTTTCACGCTAGAGACAGATTAATTTTAGCAAAAAAACTATAAAGTCAGTAACCATGGTTTAGCCATACTAAAGACCTGGTCGTCATTTGACAGACTTTTCCCACGCTATAGACAGATTAATTTTAGCAAAAAAATTATAATGACAGTAGCCATGGTTTAGCCATACTAAAGACCTGGACGTCCTTTGCCAGACTCTTCCCACGCTAAAGACAGATTAATTTTAGCAAAAAAACTATAAAGTCAGTAACCATGGTTTAGCCATACTAAAGACCTGGTCGTCATTTGACAGACTTTTCCCACGCTATAGACAGATGAATTTTAGCAAAAAAATTATAATGTGAGTAGCCATGGTTTAGATATACTAAAGACCTGGACGTCCTTTGCCAGACTCTTCCCACGCTAGAGACAGATTAATTTTAGCAAAAAAATTATAAAGTCAGTTGCCATGGTTTAGCCATACTAAAGACCTAGTCTTCCTTTGCCAGACTTTTCCCACGCTAGAGGCAGATTAATTTTAGAAAAAAAAACTATAAAGTCAGTAACCATGGTTTAGCCATACTAAAGACCTGGTCGTCATTTGACAGACTCTTCCCACGCTAGAGACAGATTAATTTTAGCAAAAAAATTAATAAGTCAGTTGCCATGGTTTAGCCATACTAAAGACCTGGTCGTCCTTTGCCAGACTCTTCCCACGCTAGAGACAGATTAATTTTAGCAAAAAAACAATAAAGTCAGTAACCATGGTTTAGCCATACTAAAGACCTGGTCGTCATTTGCAAGACATTTCCCATGCTAGAGACAGATTAATTATAGCAAAAAAATTAAAAAGTCAATAGCCATAGTTTAGCCCTACTAAAGACCTGGTCGTCCTTTGCCAGACTCTTTTCACGCTAGAGACAGATTAATTTTAGCAAAAAAACTATAAAGTCAGTAACCATGGTTTAGCCATACTAAAGACCTGGTCGTCATTTGACAGACTTTTCCCACGCTATAGACAGATTAATTTTAGCAAAAAAATTATAATGACAGTAGCCATGGTTTAGCCATACTAAAGACCTGGACGTCCTTTGCCAGACTCTTCCCACGCTAAAGACAGATTAATTTTAGCAAAAAAACTATAAAGTCAGTAACCATGGTTTAGCCATACTAAAGACCTGGTCGTCATTTGACAGACTTTTCCCACGCTATAGACAGATGAATTTTAGCAAAAAAATTATAATGTGAGTAGCCATGGTTTAGATATACTAAAGACCTGGACGTCCTTTGCCAGACTCTTCCCACGCTAGAGACAGATTAATTTTAGCAAAAAAATTATAAAGTCAGTTGCCATGGTTTAGCCATACTAAAGACCTAGTCTTCCTTTGCCAGACTTTTCCCACGCTAGAGGCAGATTAATTTTAGAAAAAAAAACTATAAAGTCAGTAACCATGGTTTAGCCATACTAAAGACCTGGTCGTCATTTGACAGACTTTTCCCACGCTATAGACAGATTAATTTTAGCAAAAAAATTATAAAGTCAGTTGCCATGGTTTAGCCATACTAAAGACCTGGTCGTCCTTTGCCAGACTCTTCCCACGCTAGAGACAGATTAATTTTAGCATAAAAACTATAAGGTCAGTAACCATGGTTTAGCCATACTAAAGACCTGGTCGTCATTTGCCAGACTCTTCCCACGCTAGAGACAGATTAATTTTAGCATAAAAATTTTAAATTCACTTGCCATGGTTTAGCCATACTAAAGACCTGGTCGTCCTTTGCCAGACTCTTCCCACGCTAGAGACAGATTAATTTTAGCAAAAAAACTATAAAGTCAGTAACCATGGTTTAGCCATACTAAAGACCTGGTCGTCCTCTGCCAGACTCTTCCCACGCTAGAGACAGATTAATTTTAGCAAAAAAACTATAAAGTCAGTAACCATGGTTTAGCCATACTAAAGACCTGGTCGTCATTTGCCCGACTCTTCCCACGCTAGAGACAGATTAATTTTAGCATAAAAAATTTAAATTCACTTGCCATGGTTTAGCCATACTAAAGACCTGGTCGTCCTTTGCCAGACTCTTCCCACGCTAGAGACAGATTAATTTTAGCATAAAAACTATAAAGTCAGTAACCATGGTTTAGCCATACTAAAGACCTGGTCGTCATTTGCCAGACTCTTCCCACGCTAGAGACAGATTAATTTTAGCATAAAAATTTTAAATTCACTTGCCATGGTTTAGCCATACTAAAGACCTGGTCCTCCTTTGCCAGACTCTTCCCACGCTAGAGACAGATTAATTTTAGCAAAAAAACTATAAAGTCAGTAACCATGGTTTAGCCATACTAAAGACCTGGTCGTCATTTGACAGACTTTTCCGACGCTATAGACAGATTAATTTTAGCAAAAAAATTATAATGTCAGTAGCCATGGTTTAGCCATACTAAAGACCTGGACGTCCTTTGCCAGACTCTTCCCACGCTAGAGACAGATTAATTTTAGCAAAAAAATTAATAAGTCAGTTGCCATGGTTTAGCCATACTAAAGTTCTTATCGTTTTTTGCCAGACTTTCCGACGCTAGAAATAGATTAATTTTAGCAAAAAAATTATAAAGTCAATAGCCATGGTTTAGCCATACTAAAGACCTGGTCGTCCTTCGCCAGACTCTTCCCACGCTAGAGACAGATTAATTTTAGCATAAAAACTATAAAGTCAATAAACATGGTTTAGCCATACTAAAGATCTGGTCGTCATTTGCCAGGCTCTTCCCACGCTAGAGACAGATTAATTTTAGCATAAAAATTATAAAGTCACTTGCCATGGTTTAGCCATACTAAAGACCTGGTCGTCCTTTGCCAGACTCTTACCACGCTAGAGACAGATTAATTTTAGCATAAAAATTATAAAGTCAGTTGCCATGGTTTAGCCATACTAAAGACCTGGTCGTCCTTTGCCAGATTCTTCCCACGCTAGAGACAGATTAATTTTAGCATAAAACTATAAAGTCAGTAACCATGGTTTAGCCATACTAAAGTCCTGGTCGTCATTTGCCAGACTCTTCCCACGCTAGAGACAGATTAATTTTAGCATAAAAATTATAAAGTCACTTGCCATGGTTTAGCCATACTAAAGACCTGGTCGTCCTTTGCCAGACTCTTCCCACGCTAGAGACAGATTAATTTTAGCAAAAAAACTATAAGGTCAGTAACCATGGTTAAGCCATACTAAAGACCTGATCGTCATTTGACAGACTTTTCCCACGCTATAGACAGATTAATTTTAGCAAAAAAATTATAATGTCAGTACCCATGGTTTAGCCATACTAAAGACCTGGTCGTCCTTTGCCAGACTCTTCCCACGCTAGAGACAGATTAATTTTAGAAAAAAAAAACTATAAAGTCAGTAACCATGGTTTAGCCATACTAAAGACCTAGTCTTTTGTTGCCAGACTTTTCCTACGCTAGAGACAGATTAACTTTAGCATAGAAATTATAAAGTCAGTTGCCATGGTTTAGCCATACTAAAGACCTGGTCGTCCTTTGCCAGACTCTTCCCCCGCTAGAGACAGATTAATTTTAGCATAAAAATTTTAAATTCACTTGCCATGGTTTAGCCATACTAAAGACCTGGTCGTCCTTTGCCAGACTCTGCCCACGCTAGAGACAGATTAATTTTAGCAAAAAAACTATAAAGTCAGTAACCATGGTTTAGCCATACTAAAGACCTGGTCGTCCTTTGCCAGATTCTTCCCACGCTAGAGACAGATTAATTTTAGCATAAAACTATAAAGTCAGTAACCATGGTTTAGCCATACTAAAGACCAGGTCGTCATTTGCCAGACTCTTCCCACGCTAGAGACAGATTAATTTTAGCATAAAAATTTTAAATTCACTTGCCATGGTTTAGCCATACTAAAGACCTGGTCGTCATTTGCCAGACTCTGCCCACGCTAGAGACAGATTAATTTTAGCAAAAAAACTATAAAGTCAGTAACCATGGTTTAGCCATACTAAAGACCTGGTCGTCCTCTGCCAGACTCTTCCCACGCTAGAGACAGATTAATTTCAGCAAAAAAACTATAAAGTCAGTAACCATGGTTTAGCCATACTAAAGACCTGGTCGTCATTTGCCAGACTCTTCCCACGCTAGAGACAGATTAATTTTAGCATAAAAATTTTAAATTCACTTGCCATGGTTTAGCCATACTAAAGACCTGGTCGTCCTTTGCCAGACTCTTCCCACGCTAGAGACAGATTAATTTTAGCATAAAAACTATAAAGTCAGTAACCATGGTTTAGCCATACTAAAGACCTGGTCGTCATTTGCCAGACTCTTCCCACGCTAGAGACAGATTAATTTTAGCATAAAAATTTTAAATTCACTTGCCATGGTTTAGCCATACTAAAGACCTGGTCCTCCTTTGCCAGACTCTTCCCACGCTAGAGACAGATTAATTTTAGCAAAAAAACTATAAAGTCAGTAACCATGGTTTAGCCATACTAAAGACCTGGTCGTCATTTGACAGACTTTTCCCACGCTATAGACAGATTAATTTTAGCAAAAAAATTATAATGTCAGTAGCCATGGTTTAGCCATACTAAAGACCTGGACGTCCTTTGCCAGACTCTTCCCACGCTAGAGACAGATTAATTTTAGCAAAAAAATTAATAAGTCAGTTGCCATGGTTTAGCCATACTAAAGTTCTTATCGTTTTTTGCCAGACTTTAAGAAGGTTGAAATAGATTAATTTTAGCAAAAAAATTATAAAGTCAATAGCCATGGTTTAGCCATACTAAAGACCTGGTCGTCCTTCGCCAGACTCTTCCCACGCTAGAGACAGATTAATTTTAGCATAAAAACTATAAAGTCAATAAACATGGTTTAGCCATACTAAAGACCTGGTCGTCATTTGCCAGGCTCTTCCCACGCTAGAGACAGATTAATTTTAGCATAAAAATTATAAAGTCACTTGCCATGGTTTAGCCATACTAAAGACCTGGTCGTCCTTTGCCAGACTCTTACCACGCTAGAGACAGATTAATTTTAGCATAGAAATTATAAAGTCAGTTGCCATGGTTTAGCCATACTAAAGACCTGGTCGTCCTTTGCCAGACTCTTCCCCCGCTAGAGACAGATTAATTTTAGCATAAAAACTATAAAGTCAGTAACCATGGTTTAGCCATACTAAAGTCCTGGTCGTCATTTGCCAGACTCTTCCCACGCTAGAGACAGATTAATTTTAGCATAGAAATTATAAAGTCAGTTGCCATGGTTTAGCCATACTAAAGACCTGGTCGTCCTTTGCCAGACTCTTCCCCCGCTAGAGACAGATTAATTTTAGCATAAAAACTATAAAGTCAGTAACCATGGTTTAGCCATACTAAAGACCTGGTCGTCATTTGCCAGACTCTTCCCACGCTAGAGACAGATTAATTTTAGCATAAAAATTTTAAATTCACTTGCCATGGTTTAGCCATACTAAAGACCTGGTCGTCCTTTGCCAGACTCTTCCCCCGCTAGAGACAGATTAATTTTAGCATAAAAACTATAAAGTCAGTAACCATGGTTTAGCCATACTAAAGACCTGGTCGTCATTTGCCAGACTCTTCCCACGCTAGAGACAGATTAATTTTAGCATAAAAATTTTAAATTCACTTGCCATGGTTTAGCCATACTAAATACCTGGTCGTCCTTTGCCAGACTCTGCCCACGCTAGAGACAGATTAATTTTAGCAAAAAAACTATAAAGTCAGTAACCATGGTTTAGCCATACTAAAGACCTGGTCGTCCTCTGCCAGACTCTTCCCACGCTAGAGACAGATTAATTTCAGCAAAAAAACTATAAAGTCAGTAACCATGGTTTAGCCATACTAAAGACCTGGTCGTCATTTGCCAGACTCTTCCCACGCTAGAGACAGATTAATTTTAGCATAAAAATTTTAAATTCACTTGCCATGGTTTAGCCATACTAAAGACCTGGTCGTCCTTTGCCAGACTCTTCCCACGCTAGAGACAGATTAATTTTAGCATAAAAACTATAAAGTCAGTAACCATGGTTTAGCCATACTAAAGACCTGGTCGTCATTTGCCAGACTCTTCCCACGCTAGAGACAGATTAATTTTAGCATAAAAATTTTAAATTCACTTGCCATGGTTTAGCCATACTAAAGACCTGGTCCTCCTTTGCCAGACTCTTCCCACGCTAGAGACAGATTAATTTTAGCAAAAAAACTATAAGGTCAGTAACCATGGTTAAGCCATACTAAAGACCTGATCGTCATTTGACAGACTTTTCCCACGCTATAGACAGATTAATTTTAGCAAAAAAATTATAATGTCAGTACCCATGGTTTAGCCATACTAAAAACCTGGTCGTCCTTTGCCAGACTCTTCCCACGCTAGAGACAGATTAATTTTAGAAAAAAAAAACTATAAAGTCAGTAACCATGGTTTAGCCATACTAAAGACCTAGTCTTTTGTAGCCAGACTTTTCCTACGCTAGAGACAGATTAACTTTAGCATAGAAATTATAAAGTCAGTTGCCATGGTTTAGCCATACTAAAGACCTGGTCGTCCTTTGCCAGACTCTTCCCCCGCTAGAGACAGATTAATTTTAGCATAAAAATTTTAAATTCACTTGCCATGGTTTAGCCATACTAAAGACCTGGTCGTCCTTTGCCAGACTCTGCCCACGCTAGAGACAGATTAATTTTAGCAAAAAAACTATAAAGTCAGTAACCATGGTTTAGCCATACTAAAGACCTGGTCGTCCTTTGCCAGATTCTTCCCACGCTAGAGACAGATTAATTTTAGCATAAAACTATAAAGTCAGTAACCATGGTTTAGCCATACTAAAGACCAGGTCGTCATTTGCCAGACTCTTCCCACGCTAGAGACAGATTAATTTTAGCATAAAAATTTTAAATTCACTTGCCATGGTTTAGCCATACTAAAGACCTGGTCGTCCTTTGCCAGACTCTGCCCACGCTAGAGACAGATTAATTTTAGCAAAAAAACTATAAAGTCAGTAACCATGGTTTAGCCATACTAAAGACCTGGTCGTCCTCTGCCAGACTCTTCCCACGCTAGAGACAGATTAATTTCAGCAAAAAAACTATAAAGTCAGTAACCATGGTTTAGCCATACTAAAGACCTGGTCGTCATTTGCCAGACTCTTCCCACGCTAGAGACAGATTAATTTTAGCATAAAAATTTTAAATTCACTTGCCATGGTTTAGCCATACTAAAGACCTGGTCGTCCTTTGCCAGACTCTTCCCACGCTAGAGACAGATTAATTTTAGCATAAAAACTATAAAGTCAGTAACCATGGTTTAGCCATACTAAAGACCTGGTCGTCATTTGCCAGACTCTTCCCACGCTAGAGACAGATTAATTTTAGCATAAAAATTTTAAATTCACTTGCCATGGTATAGCCATACTAAAGACCTGGTCCTCCTTTGCCAGACTCTTCCCACGCTAGAGACAGATTAATTTTAGCAAAAAAACTATAAAGTCAGTAACCATGGTTTAGCCATACTAAAGACCTGGTCGTCATTTGACAGACTTTTCCCACGCTATAGACAGATTAATTTTAGCAAAAAAATTATAATGTCAGTAGCCATGGTTTAGCCATACTAAAGACCTGGACGTCCTTTGCCAGACTCTTCCCACGCTAGAGACAGATTAATTTTAGCAAAAAAATTAATAAGTCAGTTGCCATGGTTTAGCCATACTAAAGTTCTTATCGTTTTTTGCCAGACTTTCCGACGCTAGAAATAGATTAATTTTAGCAAAAAAATTATAAAGTCAATAGCCATGGTTTAGCCATACTAAAGACCTGGTCGTCCTTCGCCAGACTCTTCCCACGCTAGAGACAGATTAATTTTAGCATAAAAACTATAAAGTCAATAAACATGGTTTAGCCATACTAAAGACCTGGTCGTCATTTGCCAGGCTCTTCCCACGCTAGAGACAGATTAATTTTAGCATAAAAATTATAAAGTCACTTGCCATGGTTTAGCCATACTAAAGACCTGGTCGTCCTTTGCCAGACTCTTACCACGCTAGAGACAGATTAATTTTAGCATAGAAATTATAAAGTCAGTTGCCATGGTTTAGCCATACTAAAGACCTGGTCGTCCTTTGCCAGACTCTTCCCCCGCTAGAGACAGATTAATTTTAGCATAAAAACTATAAAGTCAGTAACCATGGTTTAGCCATACTAAAGTCCTGGTCGTCATTTGCCAGACTCTTCCCACGCTAGAGACAGATTAATTTTAGCATAGAAATTATAAAGTCAGTTGCCATGGTTTAGCCATACTAAAGACCTGGTCGTCCTTTGCCAGACTCTTCCCCCGCTAGAGACAGATTAATTTTAGCATAAAAACTATAAAGTCAGTCACCATGGTTTAGCCATACTAAAGACCTGGTCGTCATTTGCCAGACTCTTCCCACGCTAGAGACAGATTAATTTTAGCATAAAAATTTTAAATTCACTTGCCATGGTTTAGCCATACTAAAGACCTGGTCGTCCTTTGCCAGACTCTTCCCCCGCTAGAGACAGATTAATTTTAGCATAAAAACTATAAAGTCAGTAACCATGGTTTAGCCATACTAAAGACCTGGTCGTCATTTGCCAGACTCTTCCCACGCTAGAGACAGATTAATTTTAGCATAAAAATTTTAAATTCACTTGCCATGGTTTAGCCATACTAAATACCTGGTCGTCCTTTGCCAGACTCTGCCCACGCTAGAGACAGATTAATTTTAGCAAAAAAACTATAAAGTCAGTAACCATGGTTTAGCCATACTAAAGACCTGGTCGTCCTCTGCCAGACTCTTCCCACGCTAGAGACAGATTAATTTCAGCAAAAAAACTATAAAGTCAGTAACCATGGTTTAGCCATACTAAAGACCTGGTCGTCATTTGCCAGACTCTTCCCACGCTAGAGACAGATTAATTTTAGCATAAAAATTTTAAATTCACTTGCCATGGTTTAGCCATACTAAAGACCTGGTCGTCCTTTGCCAGACTCTTCCCACGCTAGAGACAGATTAATTTTAGCATAAAAACTATAAAGTCAGTAACCATGGTTTAGCCATACTAAAGACCTGGTCGTCATTTGCCAGACTCTTCCCACGCTAGAGACAGATTAATTTTAGCATAAAAATTTTAAATTCACTTGCCATGGTTTAGCCATACTAAAGACCTGGTCCTCCTTTGCCAGACTCTTCCCACGCTAGAGACAGATTAATTTTAGCAAAAAAACTATAAAGTCAGTAACCATGGTTTAGCCATACTAAAGACCTGGTCGTCATTTGCCAGACTCTTCCCACGCTAGAGACAGATTAATTTTAGCATAAAAATTTTAAATTCACTTGCCATGGTTTAGCCATACTAAAGACCTGGTCCTCCTTTGCCAGACTCTTCCCACGCTAGAGACAGATTAATTTTAGCAAAAAAACTATAAAGTCAGTAACCATGGTTTAGCCATACTAAAGACCTGGTCGTCATTTGACAGACTTTTCCCACGCTATAGACAGATTAATTTTAGCAAAAAAATTATAATGTCAGTAGCCATGGTTTAGCCATACTAAAGACCTGGACGTCCTTTGCCAGACTCTTCCCACGCTAGAGACAGATTAATTTTAGCAAAAAAATTAATAAGTCAGTTGCCATGGTTTAGCCATACTAAAGTTCTTATCGTTTTTTGCCAGACTTTCCGACGCTAGAAATAGATTAATTTTAGCAAAAAAATTATAAAGTCAATAGCCATGGTTTAGCCATACTAAAGACCTGGTCGTCCTTCGCCAGACTCTTCCCACGCTAGAGACAGATTAATTTTAGCATAAAAACTATAAAGTCAATAAACATGGTTTAGCCATACTAAAGACCTGGTCGTCATTTGCCAGGCTCTTCCCACGCTAGAGACAGATTAATTTTAGCATAAAAATTATAAAGTCACTTGCCATGGTTTAGCCATACTAAAGACCTGGTCGTCCTTTGCCAGACTCTTACCACGCTAGAGACAGATTAATTTTAGCATAAAAATTATAAAGTCAGTTGCCATGGTTTAGCCATACTAAAGACCTGGTCGTCCTTTGCCAGATTCTTCCCACGCTAGAGACAGATTAATTTTAGCATAAAACTATAAAGTCAGTAACCATGGTTTAGCCATACTAAAGTCCTGGTCGTCATTTGCCAGACTTTTCCCACGCTAGAGACAGATTAATTTTAGCATAAAAATTATAAAGTCACTTGCCATGGTTTAGCCATACTAAAGACCTGGTCGTCCTTTGCCAGACTCTTCCCACGCTAGAGACAGATTAATTTTAGCAAAAAAACTATGAGGTCAGTAACCATGGTTAAGCCATACTAAAGACCTGATCGTCATTTGACAGACTTTTCCCACGCTATAGACAGATTAATTTTAGCAAAAAAATTATAATGTCAGTACCCATGGTTTAGCCATACTAAAGACCTGGTCGTCCTTTGCCAGACTCTTCCCACGCTAGAGACAGATTAATTTTAGAAAAAAAAAACTATAAAGTCAGTAACCATGGTTTAGCCATACTAAAGACCTAGTCTTTTGTTGCCAGACTTTTCCTACGCTAGAGACAGATTAACTTTAGCATAGAAATTATAAAGTCAGTTGCCATGGTTTAGCCATACTAAAGACCTGGTCGTCCTTTGCCAGACTCTTCCCCCGCTAGAGACAGATTAATTTTAGCATAAAAACTATAAAGTCAGTAACCATGGTTTAGCCATACTAAAGACCTGGTCGTCATTTGCCAGACTCTTCCCACGCTAGAGACAGATTAATTTTAGCATAAAAATTTTAAATTCACTTGCCATGGTTTAGCCATACTAAAGACCTGGTCCTCCTTTGCCAGACTCTGCCCACGCTAGAGACAGATTAATTTTAGCAAAAAAACTATAAAGTCAGTAACCATGGTTTAGCCATACTAAAGACCTGGTCGTCATTTGACAGACTTTTCCTACGCTAGAGACAGATTAATTTTAGCATAGAAATTATAAAGTCAGTTGCCATGGTTTAGTCATACTAAAGACCTGGTCGTCCTTTGCCAGAATCTTCCCACGCTAGAGACAGATTAATTTTAGCATAAAAACTATAAAGTCAGTAACCATGGTTTAGCCATACTAAAGACCTGGTCGTCATTTGCCAGACTCTTCCCACGCTAGAGACAGATTAATTTTAGCATAAAAATTTTAAATTCACTTGCCATGGTTTAGCCATACTAAAGACCTGGTCGTCCTTTGCCAGACTCTTCCCACGCTAGAGACAGATTAATTTTAGCAAAAAAACTATAAAGTCAGTAACCATGGTTTAGCCATACTAAAGACCTGGTCGTCATTTGCCAGACTCTTCCCACACTAGAGACAGATTAATTTTAGCATAAAAATTATAAAGTCACTTGCCATGGTTTAGCCATACTAAAGACCTGGTCGTCCTTTGCCAGACTCTTCCCACGCTAGAGACAGATTAATTTTAGCAAAAAAACTATAAAGTCAGTAACCATGGTTTAGCCATACTAAAGACCTGGTCGTCATTTGCCAGACTCTTCCCACGCTAGAGGCAGATTAATTTTAGAAAAAAAACTATAAAGTCAGTAACCATGGTTTAGCCATACTAAAGACCTAGTCTTTTGTTGCCAGACTTTTCCTACTCTAGAGACAGATTAATTTTAGCATAGAAATTATAAAGTCAGTTGCCATGGTTTAGCCATACTAAAGACCTGATCGTCCTTTGCCAGAATCTTCCCACGCTAGAGACAGATTAATTTTAGCATAAAAACTATAAAGTCAGTAACCATGGTTTAGCCATACTAAAGACCTGGTCGTCATTTGCCAGGCTCTTCCCACGCTAGAGACAGATTAATTTTAGCATAAAAATTATAAAGTCACTTGCCATGGTTTAGCCATACTAAAGACCTGGTCGTCCTTTGCCAGACTCTTCCCACGCTAGAGACAGATTAATTTTAGCATAAAACTATAAAGTCAGTAACCATGGTTTAGCCATACTAAAGACCTGGTCGTCATTTGCCAGACTCTTCCCACGCTAGAGACAGATTAATTTTAGCATAAAAATTATAAAGTCACTTGCCATGGTTTAGCCATACTAAAGACCTGGTCGTCCTTTGCCAGACTCTTCCCACGCTAGAGACAGATTAATTTTAGCAAAAAAACTATAAAGGCAGTAACCATGGTTAAGCCATACTAAAGACCTGGTCGTCATTTGACAGACTTTTCCCACGCTATAGACAGATTAATTTTAGCAAAAAAATTATAATGTCAGTACCCATGGTTTAGCCATACTAAAGACCTGGTCGTCCTTTGCCAGACTCTTCCCACGCTAGAGACAGATTAATTTTAGCATAAAAACTATAAAGTCAGTAACCATGGTTTAGCCATACTAAAGACCTGGTCGTCCTTTGCCAGACTCTTCCCCCGCTACAGACAGATTAATTTTAGCAAAAAAACTATAAAGTCAGTAACCATGGTTTAGCCATACTAAAGACCTGGTCGTCATTTGACAGACTTTTCCTACGCTAGAGACAGATTAATTTTAGCATAAAAACTATAAAGTCAGTAACCATGGTTTAGCCATACTAAAGACCTGGTCGTCATTTGCCAGACTCTTCCCACGCTAGAGACAGATTAATTTTAGCATAAAAATTTTAAATTCACTTGCCATGGTTTAGCCATACTAAAGACCTGGTCGTCCTTTGCCAGACTCTTCCCACGCTAGAGACAGATTAATTTTAGCAAAAAAACTATAAAGTCAGTAACCATGGTTTAGCCATACTAAAGACCTGGTCGTCATTTGCCAGACTCTTCCCATACTAGAGACAGATTAATTTTAGCATAAAAATTATAAAGTCACTTGCCATGGTTTAGCCATACTAAAGACCTGGTCGTCCTTTGCCAGACTCTTCCCACGCTAGAGACAGATTAATTTTAGCAAAAAAACTATAAAGTCAGTAACCATGGTTTAGCCATACTAAAGACCTGGTCGTCATTTGCCAGACTCTTCCCACGCTAGAGGCAGATTAATTTTAGAAAAAAAACTATAAAGTCAGTAACCATGGTTTAGCCATACTAAAGACCTAGTCTTTTGTTGCCAGACTTTTCCTACTCTAGAGACAGATTAATTTTAGCATAGAAATTATAAAGTCAGTTGCCATGGTTTAGCCATACTAAAGACCTGGTCGTCCTTTGCCAGACTCTTCCCACGCTAGAGACAGATTAATTTTAGCATAAAAACTATAAAGTCAGTAACCATGGTTTAGCCATACTAAAGACCTGGTCGTCATTTGCCAGGCTCTTCCCACGCTAGAGACAGATTAATTTTAGCATAAAACTATAAAGTCAGTAACCATGGTTTAGCCATACTAAAGACCTGGTCGTCATTTGCCAGACTCTTCCCACGCTAGAGACAGATTAATTTTAGCATAAAAATTATAAAGTCACTTGCCATGGTTTAGCCATACTAAAGACCTGGTCGTCCTTTGCCAGACTCTTCCCACGCTAGAGACAGATTAATTTTAGCAAAAAAACTATAAAGGCAGTAACCATGGTTAAGCCATACTAAAGACCTGGTCGTCATTTGACAGACTTTTCCCACGCTATAGACAGATTAATTTTAGCAAAAAAATTATAATGTCAGTACCCATGGTTTAGCCATACTAAAGACCTGGTCGTCCTTTGCCAGACTCTTCTCACGCTAGAGACAGATTAATTTTAGCAAAAAAACTATAAAGTCAGTAACCATGGTTAAGCCATACTAAAGACCTGGTCGTCATTTGACAGACTTTTCCCACGCTATAGACAGATTAATTTTAGCAAAAAAATTATAATGTCAGTACCCATGGTTTAGCGATACTAAAGACCTGGTCGTCCTTTGCCAGACTCTTCCCACGCTAGAGACAGATTAATTTTAGCAAAAAAATTAATAAGTCAGTTGCCATGGTTTAGCCATACTAAAGACCTGGTCGTCTTTTGCCATACTTTTCCCACACTAGAGACAGATTAATTTTAGCAAAAAAATTATAAAGTCAGTTGCCATGGTTTAGCCATACTAAAGACCTAGTCTTCCTTTGCCAGACTCTTCCCACGCTAAAGACAGATTAATTTTAGCAAAAAAATTAATAAGTCAGTTGCCATGGTTTAGCCATACTAAAGTTCTTATCGTCTTTTGCCAGACTTTCCGACGCTAGAAAAAGATTAATTTTAGCAAAAAAATTATAAAGTCAATAGCCATGGTTTAGCCATACTAAAGACCTGGTCGTCCTTCGCCAGACTCTTCCCACGCTAGAGACAGATTAATTTTAGCATAAAAACTATAAAGTCAGTAACCATGGTTTAGCTATACTAAAGACCTAGTCGTCATTTGCCAGGCTCTTCCCACGCTAGAGACAGATTAATTTTAGCATAAAAATTATAAAGTCACTTGCCATGGTTTAGCCATACTAAAGACCTGGTCGTCCTTTGCCAGACTCTTCCCACGCTAGAGACAGATTAACTTTAGCATAAAAATTATAAAGTCAGTTGCCATGGTTTAGCCATACTAAAGACCTGGTCGTCCTTTGCCAGACTCTTCCCACGCTAGAGACAGATTAATTTTAGCATAAAACTATAAAGTCAGTAACCATGGTTTAGCCATACTAAAGACCTGGTCGTCATTTGCCAGACTCTTCCCACGCTAGAGACAGATTAATTTTAGCATAAAAATTATAAAGTCACTTGCCATGGTTTAACCATACTAAAGACCTGGTCGTCCTTTGCCAGACTCTTCCCACGCTAGAGACAGATTAATTTTAGCAAAAAAATTAATAAGTCAGTTGTTATGGTTTAGCTATACTAAAGATCGTATCGTCTTTTGCCAGACTTTCCGACGCTAGAAAAAGATTAATTTTAGCAAAAAAATTATAATGTCAGTACCCATGGTTTAGATATACTAAAGACCTGGTCGTCCTTTGCCAGACTCTTCCCACGCTAGAGACAGATTAATTTTAGCAAAAAAATTAATAAGTCAGTTGTTATGGTTTAGCTATACTAAAGATCGTATCGTCTTTTGCCAGACTTTCCGACGCTAGAAAAAGATTAATTTTAGCAAAAAAATTATAAAGTCAATAGCCATAATTTAGCCATACTAAAGACCTGGTCGTCCTTTGCCAGACTCTTCTCACGCTAGAGACAGATTAATTTTAGCAAAAAAATTATAATGTCAGTACCCATGGTTTAGCGATACTAAAGACCTGGTCGTCCTTTGCCAGACTCTTCCCACGCTAGAGACAGATTAATTTTAGCAAAAAAATTAATAAGTCAGTTGCCATGGTTTAGCCATACTAAAGACCTGGTCGTCTATTGCCATACTTTTCCCACACTAGAGACAGATTAATTTTAGCAAAAAAATTATAAAGTCAGTTGCCCTGGTTTAGCCATACTAAAGACCTAGTCTTCCTTTGCCAGACTCTTCCCACGCTAAAGACAGATTAATTTTAGCAAAAAAATTAATAAGTCAGTTGCCATGGTTTAGCTATACTTAAGATCGTATCGTCTTTTGCCAGACTTTCCGACGCTAGAAAAAGATTAATTTTAGCAAAAAAATTATAAAGTCAATAGCCATAATTTAGCCATACTAAAGACCTGGTCGTCCTTTGCCAGACTCTTCTCACGCTAGAGACAGATTAATTTTAGCAAAAAAACTATAAAGTCAGTAACCATGGTTAAGCCATACTGAAGACCTGGTCGTCATTTGACAGACTTTTCCCACGCTATAGACAGATTAATTTTAGCAAAAAAATTATAATGTCAGTACCCATGGTTTAGCGATACTAAAGACCTGGTCGTCCTTTGCCAGACTCTTCCCACGCTAGAGACAGATTAATTTTAGCAAAAAAATTAATAAGTCAGTTGCCATGGTTTAGCCATACTAAAGACCTGGTCGTCTTTTGCCATACTTTTCCCACACTAGAGACAGATTAATTTTAGCAAAAAAATTATAAAGTCAGTTGCCCTGGTTTAGCCATACTAAAGACCTAGTCTTCCTTTGCCAGACTCTTCCCACGCTAAAGACAGATTAATTTTAGCAAAAAAATTAATAAGTCAGTTGCCATGGTTTAGCTATACTTAAGATCGTATCGTCTTTTGCCAGACTTTCCGACGCTAGAAAAAGATTAATTTTAGCAAAAAAATTATAAAGTCAATAGCCATAATTTAGCCATACTAAAGACCTGGTCGTCCTTTGCCAGACTCTTCCCACGCTAGAGACAGATTAATTTTAGCATAAAAACTATAAAGTCAGTAACCATGGTTTAGCCATACTAAAGACCTGGTCGTCATTTGCCAGGCTCTTCCCACGCTAGAGACAGATTAATTTTAGCATAAAAATTATAAAGTCACTTGCCATGGTTTAGCCATACTAAAGACCTGGTCGTCCTTTGCCAGATTCTTCCCACGCTAGAGACATATTAATTTTAGCATAAAACTATAAAGTCAGTAACCATGGTTTAGCCATACTAAAGTCCTGGTCGTCATTTGCCAGACTCTTCCCACGCTAGAGACAGATTAATTTTAGCATAAAAACTATAAAGTCAGTAACCATGGTTTAGCCATACTAAAGACCTGGTCGTCATTTGCGAGGCTCTTCCCACGCTAGAGACAGATTAATTTTAGCATAAAAATTATAAAGTCACTTGCCATGGTTTAGCCATACTAAAGACCTGGTCGTCCTTTGCCAGATTCTTCCCACGCTAGAGACAGATTAATTTTAGCAAAAAAACTATAAGGTCAGTAACTATGGTTAAGCCATACTAAAGACCTGGTCGTCATTTGACAGACTTTTCCCACGCTATAGACAGATTAATTTTAGCATAAAAATTATAAAGTCACTTGCCATGGTTTAGCCATACTAAAGACCTGGTCGTCCTTTGCCAGACTCTTCCCACGCTAGAGACAGATTAATTTTAGCAAAAAAACTATAAAGGCAGTAACCATGGTTAAGCCATACTAAAGACCTGGTCGTCATTTGACAGACTTTTCCCACGCTATAGACAGATTAATTTTAGCAAAAAAATTATAATGTCAGTACCCATGGTTTAGCCATACTAAAGACCTGGTCGTCCTTTGCCAGACTCTTCCCACGCTAGAGACAGATTAATTTTAGCAAAAAAATTAATAAGTCAGTTGTTATGGTTTAGCTATACTAAAGATCGTATCGTCTTTTGCCAGACTTTCCGACGCTAGAAAAAGATTAATTTTAGCAAAAAAATTATAAAGTCAATAGCCATAATTTAGCCATACTAAAGACCTGGTCGTCCTTTGCCAGACTCTTCTCACGCTAGAGACAGATTAATTTTAGCAAAAAAACTATAAAGTCAGTAACCATGGTTAAGCCATACTAAAGACCTGGTCGTCATTTGACAGACTTTTCCCACGCTATAGACAGATTAATTTTAGCAAAAAAATTATAATGTCAGTACCCATGGTTTAGCGATACTAAAGACCTGGTCGTCCTTTGCCAGACTCTTCCCACGCTAGAGACAGATTAATTTTAGCATAAAAACTATAAAGTCAGTAACCATGGTTTAGCCATACTAAAGACCTGGTCGTCATTTGCCAGGCTCTTCCCACGCTAGAGACAGATTAATTTTAGCATAAAAATTATAAAGTCACTTGCCATGGTTTAGCCATACTAAAGACCTGGTCGTCCTTTGCCAGATTCTTCCCACGCTAGAGACATATTAATTTTAGCATAAAACTATAAAGTCAGTAACCATGGTTTAGCCATACTAAAGTCCTGGTCGTCATTTGCCAGACTCTTCCCACGCTAGAGACAGATTAATTTTAGCATAAAAACTATAAAGTCAGTAACCATGGTTTAGCCATACTAAAGACCTGGTCGTCATTTGCCAGGCTCTTCCCACGCTAGAGACAGATTAATTTTAGCATAAAAATTATAAAGTCACTTGCCATGGTTTAGCCATACTAAAGACCTGGTCGTCCTTTGCCAGATTCTTCCCACGCTAGAGACAGATTAATTTTAGCAAAAAAACTATAAGGTCAGTAACTATGGTTAAGCCATACTAAAGACCTGGTCGTCATTTGACAGACTTTTCCCACGCTATAGACAGATTAATTTTAGCATAAAAATTATAAAGTCACTTGCCATGGTTTAGCCATACTAAAGACCTGGTCGTCCTTTGCCAGACTCTTCCCACGCTAGAGACAGATTAATTTTAGCAAAAAAACTATAAAGGCAGTAACCATGGTTAAGCCATACTAAAGACCTGGTCGTCATTTGACAGACTTTTCCCACGCTATAGACAGATTAATTTTAGCAAAAAAATTATAATGTCAGTACCCATGGTTTAGCCATACTAAAGACCTGGTCGTCCTTTGCCAGACTCTTCCCACGCTAGAGACAGATTAATTTTAGCAAAAAAATTAATAAGTCAGTTGTTATGGTTTAGCTATACTAAAGATCGTATCGTCTTTTGCCAGACTTTCCGACGCTAGAAAAAGATTAATTTTAGCAAAAAAATTATAAAGTCAATAGCCATAATTTAGCCATACTAAAGACCTGGTCGTCCTTTGCCAGACTCTTCTCACGCTAGAGACAGATTAATTTTAGCAAAAAAACTATAAAGTCAGTAACCATGGTTAAGCCATACTAAAGACCTGGTCGTCATTTGACAGACTTTTCCCACGCTATAGACAGATTAATTTTAGCAAAAAAATTATAATGTCAGTACCCATGGTTTAGCGATACTAAAGACCTGGTCGTCCTTTGCCAGACTCTTCCCACGCTAGAGACAGATTAATTTTAGCAAAAAAATTAATAAGTCAGTAGCCATGGTTTAGCCATACTAAAGACCTGGTCGTCTTTTGCCATACTTTTCCCACACTAGAGACAGATTAATTTTAGCAAAAAAATTATAAAGTCAGTTGCCATGGTTTAGCCATACTAAAGACCTAGTCTTCCTTTGCCAGATTCTTCCCACGCTAGAGACATATTAATTTTAGCATAAAACTATAAAGTCAGTAACCATGGTTTAGCCATACTAAAGTCCTGGTCGTCATTTGCCAGACTCTTCCCACGCTAGAGACAGATTAATTTTAGCATAAAAATTATAAAGTCACTTGCCATGGTTTAGCCATACTAAAGACCTGGTCGTCCTTTGCCAGATTCTTCCCACGCTAGAGACATATTAATTTTAGCATAAAACTATAAAGTCAGTAACCATGGTTTAGCCATACTAAAGTCCTGGTCGTCATTTGCCAGACTCTTCCCACGCTAGAGACAGATTAATTTTAGCATAAAAATTATAAAGTCACTTGCCATGGTTTAGCCATACTAAAGACCTGGTCGTCCTTTGCCAGACTCTTCCCACGCTAGAGACAGATTAATTTTAGCATAAAAATTATAAAGTCAGTTGCCATGGTTTAGCCATACTAAAGACCTGGTCGTCCTTTGCCAGACTCTTCCCACGCTAGAGACAGATTAATTTTAGCATAAAACTATAAAGTCAGTAACCATGGTTTAGCCATACTAAAGACCTGGTCGTTATTTGCCAGACTCTTCCCACGCTAGAGACAGATTAATTTTAGCAAAAAAATTAATAAGTCAGTTGTTATGGTTTAGCTATACTAAATATCGTATCGTCTTTTGCCAGACTTTCCGACGCTAGAAAAAGATTAATTTTAGCAAAAAAATTATAATGTCAGTACCCATGGTTTAGCCATACTAAAGACCTGGTCGTCCTTTGCCAGACTCTTCCCACGCTAGAGACAGATTAATTTTAGCAAAAAAATTAATAAGTCAGTTGTTATGGTTTAGCTATACTAAAGATCGTATCGTCTTTTGCCAGACTTTCCGACGCTAGAAAAAGATTAATTTTAGCAAAAAAATTATAAAGTCAATAGCCATAATTTAGCCATACTAAAGACCTGGTCGTCCTTTGCCAGACTCTTCTCACGCTAGAGACAGATTAATTTTAGCAAAAAAACTATAAAGTCAGTAACCATGGTTAAGCCATACTGAAGACCTGGTCGTCATTTGACAGACTTTTCCCACGCTATAGACAGATTAATTTTAGCAAAAAAATTATAATGTCAGTACCCATGGTTTAGCGATACTAAAGACCTGGTCGTCCTTTGCCAGACTCTTCCCACGCTAGAGACAGATTAATTTTAGCAAAAAAATTAATAAGTCAGTTGCCATGGTTTAGCCATACTAAAGACCTGGTCGTCTTTTGCCATACTTTTCCCACGCTAGAGACAGATTAATTTTAGCATAAAAATTATAAAGTCACTTGCCATGGTTTAGCCATACTAAAGACCTGGTCGTCCTTTGCCAGACTCTTCCCACGCTAGAGACAGATTAATTTTAGCAAAAAAACTATAAGGTCAGTAACCATGGTTAAGCCATACTAAAGACCTGGTCGTCATTTGACAGACTTTTCCCACGCTATAGACAGATTAATTTTAGCAAAAAAATTATAATGTCAGTACCCATGGTTTAGCCATACTAAAGACCTGGTCGTCCTTTGCCAGACTCTTCCCACGCTAGAGACAGATTAATTTTAGAAAAAAAAACTATAAAGTCAGTAACCATGGTTTAGCCATACTAAAGACCTAGTCTTTTCTTGCCAGACTTTTCCTACGCTAGAGACAGATTAATTTTAGCATAGAAATTATAAAGTCAGTTGCCATGGTTTAGCCATACTAAAGACCTGGTCGTCCTTTGCCAGACTCTTCCCACGCTAGAGACAGATTAATTTTAGCATAAAAACTATAAAGTCAGTAACCATGGTTTAGCCATACTAAAGACCTGGTCGTCATTTGCCAGACTCTTCCCACGCTAGAGACAGATTAATTTTAGCATAAAAATTTTAAATTCACTTGCCATGGTTTAGCCATACTAAAGACCTGGTCGTCCTTTGCCAGACTCTTCCCACGCTAGAGACAGATTAATTTTAGCAAAAAAACTATAAAGTCAGTAACCATGGTTTAGCCATACTAAAGACCTGGTCGTCATTTGACAGACTTTTCCTACGCTAGAGACAGATTAATTTTAGCATAGAAATTATAAAGTCAGTTGCCATGGTTTAGCCATACTAAAGACCTGGTCGTCCTTTGCCAGACTCTTCCCACGCTAGAGACAGATTAATTTTAGCATAAAAACTATAAAGTCAGTAACCATGGTTTAGCCATACTAAAGACCTGGTCGTCATTTGCCAGACTCTTCCCACGCTAGAGACAGATTAATTTTAGCATAAAAATTTTAAATTCACTTGCCATGGTTTAGCCATACTAAAGACCTGGTCGTCCTTTGCCAGACTCTTCCCACGCTAGAGACAGATTAATTTTAGCAAAAAAACTATAAAGTCAGTAACCATGGTTTAGCCATACTAAAGACCTGGTCGTCATTTGCCAGACTCTTCCCACGCTAGAGACAGATTAATTTTAGCATAAAAATTTTTAATTCACTTGCCATGGTTTAGCCATACTAAAGACCTGGTCGTCCTTTGCCAGATTCTTCCCACGCTAGAGACATATTAATTTTAGCATAAAACTATAAAGTCAGTAACCATGGTTTAGCCATACTAAAGTCCTGGTCGTCATTTGCCAGACTCTTCCCACGCTAGAGACAGATTAATTTTAGCATAAAAATTATAAAGTTACTTGGCATGGTTTAGCCATACTAAAGACCTGGTCGTCCTTTGCCAGATTCTTCCCACGCTAGAGACATATTAATTTTAGCATAAAACTATAAAGTCAGTAACCATGGTTTAGCCATACTAAAGTCCTGGTCGTCATTTGCCAGACTCTTCCCACGCTAGAGACAGATTAATTTTAGCATAAAAATTATAAAGTCACTTGCCATGGTTTAGCCATACTAAAGACCTGGTCGTCCTTTGCCAGACTCTTCCCACGCTAGAGACAGATTAATTTTAGCAAAAAAACTATAAGGTCAGTAACCATGGTTAAGCCATACTAAAGACCTGGTCGTCATTTGACAGACTTTTCCCACGCTATAGACAGATTAATTTTAGCAAAAAAATTATAATGTCAGTACCCATGGTTTAGCCATACTAAAGACCTGTTTGTCCTTTGCCAGACTCTTCCCACGCTAGAGACAGATTAATTTTAGAAAAAAAAACTATAAAGTCAGTAACCATGGTTTAGCCATACTAAAGACCTAGTCTTTTCTTGCCAGACTTTTCCTGCGCTAGAGACAGATTAATTTTAGCATAGAAATTATAAAGTCAGTTGCCATGGTTTAGCCATACTAAAGACCTGGTCGTCCTTTGCCAGACTCTTCCCACGCTAGAGACAGATTAATTTTAGCATAAAAACTATAAAGTCAGTAACCATGGTTTAGCCATACTAAAGACCTGGTCGTCATTTGCCAGACTCTTCCCACGCTAGAGACAGATTAATTTTAGCATAAAAATTTTAAATTCACTTGCCATGGTTTAGCCATACTAAAGACCTGGTCGTCCTTTGCCAGACTCTTCCCACGCTAGAGACAGATTAATTTTAGCAAAAAAACTATAAAGTCAGTAACCATGGTTTAGCCATACTAAAGACCTGGTCGTCATTTGACAGACTTTTCCTACGCTAGAGACAGATTAATTTTAGCATAGAAATTATAAAGTCAGTTGCCATGGTTTAGCCATACTAAAGACCTGGTCGTCCTTTGCCAGACTCTTCCCACGCTAGAGACAGATTAATTTTAGCATAAAAACTATAAAGTCAGTAACCATGGTTTAGCCATACTAAAGACCTGGTCGTCATTTGCCAGGCTCTTCCCACGCTAGAGACAGATTAATTTTAGCATAAAAATTATAAAGTCACTTGCCATGGTTTAGCCATACTAAAGACCTGGTCGTCCTTTGCCAGATTCTTCCCACGCTAGAGACATATTAATTTTAGCATAAAACTATAAAGTCAGTAACCATGGTTTAGCCATACTAAAGTCCTGGTCGTCATTTGCCAGACTCTTCCCACGCTAGAGACAGATTAATTTTAGCATAAAAATTATAAAGTCACTTGCCATGGTTTAGCAATACTAAAGACCTGGTCGTCCTTTGCCAGATTCTTCCCACGCTAGAGACATATTAATTTTAGCATAAAACTATAAAGTCAGTAACCATGGTTTAGCCATACTAAAGTCCTGGTCGTCATTTGCCAGACTCTTTCCACGCTAGAGACAGATTAATTTTAGCATAAAAATTATAAAGTCACTTGCCATGGTTTAGCCATACTAAAGACCTGGTCGTCCTTTGCCAGACTCTTCCCACGCTAGAGACAGATTAATTTTAGCAAAAAAACTATAAGGTCAGTAACCATGGTTAAGCCATACTAAAGACCTGGTCGTCATTTGACAGACTTTTCCCACGCTATAGACAGATTAATTTTAGCAAAAAAATTATAATGTCAGTACCCATGGTTTAGCCATACTAAAGACCTGGTCGTCCTTTGCCAGACTCTTCCCACGCTAGAGACAGATTAATTTTAGAAAAAAAAACTATAAAGTCAGTAACCATGGTTTAGCCATACTAAAGACCTAGTCTTTTCTTGCCAGACTTTTCCTACGCTAGAGACAGATTAATTTTAGCATAGAAATTATAAAGTCAGTTGCCATGGTTTAGCCATACTAAAGACCTGGTCGTCCTTTGCCAGACTCTTCCCACGCTAGAGACAGATTAATTTTAGCATAAAAATTTTAAATTCACTTGCCATGGTTTAGCCATACTAAAGACCTGGTCGTCCTTTGCCAGACTCTTCCCACGCTAGAGACAGATTAATTTTAGCAAAAAAACTATAAAGTCAGTAACCATGGTTTAGCCATACTAAAGACCTGGTCGTCATTTGACAGACTTTTCTTACGCTATAGACAGATTAATTTTAGCAAAAAAATTATAATGTCAGTAGCCATGGTTTAGCCATACTAAAGACCTGGACGTCCTTTGCCAGACTCTTCCCACGCTAGAGACAGATTAATTTTAGGAAAAAATTAATAAGTCAGTTGCCATGGTTTAGCCATACTAAAGTTCTTATCGTCTTTTGCCAGACTTTCCGACGCTAGAAAAAGATTAATTTTAGCAAAAAATTTATAAAGTCAATAGCCATGGTTTAGCCATACTAAAGACCTGGTCGTCCTTCGCCAGACTCTTCCCACGCTAGAGACAGATTAATTTTAGCATAAAAACTATAAAGTCAGTAACCATGGTTTAGCCATACTAAAGACCTGGTCGTCATTTGCCAGGCTCTTCCCACACTAGAGACAGATTAATTTTAGCATAAAAATTATAAAGTCACTTGCCATGTTTTAGCCATACTAAAGACCTGGTCGTCCTTTGCCAGACTCTTCCCACGCTAGAGACAGATTAATTTTAGCATAAAACTATAAAGTCAGTAACCATGGTTTAGCCATACTGAAGACCTGGTCGTCATTTGCCAGACTCTTCCCACGCTAGAGACAGATTAATTTTAGCATAAAAATTATAAAGTCACTTGCCATGGTTTAGCCATACTAAAGACCTGGTCGTCCTTTGCCAGACCCTTCCCACGCTAGAGACAGATTAATTTTAGCAAAAAAACTATAAAGTCAGTAACCATGGTTAAGCCATACTAAAGACCTGGTCGTCATTTGACAGACTTTTTCCACGCTATAGACAGATTAATTTTAGCAAAAAAATTATAATGTCAGTACCCATGGTTTAGCCATACTAAAGACCTGGTCGTCCTTTGCCAGACTCTTCCCACGCTAGAGACAGATTAATTTTAGCAAAAAAATTAATAAGTCAGTTGCCATGGTTTAGCCATACTAAAGACCTGGTCGTCTTTTGCCATACTTTTCCCACACTAGAGACAGATTAATTTTAGCAAAAAAATTATAAAGTCAGTTGCCATGGTTTAGCCATACTAAACACCTAGTCTTCCTTTGCCAGACTCTTCCTACGCTAAAGACAGATTAATTTTAGCAAAAAAATTAATAAGTCAGTTGCCATGGTTTAGCTATACTAAAGATCGTATCGTCTTTTGCCAGACTTTCCGACGCTAGAAAAAGATTAATTTTAGCAAAAAAATTATAAAGTCAATAGCCATAATTTAGCCATACTAAAGACCTGGTCTTCCTTTGCCAGACTCTTCCCACGCTAGAGACAGATTAATTTTAGCAAAAAAACTATAAAGTCAGTAACCATGGTTTAGCCATACTAAAGACCTGGTCGTCCTTTGCCAGACTCTTCCCACGCTAGAGACAGATTAATTTTAGCATAAAAACTATAAAGTCAGTAACCATGGTTTAGCCATACTAAAGACCTGGTCGTCATTTGCCAGACTCTGCCCACGCTAGAGACAGATTAATTTTAGCATAAAAATTATAAAGTCACTTGCCATGGTTTATCCATACTAAAGACCTGGTCGTCCTTTGCCAGACTCTTCCCACGCTAGAGACAGATTAATTTTAGCAAAAAAACTATAAAGTCAGTAATTATGGTTTAGCCATACTAAAGACCTGGTCGTCATTTGACACACTTTTCCCACGCTATAGACAGATTAATTTTAGCAAAAAAATTATAATGTCAGTAGCAATGGTTTAGCTATACTAAAGACCTGGACGTCCTTTGCCAGACTCTTCCTACGCTAGAGACAGATTAATTTTAGCAAAAAAACTATAAAGTCAGTAACCATGGTTTAGCCATACTAAAGACCTGGTCGACATTTGACAGACTTTTCCCACGCTATAGACAGATTAATTTTAGCAAAAAAATTATAATGTCAGTAGCCATGGTTTAGTCGTGGTAAAGACTTGACATCTTTTGCCAGACTTTTCCCACGCTAGAAACAGATTAATTTTAGCAATAAAAATCTAAAGACAGTAGCCATGGTTTAGCCATACTAAAGACCTGGTCGTCTTTTGCCAGACTTTTCCCACACTAGAGACAGATTAATGTTAGCAAAAAAATTATAAAGTCAGTTGCCATGGTTTAGCCATACTAAAGACCTAGTCTTTCTTTGCCAGACTTTTCCCACGCTAGAGGCAGATTAATTTTAGAAAAAAAACTATAAAGTCAGTAACCATGGTTTAGCCATACTAAAGACCTAGTCTTTTGTTGCCAGACTTTTCCTACGCTAGAGACAGATTAATTTTAGCATAGAAATTATAAAGTCAGTTGCCATGGTTTAGCCATACTAAAGACCTGGTCTTCCTTTGCCAGACTCTTCCCACGCTAGAGACAGATTAATTTTAGCATAAAAACTATAAAGTCAGTAACCATGGTTTAGCCATACTAAAGACCTGGTCGTCATTTGCCAGACTCTTCCCACGCTAGAGACAGATTAATTTTAGCATAAAAATTTTAAATTCACTTGCCATGGTTTAGCCATACTAAAGACCTGGTAGTCCTTTGCCAGACTCTTCCCACGCTAGAGACAGATTAATTTTAGGAAAAAATTAATAAGTCAGTTGCCATGGTTTAGCCATACTAAAGTTCTTATCGTCTTTTGCCAGACTTTCCGACGCTAGAAAAAGATTAATTATAGCAAAAAATTTATAAAGTCAATAGCCATGGTTTAGCCATACTAAAGACCTGGTCGTCCTTCGCCAGACACTTCCCACGCTAGAGACAGATTAATTTTAGCATAAAAACTATAAAGTCAGTAACCATGGTTTAGCCATACTAAAGACCTGGTCGTCATTTGCCAGGCTCTTCCCACACTAGAGACAGATTAATTTTAGCATAAAAATTATAAAGTCACTTGCCATGTTTTAGCCATACTAAAGACCTGGTCGTCCTTTGCCAGACTCTTCCCACGCTAGAGACAGATTAATTTTAGCATAAAACTATAAAGTCAGTAACCATGGTTTAGCCATACTGAAGACCTGGTCGTCATTTGCCAGACTCTTCCCACGCTAGAGACAGATTAATTTTAGCATAAAAATTATAAAGTCACTTGCCATGGTTTAGCCATACTAAAGACCTGGTCGTCCTTTGCCAGACTCTTCCCACGCTAGAGACAGATTAATTTTAGCATAAAAATTATAAAGTCAGTTGCCATGGTTTAGCCATACTAAAGACCTGGTCGTCCTTTGCCAGACTCTTCCCACGCTAGAGACAGATTAATTTTAGCATAAAACTATAAAGTCAGTAACCATGGTTTAGCCATACTAAAGACCTGGTCGTCCTTTGCCAGACTCTTCCCACGCTAGAGACAGATTAATTTTAGCAAAAAAACTATAAAGTCAGTAACCATGGTTAAGCCATACTAAAGACCTGGTCGTCATTTGACAGACTTTTCCCACGCTATAGACAGATTAATTTTAGCAAAAAAATTTTAATGTCAGTAGCCATGGTTTAGTCATACTAAAGACCTGGTCGTCCTTTGCCAGACTCTTCCCACGCTAGAGACAGATTAATTTTAGCAAAAAAATTAATAAGTCAGTTGCCATGGTTTAGCCATATTAAAGTTCTTATCGTCTTTTGCCAGACTTTCCAAAGCTAGAAAAAGATTAATTTTAGCAAAAAAATTATAAAGTCAATAGCCATAATTTAGCCATACTAAAGACCTGGTCGTCCTTTGCCAGAATCTTCCCACGCTAGAGGCAGATTAATTTTAGAAAAAAA
The DNA here is from genome assembly GCA_037103525.1 of Ganaspis brasiliensis. Lineage (NCBI taxonomy): Eukaryota > Metazoa > Arthropoda > Insecta > Hymenoptera > Figitidae > Ganaspis > Ganaspis brasiliensis. Next base: position 9,393 of record JAZKLR010000135.1, on the reverse strand, counting down.
ACTATAAAGTCAGTAACCATGGTTTAGCCATACTAAAGACCTAGTCTTCTTTTGCCAGACTTTTCCTACGCTAGAGACAGATTAATTTTCCAAAAAAACTATAAAGTCAGTAACCATGGTTTAGCCATACTAAAGACCTAGTCGTCCTTTGCCAGACTTTTCCCACGCTATAGACAGATTAATTTTAGCAAAAAAATTATAGTGTCAGTAGCCATGGTTTAGTCGTTGTAAAGACTTGACATCTTTTGCCAGACTTTTCCCACGCTAGAGACAGATTAATTTTAGCAAAAAAATTATTATGTCAGTAGCCATGGTTTAGTCATGGTAAAGACTTGACATCTTTTGCCAGACTTTTCCCACGCTAGAGACAGATTAATTTTAGCATAAAAATTATAAAGTTAGTTGCCATGGTTAAGCCATACTAAAGACCTGGTCGTCGTTTGCCAGACTCTTCCCACGCTAGTGACAGATTAATTTTAGCAAAAAAACTAAATAGTCAGTAACCATGGTTTAGCCATACTAAAGACCTGGTCGTCCTTCGCCAGACTCTTCCTACGCTAGAGACAGATTAATTTTAGCATAAAAACTATAAAGTTTGTAACCATGGTTTAGCCATACTAAAGACCTGGTCGTCATTTGCCAGACTCTTCCCACGCTAGAGACAGATTAATTTTAGCATAAAAATTATAAAGTCACTTGCCATGTTTTAGCCATACTAAAGACCTGGTCGTCCTTTGCCAGACTCTTCCCACGCTAGAGACAGATTAATTTTAGCATAAAACTATAAAGTCAGTAACCATGGTTTAGCCATACTGAAGACCTGGTCGTCATTTGCCAGACTCTTCCCACGCTAGAGACAGATTAATTTTAGCATAAAAATTATAAAGTCACTTGCCATGGTTTAGCCATACTAAAGACCTGGTCGTCCTTTGCCAGACTCTTCCCACGCTAGAGACAGATTAATTTTAGCATAAAAATTATAAAGTCAGTTGCCATGGTTTAGCCATACTAAAGACCTGGTCGTCCTTTGCCAGACTCTTCCCACGCTAGAGACAGATTAATTTTAGCATAAAACTATAAAGTCAGTAACCATGGTTTAGCCATACTAAAGACCTGGTCGTCCTTTGCCAGACTCTTCCCACGCTAGAGACAGATTAATTTTAGCATAGAAATTATAAAGTCAGTTGCCATGGTTTAGCCATACTAAAGACCTGGTCTTCCTTTGCCAGACTCTTCCCACGCTAGAGACAGATTAATTTTAGCATAAAAACTATAAAGTCAGTAACCATGGTTTAGCCATACTAAAGACCTGGTCGTCATTTGCCAGACTCTTCCCACGCTAGAGACAGATTAATTTTAGCATAAAAATTTTAAATTCACTTGCCATGGTTTAGCCATACTAAAGACCTGGTAGTCCTTTGCCAGACTCTTCCCACGCTAGAGACAGATTAATTTTAGGAAAAAATTAATAAATCAGTTGCCATGGTTTAGCCATACTAAAGTTCTTATCGTCTTTTGCCAGACTTTCCGACGCTAGAAAAAGATTAATTATAGCAAAAAATTTATAAAGTCAATAGCCATGGTTTAGCCATACTAAAGACCTGGTCGTCCTTCGCCAGACACTTCCCACGCTAGAGACAGATTAATTTTAGCATAAAAACTATAAAGTCAGTAACCATGGTTTAGCCATACTAAAGACCTGGTCGTCATTTGCCAGGCTCTTCCCACACTAGAGACAGATTAATTTTAGCATAAAAATTATAAAGTCACTTGCCATGTTTTAGCCATACTAAAGACCTGGTCGTCCTTTGCCAGACTCTTCCCACGCTAGAGACAGATTAATTTTAGCATAAAACTATAAAGTCAGTAACCATGGTTTAGCCATACTGAAGACCTGGTCGTCATTTGCCAGACTCTTCCCACGCTAGAGACAGATTAATTTTAGCATAAAAATTATAAAGTCACTTGCCATGGTTTAGCCATACTAAAGACCTGGTCGTCCTTTGCCAGACTCTTCCCACGCTAGAGACAGATTAATTTTAGCATAAAAATTATAAAGTCAGTTGCCATGGTTTAGCCATACTAAAGACCTGGTCGTCCTTTGCCAGACTCTTCCCACGCTAGAGACAGATTAATTTTAGCATAAAACTATAAAGTCAGTAACCATGGTTTAGCCATACTAAAGACCTGGTCGTCCTTTGCCAGACTCTTCCCACGCTAGAGACAGATTAATTTTAGCAAAAAAACTATAAAGTCAGTAACCATGGTTAAGCCATACTAAAGACCTGGTCGTCATTTGACAGACTTTTCCCACGCTATAGACAGATTAATTTTAGCAAAAAAATTTTAATGTCAGTAGCCATGGTTTAGTCATACTAAAGACCTGGTCGTCCTTTGCCAGACTCTTCCCACGCTAGAGACAGATTAATTTTAGCAAAAAAATTAATAAGTCAGTTGCCATGGTTTAGCCATATTAAAGTTCTTATCGTCTTTTGCCAGACTTTCCAAAGCTAGAAAAAGATTAATTTTAGCAAAAAAATTATAAAGTCAATAGCCATAATTTAGCCATACTAAAGACCTGGTCGTCCTTTGCCAGAATCTTCCCACGCTAGAGGCAGATTAATTTTAGAAAAAAAACTATAAAGTCAGTAACCATGGTTTAGCCATACTAAAGACCTAGTCTTCTTTTGCCAGACTTTTCCTACGCTAGAGACAGATTAATTTTCCAAAAAAACTATAAAGTCAGTAACCATGGTTTAGCCATACTAAAGACCTAGTCGTCCTTTGCCAGACTTTTCCCACGCTATAGACAGATTAATTTTAGCAAAAAAATTATAGTGTCAGTAGCCATGGTTTAGTCGTTGTAAAGACTTGACATCTTTTGCCAGACTTTTCCCACGCTAGAGACAGATTAATTTTAGCAAAAAAATTATTATGTCAGTAGCCATGGTTTAGTCATGGTAAAGACTTGACATCTTTTGCCAGACTTTTCCCACGCTAGAGACAGATTAATTTTAGCATAAAAATTATAAAGTTAGTTGCCATGGTTAAGCCATACTAAAGACCTGGTCGTCGTTTGCCAGACTCTTCCCACGCTAGTGACAGATTAATTTTAGCAAAAAAACTAAATAGTCAGTAACCATGGTTTAGCCATACTAAAGACCTGGTCGTCCTTCGCCAGACTCTTCCTACGCTAGAGACAGATTAATTTAAGCATAAAAACTATAAAGTTTGTAACCATGGTTTAGCCATACTAAAGACCTGGTCGTCATTTGCCAGGCTCTTCCCACGCTAGAGACAGATTAATTTTAGCATAAAAATTATAAAGTCACTTGCCATGGTTTAGCCATACTAAAGACCTGGTCGTCCTTTGCCAGACTCTTCCCACGCTAGAGACAGATTAATTTTAGCATAAAAATTATAAAGTCACTTGCCATGGTTTAGCCATACTAAAGACCTGGTCGTCCTTTGCCAGACTCTTCCCACGCTAGAGACAGATTAATTTTAGTATAAAACTATAAAGTCAGTAACCATGGTTTAGCCATACTTAAGACCTGGTCGTCATTTGCCAGACTCTTCCCACGCTAGAGACAGATTAATTTTAGCATAAAAATTATAAAGTCACTTGCCATGGTTTAGCCATACTAAAGACCTGGTCGTCCTTTGCCAGACTCTTCCCACGCTAGAGACAGATTAATTTTAGCATAAAAACTATAAAGTCAGTAACCATGGTTTAGCCATACTAAAGACCTGGTCGTCATTTGCCAGACTCTTCCAACGCTAGAGACAGATTAATTTTAGCATAAAAGTTTTAAATTCACTTGCCATGGTTTAGCCATACTAAAGACCTGGTCTTCCTTTGCCAGACTCTTCCCACGCTAGAGACAGATTAATTTTAGCAAAAAAACTATAAAGTCAGTAACCATGGTTTAGCCATACTAAAGACCTGGTCGTCCTTTGCCAGACTTTTCCCACGCTATAGACAGATTAATTTTAGCAAAAAAATTATAGTGTCAGTAGCCATGGTTTAGTCGTTGTAAAGACTTGACATCTTTTGCCAGACTTTTCCCACGCTAGAGACAGATTAATTTTAGCAAAAAAATTATTATGTCAGTAGCCATGGTTTAGTCATGGTAAAGACTTGACATCTTTTGCCAGACTTTTCCCACGCTAGAGACAGATTAATTTTAGCATAAAAATTATAAAGTTAGTTGCCATGGTTAAGCCATACTAAAGACCTGGTCGTCGTTTGCCAGACTCTTCCCACGCTAGTGACAGATTAATTTTAGCAAAAAAACTAAATAGTCAGTAACCATGGTTTAGCCATACTAAAGACCTGGTCGTCCTTCGCCAGACTCTTCCCACGCTAGAGACAGATTAATTTTAGCATAAAAACTATAAAGTTTGTAACCATGGTTTAGCCATACTAAAGACCTGGTCGTCATTTGCCAGGCTCTTCCCACACTAGAGACAGTTTAATTTTAGCATAAAAATTATAAAGTCACTTGCCATGTTTTAGCCATACTAAAGACCTGGTCGTCCTTTGCCAGACTCTTCCCACGCTAGAGACAGATTAATTTTAGCATAAAACTATAAAGTCAGTAACCATGGTTTAGCCATACTGAAGACCTGGTCGTCATTTGCCAGACTCTTCCCACGCTAGAGACAGATTAATTTTAGCATAAAAATTATAAAGTCACTTGCCATGGTTTAGCCATACTAAAGACCTGGTCGTCCTTTGCCAGACCCTTCCCACGCTAGAGACAGATTAATTTTAGCAAAAAAACTATAAAGTCAGTAACCATGGTTAAGCCATACTAAAGACCTGGTCGTCATTTGACAGACTTTTTCCACGCTATAGACAGATTAATTTTAGCAAAAAAATTATAATGTCAGTACCCATGGTTTAGCCATACTAAAGACCTGGTCGTCCTTTGCCAGACTCTTCCCACGCTAGAGACAGATTAATTTTAGCAAAAAAATTAATAAGTCAGTTGCCATGGTTTAGCCATACTAAAGACCTGGTCGTCTTTTGCCATACTTTTCCCACACTAGAGACAGATTAATTTTAGCAAAAAAATTATAAAGTCAGTTGCCATGGTTTAGCTATACTAAAGATCGTATCGTCTTTTGCCAGACTTTCCGACGCTAGAAAAAGATTAATTTTAGCAAAAAAATTATAAAGTCAATAGCCATAATTTAGCCATACTAAAGACCTGGTCTTCCTTTGCCAGACTCTTCCCACGCTAGAGACAGATTAATTTTAGCAAAAAAACTATAAAGTCAGTAACCATGGTTTAGCCATACTAAAGACCTGGTCGTCCTTTGCCAGACTCTTCCCACGCTAGAGACAGATTAATTTTAGCATAAAAACTATAAAGTCAGTAACCATGGTTTAGCCATACTAAAGACCTGATCGTCATTTGCCAGACTCTGCCCACGCTAGAGACAGATTAATTTTAGCATAAAAATTATAAAGTCACTTGCCATGGTTTATCCATACTAAAGACCTGGTCGTCCTTTGCCAGACTCTTCCCACGCTAGAGACAGATTAATTTTAGCAAAAAAACTATAAAGTCAGTAATTATGGTTTAGCCATACTAAAGACCTGGTCGTCATTTGACACACTTTTCCCACGCTATAGACAGATTAATTTTAGCAAAAAAATTATAATGTCAGTAGCAATGGTTTAGCTATACTAAAGACCTGGACGTCCTTTGCCAGACTCTTCCTACGCTAGAGACAGATTAATTTTAGCAAAAAAACTATAAAGTCAGTAACCATGGTTTAGCCATACTAAAGACCTGGTCGACATTTGACAGACTTTTCCCACGCTATAGACAGATTAATTTTAGCAAAAAAATTATAATGTCAGTAGCCATGGTTTAGTCGTGGTAAAGACTTGACATCTTTTGCCAGACTTTTCCCACGCTAGAAACAGATTAATTTTAGCAATAAAAATCTAAAGACAGTAGCCATGGTTTAGCCATACTAAAGACCTGGTCGTCTTTTGCCAGACTTTTCCCACACTAGAGACAGATTAATGTTAGCAAAAAAATTATAAAGTCAGTTGCCATGGTTTAGCCATACTAAAGACCTAGTCTTTCTTTGCCAGACTTTTCCCACGCTAGAGGCAGATTAATTTTAGAAAAAAAACTATAAAGTCAGTAACCATGGTTTAGCCATACTAAAGACCTAGTCTTTTGTTGCCAGACTTTTCCTACGCTAGAGACAGATTAATTTTAGCATAGAAATTATAAAGTCAGTTGCCATGGTTTAGCCATACTAAAGACCTGGTCTTCCTTTGCCAGACTCTTCCCACGCTAGAGACAGATTAATTTTAGCATAAAAATTATAAAGTCACTTGCCATGGTTTAGCCATACTAAAGACCTGGTCGTCCTTTGCCAGACTCTTCCCACGCTAGAGACAGATTAATTTTAGCATAAAAATTATAAAGTCAGTTGCCATGGTTTAGCCATACTAAAGACCTGGTCGTCCTTTGCCAGACTCTTCCCACGCTAGAGACAGATTAATTTTAGCATAAAACTATAAAGTCAGTAACCATGGTTTAGCCATACTAAAGACCTGGTCGTCCTTTGCCAGACTCTTCCCACGCTAGAGACAGATTAATTTCAGCAAAAAAACTATAAAGTCAGTAACCATGGTTAAGCCATACTAAAGACCTGGTCGTCATTTGACAGACTTTTCCCACGCTATAGACAGATTAATTTTAGCAAAAAAATTTTAATGTCAGTAGCCATGGTTTAGTCATACTAAAGACCTGGTCGTCCTTTGCCAGACTCTTCCCACGCTAGAGACAGATTAATTTTAGCAAAAAAATTAATAAGTCAGTTGCCATGGTTTAGCCATATTAAAGTTCTTATCGTCTTTTGCCAGACTTTCCAAAGCTAGAAAAAGATTAATTTTAGCAAAAAAATTATAAAGTCAATAGCCATAATTTAGCCATACTAAAGACCTGGTCGTCCTTTGCCAGAATCTTCCCACGCTAGAGGCAGATTAATTTTAGAAAAAAAATTATAAAGTCAGTAACCATGGTTTAGCCATACTAAAGACCTGGTCGTCCTTTGCCAGACTTTTCCTACGCTAGAGACAGATTAATTTTACCAAAAAAACTATAAAGTCAGTAACCATGGTTTAGCCATACTAAAGACCTAGTCGTCCTTTGCCAGACTTTTCCCACGCTATAGACAGATTAATTTTAGCAAAAAAATTATAGTGTCAGTAGCCATGGTTTAGTCGTTGTAAAGACTTGACATCTTTTGCCAGACTTTTCCCACGCTAGAGACAGATTAATTTTAGCAAAAAAATTATTATGTCAGTAGCCATGGTTTAGTCATGGTAAAGACTTGACATCTTTTGCCAGACTTTTCCCACGCTAGAGACAGATTAATTTTAGCATAAAAATTATAAAGTTAGTTGCCATGGTTAAGCCATACTAAAGACCTGGTCGTCGTTTGCCAGACTCTTCCCACGCTAGTGACAGATTAATTTTAGCAAAAAAACTAAATAGTCAGTAACCATGGTTTAGCCATACTAAAGACCTGGTCGTCCTTCGCCAGACTCTTCCTACGCTAGAGACAGATTAATTTTAGCATAAAAACTATAAAGTTTGTAACCATGGTTTAGCCATACTAAAGACCTGGTCGTCATTTGCCAGGCTCTTCCCACGCTAGAGACAGATTAATTTTAGCATAAAAATTATAAAGTCACTTGCCATGGTTTAGCCATACTAAAGACCTGGTCGTCCACTTGCCAGACTCTTCACTTTAGACAATTAAAAATTATAAAGTCACTTGCCATGGTTTAGCCATACTAAAGACCTGGTCGTCCTTTGCCAGACTCTTCCCACGCTAGAGACAGATTAATTTTAGTATAAAACTATAAAGTCAGTAACCATGGTTTAGCCATACTTAAGACCTGGTCGTCATTTGCCAGACTCTTCCCACGCTAGAGACAGATTAATTTTAGCATAAAAATTATAAAGTCACTTGCCATGGTTTAGCCATACTAAAGACCTGGTCGTCCTTTGCCAGACTCTTCCCACGCTAGAGACAGATTAATTTTAGCATAAAAACTATAAAGTCAGTAACCATGGTTTAGCCATACTAAAGACCTGGTCGTCATTTGCCAGACTCTTCCAACGCTAGAGACAGATTAATTTTAGCATAAAAGTTTTAAATTCACTTGCCATGGTTTAGCCATACTAAAGACCTGGTCGTCATTTGCCAGACTCTTCCAACGCTAGAGACAGATTAATTTTAGCATAAAAGTTTTAAATTCACTTGCCATGGTTTAGCCATACTAAAGACCTGGTCTTCCTTTGCCAGACTCTTCCCACGCTAGAGACAGATTAATTTTAGCAAAAAAACTATAAAGTCAGTAACCATGGTTTAGCCATACTAAAGACCTGGTCGTCCTTTGCCAGACTCTTCCCACGCTAGAGACAGATTAATTTTAGTATAAAACTATAAAGTCAGTAACCATGGTTTAGCCATACTTAAGACCTGGTCGTCATTTGCCAGACTCTTCCCACGCTAGAGACAGATTAATTTTAGCATAAAAATTATAAAGTCACTTGCCATGGTTTAGCCATACTAAAGACCTGGTCGTCATTTGCCAGACTCTTCCAACGCTAGAGACAGATTAATTTTAGCATAAAAGTTTTAAATTCACTTGCCATGGTTTAGCCATACTAAAGACCTGGTCTTCCTTTGCCAGACTCTTCCCACGCTAGAGACAGATTAATTTTAGCAAAAAAACTATAAAGTCAGTAACCATGGTTTAGCCATACTAAAGACCTGGTCGTCCTTTGCCAGACTTTTCCCACGCTATAGACAGATTAATTTTAGCAAAAAAATTATAGTGTCAGTAGCCATGGTTTAGTCGTTGTAAAGACTTGACATCTTTTGCCAGACTTTTCCCACGCTAGAGACAGATTAATTTTAGCAAAAAAATTATTATGTCAGTAGCCATGGTTTAGTCATGGTAAAGACTTGACATCTTTTGCCAGACTTTTCCCACGCTAGAGACAGATTAATTTTAGCATAAAAATTATAAAGTTAGTTGCCATGGTTAAGCCATACTAAAGACCTGGTCGTCGTTTGCCAGACTCTTCCCACGCTAGTGACAGATTAATTTTAGCAAAAAAACTAAATAGTCAGTAACCATGGTTTAGCCATACTAAAGACCTGGTCGTCCTTCGCCAGACTCTTCCCACGCTAGAGACAGATTAATTTTAGCATAAAAACTATAAAGTTTGTAACCATGGTTTAGCCATACTAAAGACCTGGTCGTCATTTGCCAGGCTCTTCCCACGCTAGAGACAGATTAATTTTAGCATAAAAATTATAAAGTCACTTGCCATGGTTTAG